>CM060356.1:62483552-63706240 GCA_030545235.1 Helianthus tuberosus
AGGGAATTCTGTCCTCGTCATGAGCAACGAGCGTTGGAGAAGGAGTTTGATGAACTGAAGCAAGATAGTGGTGAGCATAGGGCTTATACTGATCGGTTTGAAGAGTTGAGTCTGCTTTGCCCAACAATGGTCACCCCACTCGACAAGGCCATCGAGAGATACATCGATGGCCTACCTGACTCGGTACAAGACATTCTTACTGGTAGTAACCCTGCCACACTTCGTCAGGCGATCGAGTTATCTGCGACATTGACTGAGTCGCAGATCCGGAAGAACAAGTTACACCGGAAGGGTGACAAGGGCAAGAAACAATCGACTGACAAGGTGGATAGCAATAAAGGTCAAAACGGGAATGGAAAGAACTCTGGTTCTTCGAAGAGTGCAAAGAAGCGTAAGGCTTCCCAAAACTATGCTGTCACTGCCCAAGCTAACCAGGCAGCTCCCAACCAACCCGCACAGCCTCCAGCGAAGAAACCCTATTCAGGGAATGCACCTTTGTGCAATAGGTGCAACAGTCACCACCAGCCGCAACTTCCATGCCGTTTCTGTACTAACTGTGGGAAATCAGGCCATCTTGCCAATGTTTGTCGGTCTGCTCAGAATCCCGCGGTTCAGAACCCGGCTCAACAAGTTGCTCAGCCTCCTGCTCCGCAACAGGGTCAAGCTGCACGACCACAATACCCACCGGGTGCTTGTTATAATTGTGGGGACCTGACCCACTACAGAAACCGGTGCCCAAGACTAGCCAACCAGAACCAGAACCAGAACCAGAATCAGAATCAGGCTCCGGCTCGAGGGCGAGTTTTTAACATGAATGCCCAAGAGGCACAGGCTGACGATAATGTGGTGAACGGTACGTTCTTTATTAATAATCAGCCTGCATATGTTCTTTTCGATTCTGGTGCCGATAAGAGTTTCGTGTCTTTGTCCTTTGAACCAATGCTTCGAGTGTCTAGAACGAAACTAGGAAAATCTTTGACAGTAGAGGTTGCTAGTGGTGAACCCATTGTTCTTGATTCTGTTCTTCGCAACTGCCAGTTGAATCTTAACGATCATCTTTTTCCAATCAACCTCACGCCTATGCAACTTGGAAGCTTCGACGTCATAGTGGGTATGGATTGGTTATCTAAGCATCGTGCAGAGATCGTTTGTTCTGAGAAGATTGTTCGTGTGCCGCTTCCGACAGGCGAGGTCCTACAAGTTCAAGGTGAGAAACCTGCCGGTGGTCTTAAACTCATGTCTTGTTTTAAAGCTCGGAAGTATCTGCGGAAGAACTATGTGGCTTTCTTAGCACATGTTACAGAAGATAAAGGCAAGGGTAAGTCTATTTCAGATATTCCTGTCGTTCGGGATTATTCTGAAGTCTTCCCTGAAGAGTTACCTGGTCTACCTCCAGCACGCCAAGTCGAGTTCCGCATTGATCTCGTACCTGGTGCAAATCCCATTGCCAGAGCTCCATATCGTCTTGCACCATCCGAGATGCAAGAGTTGTCTAAACAGCTTCAGGAGCTCTCTGACAAAGGCTTTATCCGTCCCAGTTTTTCACCTTGGGGTGCTCCCGTTCTTTTTGTCAAGAAGAAGGATGGATCCTTTAGAATGTGTATCGATTATCGTGAGCTTAACAAGCTTACCATCAAGAATCGATATCCTCTACCTCGCATAGACGACCTCTTTGATCAGCTACAGGGTGCTTCTTATTTTTCGAAGATTGATCTGCGTTCCGGATATCATCAACTTCGGGTGCATGAAGAAGATATTCCCAAGACAGCGTTCCGTACACGATATGGGCATTATGAGTTCACAGTCATGCCATTCGGTGTGACTAATGCTCCTGCTGTTTTCATGGACTTAATGAACAGGGTCTGCAAACCTTATTTGGATCAGTTCGTCATTGTTTTTATTGACGACATCTTGATATACTCTAAGACGCGAGCTGACCACGAGCAACATCTTCGTCTTACCCTAGAACTCCTAAAGAAAGAGCAACTTTTCGCCAAATTCTCCAAGTGCGAATTTTGGCTTAAAGAAGTTCAATTTTTGGGGCATGTTATCAACGAACAAGGTATTCATGTAGATCCCTCCAAGATCAGTGCGATTAAGGATTGGGATACGCCTACTACTCCTACTGAAGTTCGTTCTTTTCTTGGTCTAGCGGGTTATTATCGCCGCTTCATAGAAAACTTCTCGAAGATTGCAGTTCCTCTAACTGCTCTAACTCAGAAGAAAATGCCCTTTTATTGGGGATACAAACAAGAGGAAGCTTTTCAACACTTGAAGCAGAAGCTTTGCGATGCGCCTGTTCTATCATTGCCTGAGGGTGATGATGATTTTGTCGTGTATTGTGATGCATCGAAATTGGGTCTTGGTTGTGTTCTTATGCAAAGGAACAAAGTCATAGCATATGCATCAAGGCAATTGAAGATACATGAGAAGAACTACACCACTCATGATCTTGAGTTGGGTGCAGTTGTCTTTGCTCTCAAGATCTGGAGACACTATTTGTACGGTACAAAATGCGTGGTTTTCACTGACCACAAAAGTCTTCAGCATATCTTCAACCAGAAAGAACTCAACATGAGACAGCGACGTTGGGTTGAGCTTCTAAACGACTATGATTGCGAAATTCGCTACCATCCTGGTAAGGCGAATGTCGCAGCTGATGCATTGAGTCGTAAGGAATGTACTAAGCTTCATTGTGTACGTGTTCAATCTGTTATTCAAGCTCGATCCGATATTCAAGCACGCATTTCGCAAGCTCAACAATCTTGTGTTTCACAAGGATTGATGGATAAGGAATTTCCTTATCACATAACACCTGCTCTGGAACTGAAGGACAATGGATCATATTACTTCATGGACCGTTTGTGGGTCCCAAGCCAGGATGATCTTCGTACCTTGCTTATGGATGAAGCCCATAAGTCTCGTTATTCTATTCATCCGGGCTCAGATAAGATGTATAAGGATCTTCGTATTCACTATTGGTGGCCTGGTATGAAGAAAGACATTGCCTTATACGTATCAAAATGCCTTACTTGTCTTAAGGTTAAGGCTGAACATCAGCGTCCTTCGGGTTTATTGGAGCAACCAGAGATCCCAGTTTGGAAATGGGAAAACATTACTATGGATCTTGTTACCAAACTCCCGCGTACAAAGAAAGGTCATGATGCCATCTGGGTAGTCGTTGATCGTCTTACAAAGTCAGCACATTTCTTGCCAATCCGTGAGGATTTTCCTGCTGACAGACTTGCTCAAATCTATGTAGATGAAATTGTGGCTCGACATGGTGTTCCTTTGAACATCATTTCTGACAGAGATGCTCGTTTCACTTCTCATTTTTGGAGAACCATGCAATCTGCCATGGGGACCCAACTTAATCTGAGCACAGCTTATCATCCGCAAACGAATGGTCAGTCTGAGAGAACAATCCAGACTCTGGAGGATATGCTAAGAGCTTGTGTGATCGATTTTGGTGGTAGCTGGGATTCACATCTTAAATTAATTGAATTCTCCTACAACAACAGTTATCACACTAGCATCAAAATGGCTCCTTTCGAGGCTCTCTATGGTCGAAAATGTCGTTCACCAGTCTGCTGGAATGAGATTGGCGAGGCTCAACTTACTGGACCTGTCCTCATTTTAGAGACAACTGACAAGGTCAAGAAAGTTCGTGATAACCTTCAGGCAGCTAGAAGCCGTCAGAAGATTTACGCGGATCCAAAACGCAAAGCCTTGGAATTTCAAGTCGGTGATCGAGTATTACTTAAGGTCTCACCTTGGAAAGGTGTGATCAGATTTGGAAAGAAAGGAAAACTTGCACCTAGATACGTTGGACCATTCAAGATCATCGAAAGAATCGGAAAGGTAGCCTACAGACTTGAGTTACCTCCTGAACTGGGAAATGTTCATCCAACTTTTCACGTGTCCAATCTCAAGAAGTGTACAACTGATGAGAACTTCTCCATACCGCTTGACGAAATTCGTGTTGGCAAAACACTGAAATTCGTTGAGAAACCAGTGGAAATCATGGAACGTGAAGTCAAGTGGCTTAAACGCAAGCGCATTCCTTTGGTCAAAGTTCGCTGGGAAGCTAAACGTGGACCCGAGTTTACTTGGGAACGCGAAGATCAAATGAAAGCGAAATATCCACATCTTTTTCCACGAGTTTCCTCTAAATAAATTTCGGGACGAAATTTCCACAAGTAGGGGAGACTGTAACAACTGTGCTTGTAATCACTATGAACAGTTCTGTTATCAATAAAACAATGTTATTTGATCACAATGTTTGTTTTGTCATGTTCTACATTTTTCATGTTTTGACTTTTATGTAATTTCAAACTCTACATCGCTTTCTGGAGAGTTATACGCAAACTAGTACGTAAACGTACTCAGTTTAATGCGAGAAATACTCCGGAACATCAACATATACTCAACATACCTTAAATAACCTTTACATAACTTAGAAATAAGTTTAGAAGGCTTTGGTATGTCAAAAACAAGTTAATTCGCTTACAGGGACTAAACTTGACAAACTGCGAAAGTATGTCGATTTGGACTATAACGAACATTCCGGAACATGACCTTAAGTTAAACACACCTTAAACATCCTTTACATAGCTTAGAAATAGGCTTTGAAGGGTTCGGTGTGCTAAAATAAACTTTTGGGTCATTCAGGGACTAAAAGTGTCAAAAAGTGCACAAGTTTGCTTTTTCGCGCATAACTTACGTTCTGAATACATCCGGACATCCAAAATTTTATGAAAGCATGACTACATTATATTTTAGTGTTCGCCTTAAGAAAAATCCATTCGTCGCGTCATTTGGATCGTTTTTCGCGCTTATGCGCATTCCGTCGTAATTAACCGAACATCGCGACCGTACGGCCAAACGAACCGACATCCGAGATATTTTTGAGCATATTTTAAGTTCCCTATACTTTAACTTCATTTTAGAGCTTTGAAATGAGGTTAACGGGCCTTAAACGTGTCAAAAATGGGCTGATTACACTGCAGGGACCAAAACTGTAATTCTGACAAACTTGCACCATACGATGCGTATGGTATCTTTACCATACGGTGCGTATGGGTTCTGCAGATCAGATAATAACAAACAGTCAGCAGATTATCAGCTGATTAAACCACAACCACATGTTTGCAACTTGCATTTTCAGCTGATAAACATCATTTCTAACCACCATAACATTTTGACAAATGTACGCATGAGATTCGAGCACGGTTTTCATGAAACGATCTTAACGGTTACCCGAAATCTATAAATACCCATCACATTTGCACACATTTCTCACAAGAATCTGATCATTTGTGCTCTAAGTTGAAACCTTTGTTTCATACCTGAGCTATTTTGATCTTGATTAGCATTCGGGGACCCTTCGTAAGTATTCTTTCGTTCTTTTATTGCTTTTCGAGTCCGAAAGTCAAACTTTGTTTGACTTTCTGCATTGACCAGTTTATGGTCGATGCGAAGTTCGTTTGAACTTCATAACGTGAGCGTGATCACGATGGTTATAGTCCTTAGTGACTATACCTACTGATTACCACGTTATCTAGGCTCCGTGACGAGCCGTAGTTTCGGTCAGAATACGTATTCTTGCGTATTTTGTAACCAAACTACTTATGGGTATCAAAACCGTTTGTTTTGATACCAAACCTGTTTTCTAAACTTAGTTAAGCATGTTTTAGCATGCTTAGCTCGTCACTTTTAGTTTAGTGCTTAGATAGGGTCGTAGGGTAAGCGATCTAATAAATCGCTTATACCTCGAACCCGACCCATTTGGTCGATCATTAGGATCCGACCAAACACATTAGGTGACCATAGTAGGTAGGGAATAACCTTCCGAGGTTATACCCTATGGTCACATCGTTTAAGTAGTTGTATGATATGTAGTTTATATGCCTTAGGTAAATTACCAGAATACCCTTTTCATGTACAATTGGTAATTAAGCATATGTAACCTAAACCTTTGTCACATAACAGATTATGTAACATGTTTAGGCATATAACACTTGTCATAGGGCTAGTTAGGCGGTCCAAACGCGTTTCACGCGCACGACACGTTAAAGTAGCATAAGCTTCCTAAACGGGTCGTAATGGGTCGTAAACAATTATGTTAGGTTTCATTTAGTATGTAGGCTTTGTTAAACCAAATGACACGAGTCTTTACACTCGTTTGGTTTACAAACCCTCATTCTATCCAATCATCCGATTAAGGTCCGGTTATTAACATAGATACCTATATTAGGTGCCGTTTGATTCCGAGATCTCTAGCATTACTTGGTGATTATCTTTATACATCTGAGCAATCTCAAGTGAGTACATAGACCCCTCTTTTACTGTTTTCCAAACTGTTTTGGGGTGGAACACATGTGCCTACTTGTTACTTTCATGCTTTCCTGTTTTAACATCATATACTGCTATGTTCGTTAGTACATTATAGTACATGATTTTATGACATCTTATGCTAGGTGTGCCCATTGTGTGCATTACTTAGTACATTGTTTTACATGACATTTCACGCTATGTATGTTCATTTGATTACATACTTAGTGCATTGTTTTCACATGTTTACATTTTGGTATGACATTTGGTTTGTTTACATGGGACAATACATTCATTAACATTAGCTACGCCGTTCGTTAGTAGGTAGTGGTACCATAGGAATTGACAACTCCCGTTCCGGACATCCCAGGGAAAGGGGACAGAAAGGAATGACCGAATTCGATGATATAAGACAGATAGACCTTTAATTTGTTTAAAGGGTTTTATCACCACAGTCACAAGGCTTGGATGTATGCATTTTCACAATACCGCATAAATGTTCATATTAAATAGTTGCATGCATTTACACAAAACATAGCTTTGATTTAAACCAAGTTTTACTTCAATACTTTGTTTTTGTGCATATGGTTTAGTTGAGACATTTCACTTGCCATACATGACATTTTGACATAGACATTTGACATGGATATTTGACATAGACCTTTGACATGGATATTTGACATAGACATTTGACATGGATATTTGACATAGACATTTGACATGATTTACATTTGACATATAACATGTTTGACAATTGGTTTGAACATAGATTTCTTACATCGGTTGGTTTGGTTTGATTAAGTGATTAAGTAACGATGCGTGTGTAATATGATACAAACATGGTGGATACGCCGCTGGTACTTCCTATATATAAGTGTTTGTATGGTATTACATGTCGTAACGTTATTTGAATCATTTCAATATTGAGACATAGAACATTTTATATAAATAACATATTTTTCACAAGACATTGATTTACAAACAACTCATCTTATACAAACACACTTTTTTACATGGTCATTTATTTAACCTGACATTTACTTATACATATCATCTGATCTTATTGTTTTCAAATGATTTACAAGACAAAGCAAACTAAAAGGTTCATGACTAAACATTTTTTTAAACATAAGTCATGAATCCTATTTTTACAAACCTATGTATCTCACAGGCATTTTTATGCTGACGTACCTATTTTCACATGTGTTTTCAGGAGCTTTTCCGTAGGATGTTGATCATGATACTAGGGCGGACCTGTGCCTTAGGGACTTTAAAAGAAGATAGACTATGTTTAATTATGTTATAAACTCTTTTGTTTACTGTTCAAGACAATGTAACACCCTTGTTTAATAAATAAATAAAACTTTGTATGCCATGGTTATGAGACAATTAATTCTGTTGCAACACGCCCTGATGTTTCCGCCGCGATTTGTTGTTTTACGCGGTCGGGGTGTGACAGAAGAGTTGGTATCAGAGCCAATGGTTATAGGGAATTAGGTTATTAGTAATGCTTTGACCTAGACTATAACTTTTCTAGGACCCTAACACAAGTTATCTTGTGTTTAGATCTTAAAACATGTACATCACCTATCCTTAGGTGATTAACAAAACAAGGAACCAAAATTTTTCCGAAACGATTTTTTTAAAAACAATCATCTGTTTTTGAATAAATTTTTACAAGGTTTTGAACCCTCTATTGTAAGGTTTTGAACCCTCTGTTATATGGTTTTGAACCCTTTTCAGTTTGGTTTTTGGCCTTGTGCCTTCAAAAATTTCAAAATCTCATCAAACGTTTTGGGTTTTAAATAATGTGAACACGTGCAAACTAGAAGGGTGAATGCCTGTATTCTGGGTTTTCTGTCTAGGCAAGCACTTCGTATACATCTCAACCAGACGCGAGACCAGTTGTGCTTACCTGGGAATTCTTGGAGTGAGTGTTCACTTATAGGCGAGCATGTCTTCATTATACATTATTTTTGACCCATTTACTTTGATTAGTCACTGTGAGTCGTTTGTTTGCTTTGTGATACGGACGAATGACCACCATCTATGCTATTTGCAATTCTTGTTTTTATCATCTCATTCTTTTCATCAAATCATCTCACTCGTTTCCTTTCATGTTTTTCCTCTTTTAGAATGCCTCCTCGACGCGACAATCTGATAGCAACTGCCGAACTGGCAGAAATTATTGCGCAGCAGATGGCTGCCCAATTCCCAAATCTCTTTGCTCAATGGAACCAAGCCAACAACAACAACAACAACAATGTTCCATGCAAGTACAAGGATTTTAACCAGGCTAAACCACTCAAGTTTAGTGGTTCTGAGGGAGCGACTGGGCTTCTTCAGTGGTTCGAGAGCAGTGAGAACACTTTTCGCCATGTGCAGTGTCCGGATAATCGCAAGGTCGAGTTTGCTTCGAGCGTATTTCAGAAGAGGGCTTTGACATGGTGGAACGGGGTTATGAGAGACAGAGGTGCGGAAGTTGCTCTTGCACAGACCTGGGCTGAACTTAGAGCCCTTATGATGAGGGAATTCTGTCCTCGTCATGAGCAACGAGCGTTGGAGAAGGAGTTTGATGAACTGAAGCAAGATAGTGGTGAGCATAGGGCTTATACTGATCGGTTTGAAGAGTTGAGTCTGCTTTGCCCAACAATGGTCACCCCACTCGACAAGGCCATCGAGAGATACATCGATGGCCTACCTGACTCGGTACAAGACATTCTTACTGGTAGTAACCCTGCCACACTTCGTCAGGCGATCGAGTTATCTGCGACATTGACTGAGTCGCAGATCCGGAAGAACAAGTTACACCGGAAGGGTGACAAGGGCAAGAAACAATCGACTGACAAGGTGGATAGCAATAAAGGTCAAAACGGGAATGGAAAGAACTCTGGTTCTTCGAAGAGGGCAAAGAAGCGTAAGGCTTCCCAAAACTATGCTGTCACTGCCCAAGCTAACCAGGCAGCTCCCAACCAACCCGCACAGCCTCCAGCGAAGAAACCCTATTCAGGGAATGCACCTTTGTGCAATAGGTGCAACAGTCACCACCAGCCGCAACTTCCATGCCGTTTCTGTACTAACTGTGGGAAATCAGGCCATCTTGCCAATGTTTGTCGGTCTGCTCAGAATCCCGCGGTTCAGAACCCGGCTCAACAAGTTGCTCAGCCTCCTGCTCCGCAACAGGGTCAAGCTGCACGACCACAATACCCACCGGGTGCTTGTTATAATTGTGGGGACCTGACCCACTACAGAAACCGGTGCCCAAGACTAGCCAACCAGAACCAGAACCAGAACCAGAATCAGAATCAGGCTCCGGCTCGAGGGCGAGTTTTTAACATGAATGCCCAAGAGGCACAGGCTGACGATAATGTGGTGAACGGTACGTTCTTTATTAATAATCAGCCTGCATATGTTCTTTTCGATTCTGGTGCCGATAAGAGTTTCGTGTCTTTGTCCTTTGAACCAATGCTTCGAGTGTCTAGAACGAAACTAGGCAAATCTTTGACAGTAGAGGTTGCTAGTGGTGAACCCATTGTTCTTGATTCTGTTCTTCGCAACTGCCAGTTGAATCTTAACGATCATCTTTTTCCAATCAACCTCACGCCTATGCAACTTGGAAGCTTCGACGTCATAGTGGGTATGGATTGGTTATCTAAGCATCGTGCAGAGATAGTTTGTTCTGAGAAGATTGTTCGTGTGCCGCTTCCGACAGGCGAGGTCCTACAAGTTCAAGGTGAGAAACCTGCCGGTGGTCTTAAACTCATGTCTTGTTTTAAAGCTCGGAAGTATCTGCGGAAGAACTATGTGGCTTTCTTAGCACATGTTACAGAAGATAAAGGCAAGGGTAAGTCTATTTCAGATATTCCTGTCGTTCGGGATTATTCTGAAGTCTTCCCTGAAGAGTTACCTGGTCTACCTCCAGCACGCCAAGTCGAGTTCCGCATTGATCTCGTACCTGGTGCAAATCCCATTGCCAGAGCTCCATATCGTCTTGCACCATCCGAGATGCAAGAGTTGTCTAAACAGCTTCAGGAGCTCTCTGACAAAGGCTTTATCCGTCCCAGTTTTTCACCTTGGGGTGCTCCCGTTCTTTTTGTCAAGAAGAAGGATGGATCCTTTAGAATGTGTATCGATTATCGTGAGCTTAACAAGCTTACCATCAAGAATCGATATCCTCTACCTCGCATAGACGACCTCTTTGATCAGCTACAGGGTGCTTCTTATTTTTCGAAGATTGATCTGCGTTCCGGATATCATCAACTTCGGGTGCATGAAGAAGATATTCCCAAGACAGCGTTCCGTACACGATATGGGCATTATGAGTTCACAGTCATGCCATTCGGTGTGACTAATGCTCCTGCTGTTTTCATGGACTTAATGAACAGGGTCTGCAAACCTTATTTGGATCAGTTCGTCATTGTTTTTATTGACGACATCTTGATATACTCTAAGACGCGAGCTGACCACGAGCAACATCTTCGTCTTACCCTAGAACTCCTAAAGAAAGAGCAACTTTTCGCCAAATTCTCCAAGTGCGAATTTTGGCTTAAAGAAGTTCAATTTTTGGGGCATGTTATCAACGAACAAGGTATTCATGTAGATCCCTCCAAGATCAGTGCGATTAAGGATTGGGATACGCCTACTACTCCTACTGAAGTTCGTTCTTTTCTTGGTCTAGCGGGTTATTATCGCCGCTTCATAGAAAACTTCTCGAAGATTGCAGTTCCTCTAACTGCTCTAACTCAGAAGAAAATGCCCTTTTATTGGGGATACAAACAAGAGGAAGCTTTTCAACACTTGAAGCAGAAGCTTTGCGATGCGCCTGTTCTATCATTGCCTGAGGGTGATGATGATTTTGTCGTGTATTGTGATGCATCGAAATTGGGTCTTGGTTGTGTTCTTATGCAAAGGAACAAAGTCATAGCATATGCATCAAGGCAATTGAAGATACATGAGAAGAACTACACCACTCATGATCTTGAGTTGGGTGCAGTTGTCTTTGCTCTCAAGATCTGGAGACACTATTTGTACGGTACAAAATGCGTGGTTTTCACTGACCACAAAAGTCTTCAGCATATCTTCAACCAGAAAGAACTCAACATGAGACAGCGACGTTGGGTTGAGCTTCTAAACGACTATGATTGCGAAATTCGCTACCATCCTGGTAAGGCGAATGTCGTAGCTGATGCATTGAGTCGTAAGGAATGTACTAAGCTTCATTGTGTACGTGTTCAATCTGTTATTCAAGCTCGATCCGATATTCAAGCACGCATTTCGCAAGCTCAACAATCTTGTGTTTCACAAGGATTGATGGATAAGGAATTTCCTTATCACATAACACCTGCTCTGGAACTGAAGGACAATGGATCATATTACTTCATGGACCGTTTGTGGGTCCCAAGCCAGGATGATCTTCGTACCTTGCTTATGGATGAAGCCCATAAGTCTCGTTATTCTATTCATCCGGGCTCAGATAAGATGTATAAGGATCTTCGTATTCACTATTGGTGGCCTGGTATGAAGAAAGACATTGCCTTATACGTATCAAAATGCCTTACTTGTCTTAAGGTTAAGGCTGAACATCAGCGTCCTTCGGGTTTATTGGAGCAACCAGAGATCCCAGTTTGGAAATGGGAAAACATTACTATGGATCTTGTTACCAAACTCCCGCGTACAAAGAAAGGTCATGATGCCATCTGGGTAGTCGTTGATCGTCTTACAAAGTCAGCACATTTCTTGCCAATCCGTGAGGATTTTCCTGCTGACAGACTTGCTCAAATCTATGTAGATGAAATTGTGGCTCGACATGGTGTTCCTTTGAACATCATTTCTGACAGAGATGCTCGTTTCACTTCTCATTTTTGGAGAACCATGCAATCTGCCATGGGGACCCAACTTAATCTGAGCACAGCTTATCATCCGCAAACGGATGGTCAGTCTGAGAGAACAATCCAGACTCTGGAGGATATGCTAAGAGCTTGTGTGATCGATTTTGGTGGTAGCTGGGATTCACATCTTAAATTAATTGAATTCTCCTACAACAACAGTTATCACACTAGCATCAAAATGGCTCCTTTCGAGGCTCTCTATGGTCGAAAATGTCGTTCACCAGTCTGCTGGAATGAGATTGGCGAGGCTCAACTTACTGGACCTGCCCTCATTTTAGAGACAACTGACAAGGTCAAGAAAGTTCGTGATAACCTTCAGGCAGCTAGAAGCCGTCAGAAGATTTACGCGGATCCAAAACGCAAAGCCTTGGAATTTCAAGTCGGTGATCGAGTATTACTTAAGGTCTCACCTTGGAAAGGTGTGATCAGATTTGGAAAGAAAGGAAAACTTGCACCTAGATACGTTGGACCATTCAAGATCATCGAAAGAATCGGAAAGGTAGCCTACAGACTTGAGTTACCTCCTGAACTGGGAAATGTTCATCCAACTTTTCACGTGTCCAATCTCAAGAAGTGTACAGCTGATGAGAACTTCTCCATACCGCTTGACGAAATTCGTGTTGGCAAAACACTGAAATTCGTTGAGAAACCAGTGGAAATCATGGAACGTGAAGTCAAGTGGCTTAAACGCAAGCGCATTCCTTTGGTCAAAGTTCGCCGGGAAGCTAAACGTGGACCCGAGTTTACTTGGGAACGCGAAGATCAAATGAAAGCGAAATATCCACATCTTTTTCCACGAGTTTCCTCTAAATAAATTTCGGGACGAAATTTCCACAAGTAGGGGAGACTGTAACAACTGTGCTTGTAATCACTATGAACAGTTCTGTTATCAATAAAACAATGTTATTTGATCACAATGTTTGTTTTGTCTTGTTCTACATTTTTCATGTTTTGACTTTTATGTAATTTCAAACTCTACATCGCTTTCTGGAGAGTTATACGCAAACTAGTACGTAAACGTACTCAGTTTAATGCGAGAAATACTCCGGAACATCAACATATACTCAACATACCTTAAATAACCTTTACATAACTTAGAAATAAGTTTAGAAGGCTTTGGTATGTCAAAAACAAGTTAATTCGCTTACAGGGACAAAACTTGACAAACTGCGAAAGTATGTCGATTTGGACTATAACGAACATTCCAGAACATGACCTTAAGTTAAACACACCTTAAATATCCTTTACATAGCTTAGAAATAGGCTTTGAAGGGTTCGGTGTGCTAAAATAAACTTTTGGGTCATTCAGGGACTAAAAGTGTCAAAAAGTGCACAAGTTTGCTTTTTCGCGCATAACTTACGTTCTGAATACATCCGGACATCCAAAATTTTATGAAAGCATGACTACATTATATTTTAGTGTTCGCCTTAAGAAAAATCCATTCGTCGCGTCATTTGGATCGTTTTTCGCGCTTATGCGCATTCCGTCGTAATTAACCGAACATCGCGACCGTACGGCCAAACGAACCGACATCCGAGATATTTTTGAGCATATTTTAAGTTCCCTATACTTTAACTTCATTTTAGAGCTTTGAAATGAGGTTAACGGGCCTTAAACGTGTCGAAAATGGGCTGATTACACTGCAGGGACCAAAACTGTAATTCTGACAAACTTGCACCATACGATGCGTATGGTATCTTTACCATACGGTGCGTATGGGTTCTGCAGATCAGATAATAACAAACAGTCAGCAGATTATCAGCTGATTAAACCACAACCACATGTTTGCAACTTGCATTTTCAGCTGATAAACATCATTTCTAACCACCATAACATTTTGACAAATGTACGCATGAGATTCGAGCACGGTTTTCATGAAACGATCTTAACGGTTACCCGAAATCTATAAATACCCATCACATTTGCACACATTTCTCACAAGAATCTGATCATTTGTGCTCTAAGTTGAAACCTTTGTTTCATACCTGAGCTATTTTGATCTTGATTAGCATTCGGGGACCCTTCGTAAGTATTCTTTCGTTCTTTTATTGCTTTTCGAGTCCGAAAGTCAAACTTTGTTTGACTTTCTGCATTGACCAGTTTATGGTCGATGCGAAGTTCGTTTGAACTTCATAACGTGAGCGTGATCACGATGGTTATAGTCCTTAGTGACTATACCTACTGATTACCACGTTATCTAGGCTCCGTGACGAGCCGTAGTTTCGGTCAGAATACGTATTCTTGCGTATTTTGTAACCAAACTACTTATGGGTATCAAAACCGTTTGTTTTGATACCAAACCTGTTTTCTAAACTTAGTTAAGCATGTTTTAGCATGCTTAGCTCGTCACTTTTAGTTTAGTGCTTAGATAGGGTCGTAGGGTAAGCGATCTAATAAATCGCTTATACCTCGAACCCGACCCATTTGGTCGATCATTAGGATCCGACCAAACACATTAGGTGACCATAGTAGGTAGGGAATAACCTTCCGAGGTTATACCCTATGGTCACATCGTTTAAGTAGTTGTATGATATGTAGTTTATATGCCTTAGGTAAATTACCAGAATACCCTTTTCATGTACAATTGGTAATTAAGCATATGTAACCTAAACCTTTGTCACATAACAGATTATGTAACATGTTTAGGCATATAACACTTGTCATAGGGCTAGTTAGGCGGTCCAAACGCGTTTCACGCGCACGACACGTTAAAGTAGCATAAGCTTCCTAAACGGGTCGTAATGGGTCGTAAACAATTATGTTAGGTTTCATTTAGTATGTAGGCTTTGTTAAACCAAATGACACGAGTCTTTACACTCGTTTGGTTTACAAACCCTCATTCTATCCAATCATCCGATTAAGGTCCGGTTATTAACATAGATACCTATATTAGGTGCCGTTTGATTCCGAGATCTCTAGCATTACTTGGTGATTATCTTTATACATCTGAGCAATCTCAAGTGAGTACATAGACCCCTCTTTTACTGTTTTCCAAACTGTTTTGGGGTGGAACACATGTGCCTACTTGTTACTTTCATGCTTTCCTGTTTTAACATCATATACTGCTATGTTCGTTAGTACATTATAGTACATGATTTTATGACATCTTATGCTAGGTGTGCCCATTGTGTGCATTACTTAGTACATTGTTTTACATGACATTTCACGCTATGTATGTTCATTTGATTACATACTTAGTGCATTGTTTTCACATGTTTACATTTTGGTATGACATTTGGTTTGTTTACATGGGACAATACATTCATTAACATTAGCTACGCCGTTCGTTAGTAGGTAGTGGTACCATAGGAATTGACAACTCCCGTTCCGGACATCCCAGGGAAAGGGGACAGAAAGGAATGACCGAATTCGATGATATAAGACAGATAGACCTTTAATTTGTTTAAAGGGTTTTATCACCACAGTCACAAGGCTTGGATGTATGCATTTTCACAATACCGCATAAATGTTCATATTAAATAGTTGCATGCATTTACACAAAACATAGCTTTGATTTAAACCAAGTTTTACTTCAATACTTTGTTTTTGTGCATATGGTTTAGTTGAGACATTTCACTTGCCATACATGACATTTTGACATAGACATTTGACATGGATATTTGACATAGACCTTTGACATGGATATTTGACATAGACATTTGACATGGATATTTGACATAGACATTTGACATGGATATTTGACATAGACATTTGACATGATTTACATTTGACATATAACATGTTTGACAATTGGTTTGAACATAGATTTCTTACATCGGTTGGTTTGGTTTGATTAAGTGATTAAGTAACGATGCGTGTGTAATATGATACAAACATGGTGGATACGCCGCTGGTACTTCCTATATATAAGTGTTTGTATGGTATTACATGTCGTAGCGTTATTTGAATCATTTCAATATTGAGACATAGAACATTTTATATAAATAACATATTTTTCACAAGACATTGATTTACAAACAACTCATCTTATACAAACACACTTTTTTACATGGTCATTTATTTAACCTGACATTTACTTATACATATCATCTGATCTTATTGTTTTCAAATGATTTACAAGACAAAGCAAACTAAAAGGTTCATGACTAAACATTTTTTTAAACATAAGTCATGAATCCTATTTTTACAAACCTATGTATCTCACAGGCATTTTTATGCTGACGTACCTATTTTCACATGTGTTTTCAGGAGCTTTTCCGTAGGATGTTGATCATGATACTAGGGCGGACCTGTGCCTTAGGGACTTTAAAAGAAGATAGACTATGTTTAATTATGTTATAAACTCTTTTGTTTACTGTTCAAGACAATGTAACACCCTTGTTTAATAAATAAATAAAACTTTGTATGCCATGGTTATGAGACAATTAATTCTGTTGCAACACGCCCCGATGTTTCCGCCGCGATTTGTTGTTTTACGCGGTCGGGGTGTGACAGAAGAGTTGGTATCAGAGCCAATGGTTATAGGGAATTAGGTTATTAGTAATGCTTTGACCTAGACTATAACTTTTCTAGGACCCTAACACAAGTTATCTTGTGTTTAGATCTTAAAACATGTACATCACCTATCCTTAGGTGATTAACAAAACAAGGAACCAAAATTTTTCCGAAACGATTTTTTTAAAAACAATCATCTGTTTTTGAATAAATTTTTACAAGGTTTTGAACCCTCTATTGTAAGGTTTTGAACCCTCTGTTATATGGTTTTGAACCCTTTTCAGTTTGGTTTTTGGCCTTGTGCCTTAAAAAATTTCAAAATCTCATCAAACGTTTTGGGTTTTAAATAATGTGAACACGTGCAAACTGGAAGGGTGAATGCCTGTATTCTGGGTTTTCTGTCTAGGCAAGCACTTCGTATACATCTCAACCAGACGCGAGACCAGTTGTGCTTACCTGGGAATTCTTGGAGTGAGTGTTCACTTATAGGCGAGCATGTCTTCATTATACATTATTTTTGACCCATTTACTTTGATTAGTCACTGTGAGTCGTTTGTTTGCTTTGTGATACGGACGAATGACCACCATCTATGCTATTTGCAATTCTTGTTTTTATCATCTCATTCTTTTCATCAAATCATCTCACTCGTTTCCTTTCATGTTTTTCCTCTTTTAGAATGCCTCCTCGACGCGACAATCTGATAGCAACTGCCGAACTGGCAGAAATTATTGCGCAGCAGATGGCTGCCCAATTCCCAAATCTCTTTGCTCAATGGAACCAAGCCAACAACAACAATGTTCCATGCAAGTACAAGGATTTTAACCAGGCTAAACCACTCAAGTTTAGTGGTTCTGAGGGAGCGACTGGGCTTCTTCAGTGGTTCGAGAGCAGTGAGAACACTTTTCGCCATGTGCAGTGTCCGGATAATCGCAAGGTCGAGTTTGCTTCGAGCGTATTTCAGAAGAGGGCTTTGACATGGTGGAACGGGGTTATGAGAGACAGAGGTGCAGAAGTTGCTCTTGCACAGACCTGGGCTGAACTTAGAGCCCTTATGATGAGGGAATTCTGTCCTCGTCATGAGCAACGAGCGTTGGAGAAGGAGTTTGATGAACTGAAGCAAGATAGTGGTGAGCATAGGGCTTATACTGATCGGTTTGAAGAGTTGAGTCTGCTTTGCCCAACAATGGTCACCCCACTCGACAAGGCCATCGAGAGATACATCGATGGCCTACCTGACTCGGTACAAGACATTCTTACTGGTAGTAACCCTGCCACACTTCGTCAGGCGATCGAGTTATCTGCGACATTGACTGAGTCGCAGATCCGGAAGAACAAGTTACACCGGAAGGGTGACAAGGGCAAGAAACAATCGACTGACAAGGTGGATAGCAATAAAGGTCAAAACGGGAATGGAAAGAACTCTGGTTCTTCGAAGAGGGCAAAGAAGCGTAAGGCTTCCCAAAACTATGCTGTCACTGCCCAAGCTAACCAGGCAGCTCCCAACCAACCCGCACAGCCTCCAGCGAAGAAACCCTATTCAGGGAATGCACCTTTGTGCAATAGGTGCAACAGTCACCACCAGCCGCAACTTCCATGCCGTTTCTGTACTAACTGTGGGAAATCAGGCCATCTTGCCAATGTTTGTCGGTCTGCTCAGAATCCCGCGGTTCAGAACCCGGCTCAACAAGTTGCTCAGCCTCCTGCTCCGCAACAGGGTCAAGCTGCACGACCACAATACCCACCGGGTGCTTGTTATAATTGTGGGGACCTGACCCACTACAGAAACCGGTGCCCAAGACTAGCCAACCAGAACCAGAACCAGAACCAGAATCAGAATCAGGCTCCGGCTCGAGGGCGAGTTTTTAACATGAATGCCCAAGAGGCACAGGCTGACGATAATGTGGTGAACGGTACGTTCTTTATTAATAATCAGCCTGCATATGTTCTTTTCAATTCTGGTGCCGATAAGAGTTTCGTGTCTTTGTCCTTTGAACCAATGCTTCGAGTGTCTAGAACGAAACTAGGCAAATCTTTGACAGTAGAGGTTGCTAGTGGTGAACCCATTGTTCTTGATTCTGTTCTTCGCAACTGCCAGTTGAATCTTAACGATCATCTTTTTCCAATCAACCTCACGCCTATGCAACTTGGAAGCTTCGACGTCATAGTGGGTATGGATTGGTTATCTAAGCATCGTGCAGAGATAGTTTGTTCTGAGAAGATTGTTCGTGTGCCGCTTCCGACAGGCGAGGTCCTACAAGTTCAAGGTGAGAAACCTGCCGGTGGTCTTAAACTCATGTCTTGTTTTAAAGCTCGGAAGTATCTGCGGAAGAACTATGTGGCTTTCTTAGCACATGTTACAGAAAATAAAGGCAAGGGTAAGTCTATTTCAGATATTCCTGTCGTTCATTTTTGTTTCTGAAGATGTAAAATGACTATTCCGTTCATTTTTGTTTCTGAAGATGTAAAATGACTATTCTGTTCATTTTTGTTTCTGAAGATGTTGTGGAAAATGACTATTCTGTTCATTTTTGTTTCTGAAGATGTAAAATGACTATTCTGTTCATTTTTGTTTCTGAAGATGTTGTGGAAAATGACTTTTCTGTTCATTTTTGTTTCTAAAGAATGCCTGTTGAGAATAACTCTGTTCATTTTTCATTTCTGAAAAATGTTCGTTAAAGAGAAATTACAGGATTACGTCTTGTTCATCTTTGATGGTTATTTAACACAAAGTCACAAATAGACTCCTACGAATTTATTTCGGGACGAAATTTCCTAAAGTAGGGGAGACTGTAACACCTGTGTCATTTCAACCATCAAACAAATGCCAAACCAATGAAATATTGTATTTCATACTTGGGATTTGTAAAAATATGTGTATCGTTTACACATATCAACTCTTGTCTGATTTCAAGCTCTAAATCGCTTTCTGGAAGGTTATACGCGCACTGATGCGTAAATATAACCAGTTTAATCCAACGAACACTCCGGAATAGTGAAATAGGCTTAACATACCTTGAATAACCTTTACATAACTTATATATAAGTTTTGGAAGGTTTGGTGTGGTGAAATCAAGTTTAATCGCTTACAGGGACTAAAGTTGACAAACTGTGAAAGTATGCCAATTTGAACTGTAACAGACCTTCCGGAACATGACCATAAGTTAAACATACCATAAATATCCTTTACATAGCTTAGAAATAGGCTTTGAGGGGTTCGGTGTGCTAAAATAAACTTTTGGGTCATTCAGGGACTAAAAGTGTCAAAAAGTGCACAAGTTTGCATTTTCGCGCATAACTTACGTTCTGAATACATCCGGACATCCAAAAATTTATGTAAGCACTAAAATATTTTATTTTAGTGTTCGCCATAAGAAAAATCCATTCGTCGCGTCATTTGGTTCGTTTTTCGCATTCGGGACCAGATTCGATGTATTAGCCGTTGTTTAATTCACAACCACACATTCTAAACTTGCTTAGTCAGCGGATAAGGATGGAATTTTGGTACCATGACATTTCAACACATGTATGGATGGAATTTAAACACCTAAACACCATGACATTTCAACACATGTACGGATGGGATTAAGGCACGTTTTCCATGAAACGATCTTAACGGTTCGGGTATTCCTATAAATACCCCATACCCCCCATTGCTAAAATCACTAGAAACTTGATTTGAGAAACTCTAAGTTGAAACATTTGTTTCATACCTGAGATTTTTGAATCGAGTTTAGCATTCGGGGACCCTTCGTAAGTATTCTTTCGTTCTTTTCCTTATTTTACTGCTTTTCGAGTCAGAAAGTCAAACTTTGTTTGACTTTCAGCGTTGACCAGTAATGGTCAATGCGAAGTTCGTTTGAACTTCGCAACGTGAGTGTAATCACGTTGGTCATAGTCCCTTGGGACTATGCCCACTGATTACCACGTTGTCTAGGGTCGTAGGGTAGGCGATCTAATAAATCGCCTATACCTTCGAACCCGACCCAGTTTGGTCGATCATTAGGATCCGACCAAACACATTAGGTGACCATAGTAGGTAGGGAATAACCTTCCGAGGTTATACCCTATGGTCACATCGTTTAAGTAGTTGTATGATAGGTAGTTTATATGCCTTAGGTAAATTACCAGAATACCCTTTTCATGTATAATTGGTAATTAAGCATATGTAACCTAAACCTTTGTCACATAACTGATTATGTAATATGTTTAGGCATATAACACTTTTCATAGGGCTAGTTAGGCGGTCCAAACGCGTTTCACGCGAACGACGCGTTAAAGTAGCATAAGCTACCTAAACGGGTCGTAATGGGTCGTAGACACTTAGGTTAAGTTTCATTTAGTATGTAGGCTTTGTTAAACCAAATGACACGAGTCTCTACACTCGTTTGGTTTACAAACCCTAATGCTACCCGATCTTCCGATTTAGGTCCGGTTTATTAATGTAGCTACCTATACTAGGTGCCGTTTGATATCCGCGATCTCTAGCATTGTTTAGTTGTTACTCAAGGACTACTGAGCAATCTCAGGTGAGTACATAGACCCCTCTTTTACTGTTTTCCAAACTGTTTTGGGGTGGAACACATGTGCCTACTTGTTACTTTCATGCTTTCCTGTTTTAACATCATATACTGCTATGTTCGTTAGTACATTATAGTACATGATTTTATGACATTTCATGCTAGGTGTGCCCAATTGTGTGCATTACTTAGTACCTCGTTTTACATGACATTTTGACATAGACATTTGACATAGACATTTTAACATGATTGACATTTGATCATGCATTTCCCACAAAACATAACTTTGATTTAAACCAAGATTTACTTCAATACTTTGTTTTTGTGCATATGGTTTAGTTGAGACATTTCACTTGCCATACATGACATTTTGACGTAGACATTTGACATGGATATTTGACATAGACATTTGACATGGATATTTGACATAGACATTTGACATGGATATTTGACATAGACATTTTGATATGATTTACATCTTGACATGAACACTTTGACATATTACCCAATACATTTGACAATTGATTTAAACATAGACTTCTTACATTGGTTGGTTTGGTTTGATTAAGTGATTAAGTAACGATGCGTGTGTAATATGATACAAGCATGGTGGATACGCCGCTGGTACTTCCTATATATAAGTGTTTGTATGGTATTACATATCATAGCGTTATTTGAATCATTTCAGTTTGAGACATAGAACATTTTATACAAATAACATACTTTTCACAAGACATTGTTTTACAAACAACTTAACTTTTACAAACTCATTTTTACATGGTTACTCATTTAACCATGCATTATTTTCTTATTTATACATATCATCTGAACTTATTGTTTTTCAAATGATTTACAAAGACAAAGCAAATTACAAGGTTCATGACTAAACATTTTCTCAAACATAAGTCATGAAACCTATTTTCACAAAACCTATGTATCTCACAGGCATTTTTATGCTGACGTACCTATTTTCACATGTGTTTTTCAGGAACTGTTGCATAAGATGATCAAGATACACATAGGCAGACTTGGGCTTTAGTGACAATAAAAGATGCAAGACTAGTTAATTATGTTGTATTTCCTTGTTTGTTAAGATATTGTAACACTTTTAATCAATAAAACGAAACTTCAATTGCCATGGATTTGAAACAATTAATTCTGTTACAACACTCCCCGACATTTCCGCCACGTTTTGTATGTTCTACGTGGTCGGGGTGTGACAGCTGTTTCCTGAACATTCTTTAATTGTTCCATTAAGTCTAATTGTAAACTTAATCTAAGAGCAGGAACTCGTCGTTGTTTTTCAGGATACTTACGACTTAAGGCATCTGCAACTATGTTTGCCTTTCCTTCGTGATACTGAATATCACAGTCGTAGTCGCTTAGGATTTCCATCCATCCCCTTTGCCTCATGTTCAATTCTTTTTGCCCAAATATGTACCTTAAACTTTTGTGATCCGTATAGACAGTAAACTTACTTCCATACAAATAATGTCTCCAAATCTTAAGGGCAAAAATTATGGCTCCTAACTCTAAGTCATGAGTCGTATAGTTTTCTTCGTGCTTTTTCAATTGTCTTGAAGCATACGCAATTACCTTTTTGCGTTGCATTAGCACACATCCTAATCCTAGCTTAGAGGCATCACAGTAAACTTCAAAATCTTCTGTTCCTTCTGGTAAGGCTAGAATTGGGGCATTTGTTAACTTTTGCTTTAAAATATTAAATGCCTCTTCTTGCCTAGGTCCCCATTCAAATTTAACTGCTTTACAGGTTAGCTTAGTTAATGGCACTGCTATTTTGGAAAAATCCTTAATAAAGCGGCTATAGTATCCAGCTAATCCAAAAAAGCTTCTAATTTCCATGGCTGACTGTGGGACCTTCCATTTGGTAATTGCTTCTATCTTAGCAGGATCTACGTGAATACCTTCGTGATTCACCATGTGTCCTAAAAATTGCACTTCTTATAGCCAAAATTCACATTTCGAGAATTTGGCGTAAAGCTTTTCTTTTCTTAACAAAGTTAAGAGTGCATGCAAGTGCTGACAATGTTCATCCTGACTTTTGGAAAAAATAAGTATATCGTCGATGAAGACAATTACAAATTTATCCAAATACGGTTTACAGATTCTATTCACCATGTCCATGAATGTTGCAGGTGCATTCGTTAGTCCAAAGGGCATGACTGTAAACTCGTAATGACCATACCTAGTTCTAAAAGCAGTTTTAGGTATGTCTTCTTCTTGTACCATCAATTGATGGTATCCGGAGCGTAAATCGATCTTAGAAAAGTATCTAGCTCCCTGAAGTTGATCAAAAAGATCATCAATCCTAGGTAATGGGTATCGATTCTTAATTGTAACCTTATTCAGTTCCCTATAATCGATACACATTCACATCGAACCATCCTTTTTCTTTACGAACAACACTGGTGCTCCCCAAGGGGATGAACTAGGTTGTATGAAACCTTTAATTAGCAACTCATCTAATTGCTTTTTCAGTTCTAACATTTCGGTGGGTGCTAGACGATAAGGTGCCTTTGCTACGGGTGTAGTTCCAGGAATCAAATGAATTCTAAATTCTACCTCCCTATCCGGTGGTAATCCTGGTAATTCTTCTGGAAATATATCTGGATATTTTGAGACTATAGGAATTTCCTTAAGTTCCTTACCCTTCGTGCTAATGATTACCGAAATCATATACACTATTCCTTTCTTTCGTTCATAACTAGCAACTTTCATTACTGAAATGAACTTCATGGGTTTACGTGGCTTATCCCATGTAACCATGATTATTTCTCCGGTGGGTGCCCGAATCTCTATGGAGTTCTCATCACAAAGGATTCGAGCATGGTTGGCTACTAACCAATCCATTCCTAACACGACATCGAATCCAGCTAAATTCATTGGCAATAGGTTTGCATGAAATTTATAACCTGAAAGTTCTATATTTTCTTTTTGCAAAACCTAATCTATGTTAACAGAATTCCCATCTGCCGTTTCGACTGTAAAAATCTGCCTAAGGTTGGTTAAAGGTAAGTTATGTGCTTGGCAGAATAAAGTATTTATAAAACTTTGGTTTGCACCAGAGTCAAATAATACTTTTGCGTAAACGTTGTGAACTAGGAACGTACCAGCTATCACATCTGGAATGAGTTCTGCCTCCTGAGTAGTTAATTGGAATGCTCGAACATTCTTCTTGGTAGCTCCGTCGGCCGGTTTGGCTTTATTGTCTGTTGGTTTAACTGATTTAGGGCGTTCTGGTTTGAAATGTCCCGCTTCTCTACACTTATAGCAGACCCTTATTTTCTTTCTGCAGTCTTCTTCACGATGTCCTACAACTTTACAAAAGTTGCAGGTTACATTGCATTTTCCATAATGTTTCTTTCTGCAATTCCTGCAGAACGGCGGAGTTGAGGTTTGCCCCGTTCCTCTTTTCTTGAAGTTGCTATTATTACTCACACAAAATCCTTGGGTAATTTTCTGAGCCAGTTCCTTTTTCCTATTTTCATCTCTTGTGCGTACCAGCTCGTCAGTTAGGGTGTTAGCTAATTCTACCGCATCGTCAATAGTGCGAGGTCTCGCAGCTTTAACGATATTACGGATTTCGCCAATCAATCCCCAAATATAGAGAGAAATAAGTACCGGTTCTGGCGAAGCCAGTGTTGGTACCACTCTAGCATATTCGAAGAATGTCGAAGTATATCCTCGACAATCTACACCAATCATTCGATGGTTCAGGAACTTATTCGCCATTTGTTCTTTTTCGTATTCGGGACAGAATTTTCTTTCCATAAGCTGCTTAAATTCTTCCCAATTCATGGCATAGGCCATGTTTCTTCCTTTGGCTTGAAGTACCGTATTCCACCATTCTAGCGCCCCTTCTTTAAAAAGATGCGACGCATACATAACCTTGTCTTCCTCAGCACATTTACTTATCATAATTACTGCTTCAGTTTTCTCCAACCAATGCAGTGCCGCAGTCGCCCCTTCATTGCCTGCGAACTCAACAGGTTTACAGGCAAGGAATTCTTTGTACATGAACCCTATATATACTATACGAATAGATGCGATTGTAGAGACATATCTCTTCACGAACGGTTGCGACTCTTGAACTTGTGGTTGAGATTGATCTTGAAGAGGTGTGTCTCCTTGAAAAATCACGTCTCTTTTTTTCCTTGATGTAGGCGTCGCACATGAAGGGCTGCGACTCCAGGAGATGCGTCGATCCCTTAAGGTGTAGGTTACAATCTTCCAAAGTGTCGCATCTAGTCCTCGTACTTTCTAACTAATCTAATTTACAACATAAACTAACTATCTACTAATTACATAACGACCCCTATACCTATATTTAGTTTAAAACATCAATACTCCCTCGTAAACTAAATATAGTTTAACAAAGGTCTTCAACTTGCTTGACTTGCAGTAGCATTGGTTCCTCTTCCAATGCGAGGTTGGCTTCTTGTTGCGTGTCTTTCTCCTTTTCCTTCTACTTGGTGCAATCTCTTGAAAAATGACCAAGTTCTCCACAATCATAACATCTGAACTTGCTCTTGTCTTGGTTTCTTGGACCCATATCTTTTCCACGTCCTCTTCCTCCTTTGAAAGATCCTTGTCCTTGACTTCTGCCATAGTTTTGAAAACCACGGCCCTTTCCATGATGCAAACTTTCAAACTGATTATTTTGTACTTGCCATCATGAGTCCTCCTTTCTTATTATCTTCTTGTTTTTCTTGCCTATCTTGCTTGTGATCGGATGATCCCTTTTTTGACCGTGTAGATCAAATTTCTTACTTAGTACTTGCGTCTGGCCAACTTGCTAACCAGGTTCTTGCGTTTCTGACCGACTTGCTAATCAGATTTTTTATGTACCCTGGCCCACTTGCTAATCAGGTTCTTGCGTTTCTGACCGACTTGCTAATCAGATTTTATGTACCCTGACCCACTTGCTAATCAGGTTCTGACCGACTTGCTGATCAGATTCTTGCTAACTTGCTATTGCGAGTGATAAAAAATATCCAACCAACTTGCTAATTGGACTTAATTTGATCGACCCGCTGTACTTGCTTTTTCTTGCTTTGACCAAGAATGGTCGTTTCTTGCTAGACTGAATCGAGATGATTCGACGTGCTACTTACTATTTTGAACCAAACGATCCGGAACTTGCTATTTGAACCAAGAATCGGTTTGACTTGCTAGAACCGATACGGGTTCGATTTCTTGCTATACGTATCGTTTATGATTCAAAAATTGACTTGCTTTATTTTAAAAAAAAAACATGCTAATGATCCCCTTTTCAACGTACAAAAAACTTGATTTCTTTTTTCTTTTGAAAGTCGTTTGAATTTTACTTAAAAAAGAATTGAGACAACAACCCTCTTTTCTATGTTTGTGATTCCAATATGGCTTTGCAAAAAAAAAAAAATCAAACTTGCAATTAAAATAGACACTCGTGATCCTTGTTTATGATTCTTTAATGAATCAGTACAACAAATTTGATGCAAACAATTGGAATCAAACCAAAAAATCAACTTTGACTTTTTTTTTAGAACACGAAAAACCAAGATGACCCTATGGTTCCTTTCTTGTGGTTCGATTAAGTCAAAAGAAAAAACACACTTACGAAATCGAACACCGTCGCCCGGTTCTTGATAGATGATTCTCTGATTCAATCGGCAAACCCAGATTTTCGTTTCTTGTTCGTAATCTTGCACTGAGATTTTTCTTTCTTGCTTCCTCGATCGATTAACGTGGTGCTCTGATACCACTGTTGGTAATCGAACATGCGAATCACAGGGTAGAATATAAAGAATTGAGAATCAAAGAACAATAACTTGCTTGTATTGAATGAAAAGTGATCTATTACAACTGACATACATGAACCCTATATATACTATACGAATAGATGCGATTGTAGAGACATATCTCTTCACGAACGGTTGCGACTCTTGAACTTGTGGTTGAGATTGATCTTGAAGAGGTGTGTCTCCTTGAAAAATCACGTCTCTTTGTTTCCTTGATGTAGGCGTCGCACATGAAGGGCTGCGACTCCAGGAGATGCGTCGATCCCTTAAGGTGTAGGTTACAATCTTCCAAAGTGTCGCATCTAGTCCTCGTACTTTCTAACTAATCTAATTTACAACATAAACTAACTATCTACTAATTACATAACGACCCCTATACCTATATTTAGTTTAAAACATCAATAGATGATACATAAATTAGTAATATGAGTTAGTTTCATATACACATGTTCAGATATACATTTTCAGACCATAAAGATATCTTTCAATAAACAATGATGACGTTACACAGATATACATACATTTTCGGAACATCAAAGTACCTTTCAATAAACACATGATAACGTTACACAAATATATATACATTTTAGGAGCATCAAAATATCTTTCAATATACCCAAACACATAATCTTACACTCAAGACTGGAATTACAACACAAATGGAAATATAAACGTTGCATAATTGGGATGAGAAATCTGTTAATATGTAAAAGGAAGCCAACGAATCAGTCATGCGTACTCGGCGAAGACGTTAATCTTGAATTGAGGAGATAAGGATCATGACGGATTAAAGATAATTTTTAATGAATTATTTATTGATAATTATTAGTTTAAACTAATAAGGTTTATCTAGGAGTGTATTTACATTGTTTAACTAATAGAGTTTGAGTCGGGTTAGGACTAAAATAAGTTTTAGTATAAATAGAGGGTTAGGGTTATTGTATTGGTGTGATTTCAGTGATAAATAATAAAAGAGTTGAACAAGTTCGTTCATATCGTGTTTTTTTGTGTTCGATCAAGGGCTTACAATTCGCCTTGACGTTTATTGCCGTGTGATACACAGTTTGTAAATTTATTTGGAATCGTTTATAATCAAGGCATCTCCAATCATATATAAGAAGGAAACAAAGCCTAGACAAAAGTGATGAATGATGCACATCAAGTGTGATTGGTATGTTGTTGCAAATAGCAGGTAATGTTAAAATGACCATAACTCTCTGCACCCTATATAAAGGAAACATTGGTTGCACCAAGATATAGAGTGAAAGCTAGCTATTTTGTCTGAGTCATTGTGATATCATATTAGGATGGATCTCTCTTGCTGCCAAAGTCATTTCAATTGAGCATCATGCGAGCTGTCTCTTGTTCTATTCTTCATATAGTGTAGATTTTAAGATGGTGAATCAGAGTCTTTTGTTTTTTTCATAGGTTACAAGGTGTAGTTATCTTTCTTTAGGCTGTTTTTGTTGTTTATTCAACTTTGTAATCAGTCTCGCTCGTGTTGGTATTATCTTTCTTGTTTACTTATTTAATTCGCCGTAATTTGATTATGTTTCGTTTGTAGTTATTCTTAATTAATAGGGCTGTTATAATTTGTTAATTGAAAAGATTTTGGCTGTAGTTTCCATAGAATGACGTCCAAAAGTTGTCAAGTGGCTGTACATGATTTGTTTTATTCATTTAATTAAATGTGATATATGATTAAGAAATAAATAAATTGAAATTGAAATGCATGATATGTGAACCAATCCAGCATCATTCAGATCTTTTCGTGCGTTTCTTTTTGTCCTCTCCTTAAATCCGCCGAACTATACTACAACGTGAAACCTATACATACTTGCGCTTTTAATTCTATTTTCTCCCACCCACAATCATATCTCCTCCACTCCACATTCATATCATCATAGTCTTTGATGATGAATCAAGAAAAAGAATCCACAACCATCCGAAGAAGAGGATGTTCATACCAGAAAGGTGACTTTCTGCCGGAAGAATCCTTCAAATCATGGCAGAACTACACGGCCGCCTTGAAGCAGACTCCGCACCGGTTGATCGACCGGATCCTGACGCGGTCCAGGGACCAGGCGGAGCTTGATTCCAAGGCCAGAAGCCAGACGGATATGAAGAAAACTTTGACATGGTGGGATCTTATTTGGTTCGGTATGGGTGCGGTCATAGGAGCCGGGATTTTTGTGCTTACCGGCCTCGAAGCTAATAAAGAAGCGGGTCCCGCAGTTGTGTTATCCTATGTTGTATCCGGTGCATCCGCTCTCATGTCTGTGTTTTGTTACACCGAGTTTGCGGTAGAGATTCCGGTTGCAGGTATCCGTCCGTCCTACTTTGTTAACAACTGATTAGATTATTATTATTATGATTCTAAATTCAAATTGAGTTGTTACTGAAAGAAAACATGATCAGGAGTCATGAAAGTCAAAATATCAGAGATTCCTACCATAATTACATTTATATGTTATAACTTGATTATTATTATTACATAAATTAAAGACTATGTTAGCGATTTGTCCAAGAGGGCCCCTGTTTATTAGATTAATTAATAAGATGCAACATAGTATAATGTTTACCCGGTAGGACTTGCATGCCTCCGGCCGGCCAACGGATCTTGCCGGCCGAAGACTGAAAATGTAAAAGAATCACAATCATAATTGGTTGTATTGTGTGGAGTGTGTTTGCATCTAAAGTCTAGAGTCAACGGAACCCATGTGGACCATCTGTTGCCACCCATAATTAGTCAACCATGAACCACCTACCAATTCTGAATTCTCAAATTATTTATTTAATTAATTAATTTTCTTATTATTTTATTTTTCCTAAATTAGCTTACGTTTCAGTTTACAATTATTGTCTATAGGAATAGGAATTTAATGACGTAACTTTCAGGTGGGTCGTTTGCTTATTTGAGGGTGGAGTTAGGTGACTTCGTGGCGTTTATCGCAGCCGGAAACATCCTCCTAGAGTACGTCATAGGCGGAGCCGCGGTGGCGCGTTCATGGACGTCCTACTTCGCCACCCTATGCAACCACGACCCCGATGACTTCCGTATCATTGCTCACGGGCTTGCCGAAGACTACAACCATTTAGACCCAATTGCGGTCGGCGTCATAGCCATCATTTGTGTCATGGCGGTCCTCAGCACCAAAGGCTCGTCGCGGCTCAATTATGTTGCGTCTTTTGTTCACATTATCGTGATCTTATTCATCATCGTATGCGGTCTTATCAAGGCCGACACAAAGAATTATGACGACTTTTTTCATTACAAGGCTCGAGGCGTATTCAAGGCCTCCGCGGTGCTCTTTTTTGCATATGTTGGGTTTGATGCGGTTTCAACAATGGCTGAGGAGACCAAGAATCCGGCTAAGGACATCCCGATCGGGCTCGTGGGTTCAATGGTCATTACCACCACTTTATATTGTGCTTTAGCTGTAACACTTTGCTTGATGCAACCATATTACGACATAGATGTTGATGCTCCGTTCTCTAAGGCGTTTGAGAAGGTCGGGTGGGATTGGGCGAAATACGTGGTAGCTGCCGGAGCTCTAAAAGGTATGACCTCCGTCCTCCTTGTTGGAGCCGTTGGTCAAGCCAGGTAAGTTCAACAAGACAACAACTAATATATTTGATCTTCAAAGTCTTCTGGTCATAAACACAACTGAGTATTATTGCAGATACTTGACTCATATTGCTCGAACGCACATGATGCCACCATGGTTTGCAATCGTGGACGCCAAAACCGGGACACCCGTCAACGCAACCGTGGTCATGCTCATGGCCACAGCAGTGATCGCGTTCTTCACCAAGCTCAATATCCTCTCAGAGCTCCTCTCCATCTCCACACTCTTCATCTTCATGCTCGTGGCAGTCGCCCTCCTCGTCCGTCGCTACTACGTCTCGGGAGTCACCACTGCCGCCAACCGCAACAAACTCGTTGCTTGCTTAGTAACCATAATCGTTTCCTCATGCTTCACGGCCGGGTATTGGGGTCTCTCCGAGAATGGTTGGATCGGGTACTGCATCACTGTCCCAATATGGCTAGGCGCGACGGTTTGTCTATGGGCTTTTGTGCCACAAGCACGGGAACCGAAGATGTGGGGGGTCCCGTTGGTTCCGTGGTTGCCATCAACATCGATTGCGATCAACATATTTCTTCTCGGGTCGATTGATAGCGCCTCGTTTTTAAGATTTGCAGGATGGACAGGTTTGTTGCTGGTGTATTACTTCTTGTTTGGACTACATGCAGCATATGACACGGCTAAGGAGGATGAGAAGCAATGGAGCAAGGTTGAACAAGGGAAGAATGGGTATGAGAATAAACATGATAACGAGTCATAAACTTGTATCTATTTTCTACTTTATGAAAATGTGTGATGTTTATATTAAAACTTTCCAAGTGTTGGTTTTTAGTTAAAACGATGTCGTGTTGAAAGAAAAAAAAATGAATTGTGTGAAGCGGGTTCTTGTTAAAGAGAACAGATTGTATGTGATGTCATTTGGAAAACGAAGATTATGTTCGGATTTTTAGTTATCACATAACAGTATTTGAAATATACAAAACATGTTTTTTTTGTGAAGATGCTTAGCAATTGGGTCAATCTGAATGTGTATGAGATTGATTTAGCAGTTTCCGGTTGTGTACAACATGTCCCACTAACATGATAATAATTAAATAAAATGCTACTGCACTAAATAGTAACTACAACAATCACAACCCTATATAATCATTCGAGAGAATAGAGAACGGAGGATGACAGATTTAGGGCGTGAACAGGAGGAGGTTTTGTGGCTAGACTTGGTGTTCGAAATTGTTTCCAATGGGTTGTGCTCCACTCTCCTATGTTTTTTACTGAATGTACCCCCTCCCCACCTCTACTAAATCAGTCACATGTATTCTAGCCTCACTCATCTTTATCTTATTCGCATCACTACTCATTTATCGATGAGCTATGACAACTTTCCGGTCTAAAAGTAAGACTCGACGCTTAAAAATGTCATAAATCAACTTATGATGTCGGTAAAAGTAAATTTTTTTTAATATAAAATGAACCTAATAAAAAAAAGTTTATTAAGGGGTCAAAAAAATGGGCCGTGATTAAAAGGTCGGGGAAAATGTGCTTTCGTTTGCATCCAATGAAGTACCTAGAATTTAACTTTTTCCTATTCTCTTAAGACCTTTAGTCCATCTAGTCCACATGCTCAATGAAAATATAGACATTTTGTGAAGTTTGAATGGGCATGTGTAACATGCAAGTTGTGGTGCAATTATAAACTGAATAATAATACTTAATGATTGAACACAAAATGTAGTTAAATTTCAACAAAGATCATGATGGTAAATCTACATCAAACAAGAGCTTTTAACAAACCGAGAAGCCTAACGAGGGGCCTTCTTTTTGCCGGCAATCGCAACCTTCTTGCCTTTCAAAGTCCTGCAATTGTTCTTTGTGCGCTGTCCTCTACAAGGCAGTCCCTGAATGTGGCGTATGCCTCGGTAGCACTGAATTTCTTTCAATCTCCTGATTGCAAGCGCGTTAAATCGCCTCTGTAAAATCAAAACCAAGCAGGTCAACATAAAGATAGCTACCATTTTGCCCAACTATAAGATGTTAGAAACAATTACACGTAAGAGATTCCTAAAATACATAACTTATTTTAAGCAGAGAACTACATAAACACACACCTATTTCTTTAATGGCTCGGCGATAAGCCAGTTATCAGAGTCTCTCCCAGCATATGTGGTCAAATAAAGTATAAGTGCATAGTCAGTTCTTCCAGTTGTATACTTAGAATTGGTTATGTATAGCAGCCCCTTCTCTTTGAAATGTTAAAATAACAGAAACGGTTGAAATGCACACACCCTATGGTACATTGATCAAAAACCTACTACTACTAGTCTTTAGGTAAAAGAAGAAGTTACTTGTTAAAATTATTTAACAACTACACTTAACTAATCCAACACGAACAGAATGAAAACTAAAACCCCGATCCAATTCCAAAGTTAAGAATAAGGGAAACTTACAAGGTCTCCTTCAATCATGTACTTGGAGACTTCATCACGGAGAACAATAAGCTCATCTTCAGTCAAATCCTTGGTGATTTTGTTCTCCATTTTGAGGTCATTCAGGATTTCAAGTGCTCTGGTACGCCCTATTCCATGTATATACTGTAGCGAGTACTGGACTCTCTTGTTGTTAGGTATCTCCACTCCTCCAACACGGGCACATCGTATGCTCAACCCACCAACCTGCCATCCCAAATTTTATAACAAAAACACACACAACTTTACTTTAGTTTAGTTTATCGTCGTTGTTGTTACCTTGGGAGAACTGAAAGTGGAGAATGAGAGAGAATTTGAGGTGGATTTGAAGGGTGATAATCCGCTGGAGATGAGAGAGAGAGAAGGTGCTACGGGTGTTGCGACTGATTGAGCCATGTCTCTCTGTCTATGCTATTATGCTGTGGTGAAGAAGGGGTAAGAAGGCAGGCAGGCTCACCCTTATCCTCTGCGTCGGAGACTAGTTTCCTTTTTACCCATATAATTTGTATATTGACAAGTTTAGTCCCTGTATGCATTAGTTATCTCATTTTATATTATAACCTATAATAAATAACAATGTACAGCCTAGCCTACAAGTAGTGATTGTAAGACTAGACGGTGTGGAGGAGCATGAAGCATCACATGGCAAACACGTCAGTAGAGAGGCGTGGTAAAAAAAACACTGGGTGGAAGGGGCACTTTTAAAAAATAAAAAAATAAACAACAACCAATCAAAATCAACCCAAACAGCAACCAATACCATCACTCCACATCACCACCCTCATGCCCTCCACGCCGGTGGAAATCTAGGCGCCCTCGCAAAAACCACGCTCCCACACCGTGGAGTCTAAGGGTCCGGTCTTGGAGTTGTACGAACCAGATCTAGTATTTTTCAAGACTAAGATGGAGATGATACATCGAGAAAGCGTGTTAGAAAAAAAATCACAAATTATAGCCTGAGAAGTGAGGACCGCCCTCTATAGGTCAAGTGAGTTTCATATCCTCAACGATATATGCAACTATCATATAAATATGTGTGTAGATATAGATCTCCTATGCTACAAGGAACAAAGTGTGAGGGTTAAAAGAGTCACGGGGGAAAAGAGAGGAAGAAGAAACCTTTTGTCCAATTTATGATCTTACAGCTAATATACGGAGGAGGATGTTTGTGACAACCCTCAATTTACATGTATTCCGTACAATTTATTTAATAATAATTTAAGTGCTTGGTGACTGTGTTGAAATATTTAACTACTCTCTGATTACTGAACTATACTTACATGAGCATGTTAACATACTGGCAGTATACAGAAAAGTCACTAAATGGTCCGGTGTATTTTCCTATGTGTTAGGAATTTATTTCGTTACAAAAAATATATAAATAAGACGCCTTACGGAACAATTAAACAATTTAACGGAACAGTGTCCGACCGAACAACCAGACATTACCCGGGACACTAAATTTTGCTAAACACATTATTTATTTAATTCCTGGCTAGTCATGATCCCCGTTTATCATAACACCTATTAAAAATCAATTCACTACACATATAAGTCCATACTTGATATATAACTATCAATTACCCATTTAGTCACAATGTTACACAAAGCCCCCCCTAAAAACCGATTTTCGGTTCCATGATGGACCCACACAAATCATCAAAATATTTGATTAGATTATATCCTAATATAATAATAGATCCTTGCTTGTAGGAGTTGCCATAAGGTTGAAGTAATCTTATAAGAGTATGGCATGTAGATCATTCATGTCATCTCATATCTTTCAACAAGATTCACATCACACTCCATTCACTTCTCTCTCCCTCTTGATCGGCTGCCCCAAACCAAGAACACCATCACCACCTTAAACATCATCATCTTCTTCATTATATTGCCCATTCAAAGCTTAGTTTCCATCCATGGAAGGTGCAACTTGAAGGGACTTCATAGGAGCTTGTTCTAGTCCTTCTCACCATCATTTTCTCATCACTTTTTCATTTGATTCTTCCCTAGCTATAAGCTAGTAGTAAGTCTCATCTTAACTTGTTTCATTTTGTTCGAAATTTATGATTTGTAGTATGTGTGTTGTTGTTCAAATCACTAAATAAAGAGAATGCTAGAAAATGTGTAATATAAGTTATGAACATAAAAGCTACATAAAAGTTTACTTGTGGCTGATTTTTGAAGCGGAATCTTGTTGGTTTGAGGGTTGGTTAAATCATACTTGATGTTAAAAAGTTGTTTTCTTGTTAAATCCATTGTTCGGACACTCGTTGATACGATTTAGTAATGTTTAAACCGTGAAACAACTTGCTGATGTACTTTTCCAGCCGCCTTCAACAGGCTGTAAACGGACTTTAAAAACTCGAAAAACGGAATTTCGAAAGCCTAAATCGTGTCATTTCGAAAAACGAAGAAAATGGCGCTGGAATCGTATTTTTCTGATGTCGGTTACTATTTTTAAAAATCTGTTTTCGTGACAGCAGCTAAGGCTGTTTGTTACTGCAGTAAAATGGGTCTTACGTTTTCAGTCACAACTTAAAACCTGAACCGAACCAGCCCCTGAAACTTTTATCAAAGATGGTTACTGATGTATTTGTGACCCCACAACTGGAATTTTGACCAACGGACTTACGAGGAATTTTAGACGAATTATTCCGTAAACTGTGATCAGAATGTGACAAATCTGATCATAGTTCGGTATACGAATTTTTATAAAATATTGGTAGTGTGGCTCGATCCTGGTCATGTCACGCCTCCAAGCGGTGATACCCCGCATGGTGGATTTTGGGGGTGTGACAGATTGGTATCAGAGCCACCAATCATACTGAACAACGTACTTAAGTAAATGAAGACAACCACAATACGATTGGTGACCAAAAGCTAGTTAACCAAGTTTTTAATTTAGACAGCGGAAGCATAAACGTAAAGTTCAAAACATAAGTTCGCAGTTCATAAGTTTAAAGTCCAACACATAGGTTTAATAAGTTCATAATGTTTTAAACATTAAATACTAGACATAACCGTCGGGTGTTATGGCATACGGGGATCATGACTAGCCATAAATAATAAGACAAGGTATTTGACAAAAATTTAGTGTCCTGGGTAATGTCTGGTTGTTCGGTCGGATACTGTTCCGTAAATTTGTTAAATTGTTCCGTAAGGCGTCTTATTTATATATTTTTGTAACGCAATTTATTCCTAACACATAGGAAAACATACCGGACTTTTTAGTAACTTTTCTGTATACTACTAGTATGCTAACACGCACATGTAAGTATAGTTCAGTAATCAGAGAGCAGTTAAATATTTCAACACAGTCACCAAGCACTTAAATTATTATTAAATAAATTGTACGGAATACATGTAAATTGAGGGTTGTCACAGCTGTCTAAATTAAAAACTTGGTTAACTAGCTTTTGGTCACCAATCATATTGTGGTTGTCTTCATTTACTTAAGTACGTTGTTCAGTATGATTGGTGGCTCGATCCTGGTCATGTCACGCCTCCAAGCGGTGATACCCCGCATGGTGGATTTTGGGGGTGTGACAGATTGGTATCAGAGCCATTGGTTATAGTGAACTTGGTTTTAAAAAGGGAAAAGCTTTTTGATAAAACCAGACTATAACCTGTACAGTGCTCAACGATCCACAACGACGCTTCGCTCCACGTGCAAGACTCGACACCATAAGTGGTATGATTTATGTTATATTGTCGGTTAGATAGTTCTCACTGTGCATTAGATAATGTGGTAATTGCTATTTGAACTTTGCATGCTTACTCTCCACTATCGTCCCACACTTACGCACTTTCGCGACACTTTTCTCATCTATGTTATTTCGTTGTGAAGATCATGGGTGGACGCTTGAACCTAACTCAAGCCCAGCTGACGGCTTTGATCAACGAACGGGTTGCTGAGGCACTCGCAGCTGTTCCTGCAGGAGGTATAACCTGCCATATCAACTCACCTTAGGATGTTTAGATCCTACCTTCGCAAACCAACGCTCGTGCTTAACTTTGTCTTTTATTCTCGCGCAACAGGTCAACATGCTCAGCCTCCTGTGTGCACGTTCAAGACGTTCATGGACCGCCGACCTACCACTTTCAGTGGCACCGAAGGAGCAGTGGGCCTTCTTCACTGGTTTGAAAAGCTTGAGTCAGTTTTCGAAATGTGCGAATACCCCGAAGACCGTAGGGTGAAATATGCTACCGGAACACTTGAAGGAGCTGCGTTAACCTGGTGGAAGGCGCAGGTTCAACTACTAGGACTGGCAGTTGCTAATGCCACACCCTGGAATGGTTTTAAAGAGCTGATCAAGGAGGAGTACTGTAGTCGGGATGACATCCACAAACTAGAAGTGGAATTTTACCATCTAAAGATGACGGGGTCTGAGATTGAAGCGTATACTAAGAGGTCAAACGAACTGGCCATCATGTGTCCAACTATGGTGGACCCTCCCATCAAACGAATCGAGCTGTACCTCAATGGCCTTGTACCAGAGATTCAAAGTCACGTGACTTCAGCCAATCTGGGTACCATTCAGCAAATTATCAAGTTGGCTCATCGTCTCACTGACCAGGCGGTGGAGCAAAACAGGCTACCCAAACGTATCAGTGCCACAACTACTTCTGATGTACTTACCGACAACAAGCGAAAATGGGATGGAAACTCCAGTAAGGGTTCTGCTTCGGGTCAGTCTCAGCAGCGAAAGACTGACGACTACCAGAGTCCGGGTCAGCAATCCTCCGGTAATCAAGGACAGGGTGGGTATCGAGGAAACCACCCAAAGTGCAACAAATGTAACAGACACCATAGTGGTCAGTGCAACAAAGGTCGTTGTCAGAGATGTCATAAGTTGGGTCATGAAGCTAGGGATTGCAGGAGCCCGCGTCCTGCGAATCAGAATCGCCAACAACAACAAGCCCCACAGAACCACCAGCAGCAACATCAGCAGGGAAATAAAGGATGCTTTCAGTGTGGCGCTGAAGGCCACTTTAAGAGGAACTGCCCCCAGCTGAACCAAAACCAGAACAATAACCAAGGAAATGGGAACCACAATGGGAATAACAATGGAGGCGGCAATGGGGGAAACAACAATGGTAATGGAGCAAGGGGTCGTGCTTTCGTGATTGGTCAGGGTGACGCAAGGAACGATCCCAACGTTGTGATGGGTAAGTTTCTTCTGGATGACTTCTTTGTTACTGTCTTATTTGATTCGGGTGCCGATACCAGTTATGTGTCTCTAAAAGTTAGTCAAATGCTTAAACGTACCCCAACACTTTTGAACACCAAACACGCGGTAGAGCTAGCAAATGGTAAAAGTCTTGAAGCCACACACGTAGTTAAAGGTTGTAACCTGGTCTTAGCTGGTCAGATTTTCCCTATCGATCTTATTCCTATCACACTGGGTAGTTTCGACGTCGTTATTGGAATGGATTGGCTATCTCGGTATCAAGCGGAGATTGTTTGCAAGGAGAAAATCATCCGCATTCCTCGTTCTGGTGAAGACCCCTTGTGATTCGTGGCGACAAGAGTGGTGCTGTCGAAGGCATCATCTCTTTCCTTAAGGCCCAGAAATGTCTACGAAAGGGCCACACTGCCATTCTAGCGCTCGTCACTGACACATCCACGGAAGAGAAGAGAAGTGAAGACATCCCTATTGTGCGCAATTTTCCTGAGGTATTTCCTGAGGAATTGCCTGGTCTTCCACCTCACCGCCAAGTTGAATTTCAAATCGAGCTAGCTCCTGGAGCAGCACCAGTAGCTCGAGCACCATATCGTCTACCTCCATCAGAACTCGAAGAACTGTCCACACAACTACAAGAGCTCTTGGAAAAGGGTTTTATACGTCCTAGCTCTTCGCCCTGGGGAGCTCCAGTCTTGTTCGTAAAGAAGAAAGATGGTACCTTCAGAATGTGTATTGACTACCGCGAACTCAACAAGGTGACTGTGAAGAATCGTTATCCTCTTCCACGTATTGACGACTTGTTCGACCAGTTGCAAGGGTCGAGCTATTACTCCAAGATTGACTTGAGATCGGGATACCATCAGCTGAGGGTCCGAAATGAGGACGTCTCCAAAACAGCATTCAGAACTCGTTACGGCCATTACGAGTTTCTGGTTATGCCATTCGGGCTGACGAATGCACCAGCAGTCTTCATGGATCTCATGAACCGAGTATGCAAGCCTTACCTGGATAAGTTCGTTATTGTGTTCATTGACGATATCCTGATCTATTCTAAGAGTCAGGAGGAACACGAGCAGCATCTGCGACTTATGCTTGAACTTCTTCGAAAAGAGCAATTGTATGCCAAGTTTTCGAAATGTGACTTTTGGCTTCGCGAAGTCCACTTTCTAGGCCACGTGGTAAACAAGGATGGGATTCATGTGGATCCATCCAAGGTTGACTCAATCAAGAACTGGCCTGCACCCCACACACCAAAAGAAATCCGCCAATTCTTGGGTTTGGCAGGATATTACAGAAGGTTTATCAAAGACTTCTCCAAGATTGCGCAACCTCTCACTTCACTGACTCAGAAGGGTGTCATCTATCGTTGGGGTGATGCACAAGAGTCCGCATTTCAACATCTAAAGGATAGACTTTGTAGCGCGCCTATCCTCTCATTGCCCGAAGGCACCGATGATTTCGTGGTTTATTGCGACGCTTCCATCCAAGGACTTGGTTGCGTATTGATGCAACGTGACAAGGTCATTGCCTACGCATCGCGCCAACTCAAGGTTCATGAAAGAAATTACACTACTCACGATCTGGAGCTGGGAGCAGTTGTATTCGCGCTTAAGATATGGAGACGTTACCTGTACGGTACCAAGTGCACCATTTACACCGATCACAGAAGTCTCGAGCATATCTTCAAGCAAAAAGAGTTGAACATGCGTCAACGCCGATGGGTCGAGCTCTTGAACGATTATGAATGCGCAATCAAGTATCATCCGGGCAAGGCCAATGTTGTGGCCGACGCCCTCAGTCGAAAGGATACCATACCTAGGCGTGTACGTGCTTTACAGCTTACCATCCAATCCAACCTTCCCGCTCAAATTCGAGATGCTCAGGTTGAAGCATTGAAAGCAGAGAACATCAGGGCTGAGTCCTTACGAGGATCGAGGCAACGACTAGAACAAAAGGAAGACGGCGCCTACTATGTAACAGGGCGTATTTGGGTTCCACTCTATGGAAACTTACGCGAGCTTGTGATGGATGAAGCACATAAGTCTCGTTATTCAGTACATCCTGGTTCGGATAAGATGTACCACGACTTAAAGACCACATACTGGTGGCCTGGCATGAGAGCCCACATAGCAACCTACGTCAGCAAGTGCTTGACTTGTGCGAGAGTCAAGTCTGAATATCAGAAACCATCAGGCCTACTTCAACAACCGGAGATCCCGAAATGGAAATGGGAGCAAATTTCCATGGATTTCGTGACCGGCCTGCCCAGATCCCAACGCGGAAACGATACCATTTGGGTGATCGTAGATCGACTAACCAAGTCTGCACATTTTCTGGCTATCAAAGAAACGGATAAGTTTTCTACTCTTGCAGACATTTACCTAAAGGAAGTGGTATCGAAGCACGGAGTGCCAACCTCCATCATTTCTGATCGTGACGCACGTTTTACTTCTGAACTGTGGCAAGCAATGCACAAGTCCTTTGGCTCACGTTTAGATATGAGCACCGCTTATCACCCGCAGACGGATGGGCAATCTGAACGCACCATCCAAACCCTTGAAGACATGCTTAGGGCATGTGTAATCGATTTTGGTAATGACTGGGAAAGGCACCTCCCGTTAGTGGAGTTTTCGTACAACAACAGCTACCACACCAGCATCCAAGCCGCTCCGTTTGAGGCATTGTACGGACGCAAATGCCGATCACCTCTCTGTTGGGCAGAAGTTGGTGACAGCCAAATCACTGGCCCAGAACTTGTGGTAGATACCACCGAGAAAATTGCTCAGATACGACAGCGAATGGCGGCAGCTCGTGACCGTCAGAAAAGCTATGCTGATAAGGGAAGAAAACCACTCGAGCTCCAGGTTGGGGATCGAGTGCTACTCAAAGTCTCACCTTGGAAAGGTGTAGTCCGCTTTGGCAAACGAGGCAAACTCAATCCGCGTTATGTCGGACCATTCGAAGTCATTGAGAAAATTGGCAAAGTCGCCTACAGGTTGGATCTACCTGAAGAACTCAGCGGAGTTCACAATGTTTTCCATGTGTCGAATCTGAAGAAGTGTCTGTCAGATGAGACCCTCATAGTTCCTCTGAAGGAACTCACTATCGACGAACAGCTGCGATTCGTCGAGGAACCAGTAGAGATTACGGATCAAGATGTTAAGATCCTCAAGCATACCAGGATACCTCTGGTCCGAGTTCGTTGGAATGTTCGTCGTGGCCCAGAGTATACCTGGGAACGAGAAGACCAAATGAAACTCAAGTATCCCCAACTGTTTAAGAAAAACGCAACCACTACTGAGGCTGAAGCTACTGCAGAATTTCGGGACGAAATTCCAAATCAACGGGGGGATGATGTGACACCCCAGGAAAATCAGGAAAACAATGCAACTTAACTAGCTTCCTCAGTAACCACGCGCTAAATTTCAGGACGAAATTCTCTTAACAGGGGGAGAATGTGACAACCCTCAATTTACATGTATTCCGTACAATTTATTTAATAATAATTTAAGTGCTTGGTGACTGTGTTGAAATATTTAACTACTCTCTGATTACTGAACTATACTTACATGAGCATGTTAACATACTGGCAGTATACAGAAAAGTCACTAAATGGTCCGGTGTATTTTCCTATGTGTTAGGAATTTATTTCGTTACAAAAATATATAAATAAGACGCCTTACGGAACAATTAAACAATTTAACGGAACAGTGTCCGACCGAACAACCAGACATTACCCGGGACACTAAATTTTGCCAAACACATTATTTATTTAATTCCTGGCTAGTCATGATCCCCGTTTATCATAACACCTATTAAAAATCAATTCACTACACATGTAAGTCCATACTTGATATATAACTATCAATTACCCATTTAGTCACAATGTTACACAAAGCCCCCCCTAAAAACCGATTTTCAGTTCCATGATGGACCCACACAAATCATCAAAATATTTGATTAGATTATATCCTAATATAATAATAGATCCTTGCTTGTAGGAGTTGCCATAAGGTTGAAGTAATCTTATAAGAGTATGGCATGTAGATCATTCATGTCATCTCATATCTTTCAACAAGATTCACATCACACTCCATTCACTTCTCTCTCCCTCTTGATCGGCTGCCCCAAACCAAGAACACCTTCACCACCTTAAACATCATCATCTTCTTCATTACATTGCCCATTCAAAGCTTAGTTTCCATCCATGGAAGGTGCAACTTGAAGGGACTTCATAGGAGCTTGTTCTAGTCCTTCTCACCATCATTTTCTCATCACTTTTTCATTTGATTCTTCCCTAGCTATAAGCTAGTAGTAAGTCTCATCTTAACTTGTTTCATTTTGTTCGAAATTTATGATTTGTAGTATGTGTGTTGTTGTTCAAATCACTAAATAAAGAGAATGCTAGAAAATGTGTAATATAAGTTATGAACATAAAAGCTACATAAAAGTTTACTTGTGGCTGATTTTTGAAGCGGAATCTTGTTGGTTTGAGGGTTGGTTAAATCATACTTGATGTTAAAAAGTTGTTTTCTTGTTAAATCCATTGTTCGGACACTCGTTGATACGATTTAGTAATGTTTAAACCGTGAAACAACTTGCTGATGTACTTTTCCAGCCGCCTTCAACAGGCTGTAAACGGACTTTAAAAACTCGAAAAACGGAATTTCGAAAGCCTAAATCGTGTCATTTAGAAAAACGAAGAAAATGGCGCTGGAATCGTATTTTTATGATGTCGGTTACTATTTTAAAAATCTGTTTTCGTGACAGCAGCTAAGGCTGTTTGTTACTGCAGTAAAATGGGTCTTACGTTTTCAGTCACAACTTAAAACCTGAACCGAACCAGCCCCTGAAACTTTTATCAAAGATGGTTACTGATGTATTTGTGACCCCACAACTGGAATTTTGACCAACGGACTTACGAGGAATTTTAGACGAATTATTCCGTAAACTGTGATCAGAATGTGACAAATCTGATCATAGTTCGGTATACGAATTTTTATAAAATATTGGTAGTGAACCGGACCCCGATATTTTTACACAATAAAATATGGAACGTTTAAGACATCCTGTAAAAAATTGGGAATTTTTGGAATAATTTAACTATTTTATTTAAATGTCCGAAAACAGCCGGTTTCGAATATTAATGCTGAATTGACATAAGTTGTGACTTGCGTGTCTAAATGTCGAGTATGCTATCGGTGAATTATCTAACATGTTATGTGTGTTACGTGCAATATAGTATGTTTGTTTATGAGTGGGGAATGGATGGGAGGTTAATATGGGCATAAATCGTTAAAGTGTGTACCTGTTATGTGGACGAAGTAATGTGCAAATAAACCATACGTAGGATACGTGTTATGCATGAGAAACTGATTGTTATCCGTACCTTATTAGGACGTGATTGACCGATCTTGACTGTTAACTATATTTGAGAACCTAACCGAGCAAACCGAGGTGAGTTCACACTCTTTCTAAGGCATGGGATTCCCAGGGGTTGGGAATGGGATTGAATAACTACTTGTACTATCATTACTATTAAACTATTTTTTTACTGTCCTCGGATTGAAGGGCACGTACGTAAAACCTACGTACACTCATACTTACTACTGTCCTCGGATTGAAGGGCACGTACGTAAAACCTACGTACACGATCATAAGACCATCAACTCTATCACTTTAAGTCCCTCAATTATCGACTTAATCGCCGAGGCCTATGGCGAGCGGGTCATTAGTTAATAGCGCTATTAGGTTTAACAAACCTCACACCGTGCCAGTCGGACGGGCGTCTACTAATGGACTATGGGCAAAGGGTCAATGCTGATAGACATTGACTTAGGGCACCTCTTACATTTTCGTAGCAGTCGATACGCGTGGTCTAGTAACACATGGGAAACCCCCACTAATCTTCGCAAACATGTCAAAAAGACCGCGATGCAAACTTATACGATACATGGTTTTCAAAACGAACAGATGATTTACGAAACGAATGGTATAACTAAACAACCAACTGTGAATTCACTCAACTTTGTTGTTGACTCGTTGCTACATGCCTTACAGGTCGCTAAACATTTGGAGCTTGCACGAGGAAGGAGTCGTTGTGGTGTGCGGACGGTTATGTCCAGTATTTAATGTTTAAAACATTATGAACTTATTAAACCTATGTGTTGGACTTTAAACTTATGAACTGCGAACTTATGTTTTGAACTTTACGTTTATGCTTCCGCTGTCTAAATTAAAAACTTGGTTAACTAGCTTTTGGTCACCAATCGTATTATGGTTGTCTTCATTTACTTAAGTACGTTGTTCAGTATGATTGGTGGCTCGATCCTGGTCATGTCACGCCTCCAAGCGGTGATACCCCGCATGGTGGATTTTGGGGGTGTGACAATGTTAGCTGGACTATGACAAATGGGATGAACCCCATATGGGCCCAACCCCAACGTTGAGACCAATCCGGAGCCTATAGTCTAGCATGATACATATTTCTACGTACATCATACTAAACTCAAACTCTTCACTGCCTTTCGAAAGTCCAGAATCCGGCGGGCTTAGACGGAAGTTTGGGTAGAAAAGAACTAATTCTGGAGAGATTAGACATAAGTCGAATGATTCCATTCATACCGAAAGATTATACATCTTTACTAGTTGGAGAAACAAAATTTCTCCAGCATTTCCCCTCTGGGAACTCCAAAACTTAACAACTAACGAACACACAACACATTATATATACCTGAGGTTTGGAACAGATGTAACACCCCGTGTTTTGGAAAGTCAAAGTCAAAGTCAAAGGAAGAAAAGATTACTAATTGCGATCTGTCACTCCTTTCTTAACTATGGATTGTACACTTTGACTTGTAATCGAATCTTTTATTTTATTGACTTTAGTTGTATTATGTGGAGTATCTATTAATAATCGAGGTTTAATCGCATGATTAATTCGCTTTATCGCTAATTGTGACATCTGTGCTTGTAATCATTGTACAAACTCCGAATAGTTTAATTATCAATAAAACAATGTGATTCGACCCCAATGTTTGTTTATTTATGTTTGACATTTTGCATGTTTTGATTTTTGTTCAATTTCAAACTCTATATCGCTTTCTGGAAAGTTATACGCAAACTGATGCGTAAACATAATCAGTTTAATGCGACAAAGACTCCGGAACATCAACATATGCTTAACATACCTTAAATAACCTTTACATAACTTAGAAATAAGTTTTAAAGGGTTTGGTATGGCAAATATAAGTTTATTCGCTTTCAGGGACTATTTTTCGACAAACTGCGAAAGTATGCCGATTCGTATAGTAATGAACATTCCAGACCATGATCATAAGTTAAACATACCATAAATATCCTTTACATAGCTTAGAAATAGACTTGGAGGGGTTCGGTGTGCAAAAATAAACTTTTTGGTCAATCAGGGACTAAAAGCGTCAAAAAGTGCATAAGTTTGCCTTTTCGCGCATATCTTACGTTCTGAATATATCCGGACATCCAAAAATTTTGGTAATCATTAAAATATTTTATTTTAGTGATTGGAATGCCAAAACTTCATTCGTTTTGCAATTTGGATCGTTTTCGCGTCCGTTACGATTTCCGTCGTAATTAACCGAACAACGCAACCGTACAGCCAAACGAACCGACATCCGTGACATTTTTTAGCATATTTCAAGTTCCCTATGCTTTAACATCCTTATGGAGCTTGAAAATGGGTTTGACGGGTGTTAGAAGTGCCAAAACACAACTATACGCACACAGGGACCAAAACTGCCAAATTCCAAAACTTGCTGGTCTGCACATGGCATACGGATTGTAAGGGACCTGTATATGGTCCGTAAGCAGCCTTCAGACATCAGAAAACAGTTTCCTGTAAAACCCAGCTGTTCCTTTGTTTTGTACATGGTTTCCTTCAATCTATGGACTGGTTTTGGACACCCATAGCTTTGTAAAACAGTGGGTACACATGGAGGGCCAAGATCAAAGCTCGTAATCCAAGAAACGATCCTAACGGTTGTCCAAATCCTATAAATACCCACCTTGATTCATTGCAATCCTCACACTTGATCTGATTTATACTCTAAGTTGAAGCCTTAGCTTCATACCTGAGTATTTTAGATCAATTTCTTCCTTGCTTGGACCTCTTGTAAGTTTCTTTCATGCTTTTATGCGTTTTTAAGCATGAAAGTCAAACAGTGTTTGACTTTCTACTTTGACCGGTCAATGGTCAACACGAAGTTCGTTTGAACTTCGCAACGTGAGCGTAATCACGATGGTCATAGTCCCTTGTGACTATACCTACTGATTACCACGTTGATTAGGCGTAGTGACGAGTCATGGTTTCGGCCAAAATACGTATTTATGCGTATTTTGCAATGAAACTATCTTTGGGTATCAAAACACTTTGTTTTGATATCAAACTTGTTTTCTAACTTAGTTAAACGTGTTTTAACATGTTTAACTCGTCACTTTTAGTTTAGTGCTTATATAGGGTCGTAAGATAAGCGGTCTAAACAACCGCTTAGAATTTCAAACCCGACCCGTTTGGTCGATCATTAGGATCCGACCAAACACATTTTGTGGCCATAGTTGTATAGGGAATAACCTTCCGAGGTTATACCTTATGGTCACTACGTTTAGTTAGTTGTATGATAGGTAGTTTATATGCCTTAGGAAAATGACCAAAATGCCCTTTTGCGCATAATTTCATTTTAAGCATATGCAACCTAAATTTTGACATCTAAACTGATTAGGCAACATTATTAGACTTGTTAAGACATATAATACTTGTCATAGGACTATTTAGGCGCTCCGAACGCGTTTTACGCGAACGACGCGTTAAAGTAGCGTAAGCTACCTAAACGGGTCGTAACGGGTCATGAGTACTTAGGATAGGTTCCGATTTAGAATGTAGGCTTTTTTAAATCATATTACATGATTTCCTATACTCATTTGGCTTACGAAACCACATTCTACCCGATTTTCCGATTTAGGACCAGTTTATTAACGTAGTTACCTATATTAGGTGCCGATTGATTCCGTGATCCTTCTAGCTTTACTTGGTTGTTATTCAAAGACTATTGAGCATTATCAAGTGAGTACATAGACCCCTATTTTACTGTTTTCAATTTTTTTTGGGGTGAAACACATGTGCCTACTTGTTACTTTCGTGCTTTTCGTGCTTTTATAACATATGCTTGCTATGTTCATTAGTACACATATAGTACATGATTTCATCCATGTTTATGCTATGTATGTTTAATTAACATGCTAGCACATTGATTTCATAAACACATTTGTTTCATATGTTTATTTTAACATATGTACACATTGATTTACATCACATTTTTGCTATGTATGTTCATTTAGCATACTTAGTACATTGTTTTCACATAACATGCTTACATTTGGTATGACATTTGGTTTGTTTAACGGGTCATAAATACGTTCATTAACATTGATCATGCCGCTCGGTAGTAAGTAGTGGTACCATAGGAATTGACAACTCCCATTTCTGGCTTCCTAGGTTTGTTTGGAAGTAGGAAATGACTGAATCCGATATACATAAATTTTGATAAACCTTTAATTTGTTTAAGGGTTTGTCTCCACAGTCGCAAGGCTTTAATGTATGCGTTTTAACATTACCGCATAGATGTTTATATCAATAAAGCATTTATTTTACAAAACATAACTTTTGATTTAAACTATGATTTATTCAAATACATTGTTTTGTGCATTTTGCCTATGGCTTTAGTTGACATCTTTCGCTTACCATACATAACATTTGATTATACATTACATGATTTACATTTGGCATTTGACATTGTTTACACATAAACAGTTTGACATTGGTTTAAACAAGGTATTTTGGTGGTTTGTTTGGGTAAGTGATTTAAATAACGAGGCGTGTGTAATATGATAAAAGCATGGTGGATACGCCGCTGGTACTTCCTATATATAAGTGCTTTAATGATATTACATATCGTAGCGATATTTATATAGGTTCGTTTGCACGACCAAACGAGTCGTTCAGAAGAGTTCTCAGACTAAACCAGAGGCTGAATTCATTGATTCAGTCTTCGTTCAGCTTGTATTGCACTAGAATATCATTAATCTGTCTTGTTTATTGATAATCACAACGTTTACAGGCTAGAGACACTTCGACAGCACTTCGGCGTCGGAATCAAGAGTCATACAAACGAAATAACATCACAGGTATATATAGGCACTTGATTTCGTACGAAATAGACACATGCTATTTCGTGCGAAATAGCCACTTGCTATTTCGTACGAAATAGCCTAATCTATTTCGTGCGAAATGCCCTGTTCAACCTAAAAACCTATTTTCTCGTACAACGTGCCCTGGACTATCATTTCTAAATACAAGACTCAAACGAAGACGAAGTCGACAGACGTATGCACCAACAGACTCCCCCTCGGATGTTGACGAAGTCTTCGGTACGAGTCTTCAGCATGTCAACTCTTCAGTCTTTATCGGTCTTCTCGTTCTTCTCAAAATATTCTCCAGTATCAGCATCCTCTGTCTTGAGTATTGTACAAGGATTTAACTCTGGCTCTAACATCGTCAGACTCCCCTTTTCATCAAGTTGGGATCGCAGTCTGGAATTAGCTATCGCCTTGAGATCGAATCCTGGCTCACACTCTGCTCACACTTTCACAGTTTCTGAAACATCTCCTGGCTCTCCGTAGCAACAGGATCAGAAACCTGGCTTTAATCTGCACAATCCTCATCCACTTATAAGATAAACAATTTTGACATTTGATAGGCTTCTCAATTTTGAAACATCACAATTTTGATTCAAATTAATGAACCATTTAAACATTTCAAAATCATTCTTATTTCCAACACACTCTCCCAAACCTCTTGTTCATCCTGTTTAGCACTTGGAATTTTGAAAATCAGCTCTCCAACATCAGTTGTCGAAAATCTTTTTGTATTTTCAAAATTTTATGCTAAAACCACTTGTAAGAAAAATATTGAAATGCAATAAAGAAATATTTACAAACAATATTTTTGTGAGTTTGCGTAAGAGGATCATATCAGTTATTAAGACACATCACTAGCACCGTTAAGCGTTAATCATTTTAAGTTCTAAACGATTCACGTTGATTGACGATATAGTTGTCCTCTTAAACTCAATCTAAAAACTTTCGAAATGCTTACCGATACGTTAAGGTATATTAATTTTGCACTAAGTTCTTATGGACCCCACGATCTCAGCATATCCCCTCATCATGCAATACACTGACTCGAATAATGCCTTTAAACATTCATCAACTGTGATATGTGCGAAAACAACGCAGAATGTTTAAACATTAACAATCAGGTCGATACTTCCGTATACGCAGAGAAAGTCCAATGTTTAAACAAAATAAGAAATAAAAACAAGTTGAAAGTGTTTAGGCTTTAACCACCAGTTCGATACTCCCGTATACGCAAAGGTGATCCAAAGCTTAAACGAAACACCAAATAAAATAAAGCAGAATGTTTAGGCACTAACATCCAGTTCGATACTCACGTATACGCAGAGGATGTCCAATGCTTAAACAAAATAAAGAAATAAAACAAGTTTAAATCTTTGCAAAAAGAAATGCACAATCACAGTGACTTTTTCAGAAAGTTGTGAAAATTCACAAACTAACCGGTTTTTATGCTTTTAGCATTCAGCGATTACTGAGTAGGCACACAGTCAAGAAGGACAAAACTAAGTACTATGCTTTCAACCGTGTTTCCCACTAGAACTAGGCTTTCTCATTTAAGTTTGTATCGTTATCGCAAATCTACTGGTCTAGCTGAGCCTATCGTCACATCTTTAGTGAGACTGTTTATCACATTTGACATTTCATTTCTTTAGCATGCTGTGATCGTCCACTGATATACTATCATTTCCTCTTTTTCCCAACAAAACTCATTTTTGCTTTTTCAATGTTTTTGACTTTTTCAAATTTTCTAATGTTTTTGGATTTTCCGAAATTTCTTACTCCCCCTAAAATTCAAAATTATTTTAAAGAAAAATTTGAAAACAAACTATACAAATAAAGTGACAACTGTTGAGAATTACTTCAATTCTCTATCCACTTGGCATAAACAATCAGAACTCCCCCTTACAACAAACTATTTTCCCATAATGATTTCAAAACAATTAAATTTGTTTTAATCAAAATGGTTTTTCCGAAAAATTTAGTTTTGTTGTTTTTCACAAACCACTTGTAGGTTAGCGGTTATTTCATATCTGTGTTTTTTAAACCTCAACTAAAATCAAATCCAGGCCCACTTAGGAATGGCAATGGGCCGGGCTTGGGCCGGATATTGGTAATCCCAGGCCCGTACCCGGTTGTAATTTTTTTGTCCCATACCCGGCCCGTTACCTGTCGGGTATTTTTCGGGTAATTACCCGTCGGGTATCGGGCATACCCGTGGGTATCGGGTATACCCGTTAATTTTTTAAAAATACCCGTTGGGACAAATGTGCAATTTTTACTTTGATGTTTATATAATTTACTATTTTAATGACTATAACAAATGAAAATATGATTAATAACTTACATATCATATTCATACCACAAATACTAAACTAAATTAAAACGATTACTTAATTAAGTAATTGTATCAGGACCACCTAATTGCATAAAACATCCACATAATAAAAGGTGATAGCTTCCATATCCAATATACATGTTTAAAAATAAGTTATATGTTCACTAAACACTTGCCAAATACATACCCACATATGACTATAGAGAAGGTAATAAGTACATGTACTAAGTTTATATATATGGAAATCTATAATATGATAGTTTCGGGTATTATTCGGGTAAATGGGCCGGGTATCGGGCGGGTATCACTAAATCCCATACCCGTACCCATACCCGAATTTTTTCTATTTTTAAGCCCGCACCCGGTCCATACCCATTGGGCTTTGGGTATACCCGGCCCGTATCTTTCGGGTTTCGGGTATACCCGTCGGGCTTGGGCTTTTTTGCCATCCCTAGGCCCACTTGCAACAATTTGCTCGTTACATTCAAAATTCAAATATTCAAAAGCAAAACACTTTGATCACAATCCGACACATTGTCAGACAGCATAGAAGCTTCCCCACAAATGCCAATGCATTGTCCGATTTGATTGTTAACTAAACTTCCCAATCAACCTGGAAATTTCCCCAGCTTTCCATTGCACACAACCTGTTCGACGAATTGCCCGTTAAGTTTTACAAATGGGAGAAACCAAATCGTCATTGGAGAACAGATTGAAGCAATCAGCAAAGTACTCCGATGAGAATCGAGTGCCGTTAAAGGCTAAAAACAACAATGCACAGTCGAATTTAAAACCCAGATCGATCTGGGGTTCTAACATCGTCAAAGGTTTTGCAGCTGAAAAGAAAACCAGATCGCAACAAGTCACTAAGAAATCGCATCTTACCGTGGCGTCCACCACGAATTCCAGAAACCCTCTTGTTCCTAATCGAGCCAAACGGTCACTTATTGGGGATTTATCGTGTTCTGCCACTGCTACACAAGTTCATCCTCAAGGGTTTAATAGATCGTCTTCTTCTTCGGATTCTCGTGATCTGTTTGCTGAGCTTGATCAGCTTAGAACCCTGCTTCAAGAATCTAGAGACAGAGAAGCTAAATTGCAAGGTGAGTTGTGTGATTTCAAGAGAAAAAACCTTAAGGCTTTGGAGCTAGAAAGAACAGTTGAAACAAAGGCTAGTGAAATCGATGCGCTTAAAGGTAAAATTGATTTGCTGGAATCGGAGAACAGCATTAGTCTTTCCAATCGGCAACTGCAAGAAAGTATAACGAAGGGGTTTTTTAATAATGTTGAGGTAGATGGACTTAAATTGAGGAGGCTGAATGCTGAGCTTCATCTTCAAAAGAGAAATCTTTGTTGCAGAATATCGTCAATGGAGTCACAACTAGCTGCCCTAGCAAAAGATTCTGAGGTTTCAACATCATCCAATAAGTTTTTACTTTTTAAGTTTTGTTGATATTTGCTTTTATCATCTTCATATGCTGTCTTGCTCAAAGTAGTTCAATTTTGCAGGAAAATGTGCATATTTAATAATGTGCTTCTTGAAAATAAAGGTCTTCATTAACTGCTGAAACCGAAGAAATTTCAAAATTGGCTGGTTTGATGTGTGTGTGTGTGTGTATATATATATATATATACGGTTCGGTTTTAATGGTTTGACAGTTTATGGTTTGGAAGTTGGAACCGGCTGTGTAAACCGAACAAGCCATTTGACATTAATTATTTATTTTCTTTCTTTTTAGGAATACAAAGTTATGTGTATATATTGTATTTATGAACAATCCTTATAATTTTTTAAAATTTAGTACAAAGTTATGCTTTTGATTTTTTTTTTAATATTTATAGTCTAAAACCGACCATACCATACCAACCCAGCCAATTCGGTTTGTCTTTTTCCAAAATCATAATTTGCGGTTCGTCCCAAAATTTTCATCAAAACTGGTTGAAGCCTACCGTGAACATCCGTACTTGGAACAGTGATCATCTCAAAATATAATATTAACCATCTTTTATCACTCATACAAATTACATGCTTTTGCGAATTCTGTATGGTTTTGTGGTCGTCTGATTTTGTTGGCTTAAAATTGGCAGAATGAATCTGTTGAGAAGATCAAAGCTGAGGCGTCTCTTTTGAGACAGAAGAATGAAGACTTATGTAAACAAGTTGAAGATCTACAAGTAAGTCGGTTAAACGAAGTTGAGGAGCTTGTGTATCTTAGATGGGTCAATTCCTGTCTCAAAAAAGAGTTGCAGAATTCTGCATTTGTAACTTCTGATATATCATCAAGCCCAGTTTCTGGTGAATGGTTCAATGGTTCTATATCAAGTGATGAAAGTTCTGAACATGGTAGTACCCGAAAAAGGTTAAGTTTGATTAAAAAAGTTAAAAAGTGGCATGTTTTAGATAAAGAAACAAACGCATCCGAACCTAATATACCTTGGTTAGAAGGAAGAAGACATTCTATCAGTGGAGCAAATTGCTGTCAAGAAGATTTGATGATGAACAAAAGAAGGCAGTCTGATGGTTTTAGATGTTCACTGGAGCGCGTAAATGATTCAAATTTGATCCAAGGATCACGATTGCATGAAACTACGAAACTGAAAACATATATGGATGTTGAAAAAAGGGCGTCACGGGTTCCTAATCCCCCACCGACGCCTTCTAGTTTTACTTATAAAGAACATAAAGAGTTGACCGGTCGAGTGCCGCCACCGCCACCACTGCCACCAAAGTTTACAGGAAGAAGTAATTGTGGAGGGGTTGTCCAATGAGCTCCACAGGTAGTTGAGTTTTATCATTCTCTTATGAAAAGGGACTCCAGGAAAGATACATTAAGTGATGGGACATGTGATGCCTTTGATGCCAATAATGTCCGCAATAGTATGATTGGTGAAATTGAAAACCGGTCATCACATTTGCTTTGCTGTAAGTTTTTTGTAGATGTTTCAACTGCTTTAGTTAGCAGATGAGAAAACATGAATAATGATGCTTGTGTTCATATTGTATCTAATGTTTAGATAAGGAAGGATGTTGAGACTCAAGGGGACTTTGTGAATTCTTTAATACGGGAAGTCAACATTGCTGTTTATCCAGATATAGAAGATGTGGTGGCTTTTGTGAACTGGCTTGATGATGAACTCTGCTTTCTTGTAAGTTAATCATCTGGAGTCTAGAGGTTGCAATTTCGACCCGTTTTTGTTTAATAAGTCTACTTGGGTCATATTTTTCCTCAAACGGGTGGGTCAAATAAGTAAAAGGTTTAGCTAAAATAAAAACAGATTGAGTGTATCAAAGTCATCCTAAATGTATTCACAAGAAGGTTTAGCTAGAATAAAAACAGATTGTCAACCTGGCAGGTTTGCGGTTTAATTCGGTTAGTTTGTTTATTATAAATCTAAAAAATGTATTTTTTGGCATAGCTTATATTGGTTGAATATTTTATGAAAAACTTAATATATAAAAGAGAAACGAGCATTAAGTTTTATAGTTACTCTAAACATAATTATTCTATATACATTTGAGTTTTTTGCTGTAAATTTACCACTTAAGGGTATTAATTTGCGAAAAGAAATAAAAATATATCAGGTTAAACGGATCACATTTGTGTCAACCCGCCAAAACTCGTGTCGTGTTTAACCCGCAAAGGCACAAACACAACATACTAAAAGTTATCAGTTTTGACCCGTTACCCAACCCATCCATTCTGCCACATTTAATCTGCTGCATATCCTTTATACAATTTCACAGAATCATGGAACTTCACTGGACAATTAGGATTATTTGATTTTCGCTAATGTTAGGTTGATTGTTAAATTTTTAAAAGGTGGATGAGAGAGCTGTGCTGAAACAATTTGTTTGGCCCGAGAAGAAAGCAGACACATTAAGAGAGACCGCATTTGCGTATCGTGATCTAAAGAAGCTGGAGCATGAAATTTCAAATTACAAAGACAATTTTCACCTACCATGTGACTTGGCATTGAAAAAAATGGTTTCCATATCTGAAAAGTAAACACATTCTCAATGTCTACGCGATCTTTATTTGCTTTTTTTAATCGTCATGAATTTATAATCGTTTGTTGTACACGCTTATAGGATGGAGCGTATTGTTTATAATGTTGTTAGAACAAGAGACATGTTGATCCGTAGTTGCAAAGAGTACCATATACCCACAGATTGGTTGCTTGATTCCGGAATATTAAACAAGGTTTGTTGTTTTCTGTACTAAATTTCCTCTTTTTTCCTTCACAAAAGCACCATCCTCAATCCTGTTAGGTTGGCGGATTTAATCTTTAAACCTGAACACGGCCCATATATATATTCATGTCAAAGACTTTAGCCTTAACCTGGACATTCTTAAATTGGAGTAACCTGAACACGATCCGTTTAACCCATTCGTTGTAAACATGCTAAATATATAGGTTAAACGGGCTGACGGGTTAAGCTATTTAATTAAACAGGTTGATGGGTCAAGTTGCTTAGTTAAACAGTTCAACCCGAACACGACCAATTTAATTGTATGGGTTAACCATATCGACCGGGATACGACATGTTTGTAAAACAGGTTACATACGACATCACAAAACCTGGATATTTCCGTGTCGAGTAAGGAATTGCCACCCCTGAAAAACACATTGGTTCAGTGAGGTTATTTATTTATGATAATTATAACAATAATAATATCAATTCATGACCAAAGAAAATTAATCGTTTGACAAGGTAATTCATCTATCGAGGTTATAACATAATTAACTTTAGAAATTATCCTTGCACTAATGCAGCTAATATGTATGTTCATGAATGAATAACACACATATTCACATTGCATGCAGATTAAATTGGAATCAGTAAAGTTGGCAAAGCAGTACATGAGAAGAGTTGCTACAGAACTCCAAACCAAGGGAACAATGGAGAAAGATTCTTCAATGGACTATATGCTACTTCAAGGAGTGAGATTTGCGTTTCGTATCCATCAGGTTAGACATATTTACCACAATAATATGCATTTTACATAGTTATCGAACAAGATTTCACAAAATACAAAGTGTTCATCATGCACATTTGAGGCCAGATGTGGCAATCTTGGCCCGTTTATTCATGAATAGGCCAATTCGGTCTATGTAACATGTTGAAATTTGTTCGAAGGTGTTTCGTGGTCAACCTGGCCCAACTAGACCGAAACCAATTCTGACCCGTACAAAACTTCAGCAGCTTTGACCCGTTATTCGATCCGTCCATGCTCCCATTTCGTCACCAATGTTGACCCATATAGTGTAACTTTGTACACTTGTTAACTACCTTGTGGCAGTTTGCTGGTGGATTTGATGCAGATACAATGCAGGCTTTTGAGGAGCTACGCAATGTAGCTCTTGTGTTGAACAGAAAATAGAATGAAAAGAGGACATTTTTACAGCCGGAAGTATGTAATTTTTTTGAGGATGCTGGTTCTTGGTATGAAGAAAAGAAGAGTGGTTAGATATATGATGATAGAGGTTTAATCATCTTCCTTTTTTTGTTTTCTAAGTAACTAAATATATGTATTCTGGGTTCAAGATTAATTTGACCCTTGCTTTTGACTTTGTCCTGCAATTTCTTACTCTCCTTCACATTTATATATTAGATTACATTGGTGGGCCAATTGTTCCAAACCACTACAACTGATTTTTGTTGACATTTAGGTTATGCAACATACAACAAGTTTACAAATATTACCCCATAGGTTTTCTTCCATTCTGATTATTACAAAGAAATTATTAGGAAGTTACATGTAAAAACTTGCAAGTGATAAAATGGTTAATTACCGGCACGCGTGTTGTAGGACTAGAGGAAGTATATGTTGATTACCACCAGGGCATACGGTATGGTAAAAGACATCGGCTTGTGTTAAAAAAAAATCATGGTTTTGAAAAGATGTATAAACATTTTGTGGATATAACTTATTTGGATACGATCTTATTTTACAAATATGGGTATCAAACGTCATCATTTTCTACCGGAAACAGATTGCACCAATCCACACGCCATCAAATTAAATGAAAAACATTTAAGATAGATAGTAAAGCATAATGGTATGGCATCCTCTCCATTATGTAAAATAAATAAATAGGCTACAACGCATTGTTATTATTGTAGAGAGTCACTTGCATACAATATATGTAAGAAACCTTAATTATCAATTAATGTTGATTGATGTTTAAATATTACATACACCTATTTCCCAAATCATATGAATCTTAGATGGAAGCGGTTGAGGAGGAACCATAGCCGTTGCGATGCGACTTTTGCCATCTCCACGCAACCTGCAAACTCTTTTCTAGATCTGTGTGTTGCGCTGACCAACTAAGCTCTCGCAATATCTTAGATGGGTCACTGAACACTTCAGCGTAGTCACCAGGGCGCCGTGGGAGGTATTCTACTTTGATTGATGCACCCGTTGCCTTTTTACAAGCTTCCACAAATTCTTTAACTGATCTACCTGTCAAAGCCATGAAACGTGTAGGGTCATTTTCATTTTCGTCCCAAAGCATACGCAGCAAATTCTTCTGATGTTATTGGGTCGTGTTTGTGGGTTGAAACTGACACGAACAGACCTGTTTATCTAAATGTGTTTGTGGGTTGGATCTGAAATTGACCCGGACCCGTTTAAACCAGAACAAAATCTATGAATTGCTTGTGAAGTGTCAGCGATTAGTAGATATTATTAGAAACTAGATAAATGAAATTGTACCTCTTCCAGTACCAACATTGTAGATTCCAACATGCCCAGGTTTTGCTTTGTTAAGTGCTTTAACATGAGCATCTACCAGATCAGTGACATCAATGTAGTCACGAATGCAAGTTCCGTCTGGGGTTTTATAGTCAGTTCCCCGCACCTGCATCACATTATAGACGACAAGTTAGTATTAAAACTTGTTACACAGGGCCACGTATTCATAGGTAGCATGGCAATTTCAATCTGTTCATATGGGAAAAAAACAGCTTGATTCAGGTTGTATCTTGCTAATATGGAAAATATGAAAGAAATTAACTGAACATAAAACATGTCAAATGGGTTGAATGGCTCGATTCAGGTTGTATTTTATTCATAACGAGTCAAATGGGAAAAACTGAAGAAATTAACCAAGAAGAAACATGTGAAATGGGTTGAATGGGCCGAAAACTGTATACAGTGCACTCAAATACTTAAAACCTCTCTGGTACCTTGAGCCCATTGGTGATTCCACGGGCAGCATCGAAGCATGCTCCCGATATTCTTCCGTGTTCACGTAGTTCCGGCCTTGGTGCTTCCCCCAACCGTCCCTCTGGATCTGAACCAATCACGTTGAAGTATCTGAAATTCAAATTAACAATAACAAAAGCCAAACTAATCAAGTAAGTTTCAAATTCGAGAAATATGTATAAAGACATTTGAATACAAGCCTTAGAATCATGACTGCCATGTCTGAGTTTTTATGAAAATCCAAAATAATATCTTCTGCCATCTTCTTGGCTTTTCCATATGGATTGATAGGAATCTGAAATGTGAACCACAAAAAAGAGGTGTTACATAAATTTTAAAGAAAAATAAGTATAAAATTACATATGCTAGTGTTACCTGAGGAGTTTCTTCAGTAATGGGCATCTTCTCGGGCTCCCCATATGTTGCGCACGTACTAGAGTATATAAGTGTATTTACATTGTGTGCTGCCATTGCCTCCATTATACCCAGTGTATTTGATGTGATATTGTGATAATACCTGCAATATTAGCATTAAGTGGATTGACAACTATATTTTCTTCATTGTAGCAAACCAGGCCATTAACCTCCAAATTAGGGGTGTAAACGAGCCGAGCTCAGTCTTGCCTGAGCTAGAGCTCGAGCTGGGCTTGTTTCAAGCTTGGCTCGTGAAAAAAATTTCACACTCGGCAGTCGGCTCAGCTCGTTTACTATTTCTTATTTTATTTATATACATATTAATTATTCAACTATTATTATTATAATCATATATATTAATTTTTTTTAAATAAAAAAACAAAATATTTATATAAATAATAGGCTCGATCTAGTTTGAGCTATGCAAGATTCGAGCTTTAAGCGAGCCGACCTCGAGTAGCACACGAGCAGCTCGGCTCTTTTACACCCCTATTTGAAATGAAACTAAAGCTAAAGTGTGAAGTTTTTAATATCATACATAAGGGTTCATTGGGGATTTGGAGCCGTTTACATTTTATCCGATTTTTGTAATTAAACCCAGTAAACGTAAAAGGATTACACGATCGCCCTAATCGACCCGATTATAGTTAATGGCTGGTATTGTGACCTCTAACTCTAATTAATGAAACTAACACGGTGAATACACTTACTTTAGGGGATCAAGGGTGCTCTCCCCAACATATGCAACTGCAGCAAAATGCATCACTGCATCAAATGCATTTTCAGAAAAAATTCTGTGCATCTGAAGTGTTGGTCAAGGAAAAAAGAGACAGACGTGAAACTGTGTATGCAATAATAATGATTACTACTAGCATCTATTTGGTTGCTGACTTATGTTTCAAAGGATACAGCTTTTGGATCACCCAAATCGGCATAAATAAATTGAAGTCTCCCAGGTTCCGGGAACAGGTCTTGAAGAACTTTGACCGCACCTAGGTTTCCACGAGAGAGATTATCCTATCACAAAAAAAGTTTTAAATAATCGCTTTCATTTCAGTTATAACAAATTAAGAAAAAAAACAAACAAGAAAATACCACGATAGTCACACGGTGAGAGTCTTTTAGAAGGCGTAGTGCTGCATGAGAACCGATATATCCAGCCCCTCCAGTTACTAACACGTGGGTAACACCCTCTTCATGACGAGAAAACTTTAAAACAAAAAAAAAGGAAAAATAAAAGTCAGATTTGAAAACATTATATGTGAATAATAAATTAAGGAAAATTAAGTTGTCCTCAGGTATACATATACTCCCTCCAACCCATTTAAAAAAGACAATGATGGAATCATGTGGACCCAAAATGATATTATCAATTTATTTATAATGATGACAATGTGTGAATAAACAATTTGCAACTTGGAATCATCCCAAAAAGGAATTGTTGCACATGTTATGGGACACCTAAAAATCTGTCGCAATTGTCATAGGATGGAGGAAGTAAGATTCTTAACTATACTAGACAAAATACCTTAAAACAAAACAAAACATGTTTGGTTTGAATTGAAGAAGGTAATAAATGATCTATTGCATCAAATATTCATATTGACGTGTTTAGTTGGCCTAAGGAAATGGGAAAAGGTCATTGAATGTAAATAAATAATTTGGTGGATTAAGAAAAAAAAAAGTTCTTTAATGTTAACAAATTGTCACTAAAAATTGAAATATATAAAAGATATTTTTAATAGATAAGAAGGCATAATTGAGATATATTTAAAATATTTTTAATAGATAATAAGGCATGTCTATATACAATATAATCTAAGTGGTAAATAATGAAGTACCAGATCAAAATACCAATCTAAAGCAAAGAAGAACATGTAATTAAACAAAAAAAAAAAGGATAAAGTTACATACTGGGCTAGGGCTGTTGAAACTTGGAGATTGTTTAAGAATTACAATGCATAGAGCAGTAAGTCCTGCAGCCAAAAGAATCTTTCCGACTGCACCATTCTTCTTTTTCGGGTCTGCGAAATCCATGCCTACAAACACAAAGTGAATTAAATTCAAAACACTGATTTTATAGATTGGTTTTTACTTTTTAGAAAGCATGAGGTGCAAGATATTTATATAACTATTTATTTATTTATAGTTCTCATAGTTGTCTAGCATCGCTTACCCATAATTTAGAGAAAGAAAAGTTGTAAATATTAAATACTCTATATGTACAACCTAAAGCACAAAACCAAACCAAACCAAACCAAACCAAACTAGAGGAGAGGAGGGCATCAAGCTGCCTTTTTGTGCACCTTCTGTACGCATTGCGCCTTATCAAGTCAGAAGCAACCATTTCTAAAAACAAATGCTTTGACTGACTCAGTTTGATAGTCAATGATCTTGTGGGATATGATTACAATACTGGAATCATGATCATTCTAACTAAACAACATGTGTAAGTATAATGAATGAATGAATTACCTCCCAGAGGATGAGATCGGTTTGGCCTAGATTGAGTTCTTGATCTACTAAAGTTTAGCATTTGTTGAAAAAGTCCTCCTCTGTGAACAATGTAAGTACAGCTGCCATACAAACCACACTTTTCATTATTAATTTAATAATAATATGAAACATAAAGGGGACACACACAGAAATAATACATAAAGGTGGTACATGCTATTATGAATCTGGCTATAAATAAATTCACCAAACAACTCAAATTCAAAATTGATGATGAAAGAAAAGACAATTATTGTATTCAAAAACCCAAAGTTTAACAAAGATCAATCGACATCAAAATTCAAACAAATAATAATATAATTCAAAACTGAAACAAACAAACATGCGATTAGAAGCAAAACCTAATTACCCACCCAGAACTGGAAGACGGAAATACAACATATAGATAGATGTGAAGAAGCTACAAAATATAGTTAAAAAGAAAAACCCAGATGTTATTCAGAGCTCAATTGGCATTTAAACAAATACGCGATTTGAAGTGAAACCTAATTGGGTTATGTATATATGTATGTATGATGATAACAAAAGAATTGAAAACAGAGTAATAAATGTCACCTGAAAAAGCGAGCATTTATTTATGTATGAAAAGCAAGCAGACAAGATCTGGGACGGGTGGGTGAGTTATAGGGGTTTTGAAAGATTGATTGAAGAAGGGGAAAAGGGGATGAATTATTAGAGAATTTGAAACGTAAGTGAGCAGCCGCAGCAGCAGCAGGTCTCCTCCTCCTCGCACGTCTTCTTCAAATATACAATAATTGGGTCAATTTGCCCTGTCTTTTCGGATAAACAATGGAAAAGTCTTCTTGTGTTTTTTACATAAACTAGCAAATTGCCCTGTGTGTCTTTTGAAAAAAAAAAAAAAAAGTAAATTACTTTTTCAGTTTTTATGTTTTAGTAGTTTTAAATCTAAAAAAATAAAAAAATTAGACTGAAAACCACAAATGCACAGGAACTCAAAACGTTATATAATGAACATTTAGGGACGGATAGCATTAAACTTTTTGATTTTGGACTTAATTTGTTTAAACCACTAAGGGGGTGTTTGGGATTCCTTCTAAAAAACAACTTGTTAACTTATATAATATAAGTTATAAGTTAGAATTTCTAACTTTTCAAAAACAACTTTTTCACACACAAGAACAACATAAATAAGTCAAATCAAACAATATAAAAACAACTTATTAACTTTTATAAGTCAATAAGTTATAAGTTGCTCCAAAATAAGCTAACCCAAACACCCAATAAAAGACAAACTCAAAAGTAATATACTAAAAAAATTTTATTGAGAAGGGTTCATTGAATCATTGGGAAACTAAAAAAAGTAGGAAACTGATGAATACTATTAAAAATTCAACTTAATATGTAAAAAATCATTTTTCTTTTAAATTCGACGTTTTTCCTTATAAATACATATAGAAATATTTTTAATAAAAAAATCAAAAACTAAAAATATAAAATATGTTTAAAAAACAGTTAACTAATATATCTTATAAAATTAACTTAACGTGTTAAAAATCAGTTTTTCATTAAAATTCAGCACTTTCCTTATAAAAATGGGTAGAAACTATTCCAATAAAAAAATAATTTTCGTAAAAAAAAAAGTTTTTGCATTTTTTAACAGTTTTTTACACATTTTTTTATATTTTTAGGTTTTGATTTTTTTATTAAAAATGCTTCTACATGTATTTATAAGGAAAATCGTCAAAATTTAAATGTTAAGTTGAATTTTTAAGAGTGTTTCTCGGTTCCCACTTTTTTAGTGTTCCCCAATGAACCTCACACTGTATATATATATAGGATGTGGTTCCTCTACAAAGTGTGTTTTTCCTACAAAGTGTACGAAGTGATCTTGACCATTGGATGAGTGTGTTTGATGGTTGAGATCATCTTTGTGGCGTTTTAGTAATATGTATGTCTTAAAAATAAGATGATTTAATTAATTAGGGGTAAATGTGTCATTTAGCTTGTTTTAAATATGGAAATGACTATCATACCATAAACCATCCCACATTTCTAGCGACTCTCTCTCTCTCTCTCTCTCTCTCTCTCTCTCTTCCTTGTCTCTTTCGCGAAGAAACACAACGTCAAGAAAACACATTGTGAATCCTACAAAGATGGCTTTGTAGCCAACTCCTACCATATATAGGATGAGGTTCCTCTTCAAAGTGTGTTTTTCCTACAAAGTGTAGGAAGTGATCTTGACCATTGGATGAGTTTGTTTGATGGTTGAGATAATCTTGGTGGCATTTTGGTAATATGTATGTCTTAAAAATAAGATGATTTAATTAATTAGGGGTAAATGTGTCATTTAGCTTGTTTTAAATATGGAAATGACTATCATACCATAAACCATCCCACATTTCTAGCGACTCTCTCTCTCTCTCTCTTCCTTGTCTCTTTCGCGAAGAAACACAACGTCAAGAAAACACATTGTGAATCCTACAAAGATGGCTTTGTAGCCAACTCCTACCATATATAGGATGAGGTTCCTCTTCAAAGTGTGTTTTTCCTACAAAGTGTAGGAAGTGATCTTGACCATTGGATGAGTTTGTTTGATGGTTGAGATAATCTTGGTGGCATTTTGGTAATATGTATGTCTTAAAAATAAGATGATTTAATTAATTAGGGGTAAATGTGTCATTTAGCTTGTTTTAAATATGGAAATGACTATCATACCATAAACCATCCCACATTTCTAGCGACTCTCTCTCTCTCTCGTTCTCTCTCTCTCTCTTCTTGTCTCCTTCGCGAAGAAATACAACGTCAAGAAAACACATTGTGAATCGTACAATATAACATATCGTGAAGAAACCCAAGAAAACACATTGTTAAGAAATTGTTCATGAAGAATTGTAGCAGGTAAAACACATCTACAAACACAACTCGTTCCTAAAACATAAACTGTTATAATACATTGTGAATTAACCTGTAACTGGTAAAACACATCATCAAAAAATTGTTCATGAAGGATTGCAGCTGGTAAAACACATCGTTAATAAATTGTTCATCAAGGACTGTAGCAGGTAAAACACATCTTCTTCCTAAAAGATAAACCGCCATCAACAATGTTATTTGAAATCGTGATTTTTTATTAGTAATATGAATTGATCGAAAGAGATAAAATCTAATGGACTGTGTTTGTGAAATAGCGATTATCTTAGTATAAAACTAAAACTTCTGAATTTGAATTCAAAGAAGATATTCAGTTACCATAAATATCTCAAATTGGTTTAGGAGATATAATCTTCCATAAATAAAATTATATCCAATTACAAGTTTGCCCTTTTGCATAAAAATATCAAATGCCACATGTCAAATGGAGAATGCTTCCTACACTTTGTAGGAAAAGTTGGCTTTGTAGCCAACTCCTACCCTATATATATATTGTGACAACCCGAGATCTCAAGGTCCTTCCTCTACGCATCACTTGTTTCACAATCCTGTTTTCGCAATTCGTTTTACGTTGTATCATGTTCATTATATATGAATGATTAGAGTATTGTTATGTTCGGGTGTTACATGAAAACTTAGGAAACTTAGGAGTTGTTTAATGTTTAGACATAACATGTTCACGTTTAATTTTGGGTTGCACAACACACTTGAGTCACGAAGAACCCAAGTCGACGAAGAACTAGGGTTCTTCGTCACAACCACTCCTTGACGAAGGAGGGTTCTTCGTCACAACCGCTCCTTGGCGAAGGATGGTTCTTCGCCAAGAAGGTCTTTCGCCAAGAGGGCTCTCAGCCCAGGTCCATGCGTGGCCCAAAATGGGCCCGACTGATATTTTATTGGCATAACCTTCCATAACCTGCAAACATAAACATCAAACCCTAAAGTTCTCTCTCCCTGTCCTCTCTGTGCGACGACAGTTTTGGGGTCTCGAAGCCTTTCATCTTGAACAAACTAATCACTTCGGTATCACGGTTAGTGTCTATCATTGTTAATTGCTAAAATACTGATGATGTGATCTTATGTGAAATTAGGGTTTCATTAATAGGATTATAAATCTAGAACTTGCAAGATGAGGGTTCGATGATTTGTATACGTTCATATTCATGATGTGATTTGATAATTCTGCTTGATGAACTTATAAACTAATAATCTGACTGTGTGTGGTCATTGGATGATTAGGGTTAATGATTGTTTAGAATGATTTGTATGATGAGTGGGAACTATTACGTTTTGAATGGTTGATGATTGTTCATAATTATGGTGCATAATCATGGTTAAAAGTGTCGTTTAATATGATTTGGGAAAACTGTCAAACTTGTTAGCATTTGTTACGGCTAAAACTAAGGGAATTGTAATTGTCTGATGAGGGCAGCGATGAAAGACTCCCCCCCCCACGAAGAACGTAATTCGACGAAGAACCTGGTTCTTCGTTGACTGGTTCTTGGCGAACCACTAGGGTTCTTCGTCACACTGAATCTCGACGAAGAATAGTTCTTCGCCATTAGGGTTCTTCGCCATGGAGGCATCCCACGAAGAACTGGTCCTTCGTGGAGATGCTGCAAAAGAGAAAATGGGCAGAACAGTTAAACAAATTATGATGTGCATGATGATGGATATTTGTGTTTATAAAATTCTATTTGTTGCATGTTAATAATGCTGATTAGGAATGAGAAATCCGATTTGACTTGTGTGACTAGCAAACTCACCTGTTAAGTGTTGTTATGTGACATGCACATGGGATGTGGACTTGTATGAGAATTGAATACTTGCTACGTGTTGTATAGTAATCTTTGTGATGAATGCAATCTGTGAAAAATACGTGACTTAATTGATTATGAAACTGATTATATTGGTAACCACGGTAGGGTTTGGTTGGCCAACTTGGAACGGGTAACTTAACATACCGAGCAAAACTAAGGTGAGTTCATTTCTCTTGAGCATGCGTCCCGGTGGATGGGACAATCAAACGGGTATTCCTGAGAGGAATAAGTCTTTTCTGGGTAAAAATGGGATGTTAGATAATACACCCATTTCCTATCACCTTAAGTCCCATCTTATACCGAATTAGTTACCTGAGAGGTAACGGGGTATTAGTTGATAGCGCTATTAGGCTTGGCAACCTCACACCGTACCTGAGAGGACGGGCGTGAACTAATGACCTTAATCACGACCAATGCTTAGATAGGGGGCATTGGGGACGGGCAAAACAATCTGGAGCCATCTTGTACGGTACTCGAGTTATTATCAACATTATTAATAAATTGAACTAAACACTTGGCAGTTAACGTTTTCATAAAACTATGAACTCACCAGCGTTGTCTGATACACTTACTGCATGCTCGCAGGTCGTTAGATTCTATGGACAAGGAACTTGCTGTCTGGGATTGCTGGAGTGGTCATGGGTCGAACTGCTTGGATATGCATGATAGGCATACTGAGTTTCATACAATTGGTTTTTGAAACATTTAAAAAATGATTTACTTACTGCTTCCGCTGACCTTGTTGGATTTTATTAAACTTATGTTTGGTACATTTTTAGTAATAAATAGCAACTTTATTTGAAATCTTGTTATAAGTTCAATGTGTTAGTGGCTAGATCCTGGTACGTCACACGCCTAGCGGGGTTTCCGCAGGTGGTATTTTTTGGGTTGTGACAGTTTGGTATCAGAGCCACATGTTATAGTGAACTAGGTTTTAAAACGTTTTTATAAAACCAGACTATAACCAAACAGTTCAAAAATCGACCATGACACTCAGCTCCAGATTACAAGGTTTGTCTTTTGTTTACTTATTGCACAGCATATCTAGTGTACACTTATGTATGACATTGCATGTGAATGCACATTTAGCACTACAACATGAGTTCCTATATTACTAGCCTACGTTATGTGATTGATAGTGTGACACTTCCCTAAACCTTCATGATTTATGTTGTGGTGTCTTTTATCTTGCTACTCGAATTTGAGGAACCTTTTAGCACGAGTTGGGAGGAGCTGAGATAAACATGTGAATCGCATTGTTATTATGGGTGCACACATAAGAATAATAATGTGGGGTGCATGTGAGTCCCAGTGAGGCTTAACGAGTGTGAAAGGGGTCCTGCTCTATTGTCTGACGTAATGATAGAACTCAGTAATCTGTAGAAGTTATAGTGATGTTTGAATCCTACTCAATCCTGACTCCTAACCATTTCCGCTTTTTATATATAGAATCATGAGCGGACGAAATGGTGGACGTGGTGAAGGTCGCGGCGGTGGACGTGGCAACATTGTTATGTCTCAGGCTGAATTAACCGATTTGATCAATACTCGTGTGGCTGAAGCCCTAGCGGCTCAGCAGGCTGGTACGATATGTGCCAAATACTCTTTATCCTTGTGTCTCGTACTTGACTCTTACCCGTGTGTTGTATTTTCTTTCGTCCTTAGGTCAACATGTGAATCAGAATCAGAACAACTCGCCTGTTTGCACGTTCAAAACATTTATGGATTGTAAGCCCCAGACGTTTAGTGGGACTGAAGGAGCAGTGGGGTTACTACGTTGGTTTGAGAAAGCAGAATCGGTGTTCGCTATGTGTAACTGTCCTGCCGGGGACAGAGTGAAGTATGCTTCGGGCACACTTGAAGATGGTGCCTTGACTTGGTGGAATTCCCAAGTCCAAATGCTGGGTATTGAAATGGCGAACACGACTACTTGGGACGATTTCAAGGAGCTGATGCGTGAAGAGTACTGCCCTCGAGATGAGATTCAAAAGTTGGAGAATGAGTATTATAACTTGAAAATGGTGGGATCTGAGATCGAGGCGTATACGAAGCGATCTCATGAACTTGCGAACATGTGTCCTAACTTATCGCGACCACCACATCGTAGAATTGAGCTGTACATCAATTGTCACACCCCCAAAATCCACACGCGGAGTACCACCGCTTGGAGGCGTGACATGACCAGGATCGAGCCACCAATCATATTGAACAACTCAATTAAGTAAATAAAACCAAACATAATACGATTGGTGACCAAAGCTAGTTAACCTTGTTTGGTTTAAACAGCGGAAGCATAAACGTGAGTTCAAAAGCATAAGTCCATAGTTCATAATTTAAAGTTTCAAAACGCTAGTTTAGTAAGTTCATGAGGATTTAAACATTAAGCACGGAACATAACAGTCCGTACACCACAACGACTCCTTCCCCGTGCAAGCTCCAAGCATTTAGCGACCTGTAAGGCATGTAACAACGAGTCAACAACAAAGTTGAGTGAGTTCACGTTTGGTTGTTTAGTTTTAAGTTGTTTCTGAAAACGTGGTTTGACTTTCGTTGGCGTAATTGCCGTGGGGGTTACCCCGTAGTTGAAAGTATGTTTAACCATTTCCTTTTTCTTTACCCAATCCGTAACCATGATCAGTGGGGGTTTTCCCCGTTTGAACTACTAGACGGTATGATATCGACTGCTACGCAAATAAGTTGTGCCCTATATCAGTGTCTATCATCACTGACAATCTGCCATAGTCCATTAGTACACGCCCGTCCTGACTGGCACGGTGTGAGGTTTGTTAAACCTAATAGCGCTATTAACTAATGACCCGCTCGCCATTGGCCTCGGCGATTAAGTCGATATAAATTGAGGGACTTCATGATAGAGTTTTGTCTAGCTAGTTTTAAGGTTGTTGTCCTGCACCAGGAGGACGAACGTACGTATTCTGCACCAGGAGAATTCGTAGGTTTAATAATGGCATCCACTCTACGGAGGATGGCCGTACAAATCCTACCCAAGGAGGATATGTAGATTTAGTTTTAATTCTTTAACCCATTCCCAAACCACCGGGAATCCCATGCCTTAGAAAGTGTGAACTCACCTCGGTTTGCTCGGTTAGATTCTCAATATAGCTAACAGTCAAGGTCGGTCAATCACGTCCTAGTATGATTTACCAGTTAGTCATTTAGTGGCTTTCAAATAGAACACAAAGTTCCTACACGTATCTATCACACAACATGCATCACTTTAACGGTTTACGCCCATCCAAGTTTCCCATCCATTCCCCACTCAAGATCAAACAAACGATAATGCACGTAACATGTATAACACGTTAGATCATTCACAGATAGCATACTCGGCATTTAGACACGCGAGTCACAACTTATGTTAACTCAACATTAATACTCAAAACCGGCAGTTTTCGGGCATTTAAATAAAATAGTTAGATTATTCCAAAAATTCCCAAATTTTTATAGAATGTCATAAACATTCCATATTTTATTATGTAAAAATATCGGGGTCCGGTTCATTACCAATATTTTATAAAAATTCATATTCGGGACTGAACTCAGATTTATGTATTTCTGACCACAGTCCACGAAACAATTTATTAAAAATTCATCGTAAGTCCGATTTGCGAAATTCCAGTGGGGTAATTACAAATACTTCAGTTTTCATCTACAGTAAAATTTTCATGGTCCGATTGATCACAAAACTCAGGTTATGACTGAAAGTACGACACCCATTTGTTGCTGTAAAAATTCAGCTTAAGTAGCTGTTACAAATTAACACTTTAAAAATAGTAAACGGAGTCCAAAAATTACGATTCCGGTGCCATTAGAATCGTATTTCATAATAACATATTTTAGATTCAAAATATCGATTTTTTCGTTGAGGTTAAGACCTGTTTACAGCCAACAGAAGTGGGCTGTAAAAGTTAGACAGATTCTGATTTCAAGTGTTTAACCTTCTAAATCATGTTCGATCGATTCCGTTAACGAGTTTAGTGACCACAACAACATCATATACTAATATTATTCAGTAAAGCATCATATAATCACCCAATCATCATAATCACACAAGATCTACATGATTTACACACCTATCTTCTCTTTATTCATCTTTTATCCAAGACTATTGCAAGTTCTTTTAGAGTTTCATAAGTTTTTAACCATTAATCATCTATTAACCATAAAATACATGAACAATATGAAGATTTAAGAAACTTACTACTAGCACAAGGCTAGGGAAGTTCAAGTGTGGAAAAGTGGTGGTTAAAAGAAAACGAGAGCGGTCCTTCAACTTCCGAACGCACGGAGCTTCGTTGTTCACCTTCTTGCACCTTTGTATGGATGGAAAATGGCTAGAAAGTGACTTGATGGTGGGTGTATGGTGGTGGTATGATGGCAGCCGAAAGTGAGGGAGAGAAAAAGGGTTGAGTGAAGTGATGAGTGGTAGATTATATAAGGTCTTCCATAAGGAATATTCCTAGCATATTCCTGGCATATTCCTAGCATATTCCTGGCATATTCCTGGCATATTCCTGGCATATTCCTGGCATATTCCTGGCATATTCCTGGCATATTCTTAGCATATTCCTGGCATATTCCAAGCATATTCCAAGCATATTCCTGGCATATTCCAAGCATATTCCAAGCATATTCCTGGCATATTCCAAGCATATTCCAAGCATATTCCTAGCATATTCCTAGCATATTCCTTGCATATTCCTAGCATATTCCTAGCATATTCCTTAGCATATTCCTTAGCATATTCCTTAGCATATTCCTTAGCATATTAACAAATACGTGTAAGCATAACACAGATATCAGAAAGCAGTTAAGTGATTTCGCACAGTCGTCAAGCACATTAATTATTATTAATAAATTGTACGGTTACATGTAAATTCGAGGGTTGTCACATTCTCCCCCTGTTAAGAGAATTTCGTCCCGAAATTTAGCGCGTGGTTACTGAGGAAGCTAGTTAAGTTGCGTTGTTTTCCTGATTTTCCTGGGGTGTCACATCATCCCCCCGTTGATTTGGAATTTCGTCCCGAAATTCTGAAGTAGCTTCAGCCTCAGTAGTGGTTGCGTTTTTCTTAAACAGCTGGGGGTACTTGAGTTTCATTTGGTCTTCGCGTTCCCAGGTATACTCTGGGCCACGACGAGCATTCCAACGAACTCGAACGAGAGGTATTCTTGTGTGCTTGAGAATCTTAACATCTCGATCAGTAATCTCTACTGGTTCCTCGACGAATCGCAGCTGGTCGTCGATTGTGAGTTCCTTGAGAGGAACTATGAAGGGCTCATCTGACAGACACTTCTTCAGATTTGATACGTGGAATACGTTGTGAACTCCGCTGAGTTCTTCAGGTAGATCCAACCTGTAGGCGACTTGGCCAATTTTCTCAATGACTTTGAACGGTCCGACATAACGCGGATTGAGTTTGCCTCGTTTGCCAAAGCGGACTACACCTTTCCACGGTGAGACTTTGAGTAGCACTCGATCCCCAACCTGGAGCTCGAGTGGTTTTCTTCCCTCATCAGCATAGCGTTTCTGACGGTCACGAGCTGCCGACATTCGCTGTCGTATCTGAGCAATTTTCTCGGTGGTATCTACCACATGTTCTGGGCCAGTGATTTGGCTGTCACCAACTTCTGCCCAACAGAGAGGCGATCGGCATTTGCGTCCGTACAATGCCTCAAACGGAGCGGCTTGGATGCTGGTGTGGTAGCTGTTGTTATATGAAAACTCCACTAACGGGAGGTGCTTTTCCCAGCCATTGCCGAAGTCGATTACACATGCCCTAAGCATGTCTTCAAGGGTTTGGATGGTGCGTTCAGATTGCCCATCCGTCTGCGGGTGATAAGCGGTGCTCATATCTAAACGTGAGCCAAAGGACTTGTGCATTGCTTGCCACAGTTCAGAAGTAAAACGTGCGTCACGATCAGATATAATAGAGATTGGCACTCCGTGCCTTGATACCACTTCCTTTAGGTAAATGTCTGCAAGAGTAGAGAACTTGTCCGTTTCTTTGATAGCCAGAAAATGTGCAGACTTGGTTAGTCGATCTACGATCACCCAGATGGTATCGTTTCCGCGTTGAGATCTGGGCAGGCCAGTAACAAAATCCATGGAGATTTGCTCCCATTTCCATTTCGGGATCTCCGGTTGTTGAAGTAGGCCTGATGGTTTCTGATATTCAGACTTGACTCTCGCACAAGTCAAGCACTTACTGACGTAGGTTGCTATGTGGGCTTTCATGCCAGGCCACCAATACGTAGTCTTGAGGTCGTGGTACATTTTATCCGAACCAGGATGTACCGAATAACGAGACTTGTGCGCTTCGTCCATCACAAGCTCGCGTAAGTTTCCATAAAATGGAACCCAGATGCGCCCGTTAACATAGTAGGCACCGTCTTCCTTTTGTTCTAGCCGCTGCCTCGATCCTCGTAGGGACTCAGCCCTGATGTTCTCTGCTTTCAATGCTTCGACCTGGGCATCTCAAATCTGAGCAGGAAGGTTAGACTGGATGGTAAGCTGTAATGCTCGCACACGCTTAGGTAAAGTATCCTTTCGACTGAGGGCGTCAGCCACAACATTGGCTTTGCCCGGATGATACTTGATAGCGCATTCGTAATCATTCAAGAGTTCGACCCATCGGCGTTGTCGCATGTTTAACTCTTTTTGCTTGAAGATATGTTCGAGACTCCTGTGGTCGGTGTAAATGGTGCACTTTGTACCGTACAGGTAATGTCTCCATATCTTAAGTGCGAATACAACTGCTCCCAGCTCCAGATCGTGAGTAGTGTAGTTTCTTTCGTGAACCTTAAGTTGGCGCGATGCGTAGGCAATGACCTTGTCACGTTGCATCAATACGCAACCAAGTCCTTGGATGGAAGCGTCGCAATAAACCACGAAATCATCGGTGCCTTCTGGCAATGAGAGGATAGGCGCGCTACAAAGTCTATCCTTTAGATGTTGAAATGCGGACTCCTGTGCATCACCCCAACGATAGATGACACCCTTCTGAGTCAGCGAAGTGAGGGGTTGCGCAATCTTGGAGAAATCTTTTATAAACCTTCCGTAATATCCGGCCAAACCCAAGAATTGGCGGATTTCTGTTGGTGTGCGGGGTGCAGGCCAGTTCTTGATCGATTCAACCTTAGATGGATCCACATGAATTCCATCCTTGTTTACCACGTGGCCTAGAAAGTGGACTTCGCGAAGCCAGAAATCACATTTCGAAAACTTGGCATACAACCGTTCTTTTCGAAGAAGTTCCAGCATAAGTCGTAGGTGCTGCTCGTGTTCCTCCTGACTCTTAGAATAGATCAGGATATCATCGATGAACACAATAACGAACTTATCCAGGTAAGGCTTGCACACTCGGTTCATGAGATCCATGAAGACTGCCGGTGCATTCGTCAGCCCGAATGGCATAACCAGAAACTCGTAATGGCCGTAACGAGTTCTGAATGCTGTTTTGGAGACGTCCTCATCTCGGACTCTCAGCTGATGGTATCCCGATCTCAAATCAATCTTGGAGTAATAGCTTGACCCTTGCAACTGGTCAAACAAGTCGTCAATACGTGGAAGAGGATAACGATTCTTCACAGTCACCTTGTTAAGTTCGCGATAGTCAATACACATCCTGAAGGTACCGTCTTTCTTTTTCACGAACAAGACTGGAGCTCCCCAGGGTGAAGAGCTAGGACGTATAAAACCCTTTTCCAAGAGTTCTTGTAGTTGTGTGGACAGTTCTTCGAGTTCTGATGGGGCTAGACGATAGGGTGCTCGAGCTACTGGCGCTGCTCCAGGAGCTAGCTCGATTTGAAACTCAACTTGGCGATGAGGAGGAAGACCAGGTAATTCCTCAGGAAATACCTCGGGAAATTCGCGCACAATAGGGATGTCTTCAATTCTCTTCTCTTCCGTAGATGTGTCAGTAACGAGTGCTAAAATGGCAGTGTGGCCCTTTCGCAAACACTTCTGGGCCTTAAGGAAAGAGATGATGCCTTCGACTGCACCACTCTTGTCGCCATGAATCACGAGGGGTTCTTTATCAGAACGAGGAATGCGGATGATTTTCTCCTTGCAAACAATCTCGGCTTGATGATGAGATAGCCAATCCATCCCAATAACGACGTCGAAACTACCAAGTGTGATAGGAACAAGATCGATAGGGAAAGTCTGACCAGCTAAGACGAGGTTACAACCTTTAACTACGTGTGTGGCTTCAAGACTTTTACCGTTAGCTAGTTCTACCGTGTGTTTGGGGTTCAGGAGTGTTGGGGTGCGCTTAAGAATTTGGCTAACTTTTAAGGACACATAACTAGCATCGGCACCTGAATCGAATAAAGTAGTAACAAAGAAGTCGTTCAGAAGAAACTTACCCATCACAACGTTGGGATCGTCCCTTGCATCACCCCGGCCAATTACGAACACACGGCCCCCTGCTCCGTTTCCATTATTGTTACCCTCGTTATTACCTCCATTGTTGCCTCCAGTGTTGTTCCCGTTTCCGTGGTTGTTGTGGTTCTGATTCCGGTTCAGTTGGGGGCAGTTTCTCTTAAAGTGGCCTTCAACGCCACACTGAAAGCATCCCCTATTGCCCTGTTGTTGCTGCTGCTGGTGATTCTGTGGAGCTTGTTGTTGTTGACGATTCTGATTTGCAGGACGCGTTCTCCGGCAATCTTTGGCTTCGTGTCCAAACTTGTTACATCTCTGACAACGGTCCTTGTTGCACGGCCAGCTGTGGTGCAAACTACATCGTTTGCACTTAGGGTGATTTCCCCCGTATCCACCCTGACCTTGATTTCCAGAAAACTGCTGACTGGGGCTCCTGTGCTCATCTGTCCTTTGCCACTGGGACTGAGACCGATCTGGAGTGGAACCCCTGCCCAAATTTGCATCCCACTTGCGCTTGTCATTGCTAGGAGCATCAGTAGTAGTAGCGTTAATACGCTTGGGCAGCTTGCCCTCTCCCACCGCCTGATTAGTGAGCTGGTGTGCCAAACGAATGACTTGCTGGATTGTGGGAAGGTTGGCCGCACTTACGGACCCTTGGATTTCTGGGACTAAGCCTCTGAGGTATAGCTTGATTCGCCTAGATATGGGTTGTGACATGTTAGGACATAAGGCTGCCAAGTCGTTGGACCTCTGTGTATATGCCTCAATCTCTGATCCTTCCATCTTCAAACCATAATATTCTATCTCAAGTTTCAGAATGTCATCCAGGTGGCAGAACTCTTCCTTAACCCAATCCTTGAAGTCATCCCAGAGGATGGCATTCGCGTCTGCCCACCCGAGCATCTGAACTTGCGCGTTCCACCAAGAATACGCTTTCCCTTGCAACATGCCAGTAGCGTACTCTACTCGTTTGCTGGTAGGGCTTTCACTCTCTTCGAATGTATATTCGATTCTCCGGATCCAATGTAGAAGGCCGATTGTCCCTTCAGTGCCGTCGAAGGTGGGAGGTTTGCATTCTAGGAACGCCTTGAAGGTGCCCATGCGTATTTGAGGGTGCATGGGTTGGCTCCCTGTTTGGGTTGCTAAGGCTTCAGCAATCCGTTCGTTGATCAAGGTCGTCAGCTGACCCTGGGTCATGTCGAGACGTCCACTCATGATCTTCACGTCGAAGGGACACACGTAAGAAAGGTGTCGCAAGTGCGTAAGTGTGGAGTGACAGAAAAGAGTAAGCACACAAGGTTCAAATAGCAAGTATCACGTTATCTAATGCACAGTGAGAACTATCTAACCGTCAATATAACATAAATCATACCACTTATGGTGTCGAGTCTTGCACGTGGAGCGAAGCGTCGTTGTGGATCGTTGAGCACTGTTCCGGTTATAGTCTGGTTTTATCAAAAACATTTCCCTTTTTAAAACCAAGTTCACTATAACCAATGGCTCTGATACCAATCTGTCACACCCCCAAAATCCACACGCGGAGTACCACCGCTTGGAGGCGTGACATGACCAGGATCGAGCCACCAATCATATTGAACAACTCAATTAAGTAAATAAAACCAAACATAATACGATTGGTGACCAAAGCTAGTTAACCTTGTTTGGTTTAAACAGCGGAAGCATAAACGTGAGTTCAAAAGCATAAGTCCATAGTTCATAATTTAAAGTTTCAAAACGCTAGTTTAGTAAGTTCATGAGGATTTAAACATTAAGCACGGAACATAACAGTCCGTACACCACAACGACTCCTTCCCCGTGCAAGCTCCAAGCATTTAGCGACCTGTAAGGCATGTAACAACGAGTCAACAACAAAGTTGAGTGAGTTCACGTTTGGTTGTTTAGTTTTAAGTTGTTTCTGAAAACGTGGTTTGACTTTCGTTGGCGTAATTGCCGTGGGGGTTACCCCGTAGTTGAAAGTATGTTTAACCATTTCCTTTATCTTTACCCAATCCGTAACCATGATCAGTGGGGGTTTTCCCCGTTTGAACTACTAGACGGTATGATATCGACTGCTACGCAAATAAGTTGTGCCCTATATCAGTGTCTATCATCACTGACAATCTGCCATAGTCCATTAGTACACGCCCGTCCTGACTGGCACGGTGTGAGGTTTGTTAAACCTAATAGCGCTATTAACTAATGACCCGCTCGCCATTTGTGACAACCCGCACAAAACCAGGTATCCGTACAACTTAATTAATGATTAATTATTACTTGATTACTGTGCTTGATTGAAACTAGCTGATAAACTGCTACCTGCATACTGATACATGCACTTACTTGCATCATACTTTATTTGCTGTCACTACATTATTTACGTGCTGAACCCTAGTGACAAACATGATGCACAAAAAGCACAGTAGCACCAAACGGATACACAGTAAACATGCTGATATAACCAGCATCAGGCAAATACTGCCTCAAGGCCTGTTAAGAGCCTCATATATTTTGGCTACACTGGTAGTGAGTGTAGGATATAAGGGTTGTGTTACCGCGTCTCTAGGGGATAAGATACACTGATTCGGATGTGCCAGAACGTACTTTAAGTACCAAACACAGCACTTTAAATAATTTAACCAGCTTCTAGCTGACTAGTAAAGTGCCAAAAATGAGAAAATATCACTAGACACTTTCTAAAGTGTCGGGAAAACAAATTGTGTCACTAAAAATGTAATAACGACACTTTAAAGTCTTTTGTAACACTTTAACGGATTACCATCCAACCGGACACCCGGACTTTACCCGGAACATGAAAACTATACTATTTTTATTATTACTCTTTTTCTGAGCCAGTTAGGGTCCCTGGTTACCCTAACACCAGTCATAACACACTATTTATTACTAACTAAGTTAACATCTAACCTAACTTAGTTAACCTTAACTAAACTCCTAATTACCTACTTGAAATCGGACCAAAGGCCCCCACTCCCCAACCGATCGGTCACCTAGGGAGCACAAAATGGTACTTGAAATCTTGCCAAGATCTTGCCATGTTTAATATCCACCCTACACATGAACCATTGGACACTAACACTAAGTTTGCCTATATAAACCCTCACTAACCTCTAGAGATCTTTATCACTAATCCACACCACAACTTTCACTCTCTTTCTCTCTTGTGGCTCTCGGCCGAACCCCAACCCACACACCACCACAATTTCGGTTCTTGCTTCCATCATTCCAAGACCATTCAAACATCACAAGACACGTATAAGGAGCTTTGGTGCAAGCGGAACGCGAAGGACCACTCTCGTTGGCTTTTATCCACGCGGTTTTCGTCACAACTCTTCCCTAGCCTTGAGCTAGAGGTATAACCTTTAAAACTCGTTTTCACACATATCTAAAGTGGTTAAAAGAACTTTCGTCGGTTAAATATCGTTAACATGCGTTTTGAATCCTTAAAGTCTAGTAAAATCACTAAAATGGAGGTTAATAGCATATGTCTTGTGTAAAAGTCGTAGGACTTGAAATTTGTGCTTATTGTGACCCGATCTATAATGTGGTAGCTCAAATCTTCGTTTAACCCGACTTTGTAAAATCACGTATCATCACATAAGCTTGTTTTTGAAAGATACAAGGGTTAAAAGTGAAACACTACCACATTTTAGAGACATGAACTTGTAGAGAAATATCTTACTTGTGTAAAAGTATTTTAACCGGTAAAATGGTGTTTAAAACTAGCGGATCTACGTATCCGCAAGTGGTATTTTTGAAAGACCACACTTTAAAGAAATCATGTTTTTCTAAAGATGGATCTTGCACTAATAAATATGATTTTATAAACCACGGGTGTATAGACACTTGTGAAATAAAGAGATCCGACAAAGAAGTGTATTTGTCACTTGTTACTAGAAGTTGTAAAGACGGTTTTCTCTAAACACGAGGTTTTCACAAGATTAAAGTTACTTTATATAGAAATCTACATATATAAGGATGATTTACATTACTAATGCGAAAAAACTACAAGTTCATGCGTTTATGCAAATATACATACTTGTTGACTAGTTTGATGTGTCGGAAATTGTTTGATTGAATAAAGAAGTTGATTGAATTGATTTGTTAAAAGAAAATGATACGCTTGAAAGCGTGGCCACCTCCAGTTACAGAGGAAACTCTGGCGAAATTTTCTAAAAACCTAACACTTAGACTTTTTACACAACAAGTGTTAGAACTATTTTTTTTTGACATACTTTCGACACATAAATTTCGCCAGCACCATATTTTACTAAACCATCGGAGGTGGGGTTTTCACAAAGATTAACGTGATAAATATATTTGCCACAACACTGTTTATGATTATTTTGTGAAAACACATAAATATTATTTTAGGGTAAAAATAATATTTACAAGCGTTAATGATTCCAAAACTTTGCGAACGCTTCCATAAACATATAAGTTACACCGGTAATTACATTACCCCAAGATTGATAAAACGTAACTTACGCACATGTATTGTATCCCCCATCCTTGGGAAGAAGAATAACTATCAAGCATATACAAAATGTAACACGAAATAGTTGTCTAACTATTTCCCGCAAACATAAACTGTAAAGCTAAAGCACGGCCGTCCGTCTAATAGAATTAGCACTTGTAGGTCGTTGCACAGATTACTGCTTCAGAGACGCTTGATAGAGTTTACGCATCCACTGTGAGTTCATGTCCCCCTTTTCTCTAACTGTTTTCAGTTTTCTTAACTGCGGGGGTGAAATACATGTTACTTTGTTTACAAGTACTTTATACACGGTATGAATAACGTAAGGAGGTTTAGATCATGTGAATGGGTAGTTAGAACCCCGAGGGACTCGAGCGGTAGATCTATCTGGGTGTAGCGAGCCCAGCTCCCGGTCCAACAGAACAGGCCTCTCGGAGGACTAACAGAACGGATCCGGAGTGACTTGGTACCCAACGCAAAATCGGCTAGGGTTGTATCTTACTTACTTGCATTTCACAACATGCTAATGGCCTTGCAAACCATTGGTGATCACAAGTCCTCTTACACTGCTACATACCAGGAAACTTTTATACTTACAAGTGTTTTTACTTACTCACTTGCACATGAACTCGCTCAACATTATTGTTGATTTTTCAACTCACATGTATTTCAGGAAATTAAACGGATCTGGCACGGTATGGAACGTTTTCCGCTGCATAATGTCATGAAGTCATCAGGGTTTAGGGGATGTGTCTCTTACCTGGACAAGACACAGTCCTTAAACCACGTTTATGTTATGTTTTAGTTCGTAATGTTATTGAACGAGGTTATGGTTGGTGGTTAAAACGATGGTACTGTATTTTGTTTTCAAAACTTAATGGATGACTTGCATGTTTTTAACTCATATAGCTTTGGTATGATTAAGCTATGGTATTAAGAAGTCACACCAAAAATTAACCACGCTTCCGCAAAGCCAGGGTGTGACAGCTTGGTATCAGAGCTCTGATCATAGCGAACTAGGATTCTGTCTCGAGTCTAGACTATGATCACTAGGGCTCTCACGAAAACATTTTCTGCATACCACTTAAGTCCAGATCCACACTTTTTACAAACAAATGTTGAGCACATTTTATTAATTATAAGTTCAGCTTGGAGGGCTGAGGATCGGTCTGGAGGATCGAAGTGATTGAGGTAGTTGAGCACGTTGGTTTGTTATAGGATCGATCTGGAGGATCGAGATGGTCAAGGTAGTTGAACACGTTGGTTTGTTATAGGATCGATCTGGAGGATCGAGATGGTCAAGGCAGTTGAACACGTTGGTTTGTTATAGGATCGATCTGGAGGATCGAGATGGTCAAGGCAGTTGAACACGTTGGTTTGTTATAGGATCGATCTGGAGGATCGAGGTTTGGTTTAAGTGAAGGATAGAGCAGTCTTGTAGACTGAATGAAATTGGCTAGTAAAGCTAGGAAAAGTATGTGATACCTTACTTGGTGACTTATGTGATTAACTGATTATATGATTGATTATTATACGTATATGTGTTTGTGTTACAAACGTTATGCTTTCATCAAGTACTAGAAGGATGGGCACTACGAACCCCATGACCATAGTATCAGACGGCATAGTTCAACAAAGCACGAGGTGTACATTTCTGATACTACCGGCACAGACAATGACGACTTTCAGCCCTTTGTGCACTGCCTGAAGTCGTAGCAGAGCCCACTGATGGCCATCTTGTTGGGATTTTACCACTGGCGGTGATCCCTGCTCCTGTGCCCCTTGCCGCCTATCCTGTTGATGATACGCCCTCCCAACGAGGCCTCTGGAGACGATAACGATCTACTGAAGGAGGACCCATTCGAGGGCAGGGCCTTATTACTGCTGGAATTAGACTACTACATGCGGACGCTCCTATAGGGGAAACTTATGACCATTCCCCTATCCCAGGCTCATTTGAGTTCTGACACCCGCATCTTCGCACATACAGGGAATGCAGCACTACTTACACGACGCCGACCCTGATACGGCATCACTAGCTGCACCGGACCCCGCACACAGTTCTGAGTATTGATCGTGATTATGAGGACAATTCTGTTTTTCCGCCTGGTGTTGATCCAGACCATGACATTGAGTTCATGCACTTAGACAAGCCCTTGGGGGATCCTGTAACCCCTGTGATTGTTGATCCAGCTGATTTTGAGATGGAGTTTTTGATTCAAAGCTAGCCGTGGCCCCTGAGCCAGGCATTGCTCCTGACCCCGCATTGGAGTATGACCCTGTTCATGCCAATGCACCGGCTGTTGCTCCTTGATTGATCATCTGCTTGGATGAGAGAAAATTTGGGGTAACTGTGCAAGACAATTTATTATTACGGGGGCCCACGTAATAACGATTTGTAGTGCACAGGAATCCTGGTGGACTCTGCAGGCCAAGCTAATGATAACCTAAACACAAATGACCTAGGCGATGTAGCCTCGAGTTCATTCTATTACAAGCAACAAGCCAAATTGACGAGCCTATGTGAGGGCTCAGGAATTTATTTCCCCACTTATACAGTGAGTATATTTGCGTGTGAAATGGGGTGATTACATGATGGCTTACGTTGCTATATATATACCCCATAGACAATTGAAACATTGTCCAACCCGCTTCACACTATTTCGATAAAAAGGGAATGTCACCCAGACGTGACACAAGCACCGGTACATTACTGAGGACAGAAGACGAGCTGCAAGAACGCATCTCACAGATAAATGCACGACATGAAGCCCTCCACTCTAAGCACAACGATGGCATTACTAGAGATAATCCTCCAACTGGCTGCACCTATAAACAGTTCTTGAACTGCAAGCCTTTAAACTTTGTCGGAACCGGAGGCACCGTTGCATTTGTTCGTTGGTCCGAGAAGACCGACTCCACTCTAAGGATGAGTAACTGATCGCCAACAGAGTGTTACCTACATCTCAGGGATATTTCTAGATGGCACACTCTCTTAATGGAACCTCCAGGTTCAGACCATTGGCACAGACGCTGCTTATACACTGAGCTGGGACGAGCTCAAGGAAACGATTGAGAAGAAATGTTGTTTTAGGATAGAAATTCAGAAACGTGACGTGGAGTCCTGAAAATTGAGAAAGGACGAACCAGAGACTCCTGAACATGACCAGCAATCGCACGACTTGTCTAGGGTCGTCCCCTACTAAGTCATTGATGTAGTATGATATAGTAGTGCATTTGTGAGCTTTACATTGTGGTCTCGAATTATAGCAATACAACCGCGGTATTCTCATCACATGCGATGTTCAATCAATTGTTTATGTCCTATAACATAAGAGGTTATGTGATTGACTTGTTGATAACATGAAATGTTATGTGTTGGTATTGTTGAATGCATACGTACACTCCACTAACCTATGTGAAACATCTTTTAGAAGATGCCGCCAAGACGCGCAATGCGCATGCCCACCTCTGAGGCAGAACTTAAAGAGATAATTGCTGCAGCTATAGCGCAGCACGAGGCCTTATGCTCCGAACCAATCAAAGGTACCTCAGAAAATAATGGTTGTTCCTACTGGCACTTCCTCAACTACAAGCCTCCGACGTTCGACGGCACTGGGGGTGCCATAACTTTTGTAAAATGGATTGAAAGTATGGAATCCATCTTTCGAATGAGTGGCTGTTCGCCAGAACAACAGGTCCCATACGTTTCTGAGTTGTTTCAAGATGGAGCTCGATTATGGTGGAATCTTCAGATTCGAATAATGGGCCTAGCTACAGCATACGCTTTAACTTGGGATGAGTTGAAAGGAATGATGTATAAGAAGTATTGCCCCCACACGGAAACCCAGAAGTGGGAAGATGAATTTCGGAGCCTAATGATGGAAGGTCCGAAGGTGTTGGAGTACGTGCAACGACTCCATGATCTGTCACAAATTGTTCCATACCTGGTAAAACCAGAACTGAAGAAATTGGAACAATTCATTTGGGAACTGGCGCCTCAAGTCTTGAGCTTGATGACAGCATCTACGCCACCAACAACCATTGTTGCAAGTAAGATGGGTTTGGCACTCGTTACGGAAGCAAATAGACTAGAAAAACTTGCAAACCCTGACAAGAAAACTCAGGTAGAGTCGTCTGGAAAGAACAAAAGGAAGCTTACCGAAGATACCCGAATGAACAACGATGAACAAAGATCTATTCGATGTTGCTTTGACTGCGGGGACAAAGGGCATTTCAAGAAAGATTGCCCTAACAACAAACAGGCCAATGATAAGATTTACTTAGAAACCAAACCAAGATATGCTGAGTACAAGTGTCACCGTGATGGTGGATGTCAGAAGCCTTGGTACGAGAGGAAAGGACACAACAAGGAAGGTTGTGGGATGAAGAGTTTCATACAAGGAGAAAACAGTAACAACGCTCTAGGTGGAAATGGGAAAGGAGATGGCCGAATGATAGGATGCTACCATTGTAAGGAAGTTGGACATTTTAAGAGGGAATGCCTGAAGTTGAAACAAGACCGTGAGAGAAAGTCCAACATCAGGGCTTGTGAGGCATGCCAGGATCCAGGTGTGATTTCTGGTACGTTCTCTAATAACCAAAACTTTTGCACCTATTTTGTTTGATGCTGGTACCGGTTATGTCTTCGTGTCATTAGAATTTAAGAATATACTTGGTTTAACCGCTAGTAAGTTAGATAACCCCTACTCGATCGAATTAGTTAATGGAAAGTTAGTTGAAGCCAACGAAGTAATCAGAGGCTGTGGGATAGAACTGGGAGAACGTGAGTTTACTTTGGATCTACTACCAGTCGAATTGGGAAGCTTCGACGTGGTGGTAGGAATGGATTGGTTATCCGGAAACAAGGCTATGATAGTATGTCACGAGAAAGCTGTTCGTATTCCAACTAATGATGGTGAGACAATTGTGGTTCACGGGGAGAAGCGTGACACACCGCTAAGATTTATCAGCTGCTTGAAAGCAAGGAAGTGTTTACAGAAAGGATGTGTTGCTTTTCTAGCACTCATCGTGGATGAAAAGGCTGCTGAGCCAAGAGTCGAAGACATCCCTGTCGTAAGGGAGTACCCAGAAGTCTTCCCAGAAGACTTACCCGGACTGCCACCTCAGAGACAAGTCGAGTTTCACATCGACTTAGTTCCAGGCGCCGCGCCTGTAGCTAAGGCACCTTACAGACTTGCTCCATCTGAGATGCAGGAACTGTCAACACAACTTCAGGAGTTGTTAGACAAGGGTTTTATCCGACCAAGCTTCTCGCCTTGGGGAGCTCCGGTCTTGTTTGTCAAGAAGAAAGACGGAAGTTTCCGCATGTGTATTGACTACAGAGAATTGAACAAGCTGACGATCAAGAACAGGTATCCTCTGCCTAGAATCGACGATCTGTTCGATCAACTTCAAGGTTCAAGCTGTTACTCTAAGATCGATCTTCGATCTGGATACCATCAACTGAGGATACAGGAGGAAAGTATCCCGAAAACAGCCTTCCGAACTCGTTATGGACACTACGAGTTCCTCGTAATGCCATTTGGTTTAACAAACGCGCCTGCAGTGTTTATGGACTTGATGAATAGAGTTTGCAAGCCATACTTAGACAAGTTCGTGATTGTATTCATCGACGACATCCTGATTTACTCAAAGACGAAGGCTGAACACGAACAACATCTTAGAACCATTTTGGAGCTGCTAAAGAAGGAACAACTGTACGCCAAATTCTCCAAGTGCGAGTTTTGGTTACGCGAAGTCCAGTTTCTTGGACATGTGGTTAATGGGGATGGAATTCATGTTGATCCCACAAAGATCGAGGCAATCAAGAATTGGGAAACGCCTACAACGCCAACCGAGATTCGACAATTCTTGGGTTTGGCTGGCTACTATCGAAGGTTCATCGAGGATTTTTCAAAAATCGCTCAACCGTTGACGCTCCTGACCCAGAAGGATAAGACGTTTGATTGGGGAAATCAAACAGGACGAAGCGTTTCAGATATTGAAGGATAAGCTCTGCAACGCGCCAATCTTAGCTCTACCGGAAGGTACCGACAATTTTGTGGTATACTGCGACGCATTGCGTCAAGGATTGAGTTGCGTGTTGATGCAACGCCAAAAGGTCATTGCCTACGCATCGCGCCAACTGAAGGTACACGAAAAGAACTATACCACCCACGATATGGAGCTTGGCGCAGTGGATTTTGCACTAAAGATCTGGAGACACTACCTGTATGGTACGAAGTGCACAGATCACAAAAGCCTACAGCATAAATTCAACCAGAAGGAGTTGAATATGAGGCAAAAACGATGGGTTGAGTTGCTAAACGACTACGACTGCGAGATAAAGTGTCACCCAGGGAAGGCGAATGTAGTCGCCGATGCCCTAAGTCGTAAAGAAAGAATCAAACCCATAAGGGTTAGAGCCTTGGGAAATGATCATACGAACCGATCTTTCCTCGCGCATTCGTGCTGCACAAAAGGAAGCTCTCAAAGGAGGGAAACCTTGAGGAAGAATATCTCCGTGGAATGGAGAAGCTTTTGGTACCAAACGAGGAAGGGACATTATGTTTTGAGAAAAGGATTTGGGTTCCTCTGTTTGGTGGACTAAGGGAAGTTATTTTCAACGGAGCACACAAGTCACGGTACTCTATCCACCCTGGATCGGATAAGATGTACCAGGATTTAAAAGATTACTATTGGTGGCCTAGGATGAAAGGCGACGTTGCTGTTTACGTGAGCAAATGTTTAACTTGCGCTAAAGTCAAGGCAGAATACCAGAAGCCTTCGGGACTTCTGCAACAGCCTGAGATTCCCAAGAGGAAGTGGGAACAAATCTCCATGGATTTTGTTACAAAACTGCCAAGAACGCCAAGAGGCCATGATATGATTTGGGTGATTGTTGACCGTCTAACAAAGTCCGCACACTTTCTGCCAATCAAGGAGAAAGACAGTACTAGTAAACTTGCGGAAATTTACATGAGAGAGATCGTAGCACGTCATGGAGTACCACTCTCGATCATCTCTGATAGAGACGGAAGATTTGTGTCAAGAATATGGCAATCTTTCCAAGAATCTTTTGGCTCACAATTGAATCTGAGCACTGCATTCCATCCGCAAACTGATGGCCAGAGCGAGCGAACGATACAAACTCTGGAAGACATGCTGAGGTCATGCGTTATGGATTTAGGAGGTAGCTGGGATAAACACTTACCTTTGGTCGAATTTTCATACAACAACAGCTACCACACCAGTATTGGTGTCGCGCCATTTGAGGCCCTATACGGACGCAAGTGCCGATCACCACTATGTTGGTCTGACGCAGGTGATAGGCAGCTTGCTGGTCCCGAGATCGTCCAAGAGACGACAGACAAGATCGCGCAAATACTTAAACGCATCGAAGCCGCTCGCCACAGACAAAAGGCCTACGCGGATCCAAACCGGAAGCACGTGGACTTCCAAGTCGGAGAAATGGTGTTATTGAAAGTTTCACCCTGGAAGGGGGTGGCACATTTTGGTAAGTATGGAAAGTTAAATCCACGCTACATTGGTCCCTTCAGAATTCTAGAAAGAATTGGGACGGTAGCATACAAGTTGGACCTACCCGCTGAATTAAATGGCGTTCACGATACATTTCATGTATCAAATTTAAAGAAAAGTCCAACTCAAATTGACGTTGCCATTCCTATCGACGAGATTCATATTGACGACACGCTCCACTTCGTTGAAGAACCTGTTGAGGTCACGGATTGGAAAGTTAACAAGACCCGCCGGAGCAGTGTCAAGCTCGTCAAAGTACGTTGGAATGCCAGACATGGTCCTGAATTCACATGGGAACGTGAGGACCGGATGAAAGAAAAATACCCCCACCTATTTCCTAAGAACCCTGCTTCTACAAGCAGAACTTAAATTTCGGGACGAAATTTATTTAACGGGGGGAGAATGTGACAACCCGCACAAAACCAGGTATCCGTACAACTTAATTAATGATTAATTATTACTTGATTACTGTGCTTGATTGAAACTAGCTGATAAACTGCTACCTGCATACTGATACATGCACTTACTTGCATCATACTTTATTTGCTGTCACTACATTATTTACGTGCTGAACCCTAGTGACAAACATGATGCACAAAAAGCACAGTAGCACCAAACGGATACACAGTAAACATGCTGATATAACCAGCATCAGGCAAATACTGCCTCAAGGCCTGTTAAGAGCCTCATATATTTTGGCTACACTGGTAGTGAGTGTAGGATATAAGGGTTGTGTTACCGCGTCTCTAGGGGATAAGATACACTGATTCGGATGTGCCAGAACGTACTTTAAGTACCAAACACAGCACTTTAAATAATTTAACCAGCTTCTAGCTGACTAGTAAAGTGCCAAAAATGAGAAAATATCACTAGACACTTTCTAAAGTGTCGGGAAAACAAATTGTGTCACTAAAAATGTAATAACGACACTTTAAAGTCTTTTGTAACACTTTAACGGATTACCATCCAACCGGACACCCGGACTTTACCCGGAACATGAAAACTATACTATTTTTATTATTACTCTTTTTCTGAGCCAGTTAGGGTCCCTGGTTACCCTAACACCAGTCATAACACACTATTTATTACTAACTAAGTTAACATCTAACCTAACTTAGTTAACCTTAACTAAACTCCTAATTACCTACTTGAAATCGGACCAAAGGCCCCCACTCCCCAACCGATCGGTCACCTAGGGAGCACAAAATGGTACTTGAAATCTTGCCAAGATCTTGCCATGTTTAATATCCACCCTACACATGAACCATTGGACACTAACACTAAGTTTGCCTATATAAACCCTCACTAACCTCTAGAGATCTTTATCACTAATCCACACCACAACTTTCACTCTCTTTCTCTCTTGTGGCTCTCGGCCGAACCCCAACCCACACACCACCACAATTTCGGTTCTTGCTTCCATCATTCCAAGACCATTCAAACATCACAAGACACGTATAAGGAGCTTTGGTGCAAGCGGAACGCGAAGGACCACTCTCGTTGGCTTTTATCCACGCGGTTTTCGTCACAACTCTTCCCTAGCCTTGAGCTAGAGGTATAACCTTTAAAACTCGTTTTCACACATATCTAAAGTGGTTAAAAGAACTTTCGTCGGTTAAATATCGTTAACATGCGTTTTGAATCCTTAAAGTCTAGTAAAATCACTAAAATGGAGGTTAATAGCATATGTCTTGTGTAAAAGTCGTAGGACTTGAAATTTGTGCTTATTGTGACCCGATCTATAATGTGGTAGCTCAAATCTTCGTTTAACCCGACTTTGTAAAATCACGTATCATCACATAAGCTTGTTTTTGAAAGATACAAGGGTTAAAAGTGAAACACTACCACATTTTAGAGACATGAACTTGTAGAGAAATATCTTACTTGTGTAAAAGTATTTTAACCGGTAAAATGGTGTTTAAAACTAGCGGATCTACGTATCCGCAAGTGGTATTTTTGAAAGACCACACTTTAAAGAAATCATGTTTTTCTAAAGATGGATCTTGCACTAATAAATATGATTTTATAAACCACGGGTGTATAGACACTTGTGAAATAAAGAGATCCGACAAAGAAGTGTATTTGTCACTTGTTACTAGAAGTTGTAAAGACGGTTTTCTCTAAACACGAGGTTTTCACAAGATTAAAGTTACTTTATATAGAAATCTACATATATAAGGATGATTTACATTACTAATGCGAAAAAACTACAAGTTCATGCGTTTATGCAAATATACATACTTGTTGACTAGTTTGATGTGTCGGAAATTGTTTGATTGAATAAAGAAGTTGATTGAATTGATTTGTTAAAAGAAAATGATACGCTTGAAAGCGTGGCCACCTCCAGTTACAGAGGAAACTCTGGCGAAATTTTCTAAAAACCTAACACTTAGACTTTTTACACAACAAGTGTTAGAACTATTTTTTTTGACATACTTTCGACACATAAATTTCGCCAGCACCATATTTTACTAAACCATCGGAGGTGGGGTTTTCACAAAGATTAACGTGATAAATATATTTGCCACAACACTGTTTATGATTATTTTGTGAAAACACATAAATATTATTTTAGGGTAAAAATAATATTTACAAGCGTTAATGATTCCAAAACTTTGCGAACGCTTCCATAAACATATAAGTTACACCGGTAATTACATTACCCCAAGATTGATAAAACGTAACTTACGCACATGTATTGTATCCCCCATCCTTGGGAAGAAGAATAACTATCAAGCATATACAAAATGTAACACGAAATAGTTGTCTAACTATTTCCCGCAAACATAAACTGTAAAGCTAAAGCACGGCCGTCCGTCTAATAGAATTAGCACTTGTAGGTCGTTGCACAGATTACTGCTTCAGAGACGCTTGATAGAGTTTACGCATCCACTGTGAGTTCATGTCCCCCTTTTCTCTAACTGTTTTCAGTTTTCTTAACTGCGGGGGTGAAATACATGTTACTTTGTTTACAAGTACTTTATACACGGTATGAATAACGTAAGGAGGTTTAGATCATGTGAATGGGTAGTTAGAACCCCGAGGGACTCGAGCGGTAGATCTATCTGGGTGTAGCGAGCCCAGCTCCCGGTCCAACAGAACAGGCCTCTCGGAGGACTAACAGAACGGATCCGGAGTGACTTGGTACCCAACGCAAAATCGGCTAGGGTTGTATCTTACTTACTTGCATTTCACAACATGCTAATGGCCTTGCAAACCATTGGTGATCACAAGTCCTCTTACACTGCTACATACCAGGAAACTTTTATACTTACAAGTGTTTTTACTTACTCACTTGCACATGAACTCGCTCAACATTATTGTTGATTTTTCAACTCACATGTATTTCAGGAAATTAAACGGATCTGGCACGGTATGGAACGTTTTCCGCTGCATAATGTCATGAAGTCATCAGGGTTTAGGGGATGTGTCTCTTACCTGGACAAGACACAGTCCTTAAACCACGTTTATGTTATGTTTTAGTTCGTAATGTTATTGAACGAGGTTATGGTTGGTGGTTAAAACGATGGTACTGTATTTTGTTTTCAAAACTTAATGGATGACTTGCATGTTTTTAACTCATATAGCTTTGGTATGATTAAGCTATGGTATTAAGAAGTCACACCAAAAATTAACCACGCTTCCGCAAAGCCAGGGTGTGACACCATTGGCCTCGGCGATTAAGTCGATATAAATTGAGGGACTTCATGATAGAGTTTTGTCTAGCTAGTTTTAAGGTTGTTGTCCTGCACCAGGAGGACGAACGTACGTATTCTGCACCAGGAGAATTCGTAGGTTTAATAATGGCATCCACTCTACGGAGGATGGCCGTACAAATCCTACCCAAGGAGGATATGTAGATTTAGTTTTAATTCTTTAACCCATTCCCAAACCACCGGGAATCCCATGCCTTAGAAAGTGTGAACTCACCTCGGTTTGCTCGGTTAGATTCTCAATATAGCTAACAGTCAAGGTCGGTCAATCACGTCCTAGTATGATTTACCAGTTAGTCATTTAGTGGCTTTCAAATAGAACACAAAGTTCCTACACGTATCTATCACACAACATGCATCACTTTAACGGTTTACGCCCATCCAAGTTTCCCATCCATTCCCCACTCAAGATCAAACAAACGATAATGCACGTAACATGTATAACACGTTAGATCATTCACAGATAGCATACTCGGCATTTAGACACGCGAGTCACAACTTATGTTAACTCAACATTAATACTCAAAACCGGCAGTTTTCGGGCATTTAAATAAAATAGTTAGATTATTCCAAAAATTCCCAAATTTTTATAGAATGTCATAAACATTCCATATTTTATTATGTAAAAATATCGGGGTCCGGTTCATTACCAATATTTTATAAAAATTCATATTCGGGACTGAACTCAGATTTATGTATTTCTGACCACAGTCCACGAAACAATTTATTAAAAATTCATCGTAAGTCCGATTTGCGAAATTCCAGTGGGGTAATTACAAATACTTCAGTTTTCATCTACAGTAAAATTTTCATGGTCCGATTGATCACAAAACTCAGGTTATGACTGAAAGTACGACACCCATTTGTTGCTGTAAAAATTCAGCTTAAGTAGCTGTTACAAATTAACACTTTAAAAATAGTAAACGGAGTCCAAAAATTACGATTCCGGTGCCATTAGAATCGTATTTCATAATAACATATTTTAGATTCAAAATATCGATTTTTTCGTTGAGGTTAAGACCTGTTTACAGCCAACAGAAGTGGGCTGTAAAAGTTAGACAGATTCTGATTTCAAGTGTTTAACCTTCTAAATCATGTTCGATCGATTCCGTTAACGAGTTTAGTGACCACAACAACATCATATACTAATATTATTCAGTAAAGCATCATATAATCACCCAATCATCATAATCACACAAGATCTACATGATTTACACACCTATCTTCTCTTTATTCATCTTTTATCCAAGACTATTGCAAGTTCTTTTAGAGTTTCATAAGTTTTTAACCATTAATCATCTATTAACCATAAAATACATGAACAATATGAAGATTTAAGAAACTTACTACTAGCACAAGGCTAGGGAAGTTCAAGTGTGGAAAAGTGGTGGTTAAAAGAAAACGAGAGCGGTCCTTCAACTTCCGAACGCACGGAGCTTCGTTGTTCACCTTCTTGCACCTTTGTATGGATGGAAAATGGCTAGAAAGTGACTTGATGGTGGGTGTATGGTGGTGGTATGATGGCAGCCGAAAGTGAGGGAGAGAAAAAGGGTTGAGTGAAGTGATGAGTGGTAGATTATATAAGGTCTTCCATAAGGAATATTCCTAGCATATTCCTGGCATATTCCTAGCATATTCCTGGCATATTCCTGGCATATTCCTGGCATATTCCTGGCATATTCCTGGCATATTCCTGGCATATTCTTAGCATATTCCTGGCATATTCCAAGCATATTCCAAGCATATTCCTGGCATATTCCAAGCATATTCCAAGCATATTCCTGGCATATTCCAAGCATATTCCAAGCATATTCCTAGCATATTCCTAGCATATTCCTTGCATATTCCTAGCATATTCCTAGCATATTCCTTAGCATATTCCTTAGCATATTCCTTAGCATATTCCTTAGCATATTAACAAATACGTGTAAGCATAACACAGATATCAGAAAGCAGTTAAGTGATTTCGCACAGTCGTCAAGCACATTAATTATTATTAATAAATTGTACGGTTACATGTAAATTCGAGGGTTGTCACATCAATGGTCTAGCACCACAGGTCAAGGGTTTAGTCACTGCAGCAAATCTTGACAACTTGCCTCAAATCATCCGCTTAGCCCACAAGATCACCGATCAGGAGGTGGAGCGTGGCTCGCTACCACCACGTGTTTCTGCTACTGCTGCTACTACTGCTACAGCTACTACTCCTGCTACTGATAGCAAACACAAATGGAATGATGTGGACAAAGTAACCAGCTCAAATCAGTCACAAAAGAAGCCAGACAACAGTAACAACCGCAGCTTTAGCCAGTCATCCTCTGTTAACCAAAATCAGAGCAACAACTCGAGTCTGGGTTCTTACGCAGGGAAACAACTGAAGTGTAGCAAGTGCAACTACCATCATCGTGGGTCGTGCACCCGGATCTGTCACAGGTGCAACAAGGTGGGCCATATGGCTAGAGATTGAAGGGCCCCATTCCCAAAACAGCAGCAACAGCAACCTCCACAACAACAGCAGCCGCAGCAGCAGGAATGGCAGCAGCCTCAACAGAACCAGGGAAATCGTAAGGGGTTTTTTCAGTGTGGAGACGAGGGTCATTTTAGGAGGGATTGCCTTCAACTAAATCAGAATGCTGGGAACAACAACAACGGGAACAATGGTGGGAATGGTGCGCGTGGAAGAGTGTTTACTATTGGTGCTGGGGAGGCTAGGAATGATGGCAACATAGTGACTGGTACGTTTTTCATGAACAATCTATTTGCTTCTGTTTTATTCGACTCTGGTGCCGATTGGAGTTATGTGTCTTTGGGGTTCAGTCGTCAGTTAGGGTTGACTCCTACACCTCTTGTAAACAAACGCGTAGTAGAATTAGCTGATGGCAAATCGATTGAAGCTTCACATGTTCTTTTTGGGTGTAAACTCGATCTTATGGGTCAAGTGTTCGACATTGACCTACTTTCCGTTACTCTTAGAAGCCTCGATGTAGTCGTTGGTATGGACTGGTTGTCTAAGCACCGGGCGGAAATTCTTTGTAAGGAGAAAATTGTACGTATCCTTCTCCCCAGTGGAGAATCCCTATCGGTTCAAAGTCATCGTAGTGGTGCAATGGTTGGCATCATCTCAGCCATGAAAGCCCAGAAGTGTCTACGAAAGGGCTACCCTGCTATTTTAGCACTTGTTACTGACACTCAGTCCGAAGAGAGGAAAATTAAAGACCTGCGAGTTGTGCGTGAGTTTTCCGATGTATTTCCTGAAGAACTTCCTGGTTTACCTCCTCACCGCCAGGTGGAATTTCAGATTGATCTTACGCCAGGAGCAGCCCCGATTGCTCGTGCTCCTTATCGTCTTGCACCAGGAGAGTTGCAAGAACTGTCTAACCAACTCCAAAAACTGTTGGATAGAGGTTTTATCCGACCCAGCTCTTCGCCTTGGGGAGCCCAGGTCCTATTCATGAGGAAGAAAGATGGGTCTTTTCATATGTGTATAGATTACCGTGAGCTTAACAAAGTGACAGTCAAGAACCGTTATCCCTTACCTCGCATTGATGATCTGTTTGACCAGCTACAAGGGTCAAGCTTCTACTCAAAAATCGACTTAAGATCGGGCTATCATCAGATGAGAGTCCGAGATGAGGATGTTCCAAAAACAACTTTTCGAACGCGGTATGGCCATTACGAGTTTCTGGTTATGCCATTCGGGTTGACAAACGCACCAGCGGTTTTCATGGACCTCATGAATCGTGTGTGCAAACTGTATCTTGACGACTTCGTCATTGTGTTTATCGATGACATTTTGATCTATTCTAAGAGCAAGGAGGACCACGAGCGACACTTGCGTCTTATCTTGGAGCTCCTAAGGAAGGAGCAACTCTACGCGAAATTCTCTAAGTGTGACTTCTGGATTCGAGAGGTACACTTCCTTGGCCACATTGTTAATGAAATGGGGATACACGTGGATCCTGCTAAGATTGATGCTATCAGGAATTGGGCGGCACCGAAGAATCCTTCGGAGGTGCGACAATTTTTTGGTCTTCCTGGATACTCCCGCAGATTTATTAAAGACTTCTCGAAGATCGCTCATGTGACAACCGTAAAAAATACAGGTATCCGTACAATTAATTAATATTGATTAGTGATTAATGAATGTGCTTAATTACAACTGATGACTTAAACTACTTTCTGATTTATGTATTATGCATACATGTGCATCACATATTACATAACGTCATCCCATTATCACATGCAAACTTTATTGACATACATGATGCACGAAGCACAGTTAGCGGATAACTCAGAAAAATGCTGACGATGTTCAGTACATAGACAGACAGTGTTTTGAGACCCAATATGAGCCAGAAACCAAGTTCTACACCAGTATAGTGTGTAGGGAAGTAAGGACCACAAAACTGCTTTACTAGGTGATAGTTAAAGTGCCGGAAAGTGTCTAAAACCCACATAAAGTGCAGAATTCTGCACATTTCAGCAAAATTCAGCTTTTTAACAAGCTAGTAATGTGCAATAATATGGCAAAATGGTCCTGAATGCTTTCCTAAGTGTCGGGAATTAAAAGCGTCACAAAAGGGTACTTAAAAATCATTAAACGATATAGCTTGACACTTTAACGAACCGGTATCTAACCGAACAACCGGACACTACCCAAAACACCAAAATTATGCTAGAAGCATTGTTTTATTATTTCTTGGCTAGTTATGATTCCCGAACACCTTAACACACCATATAACATATCTTATGCATAACACCTAAACTAATACACTTAGTTTTCAACTAATTACCTACTTATCATTCAAATTTACACTTGGGCCCCCCCTCCCTTGTATTTACGGTCACAAGAAGTGGCCCCACCCCCAAATCTTCACTTGATCTTGCTTAGATTGTGGAAGATCATGCTTGTACTTATAAAGACACAAGAACCATTGGACAAAAGGATTTAAGGATTATAAGTAGAACATAAGCATCTTCATCTTCATCACCTCAACTCTCTCCCTCTCCTCCCTCTTCTCTCGGCCGAGCACCACACCAATACCACCACCACCTTTCATCCATCATCCACTCATTCCATATACTCTCAAGGGTGTAAGAAGGTGTCTTATGAAGCTTGGTGCTCTTGAATCTTGAAGGACCTCCATCAATTGCTTTTATCCATCACTAGGGCTGTAAACGAACCAAACGTTCAACGAACAATTCGTGAACCGTTCGGCGGGAAGTTCCTTTGTGTTCGTTCGTTTATTAAACAAACGAACACGAACAAAAAATTTCGTTCGTTTAGTTAAATGAACAAACATGAACAGAGGTCGCGTTCGTTCGTTTATGTTCGTGAACGTTCGGTAACGTGTTCGCTTGTGCTTGATAGTTCATTAATGTTTTTAGTTTTATATTTATTTAAATATATCAAAAGTCTAACAAATTAAATATTTAATAAGTGTCAGTGTATTATATATTATGTTCATGAATGATTGTTTGTGTTCGTTTATTTCCATTTGTATTCATAAACATTAGTTTGTGCTCATTTGTGTTTTCATCAACGTTCGTTGACTAAAATTAACAAACAAACACAAACGAACACGAACAAGTTCATTTCCTTATCAAACGAACACAAACATAAAATCTCGTTCGATAAGTGTTCGTGAACGGTTCGCGAACACATATATTTTTTAATATTGTGAAACCGAACGCAAGAACGTAACTTACAAAATATTCCGGAAAATACCGTTATGAATATGTTTTTGGTAAATATTATTTTGGGTACAAGAAATGAAAATATAATCTTTGAAAATATTTCAAGAGTAATATTGTATTTTCGACAAGGAGAAAATATATTATTTTTGGGAGTAAAAATATATTTTCTTAGTATACTTAGAAGATATATGATTTTTGGACAAAATAAGTTTAAATATATTTTCTAGGTTAGACTTAAAAATATATTATTTTGGAACTACAAATACACAAAAATACATGTATAAGATCCCCATCCTTGGGAAGGAAATACGGAAATAAATACTTGAGAAGTATTAATACAGAAATATTGTTTAAACAATTATTCCAAAACTAAATATAATTTAAAGTTAAAATAATTATTATTTTAACAAGTAATTATAACTTGGAATAATATTGGAGACATAAAAGAAAAGAAACGTAACTCAAAAACGCTAAACTCTAAGCCAAGGCACGACCCGTTCGCCTAATAGACCTTAGAACATTGTAGGTAGTCGGGTTTGCTGAAGAAATTTGGGTTACGATTCTGAAGACGCAATACTGTGAGTTCATGTCCTGTAACAACTCTCATTAAAAATTACTATTTCTTATCTTATTTTACCCAATAGGAAACCCTAATTGAGACCCCCAAGTAATCCTGCATGACCCCTAAAATTTTCAGAACAATCGGAATCAGGATCAGGCCCCCTAAAATTCAGGGGGGTATTTTCTAGTCAGTATTATCTAGACAGTTTTTGATAGAAATTGAATTTTTACGAACCGTCGACTCACCTAAGCTACTGAGACACGAGGCTACCCTATGCTAGAAGTGATCCGTCGCGCCACGCGAGAGCCTCTCGTGACACGCGGGCGCGCCGTTTTTCCAGTATAAATCCCAGGCTTTGGCACTTGAAATTTGGCGTTGGTTCGACGTTAAAATTTGATTTGTACACTGAGATATCGTCTAAACAGTCCAAAAACACACACAATCACGAAACGCTGCCGCGATAACAGGGTAATAACTCGATCACTGCTACGATTTAATGTCCGATCGATAGAAACCAATCCAATGGATTTAAGTGCTGCTCAAACTTGGGTTATACTTTGTCATTCGTCGTGAATTCGATGGATGTTTAAGTATCGCACTTTGTCATTTATTGTGAAGGTTTTGATCTCGTGAGTTGTCGTAAAAGTTGAATTAAGTTACTGACCTAGTTTTCGTGTGCATTATTATTTGAATTAGGTTACAAGGCTAATCAGTAGGCTAAACTCTATCCGTTTAAATCTGCAATGTGAGTCATTTTCTTTTTATCAACTGTTTTACAATACCTCAAATTATTTTCGAAAGTTATAATTACAGGGATTAAGTCGTGGTTATCTTGAATCACTGGCTAGTGGGGTATTGTGCACATTACTAATTTCTCATGGTTTGGCTAATAAATCCTAACAGTGATAATCATCACTACTTGAGTGAAAGGACCCAATAGTGATATGACCATCGTCACAAGGCTGTGACACGGCGCCAGATAAAAATAAGATAGAAGCCATTGTAATCGCTCTTATGCTGTAATTTATTACTATGTGTCATTTTATATAACTTGAGTGACTCGCCAGTATTTCCCCGCTGATAAAATATTTTTAAAAAATGTTTCAGGCGACCTGCTGTGAATCAAGGAAAAGTGCTACGGAGCACTAATAAAGCTTGAAGTGGTGGCTCAGTTAAATAAATAAACATGTTTTGTAAACCAGGGAACTTCCTTGTGAAATTCCTCTATTGTAAAATTTCGGGGTATATCCCAAATTATGAAATAAAATAATCGGGCATTTCAAGTATTAAAAGATCTTGTAAATCTTCCGCTGTAAACTCAATTAATAAATACCACGGGATTTCTGTCCCGCGGCTCCTGAAACGGGTCAAACCGGGCCGAGGGCCGTGACAGAAAAAGGTGGTATCAGAGCCACTGATTTAAGCCTATTAAGTATCTAGAAATACTTAATTTTTCTGATTGTGTAACAATTCTCATCAAAAGTCTTAATTATTATTTTAATTTAGCCAATAGGAAACCCTAATTGAGAAACCCAAGTAATTCTGAACAAACCCTAAAATTCTCAGAATTTTCAGAATCAGGATTAGGGCCCTTAAAACTCAAGGGGGGTATACCCTAGTTAACGATTATCAACAATTACTCGCTGTCAAAATGTTAAATTAAGAAACTGTCAAGTCAGCATAGCTAGTCCCAACCGTGGCTACTCTATGAAAAATAGGCAACCCTTACGGACCGTAAGGGTTATTTGTTACGGTCCGTAAGGGGTGGCAAATTTTGACTATAAATAGCAGACATTGGGACTTGAAATTTGGCATATGTTCGACGAAGAATTTCGTTTCAGACATCGAATTTCTTTCTGTTTACCACAAATTAACACACACTAATCACGAAGTGCTGCCGCAATCAGGGTAATAACTCGATCGCTATTACGATTCAACGTCCGATCGATTTTAACTATCCAACGATTGTTTAAGTGCCGCTCAAATTGAGTTTATACTTTATTAATTCATCGTGATTTCGACTTGAATGTTTGAGTACTGCTCGAATTCGGACTATACTCTGTCATTCGTTGTGAATCCGCTGAATTGTTAAGTATTGCACTAATAAATCGTTGTGAGGGTTTAATCTCGTGAATTGTCGTAACTGCTGTATTAGTTACTAACCTGTTGTGTGTGCATTGTTATTTAAATTAGGTTAATCAAGGCTAATCAGTAGGCTTATATTCTGCTCGTTAAATCTACAATGTGAGTCATTCTCTTTTTATCAAATTATTTTCAAAATCATGTTTATTTTCAAAGGTTATAATTACAGTGATTAAGTTTATGTAATCACCAAATTACAGCCGGTATGTGGGGTATTGTGCACAGTATTGCAGTTTTATCACTTTAGGTGGGCGAACCTAAATTTAGTGATAACCGTCATTCATTGGGGCAGCCAATGGTGATATGACCACAGTCACAGAAAAGAGTCGAGTGACAAATACTGTGGGTAGTTGGTTTGATATCAGAAACATTGTAATCTCTTAATACTGTGAATTATAACAAACGAGTCATTTTAGTAAAACTGAATGATTCACTCAGTATTTCCCTGCTGATAAAACCTTTTTCAAACATGTTTCAGGTGATCTGTTGTGAGCACAGGAAAAGTGCCGTGGAGCACTACATGCTTAGAAAAGTGGCTCAATGTAAATAAATAAAGAAACATGTTTTAAGAAATAAAGGATTTCCTAGTGAAACACTTATTTGTAAATTATGGGATTTATCCCTATATTATATATAAATGAGCAGTTTTAATAATAATCGATCCTGTTTAAAAAGACTTCCGCTGTCACTTAATTAGATACCATCGGATTTCCTGCCTCGCGGCTCTGGACCGGGTCAAACCGGGGCCAAGGGCCGTGACAGGAAAAGGTGGTATCAGAGCCACTGATTTAAGCTTACTATTGATTTTAGCCTATTAAAATAATTGAGAAATTTAATTGCTATTCTGTGAAAATATTTTTTTATTAACTGATTAATTGTTGAGTTACAGTATGGGTAAGCAAAAGATTTATGCTATCTACCACAAATTAGATACTGCACCCATAGAAAAAGGAAACTCTTCCTCCAAACACCTAGCAGATCTGGAAGAAGGGATTTTTGTCCGTAAAGCAAATTATGAAAATCCTCTTACCCAAGATTAAAGAAATTTGATTCTTAGAAAGGGAAAGGAGAAAATAAAGAAACCCCAAGTCAAGAAAGTGAGGTTTAATTCAGAAGTCCAAGAATTAGGCAATAGGTCACCTTGGGAAGACACATTAGATGAAAAATGGGCAAATCTTTATATGCTAGCTACCGTAGCAGAAAATGCAAACCTTTAAAATAACAATAAGCCTGGTCTAGTAGAAAATTAATCTCCAGTAAATAAATAAAGTATAGTGTGTTCTCTTTCCTGTAGTTTTTGTACAAATCCATATGCAATAAAACTTTAATGTTTATTGTAAAACTTTGTTCCAAAGTTTTAACTAAGCATTTTTGTGCATTTTGCATATATGCTATCCAGCATGACTGAGATATCGGAAGCATTTCAGAATCTCAACCTCTACCCAGTACCAATTGAAGTCTCCCACGACTTTACTGGTTATATTGCTGACATAGAGGAACCTCTGGAATTCCAAGCTCCACCGCTGGAAAAAGCAAAACTTAAAAAGAAAAGAAGATATGTAGGATGGAGGAAAGTGAGCAGGAGAAAGCCAGTTACTAGGAAACTCTCTAAAATAGAAAACCCTATAGACAAAGGAAAAGGAATAGAAATCGGAGAGGGTTCTAATCCGGCAGAGATAGAAATCAGGAAAGATTCTAAACAAAAAGGAATAGAAATTGGAGAGAGCTCCAGACAAACTGAAGAAATCACATTTCAAGACGAAATAGACCGTCTACTAGCAAATTGTGATGTCATTAGCCCTATCCATAATAATCTATATCCTTACCTAGAAACCCAACTTCCTGTAAATCTGGAACCAGCTATTCCAGACCCACTAATCCACACTCGACCTTTAGGTCAAATGGAAGAATGGTGGACAAATGACTGGCAATTCGAAAATATCATCAACAGTCCTTATTCTTTCCTTCCACAGTTTGATCCAGAACCTATCCCCAATCCTCCAATGAGTAACGAAAACTTAGCCGAACTCCGTATGTTCGGTGAAGAGCTGATAGGTACAGGGAATAGGATCCGGGAAATGGGGGAACAAATTTCCTGGAAATACGATGAAAGGGAACGTCGCTACTAAACTGCCAGTTGACCAAAGAATAGTGGGGTTAGGAAGAATGTCTGTATAATAATAATAGTTAAATATAAATCTGTAAAATGGGAAATAAAAAATTGTAAGATAAACAGTGTGTATGGATGCCTATATAATATATAAAGCAAAATAGAAGTCGAAACATCGACAATTTTGGATATATATCTGTGTTATAAGATTTTATGTGCTTCTGTGTAATTGTTTTATTTACAAACATTTGATACTAATAGTTATATTTTTAATAATTATCAGATGGAAAACTCTAATAATGAACCAGTTAATGAAGGGAATCAATCTGAACAAAATCAGGAAAACCAGTATATGACTAGACAAGATATAGAAAATATTGTTGCTCAAGGGATAGCCAATGCTATTCCAGCATTCATTGCTGCTATTAAAAATCCAATAGAACCGCAACAAATCGTTCCTAGTAAACGTACTCAGGAAGATAATTTTAGTCATAGTGTAAATGGAGGCGGCAATCATGACGATAATAATCCACGACAGGCTCCACCTCCTAAGAAAATGAAAGCCGCAACACCCGGTTGCACTTTCAAAGAATTTCTTGCTTGCAAACCTGCTGAATTTGCAGGTAACGAAGGAGCAACTGCAGTACTGCGTTGGTTAGAGAAAACTGAAGCAGTAATTGCAATAAGTAAATGTTCCGAAGAAGATCAGGTGATGTATGCGTCAAACTTGTTCAAAGAAGGGGCGCTAGAATGGTGGAATACGGTATTACAATCAAAAGGAAGAAGGATGGCTTATGCTATGCACTGGGAAGAATTTAAAATTCTTGTAGAAAGAAAATATTGTCCTGAATATGAAAAGGAACAAATGGCAAATAAGTTCCTAAACCATCGTATGGTAGGCGTAGAGTGTCGCGGTTATACTTCGACATTCTTTGAATATGCTAGAGTAGTACCAACACTAGCTTCGCCAGAACCGGTACTCATTTCTCGTTACATTTGGGGATTAATTAGTGAAATCCGTAACATCGTTAAAGCTGCGAGACCTCGCACTATTGACGATGCTGTGGAACTAGCTAATACCCTAACTGATGAACTAGTGCGTACAAGAGAAGAAGATCGAAAGAAGGAATTGGCTCAGAAGATTACCCAAGGATTTCGTGTGGGTAATGATAATAGGTTCAAGAAAAGAGGAAGGAGACAATCTGCACAACCGCCTTTTTGCAGCAATTGCAAAAAGAATCATTTTGGAAAATGCAATGTAATCTGCAACTTCTGCAAAATGGCAGGAAATCGTGAAGAAAATTGCAAAAAGAAAACTATAGTCTGCTATAACTGTGGAGAAACCGGACATTACAAAACAGAATGTCCTAAGTTAATTAAACCTGCAGACAATAAAGGCAAACCAGCTGATGGAACAACAAAGAAGAATGCCCTAGCATTTCAGCTAACCACTCAGGAAGCCGAACTAATCCCTGACGTTATAGCTGGTACGTTCTTGGTCCACGACGTTTATGCAAAAGTATTATTTGACTCTGGTGCAAACCAAAGTTTTATCAATACTTCATTTTGCCAAGCTCTTAACTTACCTTTAACCACCCTTAGGCAAATTTTTACAGTCGAAACAGCAGACGGGAATTCTGTTAACATAAATAAGGTTTTGCAAGAAGGAAAAATAGAACTGTTAGGCCATAAGTTTTCTGCAAACCTGTTACCTATGAAGTTAGCTGAATTCGATGTAGTGTTAGGAATGGATTGGTTAATAGCCAACCATGCTCGAATCCTTTGTGATAAGAATTCTATAGAAATTCAGGCACCCACCGGAGAAGTAATTATGATTACAGGAGATAAACCACGTAAGCCCATGAAGTTCATATCAGTAATGAAAGTTGCTAATTATGAACGAAAATAAGGAATAGTATATATGATTTCAGTAATCATAAGTACTAAGGGTAAAGAACTTAAGGAAATCCCTGTAGTCTCAGAGTATCCGGATGTATTCCCAGAAGATTTACCAGGATTACCTCCAGACAGGGAAGTAGAATTTAGGATTCATCTAATTCCAGGAATTATACCGATAGCCAAGGCACCTTATCGGTTAGCACCCACAGAAATGTTAGAACTGAAAAAGCAGTTAGATGAATTACTAAGTAAAGGTTTCATACAACCTAGTTCATCCCCTTGGGGAGCACCAGTGTTGTTTGTGAAGAAAAAGGATGGTTCAATGAGAATGTGTATCGATTATAGGGAATTGAATAAGGTTACAATTAAGAATCGATACCCATTACCTAGGATTGACGATCTTTTTGATCAACTTCAAGGCGCTAGGTATTTTTCTAAGATAGACTTAAGATCCGGATATCATCAGTTAAAAGTACAAGAAGAAGACATACCTAAAACTGCTTTCAGAACTAGGTATGGCCATTATGAGTTTACAGTCATGCCCTTTGGATTAACAAATGCCCCAGCAGCATTTATGGATATGATGAATCGGATCTGTAAACCATACTTGGATACATTTGTAATCGTATTTATCGACGATATACTTATTTATTCCAAAAGTCAGGAAGAACATTGCAAGCACTTGCATGCACTCTTAACTTTGTTAAGAAAAGAAAAGCTCTATGCAAAATTCTCAAAGTGTGAATTTTGGTTAAAGGAAGTGCAAGTCCTAGGACATATGGTGAATCACGAAGGAATTCACGTAGATCCTGCTAAAATAGAAGCAATTACCAAATGGAAGGTCCCACAAACAGCTATGGAAATTAGAAGTTTTCTAGGCTTAGCTGGATACTACAGACGATTTATTAAGGATTTCTCTAAGATAGCTGTACCTTTGACTAAGTTAACCTGTAAAGCCACTAAGTTTGAATGGGGACATAGACAAGAAGAAGCTTTTAAGATTTTAAAGCACCGATTGACAAATGCTCCAATTTTAGCATTGCCCGAAGGAACAGAAGATTTTGAAGTATATTGTGATGCTTCAAAATTAGGATTCGGATGTGTGTTGATGCAACGCAAGAAGGTAATTGCGTATGCTTCCCGGCAGTTGAAAAAGCACGAGGAAAATTATACGACTCATGACTTAGAATTAGGAGCCGTAATTTTTGCCCTTAAGATTTGGAGACATTATCTTTACGGAAGTAAATTTACTGTCTACACAGACCACAAAAGTTTAAGATATATATTTGGGCAAAAAGAGTTAAACATGAGGCAAAGAAGATGGATGGAAACCCTAAGTGACTACGACTGTGATATTCAGTATCATGAAGGAAAGGCAAATGTAGTTGCAGATGCCTTAAGTCGTAAGTATTATGAGAAACAACGACGGGTTCGTGCTCTCAGATTAAATCTACAAATAGATTTAATAGAATAATTAAAGAAAGTTCAGGAAACAGCAATCAAGGACGATGCTGAAGGAATGAAAGGTTATATAAAGGAACTAGAGCAAGGAAATGATGGAATTTGGAGATTCCACAAGAAACGAATTTGGGTACCTAAGTAAGGAGAATTAAGAAATAAGATTTTAGAAGAAGCCCATAAATCTAGGTATACTATGCATCGAGGAAACAATAAGATGTACCAAGATTTAAGAAAGAACTTCTGGTGGATAGGAATGAAGAAAGATATAGCAAGATATGTTTCTAAATGTCTTACTTGTTCACAAGTTAAGGCAGAACACCAGAAACCTTCAGGACTACTACAACAATTGGAAATGCCTGTATGGAAATGGGAACTCATAACAATGGATTTTGTTACTAAGTTGCCCAAGACCAGAAAAGGTAATGATGCGATTTGGGTAATTGTGGATCGATTAACCAAATCAGCTCATTTTCTACCAATGAAGGAAACCTTTAGCATGGAAAGGCTAGCCAAGTTGTACGTAGACGAAGTGGTATCTTTACATGGAGTCCCACTCTCCATTGTATCAGATAGAGATAGTCGTTTCACTTCTCATTTCTGGAAAAGTTTCCAGCAAGCTATGGGAACTCGACTAAATCTAAGTACGGCATATCATCCTCAAACAGATGGGCAAAGTGAAAGGACGATCCAAACTCTAGAAGACATGCTCCGAGCATGTATAATAGATTTTGGTGGAAACTGGGATGATCCTTTACCATTAATTGAATTCTCCTATAACAATAGTTATCATTCAAGCATTGAAACTGCTCCATTTGAAGCACTATATGGACGTAAGTGCAGAACTCCAGTTTGTTGGGCAGAAATAGGAGAAAGTCAATTATCAGGTCCAGAAATTGTACAAGAAACTACTGACAAGATAACTCAAATCAAGGAAAGACTGAAAACAGCTCGAGATCGTCAGAAGAGCTATGCAGATAATCGCCGCAAGCCATTAGAATTTCAAATCGGAGACAAAGTACTATTAAAAGTTTCTCCTTGGAAAGGAGTTGTTCGATTCGGTAAGAAAGGAAAGCTAAGTCCGAGATACGTAGGACCATTTTCAGTGATCCAACGTATAGGACCTGTTGCTTATCGTTTACAACTACCAGAAGAATTAGCTGGAGCACATGATGTATTTCATGTATCCAATCTCAAGAAATGCTTATCAGACGAATCACTGGTAGTACCTATTCAAGATATAGAGGTAAACGAAAAACTACAATTTGTTGAGAAACCTCTTCAAATTGAGGATCGAAAGATTAAGTTTCTCAAACATAAACGACTAGTTTTAGTCAAAGTCAGATGGGATTCAAAAAGAGGAGCTGAATACACTTGGGAATTGGAATCAGAAATGAAGCGAAAGTATCCTCATTTATTCCAATAAATCTCGAGGACGAGATTTTTATTAAGGTAGGGAGAATGTAACAATTCTCATCAAAAGTCTTAATTATTATTTTAATTTAGCCAATAGGAAACCCTAATTGAGAAACCCAAGTAATTCTGAACAAACCCTAAAATTCTCAGAATTTTCAGAATCAGGATTAGGGCCCCTAAAACTCAAGGGGGGTATACCCTAGTTAACGATTATCAACAATTACTCGCTGTCAAAATGTTAAATTAAGAAACTGTCAAGTCAGCATAGCTAGTCCCAACCGTGGCTACTCTATGAAAAATAGGCAACCCTTACGGACCGTAAGGGTTATTTGTTACGGTCCGTAAGGGGTGGCAAATTTTGACTATAAATAGCAGACATTGGGACTTGAAATTTGGCATATGTTCGACGAAGAATTTCATTTCAGACATCGAATTTCTTTCTGTTTACCACAAATTAACACACACTAATCACGAAGTGCTGCCGCAATCAGGGTAATAACTCGATCGCTATTACGATTCAACGTCCGATCGATTTTAACTATCCAACGATTGTTTAAGTGCCGCTCAAATTGAGTTTATACTTTATTAATTCATCGTGATTTCGACTTGAATGTTTGAGTACTGCTCGAATTCGGACTATACTCTGTCATTCGTTGTGAATCCGCTGAATTGTTAAGTATTGCACTAATAAATCGTTGTGAGGGTTTAATCTCGTGAATTGTCATAACTGCTGTATTAGTTACTAACCTGTTGTGTGTGCATTGTTATTTAAATTAGGTTAATCAAGGCTAATCAGTAGGCTTATATTCTGCTCGTTAAATCTACAATGTGAGTCATTCTCTTTTTATCAAATTATTTTCAAAATCATGTTTATTTTCAAAGGTTATAATTACAGTGATTAAGTTTATGTAATCACTAAATTACAGCCGGTATGTGGGGTATTGTGCACAGTATTGCAGTTTTATCACTTTAGGTGGGCGAACCTAAATTTAGTGATAACCGTCATTCATTGGGGCAGCCAATGGTGATATGACCATAGTCACAGAAAAGAGTCGAGTGACAAATACTGTGGGTAGTTGGTTTGATATCAGAAACATTGTGATCTCTTAATACCGTGAATTATAACAAACGAGTCGTTTTAGTAAAACTGAATGATTCACTCAGTATTTCCCTGCTGACAAAACCTTTTTCAAACATGTTTCAGGTGATCTGTTGTGAGCACAGGAAAAGTGTCGTGGAGCACTACATGCTTAGAAAAGTGGCTCAATGTAAATAAATAAAGAAACATGTTTTAAGAAATAAAGGATTTCCTAGTGAAATCACTTATTTGTAAATTATGGGATTTATCCCTATATTATATATAAACGAGCAGTTTTAATAATAATCGATCCTGTTTAAAAAGACTTCTGCTGTCACTTAATTAGATACCATCGGATTTCCTGCCTCGCGGCTCTGGACCGGGTCAAACCGGGGCCAAGGGCCGTGACAAATTGCCATTCTGTGATTATGTGAAAATTCAAGTTACAAAATTTTAACTTAGAATTTTGTGTGTTTCTTCATATCTGCTAAACAACATGAATGAGTTGTCTGAAGCTCTTCAGAATCTCAATCTCTATTCTGTTAATGTGGAAGTTTACAGAGACTTTACCAGTTATTGTGCCGACACTGATGAACCTATGAAATTTCAGGCCCAATCTCCGGAGAAACCCAAACCGAGAAAGAAAAGAAGATTCGTGGGCTGGAGGCCTGTACGTAGGAAGAAACCAGCAAAACGGAAAGTTATAAAGACGGAGGATCCCAAAGATAAAGGCAAGGGAATAGAGATCGGAGAAAGTTCCAGGCAAGACCAAGAAATGCCATCTTGGGAAGAGCTGGATCATAAACTGGCACTGAGTGACCTCATCGGACCTGCCGGTGAAAACCTCTTTAATTACCCAACGAAAGCACAACTTCCAGTTGATCTAGAGCCTGATATCCCAGATCCTATTATCCAGTCCCAACCTCTACCAGCAGAGCTAGAAGAATGGTGGACCACCGACTGGCAGTTTCAGAATCTCCTCAATAACCCTAATACCTTTTTCCCCCAGTTTGACCCGGAGCCTCCACCACACCCACCTACGAGCTTAGAAAACTTGGCTGAACTCCGCCACTATGGCGAGGAGCTGGTGGACGTAGGAAACAGAATCCGGGAAGTAGGGGAGAGGATATCCTGGAAATACGACGAGAGGGAACGTCGTTTCTGAGATACCAGCTGACGGGGATGGTGTGACTGTGGTTGTGTGGTTGTAGGAATATGTGTTTAATAATAATATAATAATAAAAATATAATCCTGTAAAATAACTAAAAAATAAAACTTTTGTAAGATAACGGGTGTGTACGGAAGCATACTATAATATATAAAAAACGAAAGTCGAAAAATCGACAATTTTGGCTAAATGTGTTAATGTGATTATGTGCGATTGTTTTATTATGCTTGGTTATTAATTAAGTTGATGCTAATAAGTTATATATATTAATTACCAGATGGAACACACTGGTAATGAAAAAGTTAACGAGGGTAACCAATCCGCGCAAAACTATGAAGATCAATTTCTGAATAGGCAAGATATCGAGAATATTGTTGCTCAGGGAATAGCCAATGCTATTCCAGCAATCATTACTGCTGCCCAAAATCCAGTTGAACCTCAACAAATTATTCCCAGTAAATGCACTCACGGCGATAATTTCAGCAATAGCATAAATGGAGGTGGTAACATTAATAATAACGATAACGATGATGTGATGCAGGCCCCAATTCCTAAGAAAATGAAAGCTGCAACGCCTGGTTACACTTACAAGGAATTTCTTGCCTGTAAACCTGTTGAATTTACAGGCAATGAGGGGGCGACTGCTGTACTGCGTTGGTTGGAGAAAACCGAGGCAGTAATTAAAATAAGTAAATGTGCCGAGGAGGATAAAGTCATGTATGCTTCTCATCTTTTCAAGGAAGAAGCATTAGAATGGTGGAATACGGTGTTGCAAGCCAAAGGAAGAGACATGGCCTATGCCATGAGTTGGGAGGAGTTTAAGCGTCTGGTGGAAAGAAAATTATGCCCTGAATATGAAAAAGAGCAGATGGCGAATAAATTCCCGAGCCACCGAATGGTGGATGTTGACTGCAGAGGGTATACTTCGAAGTTTTTCGAATATGCTCGAATTGTGCCTACCCTGGCTTCGCCAGAACCGGTACTCATTTCTCGCTACATATGGGGATTGATTGGCAAAATCCGTGATATCGTTAAAGCTGCGAGACCTCGCACAATTGACAATGCAGTGGAATTAGCTAACACCCTAACTGATGGGCTGATACGCACAAGAGAAGAAAACCGGAAAAAGGAAGTAGCTCAAAAGATTACCCAGGGATTCCGTATGGGTAACCGTAGTAATTTCAAGAAAAAGGGAACTGGGCAATCTTCCACTGTTCCATTTTGCAATGCCTGTAAAAGAAAGCATTTTGGAAGATGCAAAGGGTATTGCAATTTCTGCAAAATTCCAGGGCACCAAGAAGAAGATTGCAGAAGGAAGAAATCCACAATCTGCTTCAATTGTGGAGAAGCTGGACATTTTAGACCAGACTGCCCTAAACTGGTCAAACCAGCTGACAATAAAGCCAAACCTGCAGAAGGAACTGTCAAGAAAAACGTAAGAGCCTTCCAACTGACTACTCAGGAAGCAGAACTAATTCCTGATGTGATTGCTGGTACGTTCCTAGTTCATGATGTTTATGCAAAAGTATTATTTGACTCTGGTGCAAACCAAAGTTTTATAAATACTTCATTCTGCCAAGCTCTTAACTTACCCTTAACCAACCTTAGACAAATTTTCACGGTAGAAATGGCAGATGGGAATTCTGTTAACATAGATAAGGTTTTGCAAAAAGGGAAAATAGAACTTTCAGGTCAAAAATTTTCTGCAAACCTATTACCTATGAATTTAGCTGGATTCGATGTCGTGTTAGGAATGGATTGGTTAGTAGCCAACCATGCTTGAATCCTTTGTGACAAGAATTCCATAGAAATTCGTGCACCCACCGGAGAAGTAATTATGATTACAGGGGATAAGCCGCGTAAACCCATGAAGTTCATTTCAGTAATGAAAGTTGCTAGTTATGAACGAAAGCAAGGAGTAGTGTATATGATTTCAGTAATCATTAGCACTAAGGGTAAGGAACTTAAGGAAATTTCTGTAGTATCAGAATATTCGGATGTATTTCCAGAAGAACTACCAGGATTACCACCAGATAGGGAGGTAGAATTTAGAATTCATCTAATTCCTGGAATTACACCGATAGCCAAGGCACCTTATCGGTTAGCACCCACTGAAATGTTAGAACTGAAAAAGCAGTTAGATGAATTATTAAGCAAAGGATTTATACAACCTAGTTCATCCCCGTGGGGAGCTCCAGTGTTGTTTGTGAAAAAGAAAGATGGTTCGATGCGAATGTGTATCGATTATAGGGAATTAAATAAGGTTACAATTAAGAATCGATACCCATTGCCTAGGATCGATGATCTTTTTTATCAGCTTCAGGGAGCTAGATATTTTTCTAAGATAGATTTATGCTCTGGATATCATCAATTGAAGGTACAAGAAGAAGACATACCTAAAACTGCTTTCAGAACTAGGTATGGTCACTACGAGTTTACAGTCATGCCTTTTGGACTAACAAATGCTCCAGCAGCATTTATGGACATGATGAATAGGATCTGTAAACCATACTTGGATAAATTTGTAATTGTCTTCATCGACGATATACTTATTTATTCCAAAAGTAAGGATGAGCATTGTCAGCACCTGCACGCACTCTTAACTTTGTTAAGAAAAGAGAAGCTCTACGCCAAATTCTCGAAGTGTGAATTTTGGCTGCAGGAGGTACAATTTTTAGGACACATGGTGAATCACGAAGGCATTCACATAGATCCCTCCAAAATAGAAGCGATCACCAAATGGAAGGTCCCGCAATCAGCTACAGAAGTTAGAAGTTTTCTAGGCTTAGCTGGGTACTATAGGCGCTTTATTAAGGATTTTTCTAAGATAGCTGTGCCATTAACTAAGCTAACCTGTAAAACAGTTAAGTTTGAATGGGGACCTAGACAAGACGAAGCTTTTAGAATATTAAAACAAAGGTTAACAAACACCCCAATTCTAGCCTTACCAGAAGGAACAGAAGATTTTGAAGTATATTGTGATGCTTCTAAGCTAGGATTAGGATGTGTACTAATGCAACGCAAAAAGGTAATTGCGTATGCATCAAGACAATTGAAGAAGCACGAGGAAAACTACACGACGCATGACTTAGAATTAGGAGCCATAATTTTTGCCCTTAAGATTTGGAGACACTATCTGTATGGAAGTAAGTTTACTATTTATACAGATCATAAAAGTTTAAAATACATATTTGGGCAAAAAGAATTGAATATGAGGCAAAGAAGATGGATGGAAATTTTAAGTGACTACGACTGTGATATTCAATATCATGAAGGAAAGGCAAATGTAGTTGCAGATGCCTTAAGTCGTAAATATCATGAAAAGCAAAAGCGAGTTCGTGCTCTTAGATTAAGTTTACAATTAGACTTAATGGAACAATTAAAGAATATTCAGGAAACAGCAATCAAGGATGATGCTGAAGGAATGAAAGGAAGAATAAAAGAATTAGAGCAAGGAGCTGATGGAATTTGGAGATTCCATAAGAAGAGAATTTGGGTACCTAAGCAAGGAAATTTAAGAAATAAGATTTTAGAAGAAGCCCATAAATCTAGATATACCATGCACCCGGGCAACAATAAGATGTACCAAGATTTAAGAAATAATTTCTGGTGGATATGAATGAAAAAGGATATAGCTAGATATGTATCTAAGTGTCTAACTTGTTCACAAGTTAAGGCAGAACACCAGAAACCTTCAGGGTAGGGTTACTTCAACAATTAGAAATGCCTGTATGGAAATGGGAACTTATAACTATGGATTTTGTTACTAAGTTGCCCAAAACCAGAAAAGGTAATAATGTTATTTGGGTAATTGTGGATCGATTAACCAAATTAGCTCATTTTCTACCCATAAAGGAAACCTTTAGCATGGAAAGGTTAGCAAAGTTGTACGTAGACGAAGTAGTATCCCTACATGGAGTTCCACTCTCCATTGTATCGGATAGAGATAGTCGTTTCACTTCACATTTCTGGACAAGTTTTCAAGAAGCCATGGGGACTAAACTGAACTTGAGCACTGCATATCATCCTCAAACAGACGAACAAAGTGAAAGGACAATCCAAACCCTAGAAGACATGCTCAGGGCATGTGTGATAGATTTTGGTGGAAACTGGGATGACCATCTACCCTTAATTGAATTCTCCTATAATAATAGTTATCATGCAAGCATTGAAGCTGCCCCATTCGAAGCACTGTATGGACGAAAGTGCAGAACTCCAGTCTGTTGGGCAGAAATAGGAGAAAGTCAATTATCAGGTCCCGAGATTGTGCAAGAGACCACCGACAAGATCACTCAAATCAAGGAAAGACTGAAAATGGCTCGAGATCGCCAGAAAAGTTATGCAGACAATCGACGCAAGCCACTGGAATTTCAAGTCAGAGATAAAGTACTCTTGAAAGTTTCTCCTTGGAAAGGAGTAGTTCGGTTCGGTAAGAAAGGAAAGCTAAGTCCAAGATACGTAGGACCATTCCCAATAATCCAGCGAATAGGACCAGTTGCTTATCGTTTACAACTACCAGAAGAATTAGCTGGAGTACATGATGTATTTCATGTATCCAACCTCAAGAAGTGTTTATCTGATGAATCCTTGGTAGTACCTCTTCAAGATGTAGAGGTAAAAGAAAAGTTAAAATTTGTTGAGAAGCCACTGCAGATAGAAGACAGAAAGGTCAAGTTTCTCAAACATAAATGACTAGTGCTGGTCAAAGTCAAGTGGGATTCAAAGAGAGGACCTGAATACACTTGGGAGCTGGAATCGGAGATGAAGCGAAAGTATCCCTACTTGTTCCAGTAAATCTCGAGGACGAGATTTTTATTAAGGTGGGGAGGATGTAACAACTCTCATTAAAAATTACCATTTCTTATCTTATTTTACCCAATAGGAAACCCTAATTGAGACCCCCAAGTAATCCTGCATGACCCCTAAAATTTTTAGAACAATCGGAATCAGGATCAGGGCCCCTAAAACTCAGGAGGGGTATTTTCTAGTCAGTATTATCTAGACAGTTTTTGATAGAAATTGAATTTTTACGAACCGTCGACTCACCCAAGCTACTGAGACACAAAGGCTACCCTATGCTAGAAGTGACCCGTCGCGCCACGCGAGAGCCTCTCGTGACACGTGGGCGCGCCGTTTTTCCAGTATAAATCCCAGGCTTTGGCACTTGAAATTTGGCGTTGGTTCGACGTTAAAATTCAATTTGTACACTGAGATATTGTCTAAACAGTCAAAAAACACACACAATCATGAAACGTTGCCGCGATAACAGGGTAATAACTCGATCACTGCTACGATTTAATGTCCGATCGATAGAAACCAATCCAATGGATGTTTAAGGCTGCTCAAACTTGGGTTATACTTTGTCATTCGTCGTGAATTCGATGGATGTTTAAGTATCGCACTTTGTCATTTATTGTGAAGGTTTTGATCTCGTGAGTTGTCGTAAAAGTTGAATTAAGTTACTGACCTAGTTTTCGTGTGCATTATTATTTGAATTAGGTTACAAGGCTAATCAGTAGGCTAAACTCTGCCCGTTTAAATTTGCAATGTGAGTCATTCTCTTTTTATCAATTGTTTTACAATACCTCAAATTATTTTCGAAAGTTATAATTACAGGGATTAAGTCGTGGTTATCTTGAATCATTGGCTAGTGGGGTATTGTGCACATTACTAATTTCTCACGGTTAGGCTAATAAATCCTAACAGTGATAATCATCACTACTTGGGTGAAAGGACCCAATAGTGATATGACCATCGTCACAAGGCTGTGACACGACGCCAGATAAAAATAAGATAGAAGCCATTGTAATCGCTCTTATGCTGTAATTTATAACTATGTGTCGTTTTATATAACTTGAGTGACTCGCCAGTATTTCCCCGCTGATAAAATATTTTTAAAACATGTTTCAGGCGACCAGCTGTGAATCAAGGAAAAGTGCTACGGAGCACTAATAAAGCTTGAAGTGGTGGCTCAGTTAAATTTTGGGAAGCCTTATGCTTCCTTGACCTTTTCGAAGAACCAGAATCCTTACCCTTCTTGTTTTGACCTTTCTTGCTATCTTCTTTGTCAGACGCCTGCTTCTTACCTTTGTCACCCTTTTTATGCAGCTTTCCCTTTCGAACCTGCGACTCAGTCAATGTCGCTGCTAACTCGATCGCCTGACGGAGTGTGGTAGAGTTACTACTAGTAATGATGTCTTGTACTGAGTCAGGTAGACCATCGATGTACCTTTCGATAGCCTTGTCGAGTGGGGTAACCATTGTTGGGCATAGCAGACTCAACTCCTCAAACCTATCAGTATACGCCCGATGCTCACCACTATTTTGTTTCAAGTCATCGAACTCTTTCTCCAAAGCTCGCTGTTCATGACGAGGACAAAACTCCCTCATCATAAGGGCCCTAAGTTCGGCCCAAGTTTGTGCTAGAGCAACTTCTGCACCACGGTCTCTCATAACCCCGTTCCACCATGTGAGAGCCCTCTTCTGAAACACACTCGAAGAAAACTCGACCTTGCGATTATCCGGACACTGAACATGACGAAATGTGCTCTCCGTGCTCTGATACCAACTCTTCTGTCACACCCCGACCACGTAAAACATCAAATCGTGGCGGAAACGTCGGGGAGTGTTGTAACAGAATTATTGTTTCACAACCATGGCATACAAAGTTATATTTTATTTATCAAACAAGCGAGTTACATTGTCTTTTAAACGAAGGAAACAAAGTACACAACATCAACTAAACTAATCTTGCTTCTTTTATTGTCACTAAGGCCCGAGTCCACCCTAGTGTATCCCGATCAAACGTATGCACCTGCTCCTGAAACACATGTGAAAATAGGTACGTCAGCATAAAAATGCCTGTGAGATACATAGGTTTTGTGAAAATAGGATTCATGACTTGGGTTTTAAAAGAAAGGTTTAATAAAAATTAGTCATGAATCTTGTTAAGTGTTTTCTTTTATAAATCATATGAAAACTTGATAAGAAATCGGATTATATAAAAGAAAGGTGTGTGGTTAATGAAATAACCAAGTAAAATGAGTTTATATAAAATAAACTGTTTTGTAAAACAATGTCTTGTGAAAAATATGTTATTTGTGTAAAATGTAATATGTCTATACTGAAATGATTTAAATAACGCTACGATATGTAATATTATACAAACACTTATATATAGGAAGTACCAGCGGCGTATCCACCATGTTTGTATCATATTACACACGCCTCGTTACTCAAACCATTTACCCAAACCAACCACCAATGTAAATTGTTCATGTATAAATCAATTGTCAAGTGTTATCGTGTAAACCATATCAAAATGTCCATGTCTAATGTAAATCACCAAATGTGTATATCAATGTCAAAATGTTTATGTTTAATGTAAATCATATAATGTTATCCAAAAATATCATGTATGGCATGTGAAATATATCAACTAAACCATAGGTAAAATGCACAAAAAACAGGGTATTGAATTAAACATAGTTTAAGTCAAAGTTATGTTTTGTGGAACAAATGCATGCTATACTGATACAAACATCTATGCGGTATTGTTATAATGCATACATCCAAGCCTTGTGACTGTGGTGATAAACCCTTAAACAAATTAAAGGTTTATCTAAGTTATGTGTATCGAATTCGGTCATTCCTTCCATCCAAACATACCTAGGATGTCAGGAACGGGAGTTGTCAATTCCTATGGTACCACTACCTACTAACGAACGGCGTAGCTAATGTTAATGAATATATATTGTCCCATTTGAACAAACCAAATGTCATACCAAAATGTAAGCATGTGAAAACAATGCACTAAGTTTGTAATCAAATGAACATACATAGCGTGAAATGTAATGTAAAACAATGTACTAAGTATGCACACAATGGGAATACATAGCATGAAATGTAATGTATAACAATGTACTAAATATGCACACAATGGGCATACATAGCATGAAATGTAATGTAAAACAATGTACTAAATATGCACACAATGGGCATACATAGCATGAAATGTAATGTAAAACAATGTACTAAATATGCACAAAATGGGCATACATAGCATGAAATGTAATGTAAAACAATGTACTAAATATGCACACAATGGGCATACATAGCATAAACACAATGAAATCATGTACTATAAGTGTACTATTGAACATAACAAGCATATGATATGAAAACATGGAAAAGCATGAAAGTAACAAGTAGGCACATGTGTTTCACCCTAAAATGTTTGGAAAACAGTAAAAGAGGGGTCTATGTACTCACCTGAGATTGCTTAGTAGTCCTTGAGTAACAACCAAACAATGCTAGAGATCACGGATATCAAACGACACCTAATATAGGTAACTATGTTAATAAACCGGACCTATATCGGAGGATTGGATAGAATGAGGGTTCGTAAACCAAACGAGTATGAAGATTCATGTAATATGGTTTAACAAAGCCCACATACTAAAACGAAACCTAACCTAAGTGCTTACGACCCATTACGACCCGTTTAGGTAGCTTAAGCTACTTTAACGCGTCGTTCGCGTAAAACGCGTTCGGACCGCTTAACTAGTCCTATGACAAGTAATATATGCCTTAACATGTCTAATATTGTTGCCAAATCAGTTTAGATGTCAAAAGTTACGTTACATATGTTCAAAATGAATTTTGGCATCAAAGGGGTATTTTGGTAATTTACCTAAGGCATATAAACTACCTATCATACAACTAACTAAACATCGTGACCATAAGGTATAACCTCAGAAGGTTATTCCCTATATAACTATGGTCACCTAATGTGTTTGGTCGGATCCTAATGATCGACCAAATGGGGTCAAATGTTTAGTTACACAAAAGTCAAAACATGAAAAATGTCAAACATAAATAAACAAACATTGGGGTCAAATAACTTTGTTTTATTGATAACCGAACTGTTCACAATGATTACAAGCACAGATGTTACAGTCTCCCCTACTTGTGGAAATTTCGTCCCGAAATTTATTTAGAGGAAACTCGTGGGAAAAGATGCGGATATTTCGCCTTCATTTGATCTTCGCGTTCCCAAGTAAACTCGGGTCCACGTTTAGCTTCCCAGCGAACTTTGACCAAAGGAACGCGCTTGCGTTTGAGCCACTTGAATACCAATTCCAAGATAAGTCATAATGCCTAAGACTAAGAGTCGGTACACTACCTAGCCGTCTAATAAAACATAGCATGTGTGTAGGTAGTTGTACGACCAGTGGAAAAGAGCTTTGAGTTACTAGGGAGAAGAACGCAAATCAGTGAGTTCATGTCCCCCTTTTTCTTTTAACTGTTTTCAGTTTTATAACTTCGGGGGTGAAATACATGTTACAAATGTTTCAAACGTTTACAAATGGTATGGTTAGCTAAGGAATGAACTGTTAGATCATGTGAATGGGTAGGCATTAACTTAAACCATTAATCCTTGTATAAGGACCGAGGGGCATGAGTGATAGATCTATTTGGGTGTTGCGAGCCCCACCCATGAGACCACGAGTTGGACCATGTGGTGACTATGTCGTTCCCGCCGGGTGGCCCGGGACGAAATACGCAAAGGATTGAGCCTTCCTGCACCATTGCACACATATTAATGTATTAGCTACACATTAATTGATCTGTTCATAGACGCTTTCATACCGGATTACAAAGGAATACTTACAAATGTTTACAAGATTATTCGTGCACACATACAAAAACACATGAACTCGCTCAACTTTTGTTGATGTTTTAAAACTACATGTATTTCAGGAAACTGATGGATCTGACGGTGTTTGACAAGGTTTCAAGAAGTATTTACAAGAAATGATGTTATCCTGTTTTGGAAGGGTTTGAATTGTGAATCTTATCCTTTATAAGATACATGAATCAAAGCCTTGGTTTTAATGTCTTTTGCTTTCAAAGTCCGTTATGGAACTTAATACATTTGGTTGGTTTGTAAGTTAAACTTGAAGTTGATGGTTTGTTTTAAACAGTTTGGGTTGTATTATTTTGAAACATATTAATGGATGAACATCATGGTTTTAATCATATAGTTGTTTGTTATAATTTGATGCAATGATATTAAGCAAGTCACACGTCATACGCTTCCGCAAAAGTCAGGGTGTGACAGTTTGGTATCAGAGCTTCGATTGTAGTGAACTAGGATTCCTTCTTGAGTCTAGACTATAATCACTAGGACTTTCTCACGAAAATATTTTTACAAAATATTTTTCATTGCATATACAAAATGCCGAGATCCATGGAACAAACATTTTACAAAAGAAAGCAAGAAACACAAGCAAATACATTGACTAATGGTTTAGTTTGCATGGGGTAGACTTGTTAAGTTAGAAAGGTCTCGCGTAGGAATGACGTAACATGTCTTATTTGCCTATACATACCAGATGCCTATCTTTGCCTGCATATACCGAGTGATAGTAGTTAACATATGTGCATATGCCATGATTATTATGTTACAAGTACTTATGTCTTCGTCCGAGAGTGGTTTGTCGGAGGAGCAGGACCCCATGTCGGTTGTATCAGACGATGAGGTAGCCCCAGCTCCAGAGATTTTCACATCTGATACTGAGAGTGACCCCGAGATGCTGCCAGAGGACGACGATGATTTCCAGCCGTTTGCACTGCCGGATTTTGGGGATGATATCCCGGATGCTGACGATATACTTGTTGATGACATTTTTGCTCCCCATATTCCTGTTCATGATCATCTCATCATCGGTCACCCCAATGGTGAGCATCTTGTTGCTCCCAGTCTTGATGTCGTTCCCCTCGTCGCCATTCCACCAGAGGATTGGCCTTTTGATGATCTCTTTGAAGACGACGTGGATCTTTTTGTGGGTGATCACCCTGCAGGGGAGCAGGGTGACGGGGAGGTGGATAACGTGGTCATGATGGACATACCTCCTCCAGTTGTGCCAGTTATTGATATCTCTTCTAATTCCAGCATACATTATGTTGCAGACTCCTTTGAGTCTGTAACATCTTCGGCCCTGCAGGCTGCAGGACTCCACCTTTATGCTACTGATGACGATGATGCGATGTCTGCCGCTCCATCATCCCCTATTCGAGCCCCCAAACCCCCTCATGTCCCAGATCATGTTCATGACCCAGATCCAGTTCCTTTTGGTTTACCTTTTATCGAACCGCTTATTTCTGAGCCTGTTTCTGCTCCACTCGGTCTTCCACCCATTGTTCCACTTATTCCACAGCCTCCACCTGTTGATGTTGTTCCCCCTCATTTCGTTTCAGATGAGCATCGTACCAATCTCCCTATTGTTTTTCTACAGGAGATTCCAGCTCCCCGCCCAGAGGAAGGCACTTCTGGTCAGCCGCCGAGCTCTAACCCTTTTGCATCAGCTGACTTCCCACCCATCCCGCAGTTCACACCTGTTGCACCATCAACACTTGACGAGCCATTTAGATGGTTCCCACCTTATACGATGCCCATTTCTGATCCATATCACCCCTCACACCACGCCGGTTACACACGTGATGAGTTACTTCTGTCCCTGCAGCTATAGTTCGAGATACTGAGCCGTAGAGTCCTCGAGTTAGAGTTTGGTGAGGGTGCCAGACGATCACCATTTCCATTGCATCCTACTTCTGTTCCCCCACCCTCATCATCGACTTCCTTTATTCCTCCTCCTGCTGCTCCTACATCTATTCCGGGCTTTGATGCCCGTTTCCTCACAGCTAAGCACCAGATCAGCTATCTTATTCGCCGAGTTCATGAGCTCGAGGAGGAGCTCGCTCACGTTCGCAGTTTGATCTTTTTCCCTCCTCCTCCACCACCGTCAGCATCCTAGATTTTTAGTTTTCTGCAGGTACTCTACTTTTGATGAGAATGCCACAATTGAGCCCAAACTATGAAGACCATGAAGACCACTTTTTGATTGTTACTTTTGTATATGACAGACTTATTTGACCGGGGTAGTGTGACCTCGTGTCTCTTTTGTTATGCTACAATTTAAAAACAATGTAACTTGTGGTGGAATATTTATGAAAGGCTCAATAGTTGTGTTCTCATTAAATACATTGTTGACTTATCTGTTCATGTGATGATTGTGTTATTATGTGATTGCTTGTTGTGACAAATATTTATATTATATATATATATATATATTTATGTACGCCTCCTAGACAATTATTTGATGAATGAGGCCTAACCTACCCGATCTTCTTACTAGAAGAACAATGCCGCCCCGACGAAATGTCAATAACAACAACACGCTGCCAAGGACTGAAGCAGAACTGCAAGAACGCATCTCACAAGCTATTGCCCAGCACGAGTCCACCCGCTCGGAGCATAGCGGTGGTACCTCTGGAAATAAAACCCCCCAACTGGTAATGTTAAGTCACCTAAGACACATTACAAATCGTTTGGATATTTCCAATTGTGCTTTGTCAATGCTTACTGTGAATGGTGTTGCTTGTATTACAGGTTGTTCTTACAAGCAATTCTTGGACTGCAAGCCTCTTAACTTCGATGGCACTGGAGGTGCGATCGCGTTCGTTCGCTGGGTAGAGAAAACCGACTCTGTGCTAAGGATGAGCAAGTGTGCTCCTGAACAAAGAGTTACGTATATTTCTGGGTTATTTCTGGATGGAGCACTTTCATGGTGGAACCTCCAAGTCCAAACACTGGGAGAAACTGCTGCATACGCGTTAACATGGGATGAACTTAAGGAGTTAATGCGCAAGAAGTACTGCTCACGAGCTGAGATTCAGAAACTAGAGACAGAGTTTTGGAACCTGAAAATGGATGGTCCGAAAATAACCGAGTATATCCAGCGTTTCCATGATTTGTCAAGGGTTGTTCCTTACCTGGTGGAGCCAGAGTTCAAAAGGATCGAACGGTTTATCTGGGGATTGGCACCTCAGATCATAAGTATGGTTACAGCTTCTAAGCCTCCAACTATTGCTGAGGCTATTAATCTAAGTGTGGCGCTTACTGAGGAGGCAATTCGTTTGGGAAAGTTTTCCATATCTGAGACGAAAAAGAAGGAGACTCATGTGGAGTCCTCGGGTGATAACAAAAGGAAGTTCACGAATTTTAAGAAGGGCACCCGAGTGAACAACAATACCAACAAGCGTAGGGAGACCAACCAGCCAGCCAAGGCCCAGACGGGCGCAACCAACACTGAACCCAAAGGAAAAGGTTACATGGGCACCCTACCCAAGTGCGACATCTGTCAGCGCCATCATACCGGACGGTGTAGGTATGGAAAATGCGAGAACTGTGGAAAAGTGGGGCATGCAAAGGAGACGTGTTGGTACGGAGCAGGACGTGGGAATGGAGGTCAAGGTGGAAATGGAAATCGTGGTGGGAATGGAAATCAGACTGGAAATCGAAACCAGGGAAGAAACGGTAATTATGGGGGAAACGGGAATTGTGGTGGATATGGGAACCAGGCTGGAAATGGGAATCGTGGAAGAAACAATAACAACAACAATCCGGGCGAAAATGGAAATGATAATGGACGTGGCCAGGGCTGTTTTGGCTGCGGTGACCTGGGGCACTTCAAGAAGGATTACCCTGAGAACAATCAAGCTCGAGGAAAGGTGTTTACCATTGGAGCCAGGGAAGCACGCCAGGATCCAAATGTGGTTACTGGTACGTTCCCTATTAATCAATGCTATGCATCTGTGTTGTTTGAAACTGGTGCCGATTTTAGCTTAGTATCCATAGACTTTAAGAATGCACTTGGTTTAGTTACAAGTAAGCTAGACGTCCCATATTCGATAGAATTGGCTAATGGAAAGTTAGTAGAGGCGAATGAGGTGATTAAGAGTTGTACTTTGGAGCTTGGAGAGCGCGAATTTTCTATCGATCTTCTACCGGTAGATTTGGGAAGCTTTGATGTCGTGGTCGGGATGGATTGGTTGTCTAACAACCATGCGGAGATAGTTTGCCATGAGAAGACCATTCGCATTCCGTTGGCGAATGAGGAGACGATCGTGGTTCATGGGGAGAAGCACGATACACCCTTACGGATTATCAATTGTATGAAAGCGCAGAAGTATCTACGAAAAGGATGCGTTGCCTTCCTAGCTCATGTATTGGATAAGAAAGTCAAAGAGCCGAAGCTTGAAGACATCCCAGTGGCGAGGGAGTATCCTGAGGTCTTCCCCGAAGACTTGCCAGGATTACCTCCATAGAGACAAGTCGAATTCCACATTGACTTGGTTCTAGGCGCCACACATGTAGCCAAGGCACCATATCGACTTGCGCCCTCTGAGATGCAAGAGTTATCTACGCAACTCCAGGAGTTGTTGGACAAGGGATTTATAAGGCCAAGCTTCTCGCCTTGGGGAGCTCCGGTGTTGTTCGTTAAGAAGAAGGATGGTAGCTTTCGAATGTGTATCGACTACCGGGAGCTGAACAAGTTTACTATCAAGAATCGGTATCCATTACCGAGGATTGACGACTTATTTGACCAATTGCAAGGATCGAGCTACTACTCCAAGATTGACCTTCGGTCTGGCTATCATCAGTTAAGGATTCAAGAGGAGAGCATACCAAAGACTGCGTTCAGGACTCGTTATGGACACTACGAGTTCCTTGTGATGCTGTTCGGATTGACTAACGCGCCAGCAGTGTTTATGGATTTGATGAATCGTGTATGCAAGCCATATCTCGATAAATTTGTGATTGTATTTATCGATGATATTCTGATTTATTCACGGACGAAGGAAGAGCACGAGCAACATCTCAAAGCCATTCTAGAACTACTGAAGAAAGAGAAGCTGTACGCAAAGTTCTCAAAATGCGAATTTTGGATTCGCGAGGTACAGTTCCTTGGTCATGTAGTGAACGAGAACGGTATCCATGTGGACCCCGCAAAGATTGAAGCGATAAAGAACTGGGAAACTCCCAAGACACCGACTGAATTTCGACAGTTCTTGGGATTAGCGGGCTATTACCGTAGATTCATCGAGAATTTCTCCAAAATAGCTCAACCGCTAACTTCCCTTACTCAGAAAGATAAGAAGTATGAATGGGGAGACAAGCCGAAAGAAGCCTTTCAACTACTCAAAAACAAGCTATGCGATGCACCGATACTATCCCTACCTGAAGGCACTGAAGACTTCGTGGTATACTCCGACGCTTCGCGTCAGGGATTGGGTTGCATGCTCATGCAATGCCAAAAGGTCATCGCTTATGCATCACGACAACTGAAAGTACATGAGAAGAATTATACCACTCACGACCTGGATCTAGGCGCGATGGTATTTGCCTTGGAGATTTGGCGACACTATTTGTATGGTACTCGATGTACTATCTTCACAGATCACAAGAGTCTACAACACATATTTGATCAAAAGGAGTTAAATATACGTAAGCGACGATGGGTTGAGTTGCTGAATGATTACGACTGTGAGATCAAGTATCATCCTGGAAAGGGAAACGTGGTAGCAGATGCATTAAGTCGAAAGGAAATGGTTAAGACCCTAAGGGTTCGAGCTTTAGAAATGACAATTCGGATGAATCTCACTTCACGCATACATGATGCCAACAGGAAGCTCTTAAGAAGGAGAATCTTAAGGCTGAATATCTCCGAGGCATGGAGAAGAAGTTGGTGCCAAATGAGGAAGGCACCTTATACTTCATGGAACGCATTTGGGTACCGCTATATGGCGGTATTCGAGAAGTTATCTTTGACGAAGCTCACAAGTCGAGATACTCGATCCACCTCGGATCGGACAAAATGTACCAAGATCTGAAAGAGTATTACTGGTGGCCAAAACTCAAAAGCGACGTAGCCGTTAATGTTGGAAAATGCCTAACCTGTGCTAAGGTCAAGGCCGAGTATCAGAAACCTTCCTGTCTTTTGCAACAACCTGAAATACCCATGTGGAAGTGGGAACAAATTTCGATGGACTTCATAACGAAATTACCCAGGACTCCTAGAGGGCATGATATGATATGGGTAATAGTGGATCGATTAACAAAGTCTGCACACTTCCTGCCAATTCGAGCGAAAGATAGTACTGGAAAGTTGGCTGAGCTTTACCTCAAGGAGATAGTAGCACGTCATGGAGTGCCTATCTCGATAATTTTAGATAGAGATGGACGATTTGTATCAAGGATCTGACAATCCTTTCAAGAGGCCTTTGGATCTCAACTAGATCTAAGCATGGCCTTTCACCCGCAACAGATGGTCAGAGCAAATGAACCATACAAACCCTGGAAGATATGCTTCGCGCATGTGTGATGGATTTAGGTGGCAGTTGGGATACTCATCTACCTCTAGTTGAGTTTTCCTATAATAACAGCTACCATACGAGTATTCAAGCCGCACCTTTCGAAGATCTATATGGTCGTAAGTGCCGCTCACCGTTGTGTTGGGAAGACACTGGAGATAGACAATTGGTTGGTCCCGAACTTGTTCAAGAAACGACCGACAAAATCATGCAGATCCGAGAACGCATCAAGGAGGCTCGTGATTGACAAAAGAGCTACGCCGAACGAAGACGGAAACCTTTAGAGTTCGAGGTAGGAGACATGGTTTTGTTGAAGGTCTCACCTTGGAAAGGTGTAGCACGATTCGAAAAACGTGGGAAGTTGAATCCACGGTACATTGGGCCATTCAAGATTTTGGAAAGGGTTGGCACCGTAGCATACAAACTAGAACTACCAGAAGAACTGAACGGTGTACATGATACATTCCATGTGTCAAACCTTAAGAAGAGTCCGATTCACAGAACAACCTGTTGAGGTAATGGATTGGAAGATCCAGAAAACAAGAAGGAGTCGCATTAAACTTGTCAAGGTACGTTGGAGCTCTAAACAGGGACCTGAATACACGTAGGAACGCGAAGATCAGTTCAAAACCAAGTATCCCCACCTTTTCGAGAAAGCTCCTACGGGAGATAGCTTAGCTTAAAATTTCGGGATGAAATTTTCTTAACGGGGGGAGAATGTGACAACTGTCACTTTTCCATGTATCCGTACATTGTTAAACAGTAATTTGTATCTTAATGATTGTGCCTGATTTGAATTAATGACATGAATGATTTTTTATTACTGTCATATACATACAAATGCATTTTATGTTACACAAATGTTTATCATTATTACATGCAACACAATGTGATTCAATTAGTACACGAAACAAAGTTAGCACAGTTATTAGACAAACTAGAAGTACTGACGGGAGTTCAGTACTCAGACAGACATGATGTTAAGACACAGAATGAGCCCGAAACCAAGAGTTACACTAGAATAGTGTGTAGGAAAGTAAGGATCATAATCTTCCGAGTGATAGTTTAAGTGCCAGAAAGTGCCTGAAACACACAAAAACTGCAGAATTCTGCACCATTCAGCAAAAATCAGCATTTTAACAACAAAATACAATGTAGAATTATGGTTTAATGGTCCAGAAAACCTTCCTAAGTGTCGGGAATCAAAACTGTCATAAAAGCCTACATAAAGCACATGAAACTGCGCTATTTAGCACTTTAACGACCCGGTAACCAACCGAACAACCGGACACTACCTGAAATACCAAATTTTCACTAGAAGCACTGTTTTAGTGTTACAAAGCTAGTTATGGTCACTGAACATCATAACACATCCTATAAACACTAAACACATATAATACTAACCGATACACTTGAAATCCAACTTGATTCTCTAACTTTTTCATTGAAACACAACTAGAACCCCCCCCCCCCCCTAATGTTGACGGTCACAAGTGGGGACCCACTTGTGATTTCTTTTAATTGTTTATTTGATTTACTAATTAATCTTGAAACACATTAACCAAAAGGTCTACACATGTTGGAAGAACTTTATTTAAAACCCACAAGATCATTCCTTCTAACACTTGCAACTTACAAACTCACTCTCACCTCCCTTCTTCTCCTCCTTGTCTACGGCCCAAGCACACACACATAACACTTCCATTTTCATTCCATTCCAATACAATCTAAGGTGATCTAGAGGTATAAGAATCATATCTAAGAAGGTGGGAAGCTTTGGAAGTTGAAGGACCTCATCAAGGAGCTTTTGTCCATCACATTCATCATCATCTCCATCTTTGTTTCTTCCCTAGCCTTAGAGCTAGTAGTAAGCTCCTCACAACTTGTTTTTACTTCTAATTTTAGTGGTTAAAAGGTTATGTAATATGTTAATCTTAAGAATCACAAAGAAACATGAAGATGATCTTTAACATAAAGCTTAATAACATGAAAATCTAAGTTGTTTTAGTGTATGTATGAAGTTTGTTTGTTGATTTCTTGTGATTATGATGTTGATCATCATAAGAAGCTTGCTAGATGATGATTAAACACATGATCTAGCAAGTATAAGGATGGATCTTGAGAAAATCATAATGATCACCCTTTATGTTAAACATGAACTTGAATATGAACTTGTTTTAGTGTATGATGATTATGTTTACAAGTATTAAGTCTTGAAGATAAAAGATTTCAAAGATAATATTTTCAAGAAAACAAAGTTTATTACAAGATTTAACATGATCATGGTTTTTAAAGAAATTAATCATGTTTTAAGTGTTAAATCAAAGCTAGAAAGGTGTTGGTAACAAGAAAAATACAAGAACAGTTATTTTTAGAAGATCTTCATACAAGTTGTAAAGAACTAAAATTTACAAGAATGAGTTTTATAAACTAAAAACCATGTTTTTACGGGTAACTAAACTTACTAAACAACATGTGAAGTTACTACAAATTTTTACAAACTTTCAAGTTCATGTCATAGTGTAAATTGATTATTTGAAGCATATGGTAAGTTATGTGTAAATTGTGGTTGATTGATAATGAATTTTAAAAAGAAAATGATATGCTTTTTAGCATGGAAACTTCCATTTTTAAGGAGAAACTATGGCAATTTTTTTGTAAAAATTAAACACTTAGAAAAATATTTTTAAACAAGTGTTTACAAGTAAATTTTGGTCATGGTTTTCATATAAAAATTTGCCATAAATTTTTGTTACAAAAATTACAAATATTGGAGGTTGATTTTTGATAAATAAAAATGACTAAGTATATATTTAGGAAAATATATATTTAGATGCCACAAATTGTGTGTTACTTGTATATTATGTGTATTAGTTATATTAATTTAGGAACTTGAAAATAATATAACTCACCAAAATACCAAAATTGTAATACAAAATATTACCAAAATTCCAAGAAAATAAATATATAAATTATACCCAAATATTGGACAATCGGACAAAAGGACGTATGGACTACACTTATATATATATTCCGGAAATAAATTCATAGTTTGACAAGTATGACAAACTGTATTTTGGAAACCAAAGAAATGGTAAAATATGATTTTTTTATAACTATTGCAAAATATATCATATTTTATCAAGTGGAAAATATATTATTTTTTAGTGGAGCAAAATATATATTTTCTTGAACAATTTGAAGATATATTATTTTTGAATGAAGAAAAATATATATTTTCTTAAACATGTTAAAAATATATTATTTTGGGTGAAAGATAGAAATATATATTTTCTAAAGTTAATCTTAAAAGTATATATTATTTTTGAGGTTTATATGAAAATATATTATTTTTGCCAAGTAAAGTTATAGATATTTTCCCATAAAAATTCTCTTAAAATATATATATATATATATATATATATATTTTGAGAATATAAATTTGGTGATTTTTAGTTGTCTAAAAATATATTCCGGAAAATTAAATACAAAATTAAGTGTGAAATACTTAATAAATACAAGAAAATATGTATTCTCGTGCGTACAAATACACACCGGAATACGCCACCAATACTTGGCAAAATACACAAGTATAATTATACCCATACTTGGGAAATATTTATGAAGGAATTACCAAACGAAATAAGTCAAAAATATATTATCATAACAAATATTTCAAATAAATGATAAATATAACTTAAGTTAAAATATTATTATTTTAACTAATAATTATATACTTGGGAATTATAAAATGTGCATCCAAGATATAACTCAAAGAATACCAATTCCAAGATAAGTCATAATGCCTAAGACCAAGAGTCGTTACACGACCTAGCCGTCTAATAAAACATAGCACGCGTGTAGGTAGTTGTACGACCAGTGGAAAAGAGCTTTGAGTTACTAGGTAGAAGAACGCAAATCAGCGAGTTCATGTCCCCGTTTTCTTTTAACTGTTTTCAGTTTTATAACTTCGGGGGTGAAATACATGTTACAAATGTTTCAAACGTTTACAAATGGTATGGTTAGCTAAGGAATGAACTGTTAGATCATGTGAATGGGTAGGCGTTAACTTAAGTGTAACATCTGTGCTTGTAATCATTATGAACAGTACCATTATCAATAAAACAATGTCATTTGATCCCAATGTTTGTTTGGTTATGTTTTACATTTTTCATGTTTTGACTTTTATTCAATTTCAAACTCTATATCACTTTCTAGAGAGTTATACGCAAACTGGTGCGTAAACGTAGCCAGTTTAATGCGACAAATACTCCGGAACATCAACATATACTTAACATACCTTAAATAACCCTTACATAACTTAGAAATAAGTTTTGAAGGCTTTGGTATGGCAAAAACAAGTTAATTCGCTTACAGGGACTAAACTTGACAAACTACGAAAGTATGCCAATTTGAACTGTAACGAACATTCCGGAACATGACCATAAGTTAAACATACCATAAATATCCTTTACATAGCTTAGAAATAGGCTTTGAGGGGTTTGGTATGCTAAAATAAACTTTTGGGGTCATTCAGGGACTAAAAGCGTCAAAAAGTGCACAAGTTTGCATTTTCGCGCATAACTTACGTTCTGAATACATCCGGACATCCAAAAATTTATGTAAGCACTAAAAAATTTTATTTTAGTGTTTGGCATAAGAAAAATCCATTCGTCACGCCATTTGGATCATTTTTCGCGCTTATGCGCATTCCGTCGTAATTAACCGAACAACGTAACCGTACGGCTAAACGAACCGACACCCGAGATATTTTTGAACACATTTTAAGTTCCCTATACTTTAACTTCATTTTATAGCTTTGAAATAGGGTTAACGGGGCTTAAACGTGTCAAAAAACGCATCGAAAACCAAGTTTTGAGGTTGCAGGGACTGAAACTGTAAATCTGTCAAACTAGGTCCGTAAGTAGGGGCCAGATGCAGCAAAACGTTTTTTTTCAGCTGTTAACAACCCTTAACACTCTCCAAAGGCCAAGTGCCAAGTGTCAAACTCTTATGGTGGATGGCAAATGAGTTACCACAACTTTCCAACAAGTGTACGGCTTAGATCGTGCCCCCTTTTCCAAGAAATGATCCTAACGGTGAACCGAAAACTATAAATACCCACCTCCACCCTTCACTTTTCCTCACAAGAATCTGATCTTATGTGCTCTAAGTTGAAACCTTTGTTTCATACCTGAGCTATTTTGATCTAGATTAGCATTCGGGGACCCTTCGTAAGTGTTCCTTCGTTCTTTTATTGCTTTTCGAGTCCGAAAGTCAAACTTTGTTTGACTTTCTGTATTGACCAGTTTATGGTCAATGTGAAGTTCGTTTGAACTTCGCAACGTGATTGTAATCACGATGGTTATAGTCCCTTGTGACTATGCCTACTGATTACCACGTTGTCTAGGGTCGTAAGGGTAAGCGATCTAATAAATCGCTTATACCTTCGAACCCAACCCATTTGGTCGATCATTAGGATCCGACCAAACACATTAGGTGACCATAGTATATAGGGAATAACCTTCCGAGGTTATACCTTATGGTCGCTTCGTTTAAGTAGTTGTATGATAGGTAGTTTATATGCCTTAGGTAAATTACCAAAATACCCCTTTGATGCCAAAATTCATTTTTAACATATGTAACATAACTTTTGACATCTAAACTGATTTGACAACAATATTAGACATGTTAAGGCATATGTTACTTGTCATAGGACTAGTTAGGCGGTCCGAACGCGTTTTACGCGAACGACGCGTTAAAGTAGCCTAAGCTACCTAAACGGCTCGTAATGGGTCACAAACACTTAGGTTAAGTTTCGTTTTAGTATGTGGGCTTTGTTAAACCATATTACACGAGTCTCCATACTCGTTTGGTTTACGAACCCTCATTCTATCCGATCTTCCGATATTAGGTCCGGTTTATTAACATAGTTACCTATATTAGGTGCCGTTTGATTCCGTGATCTCTAGCATTGCTTGGTGGTTATCTTAGGACTTCTGAGCAATCTCAAGTGAGTACATAGACCCCTCTTTTACTGTTTTCAAACTGTTTTGGGGTGGAACACATGTGCCTACTTGTTACTTTCATGCTTTCCATGTTTTCACATCATATACCTGCTATGTTCGTTAGTACATATTAGTACATGATTTCATTGTGTTCATGCTATGTATGCCCATTGTGTGCGTACTTAGTACATTGTTTTACATTACATTTCATGCTATGTATGCCCATTGTGTGCGTACTTAGTACATTGTTTTACATTACATTTCATGCTATGTATGCCCATTGTGTGCGTACTTAGTACATTGTTTTACATTACATTTCATGCTATGTATGCCCATTGTGTGCGTACTTAGTACATTGTTTTACATTACATTTCATGCTATGTATGCCCATTGTGTGCGTACTTAGTACATTGTTTTACATTACATTTCATGCTATGTATGCCCATTGTGTGCGTACTTAGTACATTGTTTTACATTACATTTCATGCTATGTATGCCCATTGTGTGCATACTTAGTACAGTTGCTTTCATCACATGTTTACATTTTGGTATGACATTTGGGTTGTTTACAATGGAACAATACATTCATTAACATTAGCTACGCCGTTCGTTAGTAGGTAGTGGTACCATAGGAATTGACAACTCCCGTTCCTGAAATCCTGGGTTTGTTTGGATTGGAAGGAATGACCGAATTCGATATACATAACTTAGATAAACCTTTAATTTGTTTAAGGGTTTATCGCCACAGTCTCAAGGCTTGGATGTATGCATTTTCACAATACCGCATAGATGTTTATATCAGTATAGCATGCATTTGTTCCACAAAACATAACTTTGATTTAAACCATGTTTTACTTCAATACCTTGTTGTTTTTGTGCTTCTTACATATGGTTTAGTTGATATATTTCACATACCATACATGACATTTTTGGATACACATTACATGATTTACATTAGACATAAACATTTTGACATTGATATACACAATTCATGATTTACATTAAACACAGACATTTGATATGGTTTACACAATAACAGTTTGACATTTGATTATACATAAACAATTTACATTGGTGGTTTGGTTTGAGTAAGTGATTTAAGTAACGAGGCATGTGTAATATGATACAAGCATGGTGGATACGCCGCTGGTACTTCCTATATATAAGTGTTTGTATGGTATTACATATCGTAGCGTTATTTAAATCATTTCAATTTATGACACATGACATTTTATACAAATAACATACTTTTTACAAGACACTGTTTACAAACAACTTATCTTACACAAATCCATTTTTACATGGTTATTCATTTAACCTTACATTTATTTATACATATCATCTGAACTTATTGTTTTTCAAACGATTTATAAGACAAAGCAAATTACAAGGTTCATGACTAAACATTTTCTTAAACACAAGTCACGAATCATATTTTTTTTAAAACCTATGTATCTCACAGGCATTTTTATGCTGACGTACCTATTTTCACATGTGTTTTCAGGAGCTTTTCCATAGGATGATGATCGTGACACTAGGGCGGACCTGTGCCTTAGAGACTAAAAATGAAGATAGACTAGTTTAATTATGTTATGAACTCTTTGTTTCCTGTTTAAGACAATGTAACACTCTTGTTTAATAAATAAAATACAACTTTGTATGCCATGGTTATGAAACAATTAATTCTGTTACAACACTCCCCGACGTTTTCCGCCACGTTTTGTATGTTATACGTGGTCGGGGTGTGACAGAAGAGTTGGTATCAGAGCCAATGGTTATAGGGAATTAGGTTATTAGTGATACTTTGACCTAGACTATAACCTTTCTAGGACCCTAACACAAGTTATCTTGTGTTTAGATCTTAAAACATGCACATCACCTATCCTTAGGTGATTATCAAAACAAGAAACCAAAATTTTCGAAACGATTTTTGAAAAACAATCATCTGTTTTTGGATGATTTATTACAAGGTTTTGAACCCTCTATTGTAAGGTTTTGAACCCTTCCAGTTTGGTTTTTGGCCTTGTGCCTTCAAATTTTCAAAATCTCGTCAAAGCTTTGGGTTTTAAATAATGTGAACACGTGCAAACTGGAAGAGTGAATGCCTGTATTCTGGGTTTTCTGTCTAGGCAAGCACTTCGTATACATCTCATCAGACGCGAGACCAGTTGTGCTTACCTGGGAATTCTTGGGATGAGTGTTCACTTATAGGCGAGCATGTCTTCGCAATACATTATTTTTGATCCATTTACTTTGATTAGTCACAGTGTGTCGTTTGTTTGCTTGGTAATGCGGACGAATGACCACCATCTTTGCTTTTGTTGATTTTGTTTCATCTCATTCTCTTCATCCAATCATCTCACTCGTTTCCTTTCATGATTTCCTCTTTTAGAATGCCTCCTCGACGTGAGAACCAGATAGCGACTGCCGAACTGGCAGAAATTATTGCGCAGCAGATGGCTGCTCAATTCCCAAATCTCTTTGCTCAATGGCACCAAGCCAACAACAATAACAATGCTCCATGCAAATACAAGGATTTTAACTCGGCTAAACCACTCAAGTTTAGTGGTTCTGAAGGAGCGACTGGGCTTCTTAAACACAAGTCACGAATCATATTTTTTTTAAAACCTATGTATCTCACAGGCATTTTTATGCTGACGTACCTACTTTCACATGTGTTTTCAGGAGCTTTTCCATAGGATGATGATCGTGACACTAGGGCGGACCTGTGCCTTAGAGACTAAAAATGAAGATAGACTAGTTTAATTATGTTATGAACTCTTTGTTTCCTGTTTAAGACAATGTAACACTCTTGTTTAATAAATAAAATACAACTTTGTATGCCATGGTTATGAAACAATTAATTCTGTTACAACACTCCCCGACGTTTTCCGCCACGTTTTGTATGTTATACGTGGTCGGGGTGTGACATTAAGACCATTAATCCTTATATAAGGACCGAGGGGCATGAGTGATAGATCTATTTGGGTGTTGCGAGCCCCACCCATGAGACCGCGAGTTGGACCATCTGGTGACTATGTCGTTCCCGCCGGGTGGCCCGGTACGAAATACGCAAAGGATTGAGCCTTCCTGCACCATTGCACTTATATTAATGTATTAGCTACACATTAATTGATCTATTCATAGACGTTTTCATACCGGATCACAAAGGAATACTTACATATGTTTACAAGATTATTCGTGCACACATACAAAAACACATGAACTCGCTCAACTTTTGTTGATGTTTTCAAACTACATGTATTTTAGGAAACTGGTGGATCTGGCGGTGTTTGACAAGGTTTCAAGAAGTATTTACAAGAAATGATGTCATCCTGTTTTGGAAGGGTTTGAATTGTGTATCTTATCCTTGATAAGATACATGAATCAAAGCCTTGGTTTTAATGTCTTTTGTTTTCAAAGTCCGTTATGGAACTTAATACATTTGGTTGGTTTGTAACTTAAACTTGAAGTTGATGGTTGGTTTTAAACAATTTGGGTTATATTATTTTGAAACGTATTAATGGATGAACATCATGGTTTTAATCATATAGTTGTTTGTTATAACTGGATGCAATGATATTAAGCAAGTCACACATCATATGCTTCCGCAAAAGTCAGGGAGTGACATCAAATTCATTTGATAATTAAAGATATTTGAGATGTTCAAGATCAGGAACATAGCTCGTAAAACAAATATTTTGACAGTTAAAACCTTTTTGGTTATTCAGGAATTTGTAACCTGGCTCTAATGTAGGAACAAATAACTTGGCTCTCTCCCCCTATCAAAAAACTATATAAATTTGACATTCAAAGAATCCTATCACCATAAACCCTCTCAGATAATCAAGTTCAACTTAATGACCTTGATTCACCTGATTATCTACCAAGTCCAAATTAATGACTTTGGAGATTTCACAAACTGTTTTTGAATTTTTCATTTAAGAACCTCAAGTTTCAAATTAATGATCTTGTTTATTTTCTAAGACATGTTCAGCATACTTAGATTTTGAAACTCAGCTTTCAAACATCGGTTGTCGAAACATAAAGCAGAACCAAAATCTTTTTGTATTTTTACAAAGTTTATGCTAAAACACTCTGAAAATCTTTTTGTGTTTTTGAATGTACTGAAATGTAAACTATTTACAAACATATTTTTGTTTGAATTCACGTTAGAGGATAATATCAGTTTATGAAAAAATCACTAGCACCGTTGATCTATATAAACTTTAAGTTCTAAACGATTCACTTAGATTGTCAGTATACTGATCCACTTAAATTTTCATACAAACCTCAATTGATTCAAGATACGATATTAATGTTTTAGGAACTTAAGCTTATTCGCGTGTCCCATCTCAGAATATACTCTCGTATCAAGATTCCCTAGATTCAATCTTACAGGTGAATATACCTAAATGATATATGTACTCTGGGTTAGTGTGAGGCCTTGAGAGCTCAGGTATTAACTTCCGTTCAGTCAAAGAGATGAAGGCTCGACTTAAAGGTGTGTTCCACTTATGAATCTTCTTTACAATTGCATTTGATATATATCTTTCGATATTTTCTCAATTTTTATGCACAGGGAAAGCTTTAATCGTAAAAGCATTATACGAGGTCTAGGCCATTGTTGACGCAAAATTAGAAGACCAGGTATAATACCCCATATATCAATAAGTATAAAGACCTAATATCTCAGAACTAGGCAATCTCTCAAACGAAATTTTGGAGTACTAAGTTCAAATATCCAAGAGATGTTCCCCACGAGATAAGAAAGTTATTGATTTAGGTTTATATCTCGAAATCAATCTACTAAATGTATAAAAACCTACTAACATATCATCAGTGAGACCGTCACATTTGACTTTTCATTTCTTTAGCATGCCGTGACTGACTTACTGATGTACTATCATTTCCTCTTTTGTGTCCTTGGACGACCTCGGTATCTTACCAACACTATACTACACTCGCGATGGGTGCACTTGTCCAAGTGTGTGTTTAGTGTTAGTATAATATTGTGTTTTATAAATTTAAAACTCGACTAATGCGTAAAATGGACTTAAAATATTAATAAAACCATATCACGCTTAACGCACACCAAGTTTTTGGCGCCGTTTCCGGGGACACAATGATTTTAAAAAAGTTTAAAATCGATGGCCTAATTATTTTTATGCATTCTTCTAAATTTTTAGGATTTTTCTTAATTTTTCAAATATCTGCAGAATTCAGCACGGGCCGTGCCCAGCCAGACACGGGGCCGTGTTCATAATCCTTACTGGCAATTATGTTTTAAGTCAGACAGTAGCTGACCATGGGGCCATGTCCGTTCAACACGCCCCTGTGTCCATTCTCCAGTTATTACACAACTCTTTTCGAATTTTTTCATGTTTTTGACTTTTTTAAATTTTCAAATGTTTTTGTATTTTCAAAATTTTACTCCCCTAAAATCCAAAACATTTAAAGAAAATTTGACAACCTGATGCAGATAGCTTCATCTCGCCATCCATTTTCTGCATCACATGCTCAGTTTTGTATAAAACACCCCCATGATTTACAACACATTGATACTTAACAGTTTGAAAACCATTTTTCAATTTTGTTTTATCGTGTTTGTTCAGCCGTAAGGGTTTCGGCGTATTCATTCAACATATTTTTTCAAAATTTTTGATTTTTAACAATTTTAAAAACAACAATTTTTTTCATTTTTCTGTTTTTCTATTTTTTATTTTGGTTTATGTTTTATTCATTATTATTAACAAACAAACACTCCCTAATCTCAACCACAGGGATCTTTCTCCTGTGCCCGGCTGCTCCACTTTTCATGTTGACATTCAGCTGTCTTCTAGAGCACCTGCACATTCAACTAACTCAATTACTTGAATAATGCAAACCAGGCCTGTTTGGCCTTGGGTATTGTAACATAATAAGAATAATTTAATTTCGGAAAATCTTTGTCATTTTTAACAAAAACTTTTTCATTCTTATTTTCAGCGTTTTTGGTTGAATCGATTTTCCGTTTTTCATTCACAAAAGTTTTTGTTTCTTGACAACCCAAATTTGTCCGTTTGAAACATTCCTTTGATAAAATCTTGAATCACTTTGAATGTTTCGTTTTGACAAATCACTTTTAGATTTCCACATCTGTTTTGATTTTGATTTAAACTTGGATGTTTTTGGTTTCCAAGTTTGTTTTGGCTTTGAAATATCAACCTCTGATTTCCAAATCTGTTTCATCTCAAATTTGGGTGTCTTTGATTTCCAAGTTTGTTTTGACTCACACTTGATTGACTTCTGTTTCTCGACATCAACTTTCTTTTTCTCAACATCAACAGGCTTCAGATTCTGTGGACATGTACGACCAACATGTCCAACTTGATCACATTTAAAGCATGTTTTCTTTGAAACATATTTAGCCTGTTGTTGTTGTTGTTTCTTTTGAGCATAGAATTCTCCATTAGTCTGTCGACTAAATCAAAGTTCTTTCTCTTCTTCTGAACTTGTTCTGTGAACAAAGTTCATCTTTTTCTGAAATTTTTTCTTTTCAAACCTTTTCTGATTTTATTTCTTTTTATAACCCAACTCAGCCTTCATGTTTTTATTTTTGTAACCAGATTGTTATAAAAAGTTTTCTTGCTCTTACCAACAAATTTAGCAATTTCAGATTTTTTGATTTCTACCAATCTAAAAACTTTGTCAATCTTATCCGTTATCACATTTTGAATCGGAACTTCAATATCTGAGAACAGTTCGTCCGATCTAATCATGTAGTATGCCAATTCTATTGAATCATCATTCACATTTTTCTCAGATTTTGAATTCTTCAAATATTTTCTGTGAAAACTTTCCTCATCTTCAAGTTGTGATTCGGACTTATCTGTTTTGGTAGAATCCTCTTTCAGAACGCTTTCAACAACCTTACTTACCACCTCTAAATCACCAACCTCATCATATTTGGAGTAAGTCACATCAATGTCATCAGGTAATTGGTCAACCATGTTCATTGCTTTTGCCACCTTTTCGTCATCATAGAATGTATAATTATCCTCCAACGGTGGTGACACCCGATGATATTCTGAACCAATACCCTTTTTGTTCTTTTCAGAATCTTTATCATCTGGTGTGATGTTGAAAATACGTTCGAGAATGTACGAAGAAGCATTATAACTTTGAAGTTTATTAACAATCTTTTCTTTTTCAGCCAAATCTCGTTTAACTTCAGCAAGTTCATCAATGTAATTAGCTTCAACAAGTTGTTTTGTTTCTAAACATTTTGAAAGTCTTCCGTCCATACTTTTAACTTGACTCTTCAAAGTTTCATAAGCTTCTTTTACATTATGATGTGAAAATTTCATTCCATCATATTCTTTTTGCAATTCTTGAATGATATTATCTTTTTGTAAACATCCATTGCAGTTTGCTGAACACTTTTGTTTTAAAATCTCATTTTCTTTCTCAAAATCTTGACATTTCAGTGTCAGCTTTTCTATTTTTTGTTTCAAAACTTCTTCATTTTCGAACATCTCTTTACATTTCTCTTTGAAAACTCTTTCAGTTTTAGTAAATTCAACATTTCTGGACCTTAAGTTTTCATCTTTTTCAGTACAGGCACTGCATGTTTCCATGCATTACCTGCATTGTTCATCATTTTTATTATCAAATTTTTCATTGATTTTATCATTATTGTCCATTGATTCATTCTGGTTTGACGACTTGGATGATTCAGTTTGAGTTTTTTCTGTTATCAGACTTTCTTCTGCCGTATTCTTCAGCTTTTCTGTCGACTTCTCAACGTTTTCATCAATGATTTTTTCTTTCTTTCTTCTTCATCTCTAGTTGTAACACCTCGCAAAACCATACCCAATAGTAAGAAGACACGTATCATAAACCCTAGACGGGTAATAAGTTGACTTTGAAGGACTAAAAGTGTCAACATGCTAATTTATGCCTCTGAGTGACCTTTTACCAAACCCAAGGTCTTATAATGTTAAAACATGCTCTCGGAAATGATAAATATTGAATATAAAAGTTGAGGGGTCAAATATGTAAAAATTTCAAAATTTAGTTCTCTGATCAAACGCTTACGGACCGTAAAAGGTCCAGGCTTACGGTCCGTAAGGACTGTAGCTGGGCGATACAATTCAAAAGCGGTTACGGACCGTAAAGGTTCAGGCTTACGGTCCGTAAAGACTGTATCTGGGCAGTAAATTTGGACAGCTGCAGGTTTGTCACCTTCTACACACATAACTCGATACTAGGGGCTGTTGGCTGTTTTGGGACATGTCTTTGGACACTTGTTAAGCTTTCACAACACCCCTGGACACCTGGTTGCAACAAGAGACCTCCTCTTGCACTATAAATAGGTGCATTAACCTCATTTGCAACTTGCTCATTTCAAAAATATCACTTCTTCTCTCTAAGCTTGGTTCTCCGAGGTTCCTGATAAAAAAGGAAGCTCTCCATAGTTCAAGTTTCAAGCTAGGACCCTTTGTAAGTGTCCCAAGCCTTCTTAGTTCGGTTTTTATGTATTTAAAAGCCGAAAGTCAAAGTTGCCGCAATTCGGTTTTGACTTTCGGTTTAGACCTAAACGGTCCAGCCATTGTTCGAGGAGAATATGGCTACGTGATCGTAATTAGGTAGGTGTTAATCCCTTAAAAGGGCATCTCCTAATTACCACGTTTACTTAGTTAATTGTCGGGTCAAAGTAATTAACATAAAAAGTCAAACGGGTCAGTTTTTAAATAAATGCAAATCTGATAATGTAGAGGTTATAAAATACATTTTATCACTTTAATAACTTGGTAAACATTATTAGAACACGTCTAAATATGTTCAACCTGACAATTCTAAGTTTAGGCTCGGTTCGCAACCGAAAGTCGCAAAAGCTTGACTTTTGCTTTGACTTTCAGTTCTGACCCGAATTAGCTTAGTTTCTTTATGCATTAAGGTTCCTTTGGGACCATATTATACTATAGTATAACCCTCTGAGGTTATATTACATGGTCTCTTAGTAATCTGAGTTTATTTACTTGATTCCGTTATTATGCTTAATGTTGACTAAAATGCCCTTTTTGTTAAAAATGAGATTTTTAATATAAACAACCATGAAAACGAATTACATTCTGATTAGTAATATTATTTAACATATTTTGACATTTATAATCTGGTCAGAAACTGAAATTATATAATAAATCGTAAAACATGCTTTAAAAAGGACTAAAATATCCTTTTGCAAGCAAATTAAGTTTAAACATATTTTGACATAAAAATTCATTACTCACTGTTATGATATCAAATTTAGGACTAATTGGGATTCCAAGTCAGATTACTTACTGAGTTTATGCATGAGTTTCGTATTATATTAATAAATGACGATTATGCCCTTTTCACACATAAATTGGGTTTTAAATAAGATTAACATGCAAGAACATTTTGTTACTAATACGACATGATAAATAAATTATTTTGACCATTCAAATCTGGTCATAACCTCAGAATTTCCTAAACATCGAAATAATCGTCATTTATTGATTTTTACAACAATAAGGTGCATAGTATGGTTTCAAACCATATTTAGCACCCAAGACTTATTACCTACTGATTTTATAAATGATTTTTAATATTTTTATAGTAGGTATAAATCATGAACTCAGAATCCCAAATAAGTCCTTAAAACTATGTGTGAAATGACCAAAATGCCCATACGGTGCATAGTTTGGCCATATATGGTAAACCACACATATATATGATATCCTACTATTAAGGTAACATAAATTAAATATTTTTACAGAAGGTTTATGACCAGAACCTCAGTTCGCAAATAAACCCCTTTTATAAATCATAAAATGACCAAAATGCCCTTATGAGGCTTAATTCGGTTTTAAAATCTTTTTGGGCATATTTGTTGATATCCTACTGATATCATAACATATTATAAGCATAATAACTTATGGAACTTGTATATGACTCATCCGGTTACCCGTTTATGCTTATACGCGTTCGGTGCGATTTATGTAACTAGTTTGCATGAATTAGCCGAAACGAGTTTAACCTTATCATTTAAACTTCAAAATCCAGAATGTATTTAGTTTACCCATATTATACAAGTCTCCATACTTTTTGGGTCTAAATTACATTCCATTCCGGTCATCGCTTAATATAGCCTTTTATACCGTAAATGGTCCTTTAAACTAACCGGTCTAAGTCTATGACTTAAATAAGACCCATTAGTAATCTAATAGGTTAATAAAATCTTCGTTCCAGATTAGGAAGCCCCGGTAAAAGCTACCTTCACGAGTCTAGTAGCATTATACGGCTGAGTAGATAGATCTTGCATTTAGAAGCTCAGGTAAATACTTTTAACTTATTTTTCCTTATACGGGCTTGGGACACGGTAAAATATTACCGCTTGGTCGGGTATGGAATCATTTAATCGGATTGTGATTAATAAATTACATAACCCGTTTTAATCTGTTTTGTTTGATAACATAAACATTGGGGGTTAATGCGACCGTGTCCTGGATATCCTCGGCTCATTTAATTGCAAAATGGCAACGACTTAAGCACAGGGTGTAGGCATACACCTGACAGTTGCATATGTAAAAAGATATACCCACTTTTTGGGGATAACTCCTTGTGGGTTTATATTAGTGGTGTGTCGGTTAATCATGTCTCGGCCTTTGTACCGGGCCCTAAATGTATGACAAACATGTAAGGTTTTGTAGGTTCACCTCTTGCTCACATATTCATCCTACTGGACGATCCAAAGGTCTGATTTTTGGATCTTCAATTATATGTCTAATATACAACGGATTATAAGCTTCACAGTCACACTAAATGCACAAATCAGGATAGACCACGTTGATGGTTCTTCAATTAAAACATATTGAACTCAGAACTCAATAAGTAGTAAACGAATTGCTTTTCACATGCAATGTATATCTAAATAGTCAATATAATTTTTGTGAAGGATTGCATATGATTGTATAAAAAAGAAAAGGATATAAATGAAAATAAGTCACATGTCTATTACCAATGTGTTTGCAACTTGCACTTACCGGAGGTGCTTGCTGGTATAGTTTTTGTTCAGTCCCTGTCATGTATGGTTTTTGCTTTGTTTTTTTTTTTCACATATATATCTCACTAACAATAAGATTTTTTACTGAATTGTTAAGGGTAAGGTGTTAGATGATAAAAAGATAGTACAAGTGCTTATCTATGTAGCCAAATACCAAATCTTGAATCAAAAGTCAAAATGTCTTATTTCTTGGACTGAATTTGCAAAGTCTTCAAAATGACTCTCTTCATACGCCGTTTGACTTATAGAATACGAGTACCGCGTTGTAAATTGTTGCCGCTGTCACTGGCGAAGCTTTATTGGGGCTAGGGGTGCCCTGACCCCCTCTGATTTTTCGCCCGTAACGTAGTTTACCGAAAATTTCCGGATTTTTTTAGAGTAAATATTGGATTTTTAAAAGTCCGGTCTCTGCCGATTTGAATTTTGAGAGTACTCCACTCACTGAGTTTTCGTTCAAACTCTTTCACTAACATGGAGTGGGTATCGATCAAGGCAAGGGCGAAGGTTAGTTGGTGCCCGGGGGTGCACCCGCCCACCCCAATGTTTCGGTTAGAAGTGTATAGGTTCTGATTTTTCGTCCGGAAATTTTAACAATTATATAGGGTCGCCTTCCCCCAATTGTTTTTCCTAAATATTTATACAATATATAAATTAAAGTAAAGTTTGTTACAACTTTGTATATTCTAAATATTTATACAATATATAAATTAAAACAAAGTTTGTTACCACTTTGTATATAAGTGATGGGTAGTTTTGTAAATATATTTTAACTCTTATTTGTTTAACCCTAAATTATCCACCACACAATAAACTTAATAGCAAGTTTTTATGTGTAAGAACGTGTCCTTTGAATGAATGTAATTTTTTAGTTTTATTTGGAACTATTATTATTTGACCTGACCCAAATCGATAGCCGACCCAACCCGAAACATAACGATGAGAAATTTTTTTTTGAGTCCCATCATTTTACGCCCCCTCGAAACTTTTGGTCAAGCTCCGCCCTTGGATCAAGGAAAGAAACATGGGTTTATAAATCGTTTACACAATGTCCGGGGCCTTAATTGTAACTTTGAAAAAGCATGCACAACATTGCCACTCTTTCGCTGAACTGCTCCGGTGCCCTAAACCCCAATTCTACTCCATTTCTTGCTGCTCAGGTTACACTTTCATTTATTCTTGTTTTAACTGATTAGCTTAAATCTTTGATGTTCAATAATGATTTGAGAAAGGAAACGCTGGTGATCTCTTTCGATTTTTAGCTATTGATTGATTGATTGTGTGTCATCTGTTCATCCTATACGATTGCAACAATTTACGTTGCATTTAATTGCTATAATTCAATCTGATTTCGCAATTGTATATTGTTTTCGATCTATGTTTTTTAAGTTTATGCATAAAACTTCTTTTGAAACCTACATCTGCTACATGCATGCTAAAACGAACTAGACAGAACAATAGTGACTGTTTTGCTTAAATTGTGATGTATGTATGTTCATATTATATATCATTACCACTGTTGTAAGAATCCTTAGGCGCATGTCGGCCGGTGGGGTAGCGATTGGATTAATCTGATTAGGATTTTTATATGTAATATTCAGTTTTACATGTAGTCTTTATAAGTAGACAGGTTTTACACCCCCCCTCCCCCCGGGTTTGGGCGGAATCTGGCCAGAACCACCAAGTTCTGCCCAATTAGGACCGCTGTTGACCGCCTAGCTATTAATCGGTGAACCTCCGATTAGTGATTAATTGGCGACTAATCGGAGGTTAGGCGCGGTAAAAAAACTATCTTATAGAAGAAAACAATTAGGTTAAAACAAGGGTATGCATCTAGACTTTTAAACAAGTCATATTACCCCCAAATCAATGGATTCATAATAGAAGAGAAGATGGTAATCATATAAAACCATTTTGTTGTGAAAATGTTTTTCTGTTGTTACTTATAGTGCTTTCAGGTTTCAGTATACTAGAAGATAAGAGATTTATAAATTTTTTAGAGGATTAAGAGATTACATTGAGCTCAAATAAGTCATTTTTTTTAATCTCAGCAGTCATTGCACAGGTTAAGTTCTTCACGTGTTTGTTATAAACGGGCGAGTGCTTCTACAGAGGAGTACCTGGTTATGGAATCTGCAGAAAAAGTTGATGCTATAGGAAGTCGGCTACCAGCAGAGGCGATGAAAATACTACAGTCATTGGCTTCTCATTGGGATGATATAATTGATGTAGATGGTTTACAGGTGATAAGACTCAAAGGTGCTATGACGAATGAAGTCTACCAAATTAAGTGGCCAACCAACAGAGAACGCTCTCGAAAGGTTTTAGTGAGGATATATGGTGAGGGAGTGGATGTGTTTTTTGATCGTGAATTGGAGATCAGGACATTTGAGTTTATGTCCAAACAAGGGCAAGGGCCTCGTCTACTAGGTCGATTCTCAAATGGGCGAATTGAAGAATTCATTCGTGCACGGGTATTTGTTGTTTCACTTTCACATCCTTTGAAATAATGTGTTTTCTGTGGTTTTAAGTCTGGAACTAATGTCTTTCTTGTGCATGAATGAATCTATTATTTTCAAACATTTCCCATCATTGGAGATGTTTAACTTGTAACATACATAATAGGTCATAGGCATATACAAAGTCTGATTGTTTATACCTTGGTGTATGCTAATAGTACAATTGTTGGATTAATATTTATATTATCTAGTATTGGTATATTCCTCATGCACTTCTATATATGAATTTGAGTAATAACTAAAACTTTGCAACCTTTAAGATGCATATAAAAACACACTTTAAGATGCATATATACTGGGTATCTGATGCCCATATGGCAAACAAACGCCTATTTGAAGTCCCGCATCTTCACTAGAGTTGAAACTCAAAAGTCACTGTTTTCAGTTGTAATTTTTGAGTATTAGGGTTGAAACTTAAATGTTATACTTGGTTGTCTTAAAGGGTAGATGTGGCACAGTGGGTGTGGTAACCGAATAACCGGTCAAAATGAGTTTGGGACAGAATGAGCTATTTCTATCAAGGGTGGAAATGGGCCACATCGGGTTAACACAAAAGCTCTTTGTCTCTATTTCTTTTAAAGTTATTAATAGTTAATGTATCAAAATATGAACAAAAAAGTAAATTACTAACATGAATAGTTAATGTATCAAAATATGAGTAAAGAAGTAAGTTACTAACATGACCATATTATAATTCTAAACCTTTTGAATGAATCTATTTAAGAGGTTGTAAGCATTTAATTGGGTTTCCTTCAAATCATTTGATCTGTTTCTCCTGTTAGAGGTAAATGTAAAACCTGTTTGATCCTGTTTCAAGGCAAATGGATTGAGATTTTCACCTCTACTTAATAGCATAAAAGTTTCAAGAAACAAATTATAATTGTTTTTTTTTTGCTTTTGGAAAGCAGACACTGTCAGCTTGTGATTTGAGGGATCCTGATATATCTGCACTTATAGCATCTAAGCTAAAGGAGTTCCATGACCTTGACATGCCTGGTCCAAACAAGGCATTGATCTGGGATAGACTGCGGTATAATACCTCTTTTACTCCTTTCAAGTTGAGGTCTCACTATGTTCACCTACAAAGGATTGAGGTTAATTTACTTAAAATCAGATTAACCTATTTTTGGTAATTTGTAAACTGACAATTCTGTTTTTTTTCCTTCTTATAGAAAATGGCTTAGTGCAGCTAAACGTATGTGCTCTGCAGAAGAAACAAGGGCCCTCCGTTTGGATGCAATTGAGGGAGAGATAGAAACTTTATACAAGTGTCTTGCTGCGGATCAACACATAGCATTTTGCCACAACGACTTACAGTATGGCAACATAATGATTGACGAAGACACACGATCCATAACCATAATTGTGAGCATTTACTTACTGTTAACTTCATGACATGAACATTCCGCATAAGGTTCTATTTGAGGTGGGGCCAGTTTTAGCCTGTTTATTACAAATGGGTAGATATAAGTTGAACAGTTATTTTAATAAAAATAACTCAAAAGGAAAGAGGTCAAATGGGTTGAAGGTTGACCAAAGTGTTTTTCTAATGCATACAAACTCCTAAACCATTTTAGTAAAAACAAAAATATCATTGAAATAATATAATCTTTCTAAGCATATTTAAAACCAGTGGCGGATCTAGGATTCCGACCAAGCGGGAACGTTTTATAAATAAGCGGTAACGAAATCGAAAAAACGTCAAATTTTTCCAAAATTTACACTAAAAATGTCAAAAATTTTCCGACCAAGCGGTAGCGGAGGCTACCCCTTGATACACTATACATCCGCCCCTGTTTAAAACACCGGTCATTAATCAGAAAATATAGTTCATGGACAGATGGTGTTTCGGGTCAACCTCAACCTGGCACGGTCTGATTAAATTCGTACAAATATTACTCGTTTTGACTTGTTACCCAAACCTCCTTTCTGCCCATTTTACCACCTCTGATCTATATTTTAAGAAAATTTTATTTTAGTTTTCCCCTATCAATTTCTTTGCATTCCTAAGGCATGCATGGAGTAGCCTAATAAGCATGTGACCGTCTCATCTCAGCTTATTGAGTTTAAGCTTGAATGGATGCCATGGTTTATATCTCTTTGGCACCCTATACTACAATCTAGTTATTGTCCACACTCAATATGAGGTTTACAACGAGGAGTTGCAGTTTAAGACCATGATTTGAGTGCAGTGTTTCGTGGGTTTTAAATAAATGGCAATTTTGACCAGTTTACTTACTTATAAATGTAATATTTGGGTCATTATTCTCAATATTGGGTCAAATGGATTGAGCTAGAAGGTTTAACTAAAAAAGATATGAGTCAAGGGTCAAACATGTCAAAAGTTAATTTGAAGTGTGTTCAAATGCACAAGTCCTCAAAAATCTTCCAATAATATAGTTCCTTTGTAACCATTTTTCAACCCACCAGTTTCAAGATTGTAGGGTTTGGGTTAAGAATTGGTATGTTATTAAGGTTTCTTTTGAGGTTTCCTTTAATATTTTAACATTTACATTACATGTTACATTGGTATGTTATTAAAGTTTCTTTTGAGGTTTCCTTTAGTGTTTTAACTTTTAACATTTACATTACATGTTAAGGTGTCACAGCTAGAGCGTGTTAACTATTACAAGTAAGCTAGAATAGCTTACCTTAATTAACAGAATCTTTCTAGGAAGTTAATTGTGTTCAACCTCCGAGGTTTTTATTGAAAGTAGAGGTCACAGATTCCAAATTGCATTATATATATGTTATGTTTAAGTTCTGAATTTCTGCATGTGAGGCTAATATATTATATTCTGTCACTATCCTAGTTTACAGTATATATTTTATGCTCATTGAAATGTTCTAAATACAATGTCTAATGAATATTGGAAGGACTATGTAGAGGTGAAAAGATGGGCGCATAGGGCAGGTTGGGTAACGCGTCAAAACGTATCGGGTTGAAATAAGTTTTTTAACTATTTGGATTGAGTTGACTCTCTGAAACCTTTTCTTTTCCATTTTTAATAAATAGCTAATGCGTTATATGTGATTACAAAGACCATGTTATTACAATTTAACCTTTTAAAGTTGAAAGATTTAGGAAGTTGATGACATTAAAATTATACTTTGGAGGACTTTCAGCCCATTTGACTGATTTTCTTTTAGCTTAATCTGTTGATTTGTCATCTTAGGACTTAGGGTCTAGGGCTGACCCTAAGTTAAAAATGATAGATGTTGGTACGTATAAATGTGCCACATTAATATCTTTTTTTTTATTAAGTTACTGCTTAGTATGTATAGATAAATAGTATTTTGATTTCTACATGCTATTTTAAAACATGTGTATGAATGTTTTTCATCAAAACCAAAAAGATTCTGTAAAATCATTATGTCCCCAAAATTTATCCGCTTTCTTTCTAGTTTATTCCAAAAAAATGCCCATTTCCAAGATAATTTACTAAGTTTCTCATTCTACCGTCACAAAACTACATTGCTTGTACATTTCCTAAAACTCTATGCATCTTAAACTGTTGATACTTACTTTAGGATGTATAGCTAGAGAGGGTGTATTTATTTTTATTGAGTTATGCTTTTAGTGCAATGGTCTTTTATTTCTGGTAAAGAATGCTTTGAATGCTCAAAACGTAAAGATTGGCAGATTGAACTCCATCTGTAAAAATGAATAAAAATGTCAGTGACACGAAGTTTCTCATTCTACCGTCACAAAACTACATTGCTTGTACATTTTCTAAAACTCTATGCATCTTAAACTGTTGATACTTAGTTACTTACTTTAGGATGTATAGCTAGAGAGGGTGTATTTATTTTTATTGAGTTATGCTTTTAGTGCAATGGTCTTTTATTTCTGGTAAAGAATGCTTTGAATGCTCAAAACGTAAAGATTAGACTCCATCTGTAAAAATGAATAAAAATATTTATCAGTGAATAAAAATGATAAATACAGGATGTTAAATTGTATGATTACTAGAGATGCAGTATTTGTTGTTACATATTCTGCTTGTGTTAGTTTCTCATATGCTGTTTACCTCACTATTGCATGAGCTTTCAGCTTTCAATACCTCTATTCCTAATACATACATTTTTACAGGACTATGAGTATGCATGTTACAACCCTTTCATGTTTGATATTGCAAATCACTTTTGTGAGATGGCTGCTGATTATCATACAGAAACACCTCATGTGCTGGATTACAGTAAATACCCCGGTAGGTGAACATTCTTAATTGTTTATCTTCTGATATAGCGTACAAAAATTGCTTCAGCTTCTTATGAATTGCAACTGAAACAGATCTTGAAGAGCGTAGGAGATTTATGCATGTATATTTGAGTTCATCAGGTACCAACCAACATTAACATGGTGTGTGTTTGTGTGTGTGTGTGTGTTTTTTTTTTTTTTGCAACAAATCAACAACCGGCTGATTGTGGGCTTCTATTATAACACTGTTACACTTATAACATATGTTTAAAATTATAGTTACATAATGTAGCCTTGTAGTAATGAAAATAATCATGGTGAGCTTGAAGTTCATAATCTTTAACAAAGTTACCTATGTAGGAATAGGTGATTTTCTTGCTAGACTAAGTGACAAGACGTACTTGAGGCCCTAAGGGTTCGCTAGGCACGAAAAAGTGCATGCGGAGACAAAAATGCAATAATAGTAAGACCAAAATGTGTGTGTGTATGTGTTTATAATAGACAGAAAGTTTTAAAAATTATACTTAAAAAATTAGCCATTAGAATAATCAAATTAATACCAAATTTCAAAACTAATAACAACTCACAAAAAATAAGCAAGATTATCTGCTTTTAGACATAAAAAAACATAAAAGAAGATAAATCCAAGTAATTCTACAAACTTTTTAGGCTCCTTACAGATATGAAAAAAAAAACCCATATGTGACATGGTCTTGAAGGAACGAATAACCCAAACATCAACTTAGGCGTTGCAGTTGCGTATTCTTATGGTTTAATAAACAGAGACACGGGCTGGTGGTCCAAAATATCCATATGGGCTAGGCCCATGATCCAGAGGGTCTGGAACCTTAGGACTTGTGCAAGCTTAGGAGGGAAGATACATTATCTTTGAAGCTAATAAAGAATATATTAAATCTAACTTTATGGTACAGGTAATCAACCTGTCAACTCAGAAGTTGACAAGATGCTTGAAGAAGTTGAGAAGTATACTCTTGCAAGTCATCTACTGTGGGGCTTATGGGGAGTAATATCGGTAATTTTTATACTTGTTATTTGTTTTGTTAAAGAATCGTGTTTTTGTTTCTAAGCATGTGTTATTTGTCTTTGGTTTCCACAGTCATAGAAATATATATCATATGAATTGTATGTTCTTTTAAGTCTGTAGACTTTGCCAATGATGTATTGAAGGAATTTGCACAGAAAAAATAGGCTTGAAAATTGTGATTTATGATCTTTACAGCTTAGTGGTTTTGTAAGTTGTTATTTTGCTAGACCAAAATGTTGTCTGTTCTGCGTTCGGCACTTGTTTCATATTCAAAAGGATTAATTGGATGTTACCGGGGCTCATAGGGTTTAGAAGTCCATAAGCAGGACAAATAAGCTCCCTAAAAAGAACTGCAATAGTTGCCGGAGCAAAAGTTTGTAGAGGTGGAAAAGTAATCAAGTCATGTAACAAGTCTACCCTAAACAACTTTTAATGAAAATATTTTTTTTTTTTGTATTAATAAGTACTGTTTAAAGACGATTACAACAATTATATTAGTGTTTTAAAAAGCTTATATTTTTTAGTAAAATGGTTTAGTAGCTTTACGCACTTAAAAAACACAGGGTGACTTTTGACCTGTTTCTTTTTATGCTTTTTTCGATATACCGGTTTGCCTTGCTCTAAATCACCTCCTCTAGTAATTGACACAGGTTCTGACGTTCTAAAATAGTTATTTGCTTCTTTTAACTTTCTTTTTTCTTTTTCATTTTCCTTTGAGAAGTCTGTATTATAATTGATTGAAACAACATTCTTATTAAAAAGTGAACTTCATTAATATTTTTTAGTTTATATTAATTCAGGAACATGTTAATGAAATTGATTTTGACTACATGGAGTATGCAAAGCAGAGGTTTCAAGAGTACTGGTTACAGAAACCTAAACTATTGGGTTGCTGTAATGTAACTGGTAACTGAACGGCTCTCAGGTTTTGTCTATCGTAGTAGTGTTGGATAAAAGATGTTATAGAAATTCTTGACAGTTAAATTTGTTAAGCATGGTAATGATATTCATCAAGGATGGTCAATGGTCAACTACATGAAAGAATAAAACTTGGTGCTTTTTAGCTTGTTGTAGCAAGTAATGATATCTTCTTGTTAGTTTGAAGAACATGTTATTTCCTTTCCTTGAGCACATCACATGCATCATTTGTCTAGAGTTCTTCTAGTCTGAACTCATTAAGATAAGAGTTTGTTGTGTTATATCTTTAACAACTTGTGTATAAAATGGAAGCATAACTTACAGGCTGGGCTGGGGGCAATTGTTTTTAAAACATTGCATCTCAGTAAGAGGGCAATTGTCTTTAAAACATTTTATCTCACTAAAACGAACAAAGCTTTACTTTACTTTTTTTTTTTTTGAAAGTAAACTTTTAAAAGCTTTACTTTACTTATCTTCTCCTTGTACGTATCCTCTTTCTTAAAGTACGCATCTCTGTTTTTGTGATGGAGTGATTCTCTACTAATTTAATTAATAAACAAAGCTAATACCCTATTCGATTTGTTAGGTTATAATTGTAGTGGAATGGGATGGAATTTCACACAAGGACAATAAGAAAGAAAGAAGAACGAGGTTTTCATAATCAATTGATAAGCATGACAATCGTTACTTGCTACATTATGGATTACAATAGAAAAATAAAATGACTCCTAAACTATGAACAATCATTGTGTTTGCTCTCAAATTACACTTTGGAATCTAATAAGAACGAGATCGAATACAAAAGTTGTGACAATCATCCTTTAATTTGGTTTTCCAAACTATTATAATGACACATACCTCCTTTGAATTTAGTGAGCTTTTTTATTGTGTGGTGAAGAAATACCGGTTCTAATCCATGTGGGTTAGAACCAAAGAGGTAGTCTCGACATGTATTAATCCTTAATCGTTTCTAGATCAACGGCTAAGTTTGTCTTGAGAATTGATCTGCAAAACAATGAGAGGTGAGGTTCCATTCCTTGGAATTTTTCCATCTTTCACCTATTTCATCCAGAACACATTCTAAAGCAAAATTTTCAATGCAAAACGCTTGAAACCCCGTTTTCTCGCATTCCCAACTTCGGCTTCAACGGGTTGTGGTTGTTAAGAAGATTCAACGGGTTATGGTTGTTGAGATTGAAGTTGTGTGTTAAACGGGTTTCGCATCATCATTTGTTGTAAAGATTGCATTTGTTGCGTTGTTTGGAGTTGGTTCATTTGCGTGAAAATGTTGGGTGTTTGTTGAAAACCCGCGAAAGCGTTGAGAGAAAATTGCGAGGATGTCTAACTCGGTTCCATTGAAGGATAGTAGCCGGGCACGGTAAAAACGCTTTGGTTTGGGTTTGGGTTTGGGTTCGGGTTGTTCGGCTCCATGGCAAAAGTAGAAGAATTTATAAAAAATTAGAAGAAAAGTTGAGAGAGAATTGTTTGAAGTAGGTAAAAAATGGTGTGTTTTATATGTAAAGATATTAATATTTTTGATTTTTTTTTATAATTATGATCTGTTGGTTTTGAAATTTTGAAAGGAAATTGATTTTTTTATCCAACGGCTAGCCCACCTCTCAACGTTCACTTTTCTGTCTTCTAGCGAACGTCCTCAACGTCTGGGTGTGGACGATTTGGACGACACCGGCTTAGTGGAACTGGTGTTGAGGCTCGTCGCCGCCTCACAACGACCCGGGACGAGCCCCACACCAAGTAGCCTTAGGGTATACGGGGCACCAGCGGGGAGTGGCCGCGGTGACCCAATTCCCCCAGCGGGAACACCGCCGCCATCCCTGCGGTGACCCAATTCGGGGAGGAGGGTCGGGGGGAGTTCACCGATTGAATATGGGAGAGAGATGGTGGGCCAGCCTGTTTTCAACCAATCAAAATATATATTTTTTTTAAATAAAAAAACAAGGGGAGTTAAGAGGGGAGTGCCGCCATCAAATTGGGGTGTGAGGGGAGTTTAAGAGGGGAGTTGACGTGGCATAACCTGATTGGGTGTGCGTAAGAGAGGGGACTCCCCTAAGAGGGGAGTGCCCCTCTCACCCTTATAGTGATGTGGTAATTGACGTGACTTTTTTTAATGATGTGACATATGATGCAACACTTATTTAGTGATGTGACATCGATATTTTTATGACGTAACATATGATGTTTGATGACATGATGAGTTAGTTTGTGTAGAGAAAAATAAGTTGAAAATTAAGACTTGAAAGAAAGAGATAAAATTCATTGCAAGTAAAATTCACACCTAAGCCAAATGGGGAAAGTTGGAACATTCCTAAAATTTATTTCCTGCGAGGCCTGTACCCGGTTTCATATTGGAATACTTACTACTTGTTTAGGAGATCCGAAAGTGCAACTCATATTTGTTTAGCATCATCATCATCATCATCATCATCATCATCATCCTGTAAGCCATGAAGAAAAAGCTCGATACCCGTTTCCCTGCTGTAAGTTTCTCCTTTATTATCATATCAATTTCCTGTTGTGCGAGTTTTCCTGGAGTTTCGTAACCCTTTATCGCAAACAATTTGTTTTTATATGATGGATTGGATGGTTTGCCCAATTGTTATGATGAAGAATCAGAGTCAGTCAGTAGTATATATGTAAATTAGGGCACATGCATACATATGGTTTTGTCTGTGTATTTGTAGAAGAACATCATCCATACTAGTGGAATTTTATTTTTGCATCTGAGCTATGAACAAAATTAGGAATAATGAATGATACAAGTAGATTTTAATTAACATCCTAGGCGTTAGTTACATCTTGGTTGTAATTAGGAGGAGGAGGAGGCTGATATGATCCTATGAATGCTTTACTTGATAAAATAGCTAAGCTAGCTAGCTAATGAGAGGAGAGAGATAGATAGATTATGATTATGGTTGTACATTTCGTGCGTTTTAAAACCACACAAACAAACTGTCCCTTGTAGTTTAGGAGATCTTTGTGATAATTGAAGCAATTAAAGGAAGATGTAACTTTTGTGTATTATCTGCAGGCCCGGATTAAAAAGATAATGCAAGCTGATGAGGATGTTGGAAAGATTGCCATGGCCGTGCCAGTATTAGTTTGTGAGTCGTTAGCCAAAATATTTCAACTCATTTGCTTATAAATAGATCAGTTTTGGGTTGTGTTTTATCTCAAACAGGTAAAACTAACAAGTTTGTCTCAATGAATAATGGGTCAAAGGTATTGAGAGTTATTCAAACGGAATAATATTGTGTTTGTAATCATATAGCACATTAATTGTTTGCGTAATCGACAAAAAAAAAAAATATTTGTGGTCAACCGGAATCGAACCCGGCCTGCTTCAGTTTTGACTCGTTACCCAACCCGCCCATCTCTAATTATAGGTATTTTTCCCCCATGTGAGACCTTTTGTGTTTCTTACCCTTCTCAATTATTTATGCAGCCAAAGCATTGGAATTGTTCTTGCAAGATCTTTGTGATCGTACATATGACATCACTCTTCGTAGAGGAGCAAAGACTGTTAACTCACTTCATTTGTAAGTGAAGATTTGAATTTCTTTTCTATTTTCTGAATTGGAGGGGCTAATTGTTTTTGTAAATTAACTTATTTCCCTATTATGTTAAATTTTTCTGTGAACTAGCTTTAATCTGGCAATTCAGTTCAAACATCATATTAATTTTGTGAAGAATACCAAGTACAGTTCATAATTACTCTTGTTAAGAATAAATCATATATTCATATCCACATATTTCTTTGCCTTCGTATTTCAAGGTCGATCTTGTCTCGATTATATATAATTAGTAATTAATTTATTCATGTATATAATTCTTTATATATTTTTGTAATTATAAATTTGTATAGTTATCATCATAATTATTATAATGGTAATTTTTATCATATTATTATAAATTTATCATCTAAAATATAAAAGATTATATTTATATAAATAGTAGGTTCGTTCAAGCTTGTGCACATGGTCAAGCTTGGTATATGAAGCTTGGGATTGAGCTCGATTATTAAATGATTTTAAATTTAGGCTTGAGCTCGTTTAAGCTCGGCTTGTTTTGAGCTTTTTGTTAGCGGGTCCCAACTAGCACCATTTTCATTTCTTAAACTGATATATTGACATATGTTTGGTGTGAAAAAACAGTAGTGAAATTACACTAACCGATTTATATTTTAATTTCAGGAAGCATTGTGTTCAAAGCTACAATGTGTATGATTTTCTGAGGGAAGTTGTCAGCAAGGTCCCTGACTATGGCCACTCAGAAGCTGGTGGTGATGAGCGTACAATGGCAAAGAGAAAGTAAGAATATTTTATCATCTTTTTCATTATAAACCAAGTTATTATTCTTAAACTGAATCTTGTTATATGGAGTTGTCTTATTTAACAAATACAAATCTAAAAGTTCACTTTTTTTTTCCTCTCAGGAAAGCTTCTGCTGATGAAATGAATGAAAGCGATGATGAATTGAAGAAAATTCGGATGGTAATAATTCTGATAATGTTCACTTAATTAATTGAATGAACACAAACACATGTCCTGTTGGTTCATATATGTTTGTTTACATCTGCTCATACTTATTTATTACTACTACTAATTTAGAACCAGTTTAATTTTCAGATTTTAGAAGCATTTGTTTATGTTCGTTCTTGTTCTGTACGTTTAGAACATAAACAAACACAAACAAGAAAATCCATTTGGTTAAAGTTAAACGAACAAGCCTGTTCATTTACAAGCCTACTTAAGAAATAAAATTGAGATTCGGAGCTATGTTAGAATCATCATTTTGTTGATGCAGAATGAAGGCGGACATACAAGCAGCAGTGGCAGTGGCAGTGGGAGAGGCAGAGGTCGGGGTAGAGGAAGAGGCCGTGGCAGAGGTAGAGTATCTGCAGAACGAGATCCTCCCCCCACTGAACCTGAATCTGTTCATCACAGCAGCAAGCCCACAACCGACATCCACTCGGAGTCCATCAAGAGTCAAACTGCAGTCGACGTTGTTCCAAGCAGAGACTTCGATCTCAATGCTGGCCTTGATGAGAATATAGATAAAGTGTCTGCTGCTGCATCAGATGGTGCTGCGCCGCCACAACAACCACCACCAGCAGCGGTTGCAGAACCTAGTGAAGTTGCAAATAATGAGTACCCCGGGTGGTCGGTTTCAGAAATCGACAGGATGGCCATTGACCCTCATCTTGCACACGCCAACTCGAGGTTGGATGAGGAAGATGAAGACTATGATGAAGAGTAATGCTTCTATTATTTCTATTTTACTTCTTGTTATATGTATTCATCATTTCTTTGTTGTTGTAGCCATATTATCCTGAACCTGTTGTTACTTCATGGCAACTGTAACAAAATATTTAACATTTATGTTAGGCTTAAATATGGTCATGATATTGTTTCCAATCTTCTGAAATTACACCATTTCCAATTGTTCACTCAAATCGTATTAGATGATTTTGACGATAACAAAAGTAAAAGACCTGTTATTTTGTGAAGGTAATAACCCCTCTATTAAACAAGAAATTTTCTTAAAAAAAAAAAGAACTACCAGCACCCTTGACCACTGTCACATGAAAGCAATGTCATTGATGGAATCACAGGCTTGTTGCCGGTGCCTAGGTAACGCCACCTAAACCACCGAGGTGGAATTGCCGCTGGTGGTGAGCCAGAAATGATAATTCGTTAACCACTAACTGGCGGGATTTATGATTTTCTAGTGGTCTTCGGGTTGATTGATAGGAATCATAATCTAGTTTATAGTTAATTGTCATTTGTCTATTCTAGGAGGGGGTTAGTGTAATTACTACTTCTATAAATAAGACATTAGTCATTATAGAAAATAGGAAGAGAATTAGTTAGTAATTAGGCTCATTGCCTTGTGCATGAGAAGGGCTTAGCCCTGGGCCACTTCGGTGGATATTATCCTGTATTGTCTTCTTCTTCTATCAAAATAGTTACAGATTTACTTTTCATCATCTCTTTTAGATTCAGTCTCTATCATTGGTCCGACCTGCCGCTTCTGCTCTGCCATCACTCGATCATCAATTCAATCGATCACATCTCTATTTGAGCTCTATCTTCAATTTTCAGATCTGTGATCCCAGATCCAATTCGATTTCAGATCTGTGCTCTCAGATCCAATTCGATTTCAGATATCATTTTATATTAGATTTTCAATCGATCTGAGTTTCAATCTCCAATCGATTCACTCTCTGATTTCAATCTCTGATTCGAATTCTGTTTCTGCTTTCATCCAATTCAATTTCCAGATCCGTTTCATCAGGTGTTCTTCCAAATTCCGATTCAATCATGATGAATCAAACCTCGCAATGTGATGCTCAGGATCAGAATTCTCGATTGGATGTTCATGAGCAACAGATTCAACAACTTCAATCGGATGTCACTGAGATCAAGGCTTCTCTCTCCGCGTTAACTGCAGATCGGAAGGACTTCCGTCGGTTCGTTTTGGCTTGGATGAAGTCGCAAGAGATGAAGACCGGCGATGGTTCGTCGGAATCGGGGTTTTCCGGTGAGGTATTTACATATTCTCCTCCTAAATCGGCTTTGGATTGGGATTTTGGTCCCAAATTTGCTTGCGATGGAGATTTGTCTGGTGGTATTCCGTCTCTGGCCGATCAATTGGAGGCACTCATAGCCAGATCTGAAGAACGCTGGAGTAAGCATGAACAATTGATGTCGATTAGTTCTCCAGTTTCACGTTTCTCAGACTTTAGGGAACCTAGGGTGGTGACGGTGGATTTACACGAAAAAGTGGGCTCAGGAACAGTGGTGGGCCTTGGTTTAAACAGAAAACCAGTTTTGGGCCGGGATTATCCAGATCCGGGCCAAGGTGTGGTGCAAACAATGGTTGTGGGTCTGATTTTCTCCGATTTGGACTTGTGTGAGAAGGGAAAAGCTCCGTTTGACAGGGGAAAGAGTTCCTTGTCTCAGCGTCCTCTCATTGGGACGCGATTGACGTTTTCGGCTATATGGCAGTTATGGGTCGTGCATGGGCAGCCTCGGCCACCGGACGTCGCAGTCGATTCCAGTCTTGAGGACAAGACTGTTTTGAAGGGAGGAGTATTGATAGGAATCATAATCTAGTTTATAGTTAATTGTCATTTGTCTATTCTAGGAGGGGGTTAGTGTAATTACTACTTCTATAAATAAGACATTAGTCATTATAGAAAATAGGAAGAGAATTAGTTAGTAATTAGGCTCATTGCCTTGTGCATGAGAAGGGCTTAGCCCTGGGCCACTTCGGTGGATATTATCCTGTATTGTCTTCTTCTATCAAAATAGTTACAGATTTACTTTTCATCATCTCCTTTAGATTCAGTCTCTATCATTGATGTACTACAAAACCGAGGACACCATGGGCCATCTGCAACCTGTACCGGCTGGTTCCTCTATACTGACCATTTACCAATTTATATAACCGATCCAAAATATTAAAATAACATAGTGAATTCAAGAACTCATAAAATAGCCTGTACCTTTTTACTGCATGTTTCAATTAGCCAAATTTAAGTTTTGAGAGACCTCAAAACCAAACCAAACAAAACCCATACTACTATACTACGGGGAAACCAAGATTAACATCTTTGTAAAATAACTCTTTTTTTTTTTTTTTTTTCTAATTAGAGAACATTTTTCATTTGGGTAAAAGGAGGTTACCACCAAAAGCACGCAATATATATCAACATAAAAGTAGGCAATGAGTTATTTTGAGTAATTTTAAAAATGAGACAAGTTATAATGGGCTGGGAAATAATAATCGATGAGTCAGGATGGGCTTTTAGTCTTTTAGATATCAATCTAAAATGTCTGATTGGTCAGGATGGGTAAGTGGGTAACCCTAACCACTGAATCAGAATCGTTCATAAACTCTATAGCAGCAAGACGACTCTTCCTATCTGGACTTCGATACCCTTTTTCTCATTTCCTCACCTCTTTTTCCTTCTCAGGATTATTATCGTATCCTCAAGGTGGATTATGAAGCTACAGAAGAACAAAATTATAAAAACAACACTCGTGTTCAAACAGTAAAGCGATGTAGACTTATTAACATAACCCAATTATTCATCTTTATACTACCAGACACACATGAAATTGCATATACACAAAAAAGCACAAAACGATACAAGTACTGCAATAGTTGATGCTGACGTCAGCCTCAACAAATCAATTTACAAATTGAAACACATAAGTCACATATTTAAGTATTTTTGGGTGATACAAAATTTGATAAACAAGCTACAATTAACCAGCAGAAACATAATCATATAAAACGATCTCAGAAAAATAACTTGGTTGAATTAGAGATAAGAGATCAGTAGATACGAATAAAGTTGGAATTAACGGAGACCGGTGTTGGCTACTGCGAGATAAATCCGATTGACAAATGATAATTCACCCATCAATTAAAGCCGCATGTTTTATCGTCGTCAACACCACAGCCCGAAACAACCCCACGTCCATCAACAACGAGGAGTTATTTTTTTGATTTTTTTGTTTTTTTTTTGATTTTTTGATTTATTTATCTTTGTAACCTATCATGTCCAAATTCATCTTGACAAAAACTCATCTTGACCTAAACCCATCCTAACCAATTTCTTAATAAACCGATCCTAACCCATAACTCATCTTAACCCATTACCCAAACCTGTCCAACCCACCCATTTTGCCACCCCTACATAAAAGTTATGAATTTGTTTCTCATGAAAAACCACCATCTCTCGGTATCCATCGATTGATTTTAACTGAAACAATATGTTAATTTTGTTGCCATGGTTACTTCATTTTGTGGGTCCATGCCTTTTTCAGTTGAAGTATTTATAAATAATATTTGGATGTTACAACAAGGTGTTTTAGCAACTGAGCAAACACTAGAATTGCCTATGTCTTGGGCTCCAAAGGCTGAAAGTTTTTGGAGGAATGAGACGAGGCAAAGGTGGAAGCCGATGAAAAAGCCAAATCCCTTTTGATTATGGCACTTCCTAATGACATTCTCTCAAGTAGATGCTTGCGCATCTGTTAAAGAGATATGAGATCAGTTGGAAAATCGTTGTGAAGGAGGAGTGAGAATGAAAAGAAACAAACGTACAAATTGTGTTTCCTCTTATGAGAGATTTAAAAGTTTACCAAATGAAAATCTTTGCAAAATTTATAACAGATTTGCAAAACTTTTAAATGATCTAAAAAAATTTGGTATTGAGAAATCAAATGATGAGAGAAATGTGAAGTTTCTAGATGCTCTGTTAAGAGAATGGAGAAGTCTAACAATGACTTTAGCCTCCACCCTAGAGTTTGGAAACATTAGTTTACATGACCTCTACAACATTCTTGTTCCTTGAGAAGAAGAAATTTATGAAAACTCAAACCAAAGGGGAGGACCCATTGCTCTCATTTCAAATTCTCAAAGAATAATCAATTTTTGATCCACAAACCTCTTATAATGAAAATATGGAGAATTCTGATACTTCATCAGATTTTTCAGCATTTCCTGAGGCAATTGCGTTGCTCACCAAGACTTTTGAGCAAATGTTAAGAGGTGGAAGCCATAAGTACCAGAAAAGTGATAAGGGGAGGATGGAAGGGAAATCTAAAGAGAAAGCAAAAGCAAAAGTGGTGTGTTACAAGTGTAAGCAAAAATGACATTATGCATCAGAATGCAAAACAAGAAACTGAAGGATGTTGCTTACTATGAGAAAAAGCCTGAGGAAGCCAAGAAACAACAACAAGTCAGTCGTATTGCAGGGACTGATACTTGGCTAACTGATGACTCTTCTGATGACGAAGAAGAAGAGATGGCCAATTTTTGTCTTATGGCAAAACTTTCTGATGCACAACTTTGATTTTGAACAATAACTAAACAAGCTTATGACAGATTTTGTGAATCTACAAGAAAAACAAAATTTAGAAAACAAGAAATCTGATGATTTACAAAAATTGTTGAATAACGTAATACTTGAAAACCAATTACTAATTGAGGAAAGTTTGAACAAACAAGCTAAAACTGAATTCTATGAAAATGAGAGAAAAGAGTTACACAAAAGAATTCATTATAAAAAGATCAATGTAAAAGGTTTTCAGCAAGCTAAAGATTTCATAAACTTTATTGAAACATCACCAAAAAACAAAGGTGAATGTCTGGGATATGTAAAGACTAACATCAGAAATCCCACCACCTTTGTCAAAGTCAGTGATAAGAATTATGATAAAATAACATTAGAATCTGATGTTGAATCTTGTAAATCAATGAGTTCTGACAATCTTTATCTACCATCAAAATGTAACACAAAAGGAAAGAGGCATGAACTAAAGCAAACATTTTTAGAAAATTCAATATGTGAGGCTTGTGAAATAGGAAAATCAAAGAGAGGCTCACATAAAACAATTTTTTAATCTTCAATATCATAAAATTTGAAACTTTTGCATATGGACCTTTGTGGATCTGTAAGCACATCAAGTTTTTCTTGTAAGAAATACATTTTGGTAATTGTAGATGACTACTTCAGGTACACTTGGGTTGAATATTTAAGAAAGAAAAGTGAGACCCCAGATCTGATGATAATTTTCATCAGAAAAAGAGAAAATTTGTTAAAAATACCTATCAGAAGGATCAGATCTGATAATGGAACAGAATTCAAAAACTCAAAACTTGAGACCTTCCTTATAAGCAAAGGAATCTCTCATGACTTTTCCGCTCCAAGAACTCCACAACAATATGGAGTTGTGGAAAGAAGAAATAGAACCTTGGTTGAAGAAGCAAGAACCATGCTTGTTTATTACAAACTGCCAATTTACTTTTGGGCAGAAGCGATTGCAAATGCTTGTTTTATGCAAAACAGACCTATTGTAAATAAAAGACATTAGAAAACACCCTACAACATCATAAATGGAAGAATACCAAATATAAAATTTTTACACACATTTGGTTGTAGATGTTTTGTATTCAATGATTTTGAAAGTCTTGAAAAATTTGACAGGAAAGCTGAAAAAGGCATTTTTCTTGGTTATGCATTGTCCTCAAAAGCTTATAGAGTTTTCATTTTAAATACAAGGACAATAAGGGAAAGTTTTTTTTTTTTGGGTAAAGGGTTACCCCGGTGATTTTATATATTCACAAACCAAAAAAACACAAGTAGTATGGATCACCCATACTAGTTCAAACATGGGACATACCCCCCATGAAAGCAAACAAGCCGAAAGGCAAACAGACAAAACAAAACCAACTAGACTATGATCTAGACTACAAAATATAGAAAGAGATCAAAGAACATCAGCCTCCGTCATCGTGTAATGAACCTCCATGAATATCCCACACCTCAAGAAAGCGCCTTACTCTATCGGTGTTCTTGAACTTTACTCCCATAAATCTGTACCGAATCATCTGAAGAATTATAGCAGACAACGCATTTGGTGGTCTCGTCTGATTCTTAAATAGTCTGGCATTACGCTCCTGCCAAATGAAATAAGCAGTCGCAGTAACTATAAGCCGGCTAGTGTAGTTGGAAGCTGATTTGGACGTATCCCGAGCTTGAAGCCAACCCATGATATCATTCCACTTTGGATCAACACTTTCCATACCCACCTTATCCCTGACCGAGCACCAGACTTGGGAAGAGAAATTACATTCAAAGAAAAGATGATCGTGAGAGTCAATATTCGCATAGCAAAGTAAACAACACATCATATTCATGTTCTTCCTTCTTGATATATCCCACTGTAATATTTTATCTTGAGTCAAAAGTTTTTGACGCATGATAAGCCACATAAGGAACGCATGCCTTGGGATACATTGAGAGAACCAAACAACATTCACCCACTCCACTTCCGTCTCCTTAGTTCTAATCGAATGCCACACACACGAAGAAGAATGTTCATTCAGATCATTGCCATCTTTCCATAGGAATCTATCATTTATGTTCGGAATTAACTGCAGTTGATCTAGCTGAATAAGGACCGGAAATAAGTCTCTCCAAGCCAAAGGCCACAACCAAGACCTATTCAACGAAATATCACTGACAGAAGCGTGAAGAGAGAAACCTGCTGAAGAGATAACCCTTGGTGTGATGAATCTCGCCAGCGGACCACACTCACACCACCAATCATACCACGCTGAAGTCTTCCTACCATCGCCTAGTTTGGACCAAATGTGATTCCTGATCAAAGGCCGAAGTTGAAGGATTTTCCTCCAGCTCCAACAACAGCTCGAAGGAACTCTACACTCCCAGAAATTAGATCTCATTAACCTGTGAGAATAAATCCACTGAACCCAAAGCGACTCCCGCTTGGTGATGATACTCCAAATGTGAGACGTCATGAGAGATCTATTAACTTCCTAAATCCTTCGTAATCCTAGGCCACCCTCATACTTCGGCACACAAATAGTTTTCCACGAGACTTTTGCCTTTCCTTTTTGGAACGAGACATCTTGAGACCACAAAAAATTCCTCATTCTGGCCTCTAGATCCTTTATGACCCGAGCAGGCAGAATTAACACTGAAGACCAAAAGATGTGCATAGAGGACAAAACGGATAAAATAAGTTGTAACCTACCAGCAAAAGAGAGTAGCTTATTCTTCCAGTTCATAATGCGTTTCTCCAACCTTTCTACAAGAATACTACAATCTTTGTAAAGAAGCCTGGACGAGATAAGGGGAACTCCCAAATATCGAACCGGCATCTCGCCTTCAACAAAAGGAATAATACCAAGAATAGCCGATTTGACTTGCCGAGACACATTACAAAACAATCCTGTACTCTTTTGGATACTTGGAACCAACCCAGACATACGAGTGAAATCAGTTAGGGCATTCATGATACATTTAGCCGAACTCACATCTCCTCTAGCGAAAAGGAATAAATCATCCGCAAAGTAAAGATTAATAATACGTTGGCGCTCACACTTGTTATGGAATCTAAATGACGAATCAATACAAGAGGCATGCTGAAGAACACACGTCAATACTTCCATAACCAAAGTAAATAAGTAAGGAGAAATTGGGTCTCCTTGCCTTAAGCCACGCTTGCCTTTGAAGTAACTATGGACACTCCCGTTCACGCATATAGAGTAGGACGGGGTAGAAACGCAAAGCATAATCCACTCTACCATCTTTTGGTTGAAACCAAAACCTAGCAAAACATTTTCAAGGAACTTCCAATCAACTGTATCGTACGCTTTTTGGATATCTACTTTAAACGCGCATCTAGGGGGACCATAATCTCTATGATAGTTATGCATTAATTCTTGTGTGAGGAGAATGTTGTCCGAAATCTTTCTGCCTGGGACAAAAGCTGATTGATTAATGCTGACAATCTCATTAAGAGCAACTTTCATGCGATCAGACACAATTTTGCTAATACACTTATAGATAACATTGCAACAAGCGATAGGACGAAAATCCTTAACCGAAGCAGGCGTAGACATCTTAGGAACAAGGACAATAAGTGTATGGTTGAGCTCTTGGAGTAATCGGCCTGAATTAAAGAAATCCAGAATAGCATTAGTCACATCGTTTCCCACAATTGCCCAAGCACTCTTGAAAAAAGCCGCAGTGTACCCGTCTGGACCAGGGGCTTTGTCATTACCAATGGCAAACATAGCTGTTATGATCTCCTCAACCGTGACAGGATGAACCATATTGGCGGCCACATCTAGGTTAAGACTATTCGTAAAAATCTCAGGTGACGGGGTCAATATTACGTCTCCTTCCCGGCCTAAAAAATTCTCATAGTACTTCACAAAAGCATTAGGCACACACTCACCTTCACAAAAAACCCCATTAGTATCCGTAATGCCATCAATTCGACTTCTATGGTTTCTAGCTTTAAGCGACATATGATAAAACTTTGAATTTGCATCACCCGCTCTCAGCCAAGCCACCTTGGATTTTTGTTTTAAAAAATGTTCCTCATCAAGGCTAGCTTCTTGAAAATCACGAGTTACTCTAGCTTCCTCAATTCTAAGATTTTCATTGAACGGGTCTTTCTCCATTTCCCGTTGGATAACATCCAGCTTCCCGCGCAAATCATCAACTTTCTTATGCAAATTACCCTGCTTGAATAAGAGAGATCGAAGGGGGGGATTTTAAAGCACACAAAATTTTAACCAAACGGAATTGATGAACCCCCTTGAAGGTCAAGTCCCAATTACTCTTGACAATATCCATAAATCCCGGTTTATGAACCAAGAAGTTTGCAAACTTAAACGAGCTGGCTCTTCTCTTCGCCGCATTAGTGATTTTAAGAATACAAGGGCAATGATCAGACACCCTATACGGTTGGAAAATTGTAACTGCTTCAGGAAATTCGCTAACAAACGGGATGTTTCCCATCGCCCGGTCAATTTTCTTCAGCAGTCCAACACCCCTTTTCGGCTTTTGGTTCCATGTAAAATGGAAACCTATGCTTTTAATGTCAGCAACCTCAATTTCATTGACACACTCCTGAAAATATCGCATACTAGTAGATATACCAGAGGCTCCCATAGATTTATCTTCCAAGTTCAGCGCGGAGTTGAAATCCCCCATAATCACCCAAGGACTATCTGCCTCGAGAATTTTGTGCCTAGCTAAATGTCTCCACAACTCTCTTCTTGTAATGTAAGAATAAGAAGCATAAACTATCGAATAGAATAAAACCCTTTTGTCACTCTTGAATATCATTTGGACATGAATAACTTGGGGGGATTGAGCTAAAACCATGATATCAAACACATCTGGGTTCCATCCAATAATAATTCGAGTTCCTTTGTCACATTGGCCTCCATTAGACGTCCACTCCCAATCTCGAAAGATTGAACGACATATTTTATCTAGTTTACTGACTTCGATATGAGACTCAAGAACCGCCCAAAAGCTAACACCATTTTCCTTTACCTGTGACGAACCTCCGTTTGTTTCAGAGGGCGGTTCAACCCCCTAATATTCCAAGTGGCTAGGCTAACCATTGGAAACAACTGGAGAAGGAGTGCTTGCCCCTTTTTTCTCATTCGGCTTCGTAGAACCTGCCACCAAAAATTCATCTGTTTCATTGTAAACTTCCACCACCTCCTCGTCATCAGAGTCGTCTAAGCCACTACTAGCCCCTTTACTACATTGTCCTTTATCCACATCAACCGTATTTAAAATATCAAAAGGATTCAACGTTTGAATATTCAAAGTAGCCGACTTTATATTTAAATCATCCTTACGCTTATTAATAATTGGCCTATACTCAAACTTTGATTTGGGTTTAGTAATCTAGATTCCATTTTTCCTAGCCACTTTTTTTGCTTTGGACCTCCATATAACCATCATCATCTTCTCTAGGAGCCATCTTAGTTTGGGATCTACCTTGATTACCTGGCTGCCGAACATTTTTCTGACTAGCAATATGAATAGATCTTCTCGGTTTCTTAGGGCACGAGTCATTTGAATGCCCGAATACACAACATGTCGAGCACCTGAGAGGGTTCCATTCATATTCTACATACAACGTTTCTTTAATAAAACCATCTCCCTCCGGATCAGGGATTGCCATAGTAATTTTCTCTTTTAAATCTTTATCCGTCGATACTTCAATAAGGGCTCTAGCGTAGCTACTTCTACCCTAGTTGTCCACACACATCGACGTTGTGTATGAGTCAAGGAGTTTTGGTTCACCAATGGCAGTTGCCATCATACTAAGACCACCCTCCGTATAAGCAGCAATCAGAACTTCATGAATTTTTACCCATACCTGGACTTTGTTCACCTCCTTCTTCTCCAGTTTTGTTGTTGGCGACCATTCTTGAAGGAAAAAAGGTTGTGACCGTATAATCCAGGGACCAGAAGCAAGAACATCCAACATACCCTTTTAATCCGCAAATTTAAAAAAGAAAAAGCCATTTGCATTCATCATGGATTTCTGTAAACCGAACTTTTTCCAGTTGTTTTAAACAAAGTACTCGACCACAGGATACGCTATGCGATCACCCAAGAAGTATCCATACAAAGTGTTAGCTAATTTATCTTGGACCACTCGAACCGATTCCACCGGGAGCACAATATCACAATCTTCATGATGGATAGAACTAGCAAGAGATCTGAAGTTTACCTTCTGAGTCTTCTGGTTCATCACCGAGTCCGCATAAGAAAAAGGCTTGATCAGATTGGTTCCTTCGTTCTGACTGACGTCAGCCCTAGTCGCCCCTTCCTGAACCGGATCAGGTTTCAGATTATCTACGAGCACCGGCTTCGTAATCTTTAGCAGTTCATCTATCACATTAATTTTCCTTGGTTCAGTAGCTGAATCCTGAACAATGCCTCTCCGCGGCATGAAAGTATTCCCTTCGACATCAACCACACGACTAGCAATCTTGTTGAAAGTAATAGGAGACTTCCCTCCAACTTGTTGATGAATACCACTTGGTTTGTTTCGATCATCCACACGAGTATCATCCACCCTCTCCATAATCAACTTAACAGCCAACCATGCACAAGAAAACCAGCAAGAAAACAAGAAGACCCACGAACAGAAGAAAACCAAGGAAAAACGCTAAAACCCTAATCTAGCTAAAAACCCTAACCCATGTTCCTTGCAAAACCATATAGAGAAATTGGTAAATCTAGGTTTCTGCCTAACCATAAGGACCGACAAACCAAGTAATCTATACAATTTATCCGAAACAAAAGATTAAGGCCGTCGATTGAAGAACAGGAACAAGAAACCCTACTTTCTGATCGGTCACTATTGCTAACGAGTTCGTATTAGATGATTGATGAATCAAATCACTAATAACAGACTATTATACAGAAGATTGCGAAGAAAAAGTTAGGGTTGCATGATGAACGAAAAATCGCCTGGCTAGAGAGAGAGAGAATAAGGGAAAGTTTATATGTATCATTTGATGATTCATCAGAAACAGAGGTTTCCAGTGAAATTCTGAAAGAAATAAACTTTTCTGATCAACAAGAAAATTCTAACCATCTTCTTAATATCCTAACTGAAGAACTTCTTGAATGTGACCATACAAACAAAGAATCATCCACAAGTCAGTCACATACTAACCTTGCAGGAAATCTAGTGCACTCACCAGAAAATTCACAAGATGATCAGAATTTTGAAATTCATCAGAAAATGAGACTGAACATCAGAATTCTGATCCTCTCAGTGCAACAGAAGCAACTAATCCGGGGGAAGCTTCAGAACCATCAGAACTATCAAGCTCTCACAACAATTGTAGATGGATAAAAGGACACTCTCAATCAGATATAATTGGGAATCCTGAAGAAGGTGTCAAGACAAAATCTGCAACAGCTCATGAATGTCTACATACTGGTTTTCTAAGCATAATAGAACCAAAATCTGTCAAGGAAGCTCTCAATGACTCAGATTGGGTCCAAGCAATGCAAGAAGAGCTTAACCAATTTGAAAAGAGTCAAGTATGGAATCTGGTACCTAGACCAACTGACAAAACTATCATTGGAACAAAATGGGTATTTAGAACAAATCTGATGAACAAGGTGTCATAACAAGGAACAAGCAAAGGCTTGTGGTAAAAGGCTATTGTCAACAAGAAGGAATAGACTATGATGAAACCTTTGCACCAGTTGCCGGACTAGAGGCAGTAAGTGTCACACCCCAACCGATGGCGGAGACATCGGGGCGCAGCACTGAGCGAAACAGATTGTCCAAGAGAAATCCATAACAACTAAAGTTACCAGATATTTAACATTATGTCCCATACCATAATATATCAAATAAAAGAAGTTATTACAGACATTGTTTTCTCAAAGACAGATAAAATGTTTTGACAACTCAGATTTTTATTAGATTTGTTTCTAGACTCCACCCTAGCTTGATTCCAGCAAGTAATAAGCAAAGCATCCTAAACACCTACCACATACGTTAAAATAGAGGTCAATACACATAGTGTAAAGGTGAGCATACAAGTTTGATAGTATAATAGATTGCGGAAATCGTTTACGCATAACCAGCATGTAACATGTAGCAAAGTGAAGCTAGTAGGTTATCGACAATGAAATATGCACAGACATGACTGCGAGTTGTAGAATGTGCAACACATATCACCACTGTGACGCGTGAATAAAAGCCCTTAACAACCCCTGTCCACGACAGGTGCTGAGTCCAAACTATAGTACTATCGTTGCTAAGGTGTCAGGCAACAATCACTGTGTAAACATAACATACAAGCATTCATCGAATAACACGTATAACATGCGAGAGTGGTTAGTGTATAAAATGTGTTTGCGTTGTGTGATCGATGTGATTTAGTATAAGTAACGTATGTAACACCCAAAAGTGATTAAAGCAAAAAGGGATCGAGTATACTCACAGATTGGGTTTAGTAACTAAACACTCTCTTGGATTGAAGGGAGCACTGAGAGATTAGCCTAAACAGTTAACGATAGCATAAGCGATGAACGGTGCATTAAACGGTGCAAGTGAGTGGAGTGACGGAGGGTCATCTGATCGGATGGCAATCTAGACGGATGGTCATCTAGTCGGATGGATGTGTTTGTGTATGATGGCTTTGAAGTTTTTGTTGTAGCATTTTAAAAACATAGAAGTATCTCTACCTTTCAGGTCATTCGATCGAACGGTCGTCCGGTCGGATGGCTGTTCGCTCGGATGGCGATCCGTTCCAGCGAGACATTTCTCAGAGAACAAGTTCATAGCAGAATGGTCATTCGACCGGATAGTCATCCGATCGGATGGCCATTCGCTGGATACTGATGTGTATAGTGAATGTTGAAAAGTTTAAGTGTTGAGGACCAAATGTCATCCGATTGGATTGTCGTTCGATCGGATGGCAATCCGATCGGACGGCAGTCCGTCCAGTGACTTGCTCGTTTTAAAATTTATTAAGTTTGAAAGTTTGCAGTTTGATCAAGACCGTATGACAACGTGTTAAACAATGGGAACTCCCTCAAGCCCAAGTCATCCGATCAGACGGGAATCACCCCAGCCTGATCAGTTAACGGGTCTTGACGGTTGTTTCTGTTCAACCCGTTAAGTCGGTTATCTCGTTGATAAGAACCAGATCTCAAACCAACACATCACTAGAGAAAGACTGGAAGGCCCGAATGAGCTCCGATTATATCGGTTTTGAGTTCATGAGTGTAAAAGAGTTGAAAGAAAGTTATCAACCATCTTTCAATCCTTTTAATCTCGAAAATGTTTAGATTTAGGCGAATCAGTGTTTAAACATGTTGAAATCTTCTCAGATCTGAGTTGTTCTTGGTGGAATGAGGTCAAATCTTGAAGTTCATAAGAACCCTATGATGACATCATCCTAGAACACCTCAAATCAGCCGATTTCATGGTTAAAAGTGAAGATTTGATGGTGAAAAAGATGAAGATATGTGTGTAGATGATAGAAGTACGAGATTTGAGGAAGAAACTTACAAGAATTACGAGGGATCGAGAGAAAATAGGCTGAGAAGTCGAAGGGTCGCACCAGAGCTGTCACATCACTATTCAAGTGATGTGACAGGTGCTATTTATAGGTGAAAGGAGAGTGAAGACGGTGCAGTGTTGCGGATCGGAGGGTAGTCCGATCGGAGGGCAGTTCGATTGGATGGCCATCCGATCGAATGGTCATTCGATCGAACGTCTCCGGCGAGTTGGTTTTGACGTTTCGTTTCGTGCGTTGAACGTTGTGATTCGTTTCGAGTAGCGATGCGATAGTACCAAACAATAGTTACACCAATAATTTAACTAACATACAACTACATAAGTAATCCTGCATCTCGAGTTTGCGATGAGATTGCGTTGCGATAGAGTTGCGATTGTGTTTTTGAATAATCACCACAAACAAATATAAGCATGCACAAATAACACGTAATAGCACACACACGTAAAACAATATCCAGAACTCATAATTCGAATTGCGTTGCGATAGCGATGAGATCAGCGATAAGTCGATTAGTGATTAATCATCGATTAAACTGAGATTATTATAGATACTCCACATAATACAACTAAAGTTCACAAATTAAAAGATCGATTACAAGTCAAAGAGTACAATCAATAATTAAGCAAGGAGTGACAGATCGCATTTAGCAATCTTTTCTTCCTTTGACTTGTACTTTGACTTTCAAAACACGGGGTGTTACAACCTCCCCTACTTTAGGGAATTTCGTCCCGAAATTAAGGCACAGGCGTAACGAAAAGCTGTGGATACTTCGCCTTCATGTCACTTTCGAGTTCCCAAGTGAACTTCGTGTCGCGTTTGCCTTCCCAGTGAACCTTCACGATGGGAATGCATGAGCGTCTGAGCTTCTTGGTTTCTCGATCCATGATCTCGACAGGCTTTTCCACGAAGTGTAGTGTTTCGTCCACTTGTCGATCCTCAAGTGGCACTTGTAAATCCTGCTCGGCTAGACACTTTCTGAGGTTCGAGACGTGGAAAGTCGGGTGGACGTTGCTAAGTTCCTCCGGTAGTTCGAGTCTGTAGGCCACTTTGCTGATCCTTTCCAGAATCTTAAAGGGTCCAACATATCGAGGCGCGAGCTTTCCTTTCTTGCCGAATCTGATCACACCCTTCCAAGGTGAAATCTTTAGGAGTACGTGATCGCCAACGTCAAATTCAAGGGGCTTGCGGCATCTATCGGCATAACTTTTCTGACGGCTCCGAGTTTTCATCAGATTGTCTCAGATTTGGAGGATCTTGTCAGTCGTTTCTTGCAGTAGCTTAGGACCGGTAATTTATGCATCTCCGATCTCATGCCATACAATAGGCAATCGACATTTTCTTCCATATAATGCCTCAAACGGTGCCATTTGAATGCTAGAATGATAACTGTTATTGTACGAGAATTCGACCAAAGGTAAGTGCGCGTCCCAATTACCATCGAAATCTATGACACACGAGCGAAGCATGTCTTCAAGGGTACGTATCGTTCGTTCAGTCTGACCGTCGGTTTGGGGATGGAAAGCGATACTTAGATTAAGAGTAGTACCGAGAGCAGATTGAAACGTTTCCCAGAGACGCGAGGTAAACCGACCATCACGGTCAGAGCTAATGTCATGAGGCGTCCCATGTCGACATATAATTTTGTCAGTGTAGATCCGTGCTAATCGTTCTACCTTAAAGTCTTCTTGTATCGGTAGAAAATGAGCAGATTTAGTCAAACAGTCAACGACTACCCAGATGCTATCGTGACCTGATGGCGTGCGCGGGAGTTTCATTATGAAGTCCATAGCTATGCTCTCCTATTTCCACCTAGGGATCTCGGGTTTCACGAGTAAGCCAGAGGGTCTTTGTTGTTCGGCCTTGACTTTCGAGCAAGTCAGGCACTTTGAAACATAGATTGCGATATCTTTCTTCATTCCAGGCCACCAATGCCGTTGACGAAGGTCATGATACATCTTATCGGCACCGGGATGGATAGAATATCGAGACTTGTGGGCTTCGTCCAGCACAATTTGTCGTAAGTTGGTTCGCTTGGGAATCCAAATTCGGCCTAGATAATGAAATATCCTATTCGACTTATTCACGAGTTGTTCGCCATTATGGTGAATCCTTTCCTTCTTCAAAGTGCGTTCAGTGAAACAAGCATGTTGAGCGTCACGGATAAGAGCTTCGAGATTGTGCTGGGTTTGAGTATTACGAATGCTATGCAAATAGCTTCGTCGGCTTAGAGCGTCGGCAACGATATTTGCTTTGCCAGGGTGATAACGAACTCACAGTCGTAATCGTTAAGAAGTTCAACCCATCGGTGTTGGCGCATATTCAGTTCCTTTTGGCTCAAGATGTGTTGTAGGCTCTTATGGTCTGTGAAGACCATACACTTGGTACCATAAAGGTAGTGTCGCCAAATCTTCAACGCAAAAACAACTGCACCAAGCTCGAGATCATGGGTTGTATAGTTATTCCCGTGGATCTTGAGCTGATGAGACGCGTAAGCGATAACCTTGTCCCGTCGCATGAGAATGCAACCGAGACCAAGGTTCGAGGCATCGCAATAGACTACGAAGTCATCGTTTCCGTCGGGTAAAGCGAGCACGGGAGCATTGCAGAGCATAAGCTTGAGGGTTTGAAAGGAAGTCTCTTGTTCAGTTCCCCAAACAAAAGGCTTGTCTTTTTGCGTGAGAGAAGTAAGCAGCACAACGATTTTAGAGAATCCTTCGATAAATCGGCGATAGTAGCCTGCTAGTCCGAGAAAAGAACGGACTTAAGACGGATTCTTGTGTAACACCTGTGTCACTTCAACCATCAAACAAATACCAAACCAATGAAATATTGTATTTCATACTTGGATTTTGTATAAATATGTGCATCGTTCGCACATATCAATTCTTGTTCGATTTCAAGCTCTAAATCGCTTTCTGGAAGGTTATACGCGAACTGATGCGTAAATATAACCAGTTTAACGCAACAAACACTCCAGAACAGTGACATAGGCTTAACATATCTTAAATAACTTAGAAATATGTTTTGGAAGGTTTGGTGTGTCGAAATCAAGTTTATTCGCTTACAGGGACTAATTTAGACAAACTGCGAAAGTATGCCGATTCGTATTGTAACGAACATTCCGGAACATGATCATAAGTTAAACATGCCCTAAATATTCTTTACCTTAGAAATATGCTTTGAGGTGTTTTGGAGTGCAAAAATAAACATATTGATCAACAGGGACTAAAAGCGTCAAAAAGTGCCCAAATGACCAGATTCATTGTATCTAGTCAAATTTTGATGTTTTGATGGTTTTAACCCCAAGTTTTGCATTATATGGGCTAAAATTTGATGGTATTTCATGTCCCCTTGTATTGCAATACATGTGCCCACATGGAGGGTCAAGATCAAGGCACGAAATGCGAGAAACGATCCTAACGGTTCTCCGAAATCTATAAATACCCAAGCTCTCATTCCATTTTCCTCACACCTTGATCTGATTTTATGCTCTAAGTTGAAGCTTTATGCTTCATACCTGAGTATTTAGATCAAGTTCTTCCTAGCATGGACCCTTTGTAAGCTTCTTTCGTTCTTTTATGCGTTTTTAAGCGGGAAAGTCAAACAGTGTTTGACTTTCTGCTTTGACCAGTCAATGGTCAACACGAAGTTCGTTTGAACTTCATAACGTGAGTGTAATCACGATGGTTATAGTCTCTTGTGACTATACCTACTAATTACCACGTTATTTAGGCGTAGTGACGAGTCATAGTTTCGGTCAAAATGCGTGTTCTTGCGTATTTTGCAACCAAACTATTCTTAGGTATCAAGACCCTTTGTTTTGATACCAAACCTGTTTTCAAACCTTCTTAAATAGGTTTTAACATGTTTAACTCGTCACTTTTAGATTTGTGCTTATATAGGGTCGTAAGATAAGCGGTCTAACCAACCGCTTAGACTTTCGAACACGACCCGTTTGGTCGATCATTAGGATCCGACCAAACATGTTTTGTGACCATAGTTGTATAGGGAATAACCTTTCAAGGTTAAACCTTATGGTCACTTCGTTTAAATAGTTGTATGATAGGTAGTTTATATGCCTTAGGTAAATGACCAAAATGCCCTTTTTACGCATATATTCATTTTAAGCATATGTAACATAAATTTTGACATCTAAACTTATTAGGCAACATTATTAGACATGTTAAGGCATATATTACTTGTCATAGGACTAGTTAGGCGGTCCGAATGCGTTTTACGCAAACGACGCGTTAAAGTAGCATAAGCTACCTAAACGGGTTGTAATGGGTCATAAGCACTTAGGATAGGTTCCGTTTTAGGATGTAGGCTTTGTTTAACCATATTACATGAGTTCCTATACTCATTTGGTTTACGAAACCTCATTCTATCCGATCTTCTGATTTAGGTCCGGTTTATTTACTTAGTTACCTATATTAGGTGCCGTTTGATTCCGTGATCCCTCTAGCTTTGCTTGGTCGTTATTCAAGACTTCTAAGCATCCTCAAGTGAGTACATAGTCCCCTCTTTTACTGTTTTTAATGTTTTGGGGTGAAACATGTGTACCTATTTGTTATGTTCTTGATTTCAAAGTATAAATTGATTATACATGTTAGTACTTATCTTTTGACAAACTGAATGATTATTTATGGTTTAAACACTAATTTTTCAAAGATTATAAAATAAATTGTTGGATTGTACTTGTTTTATACATTCACCAGACCGATTGGTAGTATGATATAGCGCTATAGGATTAGACACCCCATTCCTGTTGTATGGAATGTCAGAAACCGATTTTTATCCAAATAGGGATTGCCTTTGTGGTATTTCTATAGTATCAAAGGTGTATTTTGATACACTAAGGTCTGAATGAATTCTAAAATCACATTTTTGTTGTACATTTTGTTATACTCCCAAAGGTATAGTTTGATATGCTCTCATATGTGATATTGTACAAAACAACATAAATTTTGTTAATTACTAAAACATAGTTTAATATGTTATTCATAAAACCAAAGCATAGTTTAATATGTTATTATTAAAACCAAAGTATACTTTTGATATACTACTGAAAACTATTATTTTGACGACTAAAGTATATTTAATATACTATCTGTTTAACTATTTTGGAACTGAAATATATTTTAATATATTACTTATTCGACTCTCTTAAAACCAAAGTGTATTTTTATGTATACTACAAACCTTTTTATCAAAACCTTGTTTTACAAACAACATATTTTATACAAACTCATTTTACTTAATTATTTAATTATGCATCTTTCTTTTATATCATCTGATTTCTTATCACTTACAAAGAAAACATTTTTAAGTTCATGACTATTTTTGTTAAACATTCTTTTAAATTTACAAGTTATGAATCATGCATTAATAAAACCTATGTATTTCACAGGCATTTTTATGCTGACGTACCTATTTTTACACATGTTTCAGGTGCTGCTATGTGATGATTGTTGATACATGCTATACATAGGATGGACTCGTGCCTTAGCGACTTTAAAACTTAAAAGACAATATTTGTATTCATTTGATTTGTAATAAAACAATGAGTTCAATATTTCAGTAAAACAAAATTATTAAATCCATGGTTGCGAAACAATGATTCTGTTACGACACTCCTCGACGTTTTCGCCACGATTCATTGTTTTACGTGGTCGGGGTGTGACAGAAAAGTTGGTATCAGAGCCAATGATTATAGGGAATTAGGTTATTAGTAATGCTTTGACCTAGACTATAACCTTCCTAGGACCCTAACACAAGTTATCTTGTGTTTAGTTTTAAAACAATACCGTCGCCTATCTTTAGGTGACAACCACAATAAGAACACAAATTTTGAATCCGCTTTGAAAACCAATCATCTGTTCTAGGATGATTTATTATAAGGTTTTGAACCTTCCAAGTTTTCAAAATATCATCAAAGTTTGGTCTAAATAATGTGAACACGTGCAAACTGGAAGGGTGGGTGCCTGTACCCTGAGTCTTCTGTCTAAGGCTAGAGTGTTCGTACAAATCCGCAATATCGGACCAGTCACTCTTTCCTGGGAACTCTTGGGGTGAGTGTCCACTTATAGGCGAGCATGTCTTCGCGATACATTATGAGGACCTATTTACTTTGATTCAGCTTTTGTGTGTCATTTGTTTGCTTCATAGTTCGAACAAATGACCATCATCCATGCTTTTTGGTCGGTAATTGCAACATCCCATTCTTACCCAATGCCATTTCACTTGTTTTCTCTTGTTTCCCCTTTTAGAATGCCTCCACGACATGACAATCAGGTACCTAATGAAGAACTGGCAGCTATTATTACGTAGCAAATGGCTGCTGCAATCCCAAACATCATTGCTTAATGTAACCAAGCCCTCAACAACAATAATGCCCCATGTAACTTCAAGACATTCAACTCTGCCAAGCCATCAAAGTTTTCTGGGTCTCAAGGAGCGACTGCACTTCTACAATGGTTCGAGAGTCTAGAGAGCACCTTCAGACATGTTCAGTGTCCGAACGAGCGAAAGGTAGAGTTCGCATCTAGTGTTTTTGAGAAACGATCTTTAACGTGGTGGAATGGTGTGATGAGGGACAGGGGTGCTGATGTGGCACTAGCTCAAACTTGGGAAGAGCTCCGCGCTCTAATGATGAAGGAGTTTTGTCCTCGTCATGAGCTTAGAGCATTGGAAAGGGAATTTGACGACCTAAAGCAAGACAGTGGTGAACATCGAGCCTATACTGACCGTTATGAGGAACTGAGCCTCTTGTGTCCTGCCATGGTTACGCCTGTGGAGAAGGCGATTGAAAAGTATATTGATGGTCTTCCTGACTTAGTTCAGGATATCGTTACTTGCAGCAACCCTACTACCGTCAGACATGCCATTGAATTGTCTGCTACCCTAACTGAATCCCAGATCAGGAAGGGTAAGCTTTTTCGAAAGGGCGACCCAAGACCATCTGACAAGACTGCACAAGTTGAACCAAAGGAAAAACAGGCCGAGGTATCCAAGAAGAAGAAGTGCAAGGCTTCTCAAAACTGCGCCATAACTGCTCAGAACAATCAGGTTGCACCAAACCAGCCAGCACAACCTCGTAAAAGGAAAAAATATGTTGGTACCACCCCCTTGTGCAACAAATGCAACCGTCATCATCTGGAGCAAGTGCAGTGTCACAAATGTACCCACTGTGGGCGATTGGGACATTTGATCAATACCTGCCGTTATGCCAACCAAAACCAAGCTACTACAAATCCTGCTGCTGTTCAAGCACGGTTCCCACCTGGTTCATGTTATAACTGTGGTGACCTTATTCACTACAGAAACAATTGCCCAAGACTTGTTAACGCAAACCCAACGCGTGGATTAGTGTTTAACATAAACGAGGCAAACGCGAACAATGATGCAGCAGTGAACAATTAGTCTTTTGTATTTCCTTGTATGTTATCCTTAGGATGTTCGAATTGACTCAGTTGTTATATAAATAAAATTTGTTGTTTCAATTTTATTTTACGAAACTGTTACGATTGTGTGTATGTTTTATACAACCCTATGATGCTGACACAAAGACAAACTACTCGTGTGGTTCTGTCATTTTATGATCACTTGTGATCTCCCCAAAAATCTTAAATACTCGTTTCTTTTAAGAAACAAAGCCAAATTCCTATTAAGATCTTCCTATCTTCATAGTTAGATTCTTGAAAATGTTTAAAGTGCCAAACGGAATTCACGGATTGGATTCCTAGTGTGCTTTGAATACTCGTATGCTCAACTAACAAGAAAATTAACAAAATGAAGATCAAGTTAATCAATTATGTGATTATGTGCTTATGTGGTTTCTTTTATGTCTTGTGTTTTTGTGTAATTCGAATGTTCATTATCCAAATCCTCGTAGAATCTTCCATATCTCCATATGAGGGATTCATAGTAGGATATCCAAAGGTACTACCTTAAATCCTAAATGGGCTTCTACGTTATAGTTAAATCCCTTGAATTATAAAGTACTATTCTATAATTGGACCCCTTGAGTGGTCTAGTTAAACAGATTGATTTAAAAATCTGGTTAGGAATATCATGTGATGATATAACTGAAAAGATCCCTTAAGTGGTCTATTTAAGTAGATCGTACGATGGTCTAGTTAAGGAGATCATGTGTTGATCTAGTTAAAAAGATCGTTCGTTGATCTAGTTAAAAAGATCCTTTGGTGGTCTAATCAAGTCACTTCATGATTATTCAATTGATTTTTCCCCTACGCATTATGAAATGAACTGTGCAGACTGTGCAAGGAATTACGTAATTATGGATGCATACATAATTATGGAATTCAGTGCACAGAAACCACAACAAGTTTTGTCATGTGTTAAGACCTATAGTGATGAGAATAACGAAACGGGAACAATGTAGAAAGGGGCATGGTTGATACGCCGCTGGTACTTCCTATATATAAGTGTTCCTTATTACATTGCGAATGTAGCGTTATTTAAGTTACTAGAAGTCCTGGACCTTGACCAATGTCATTTTATCTTACACTCTCCGACTTTGACTTCGAGCACACACAAGTTTCCTATGATAGTCTTCATAAGAAACGTTCTTCTGTCCGTAGTTCGAAACTCCATGTTTTGTTACTACAAGGACTTCACTTTGACAGTTGATAATTTCACTAAGAATCCGAACATGACTCAGAGTTTTACTTAGGGTTCGAGGGATTCATTCGAAAGCAAAACAATCACAGTTGTCTTCACAAGTTTCCTCTAAAATTAAATTTCGGGACAAAATTTCCTAACGTAGGGGAGACTGTGACACTTGTGTCACTTCAACCATCAAAAAAATACCAAACCAATGAAATATTGTATTTCATACTTGGATTTTGTCTAAATATGTGCATCGTTCGCACATATCAATTCTTGTTCGATTTCGAGCTCTAAATCGCTTTCTGGAAGGTTATAGGCGAACTGATGCGTAAATATAACCAGTTTAACGCAACAAACACTCCGGAACAGTGACATAGGCTTAACATATCTTAAATAACCTTTACATAACTTAGAAATATGTTTTGGAAGGTTTGGTGTGTCGAAATCAAGTTTATTCGCTTACAGGGACTAATTTAGACAAACTGCGAAAGTATGCCGATTCGTATTGTAACGAACATTCCGGAACATGATCATAAGTTAAACATGCCCTAAATATTCTTTACCTTAGAAATATGCTTTGAGGTGTTTTGGAGTGCAAAAATAAACATATTGATCAACAGGGACTAAAAGCGTCAAAAAGTGCCCAAATGACCAGATTCATTGTATCTAGTCAAATTTTGATGTTTTGATGGTTTTAACCCCAAGTTTTGCATTATATGGGCTAAAATTTGATGGTATTTCATGTCCCCTTGTATTGCAATACATGTGCCCACATGGAGGGTCAAGATCAAGGCACGAAATGCGAGAAACGATCCTAACGGTTCTCCGAAATCTATAAATACCCAAGCTCTCATTCCATTTTCCTCACACCTTGATCTGATTTTATGCTCTAAGTTGAAGCTTTATGCTTCATACCTGAGTATTTAGATCAAGTTCTTCCTAGCATGGACCCTTTGTAAGCTTCTTTCGTTCTTTTATGCGTTTTTAAGCGGGAAAGTCAAACAGTGTTTGACTTTCTGCTTTGACCAGTCAATGGTCAACACGAAGTTCGTTTGAACTTCATAACGTGAGTGTAATCACGATGGTTATAGTCTCTTGTGACTATACCTACTAATTACCACGTTATTTAGGCGTAGTGACGAGTCATAGTTTCGGTCAAAATGCGTGTTCTTGCGTATTTTGCAACCAAACTATTCTTAGGTATCAAGACCCTTTGTTTTGATACCAAACCTGTTTTCAAACCTTCTTAAATAGGTTTTAACATGTTTAACTCGTCACTTTTAGATTTGTGCTTATATAGGGTCGTAAGATAAGCGGTCTAACCAACCGCTTAGACTTTCGAACACGACCCGTTTGGTCGATCATTAGGATCCGACCAAACATGTTTTGTGACCATAGTTGTATAGGGAATAACCTTTCAAGGTTAAACCTTATGGTCACTTCGTTTAAATAGTTGTATGATAGGTAGTTTATATGCCTTAGGTAAATGACCAAAATGCCCTTTTTACGCATATATTCATTTTAAGCATATGTAACATAAATTTTGACATCTAAACTTATTAGGCAACATTATTAGACATGTTAAGGCATATATTACTTGTCATAGGACTAGTTAGGCGGTCCGAATGCGTTTTACGCAAACGACGCGTTAAAGTAGCATAAGCTACCTAAACGGGTTGTAATGGGTCATAAGCACTTAGGATAGGTTCCGTTTTAGGATGTAGGCTTTGTTTAACCATATTACATGAGTTCCTATACTCATTTGGTTTACGAAACCTCATTCTATCCGATCTTCTGATTTAGGTCCGGTTTATTTACTTAGTTACCTATATTAGGTGCCGTTTGATTCCGTGATCCCTCTAGCTTTGCTTGGTCGTTATTCAAGACTTCTAAGCATCCTCAAGTGAGTACATAGTCCCCTCTTTTACTGTTTTTAATGTTTTGGGGTGAAACATGTGTACCTATTTGTTATGTTCTTGATTTCAAAGTATAAATTGATTATACATGTTAGTACTTATCTTTTGACAAACTGAATGATTATTTATGGTTTAAACACTAATTTTTCAAAGATTATAAAATAAATTGTTGGATTGTACTTGTTTTATACATTCACCAGACCGATTGGTAGTATGATATAGCGCTATAGGATTAGACACCCCATTCCTGTTGTATGGAATGTCAGAAACCGATTTTTATCCAAATAGGGATTGCCTTTGTGGTATTTCTATAGTATCAAAGGTGTATTTTGATACACTAAGGTCTGAATGAATTCTAAAATCACATTTTTGTTGTACATTTTGTTATACTCCCAAAGGTATAGTTTGATATGCTCTCATATGTGATATTGTACAAAACAACATAAATTTTGTTAATTACTAAAACATAGTTTAATATGTTATTCATAAAACCAAAGCATAGTTTAATATGTTATTATTAAAACCAAAGTATACTTTTGATATACTACTGAAAACTATTATTTTGACGACTAAAGTATATTTAATATACTATCTGTTTAACTATTTTGGAACTGAAATATATTTTAATATATTACTTATTCGACTCTCTTAAAACCAAAGTGTATTTTTATGTATACTACAAACCTTTTTATCAAAACCTTGTTTTACAAACAACATATTTTATACAAACTCATTTTACTTAATTATTTAATTATGCATCTTTCTTTTATATCATCTGATTTCTTATCACTTACAAAGAAAACATTTTTAAGTTCATGACTATTTTTGTTAAACATTCTTTTAAATTTACAAGTCATGAATCATGCATTAATGAAACCTATGTATCTCACAGGCATTTTTATGCTGACGTACCTATTTTTACACATGTTTCAGGTGCTGCTATGTGATGATTGTTGATACATGCTATACATAGGATGAACTCGTGCCTTAGCGACTTTAAAACTTGAAAGACAATATTTGTATTCATTTGATTTGTAATAAAACAATGAGTTCAATATTTCAGTAAAACAAAATTATTAAATCCATAGTTGTGAAACAATGATTCTGTTACGACACTCCCCGACGTTTCCGCCACGATTCGTTGTTTTACGTGGTCGGGGTGTGACATCTTGGGTGTAACCCAACTCTTAACAGCTTTGATCTTCGCGGGGTCGATGTGTATACCTTGACTATTGATGATGTGACCGAGGAATTGTACCTCCTCTAGCCAAAATTCGCACTTAGAGAACTTGGCATAGAGTCGATTCCCTTGGAGTAATTCGAGAACCAAACGTAGATGCTGCGCGTGTTCGGTTTTCGACTTCGAATCGATAAGGATGTCGTTGATGAACACGATGACGAAACGGTCAAGAAACGGTTTACACACGCGATTCATGAAATCCATGAAAACCGCGGGTGCGTTGGTTAAACCAAAGGGCATTACGACGAATTCATAATGGCCGTATCGAGTTCGGAAAACAGTTTTCGGTATATCTTCCTCTTGAATTCGTAACTGGTGATAGCCTGAGCGTAGATTAATCTTTGAAAAACACATAGCACCTTCTAACTGATCAAACAAATCATCGATTCGGGGCAGGGGATAGCGATTCTTGATGGTCAGCTTATTCAACTCCCTATAGTCGATGCACATCCAGAACGACCCGTCCTTCTTTCTGACGAAAAGAACTGGTGCGCCCCAAGGAGAGGTGCTAGGGCGAATGAAGCCTTTGTCAAGTAATTCCTGGATTTGACTCGAGAGTTCGCGCATTTCAGACGGAGCGAGGCGATAGGGAGATTTAGCAACAGGATTTGCACCAGGAATGAGATCAATACGAAAGTCGATATCACGACTCGGAGGTAAACCAAGTAAATCATCAGGAAAGACGTTAGGAAAATCACGAACCACAGGCACCTTATCCATTGCCTTAACTTCCTTTTTCTCCACTACTACAATGTGCGCCAAGAAAGCTTGGTATTCCTTGCGGAGATACTTGCTAGCCTGGACACACGACATAAGTTTGAGACCTTTCGAAGGAGTTTCGCCATACACATAAAGTTGATCACCATTAGTGAGCGAGAAATGAATCATCTCATCGAAGCAAACAACTTCAGCACGATTTTCACAAAGAAAATCCATGCCTACTATGATGTCAAAACTACCGAGCTGCATCGGGATAAGGTCGATAGGGAAGACGTGATTGTTGAGTTCTAGAGTACAAACACGTAGAACAAAATTGACAGCGACGGTTCTTCCAGTGGCAACTTCAACGTCGAACATCGTAGGGAGATGGGCACGCTTACGATTAAGGAGCGTTTTGAATTCAAACGATACAAAACAGTTATCTGCTCCAGTATCAAACAAACATGAAGCATATATACCATTCACAAGAAATGTACCATTAACCATGTTGTTATCAGCTTGGGCCTGGCGCACGTTGATGTTGAAGGTTCGAGCACGTGCTGCTTGTTGCGCTGGCTGCTGCTGCTGAGGCTGCTGCTGTTGATGTTGTTTCGGCTGCTACTGTGGCTCTTGCTTCAATACTCTGTTGGGGAACATGTTTGCAAAGTGGTTGGGATCACCACATGCAAAACAGGCTCTTGCATGAGCTGCGGGGGCAGGAGCTGCTTGTAGGCCCTGTGGAGTAGGAAGAAGAGCAGGTGGGGCAAGAGCTTGTCCTTGAGCTTGAGCTGGGGCTTGGCGAGGACCGGTACGACTGTTGGCAGTAAATTGGCCGTACATGTTGCAGTGAACACAAAACCGGCATGCGATTCTAACCGGGTGATGGTAAGTATAAGTAGGGCAGAGCGGGTGTGGACCAGTATATGGACGCTTGGCTGGTGGTGCATTGGTCACTGGGGCCGCTACTTGGCAGTTCTGGGGTTGCGGTTGGGCATGTACGGCGTTCAATGGTGCGGCAGTAATAGCATAATTCTTGCTACTGTTGTTGTTGTTCTTTCTCTTGCGGCGGGAGGACTTTGAAGCTTGTGGTGCGACGGTTTCAGCGGTGGGAGTAGCGGTAACTTGGTGAAGATTCTTGGAGGCTTTATCAAAGTAACCAGCCCGAACTCGCTTGTCGTTAATCTCGGCAGCGAGCAGGAAGGTTTCCTCAATGGTTGTCGTCTTCGTGGCTTGCACGAAATCAGCCACACAATCCGGCAAAGCACGGATGTATTTCTTGATGGTGATCTCAGGGGTAGTAACTTGACCCGGACAAATGATACTCAGCTGCTTGAAGCGGGCAATTAGACCAGCGTTGTCGCCACCCTCTTGCTTGATGTGCCAGAACTCGTCCTCCAGCTTCTGAAGCTCATGGGGAGGGTAGAACTCATTCATCATGATGTCCTTCAACTCATCCCACGTAAGCCCATAGGCTGCATCATTCCCACGCTTGTTTCTTTCGGCGGTCCACCAGTCCAGCTGGACTGGAAAACGCCAGTGGCGTTAACAGTGTATAGGTTTTCAGGACAACCTCTTTGGCGTAGGGTGACTTCAATCGAATCGAACCATTGAAACATGGCAGTAGGTCCGTCTTCTCCGGTGAATTCCTTGGGTTCGCAGGCTTTAAACTGCTTGAAGCTGAAAGTAGACTTAGGAGAATCAGTCCTAGATTCTTCAGAGGACTTGCTAGCGTTTTCATTCAACTCGCTGACAATTGCGGAATGACCTTAGCCATCTGCTTTATGACTAGAGCAGCGATGCGTTTGTCCTCATGGTTTCGTCGAGCGGAGCGAGCGGTGTGAGATCCGAATGACGACATTGTCTGCATTAGACATCGTCACAGGACTCAAACACAATTTCAATTAAGTCGAGTATAGATTATTATCTCACCTAAAGCTACTTTACATAAAGCTCAGGAACACACCAATTTCTTAGACACGAAATCACATAGGCACACAGCACATAGTCCACGTAAGCACAGAAGCACATAAGCACACAGTTCACATAAGCACGTGTTTTGCACGTATTACATTACACGTATTCACCTTCCTATATTGCACGTATTCACCTGACTACGGTAGACGTGTTCTCTTATCATTCGAAGTTGCGATCGAGAGTAGCGAGTACAAGCAGCGAGTAACATAGCATGCGATTTGTTAACATTTTGAGGTAGATGTGCACTGCGTATTGTGTGTGCGATCAAGGCGAAAAGCATATAAATCACCAAAAATTGAAACACATAACATGCAACACCACATGAAAACATAAGAATTTCCACATAAAAGCGACAAATCACAATAAATCACAGAGTTAGCGGTTGCGGGCTCAGAATCGAAACACATTAAAATCGAGAAGAGATTGTCTACGGCTGATAGACGTTGACTACCCAAAGTGATTCGACTATTCTCAAGGGCTTCAAACACACATTTTGGCCTAATAGGCTGTGCTCTATCACCGAAATTCAGTGAATGGCAGGCATCCTTTCTGTTGTTTACGCAACTCGAGTCGTTGGAATCCATCGAGGCCTTGGTGAGAGTTTTGTAAAACCAAAATGGGGAACGGAATGAGTCATCAAGGTTCGGGTTTCACCCCTATTTAGCGACTAAGTTCCTGTTTGTGTGATAGAATCACGAGATAGAGAGGAGATTTTGCGTCGAAGTGCGGATTTCACTCCTGATCCAACGCAAATTCGTGTGTTTATAGTAAAAATCACGTCGAACAAGCTATCCAATCGAGAGTTTACGGTTTTCACACCTAATCTCGATCTAATCACTCATTTATTTTCAAAATAGTGTGAGGTGTGCTTGCCTTAGGAAAGGCAGAGTGATAGAGTGTAGTATGATTGGGAGTTGATCGAATAACAGAAATAGGCTCGCACAGAACCCCGACTGGGTTCGCACAAGGCGGTCTGTTGGTGCTTAGACTATAGACTAGGTCGTTTCTAAGACATCGACCCGGACTAAGTCGAGTCTCGCCTAATTCCCTATAGTTATGGCTTTGATACCAATCTGTCACACCCCAACCGATGGCGAAAACATCGGGGCGCGACACTGAGCGAAACAGATTGTCCAAGAGAAATCCATAACAACTAAAGTTACCAGATATTTAACATTATGTCCCATACCATAATATATCAAATAAAAGCAGTTATTACAGACATTGTTTTCTCAAAGATAAATAAAATGTTTCGACAACTCAGATTTTTATTAGATTTGTTTCTAGACTCCACCCAAGCTTGATTCCAGCAAGTAACAAGCAAAGCATCCTAAACACCTACCACATACGTTAAAATAGAGGTCAATACACATAGTGTAAAGGTGAGCATACAAGTTTGATAGTATAATAGATTGCGGATATCGTTTACGCATAACCAGCATGTAACATGTAGCAAAGTGAAGCTAGTAGGTTATCGAAAATGAAATATGCACAGACATGACTGCGAATTGTAGAATACACAACAGATATCACCACTGTGACATGTGAAGAAAAGCCCTTAATAACCCCTGTCCACGACAGGTGCTGAGTCCAAACTATAGTACTTTGCTAAGGTGTCAGGCAACAATCACTGTGTAAACATAACATACATGTGACACCCGGCTTTTCAGGCCGTCCTGTACAATTGTAACACGTGCTGTGAATAGGTAAAAGGCTGTATTTTGACTGGTTATGATGTTTATGTGTGGAATTTAATGAGTTGGTAAATTAAAACCTTGGTAAAAATTATGTTGGCAACGATAAGATAAACGCTTATGGCATAACGGTTAAAATGCGAAACGAACGTCGGTGACCACCCCATCAGTGTTAAAATCCTAAAAATAGTCTGTTATGATTATAATAACAATTTTAATCATATTCGTGAGGAAAAATAAATTAAAACGCTAAAAAACTCTATTTTTCGAGTTTGAGAGCGTACCGCGCTATACTGCGTGCATTAGACAAAATACCGTCAAGCAGCCAGTCAAGGCAACTGGTAATTATTTCAGTAATAATTTTAAGTGATTATTTTTTTAGAATGATAAAAATAATTTAAAACGCACTAAAACAGGGTTAAAACACTAGATAAAATACCCGGTAACCAGTATTTTACCTGTCCTTGCCTAATATATTTATATATATGTATGTAAATGTGATGTGGGTGTGTGTAAGGGACAAGGTGGCGGCCTTGGAGGCCACCTTTCTCTTGGTCTTGCCACTTGTCTAACCTTGGAACTAGTGGTGATGATTAAGCTTATTATAACACTCAACATACATCCAATCCAAGACATAATCATTCAAATTCATCTCTCTCTTCCTCTCTTGTATATCTCGGCCGAACACCCCCTAATACATACTCATTCAAAATTTTCAAACCTTTACATGTAGATTCAAAGGCCTTTCATGGTGATTTCAAGCTTGTAAGGAGGTTTGGAAGTGATTTCAAGAAGATTAAAGCAAGAACAAGCCTCATATCACCATCTTTTCTCAAAAACCCACTTAGAAATCTTGAAGGTATAAACTTATTTTTAAACCACATTCTTGATTTTTAGTGATGATGGAGATGTTAGATGGTTTCTCTTGAACTTGGAATAAATCACAAACTTGTAACAAACAAAGAATAAGATTTCAAACAAAATGGAAATGGGTGTGTATGTATATGTATGTATGAACGAAAGTTTATGAGTGTGAGTATTTAGTTGTGTTTCGATTTTGTTGAATGATTTGATTTGATTCTTGAAAGATGGATTACATGCATGGTTTAAAAAGATGTCATAAAAGAAGGTTCTAAAAGGGTCTTGTGATATGAGATAAATATGATATAAAGTGAAGTTTTGGAAGATTATATGTGTGTATATGTGTCATATATATGTGTATATATATATATATATATATATATATGTATGCATGTATGAAAGTTTTGTCAAATGTTAATAAATGAAAGAATGTTTGTATTTATGTGAATATGATTAGATGATAATGGAATATACATGTCTTGATTTACATGAACATGACATAAATATTTTCTTTGATGCATTTAAGATCATGTTGGGTGATGATGTTATGTTAAGAGTGCACTAGATGCAAGTACTTAGACATGCATGATGATATGTGATCATAAAAAGGTGATTTGAGTATGATTTAGTAAAAATAAGTTTTAATCAGATTATAAACACCTAAATAAAGTTATTTTAAAGTGTTTAGTGATATATAACTTTGTCATAATGTTTACTAGCTTTGCATGTTGTACATGGTGCATTAAAACTTGTAAAATACGTGAAATCGCATGATTTATGTGACTTACACAAAAACTGCACTAATCTGATTATAACCACTATTATAATCAGTAAATAATATGTATTGTGTTAAAATATCAAGTCATTCCGAGTTGAGATGATTATAGAAACGTTTAACACAAAACTATGCGTTAAAACGGTCAAAAATCGGCTTTTCAAGTGATTTTTATAAAACTGATTTAGATCAGTAATTAAACTGATATTTTTAGTTTAAAAATAAGTATTTTAACTAATTTTAAGTTTACTTGGTGTTTGGTTAGTCATACGTGACTTCCGACGCCCGGAAACGTTACCGAATCGCTAAAATACGCATTTTTCAATGAACACTAGTATGGATAAATTTTGGGTAAACCTTATGTGTTAAGATGTGTTATGTGATTTAAACATGTAAATGTGAAAATATGTTAAGTTTAAACATGATATTGAAAATTTAGATTATGCATGTATACTTGTGCATTTTGTGCGGTAGAAATGGTAAAAATCGCGTTAAATGTGTAACTTGTTTGTCGAGCATGAAATTTGATACATATGAGATATTTTATGTATAATTGCTTTAAAAATGATAAAATAGATAAGTTAACAAGATTTCTCGTGTTTCAGTAATAATTTATGTGAACGTTTATGTATATATATATATTACGACGCGCAAATCGTACATATATATTGCGTATAAACGAGTTTGTTAAGAGATTTACATAATAACGGTCACCAATAAAATTGTTCAAGTCGCAAAATCTTATATATATATATATGGACTCATATATATATATTAACATGCCAACATAATAAAAAATGATAACTTTTCGAGAAAATCTCAAAGTTATGTGACAATTCTAAGAAACAGAGAAACTTAGGATTTTTGTGTTATGTATATTGATTTAAAATCGTTCCTATATATATATATATATATATAATAGGACATGTAGAAATCAATCTCTGGAATTGCGCTATTTAAAATACGCACTCAAAGGTGAGTGTCACTAAACCCCTCTATTACTGCTTTGTATATGCTTTGGGGGTAGAACGCACCAATAAAAGGGTTTAATAATGTTTTTGGATTAAAACATACCTTTTTATGTAAATTGTATATTTTCGTTGAAAATATATGGAGTTTGATAAATCATACGTTTCGAGGTAAAACGTTTTTGATGAATATATGTTTGGAGGACAGGTTGGGATGGTACGGTGTTTCTGAGGAAAAACCGACCATGATGTTGGAACGAATATTGCTTGGTCTCAAGAGAGTAAGTATCGGCATTGGCTTACATTTCGGTGGGGATTTCAGGGGATTCGCACAACATCGTATATTAAATTTGTCATATTAGTAGGATATATATATATATATTGTACATGAGGCAGACATCATATATGGTCTCAATATGGACCCTGCGCCAATGATTTCGTTTAATCGATTAAGTATTGCACGCGATGAATTGTTGGTAGATATATCGGGTTGACAACCCCGTCGTGACCGGTTGCCCCGTGTCAAGTCAAGCGACGAATTTAAATTCTGGTTATTGTCTAACATTGATTATCCCTGCATGGTAAATATATAGTTCGGATTGTCTAGCTAACATACGAGTCTGAAAGTTGACGCTATGAATTTAATATACAAAACTTGGGAAAATGCCTTTATGTCGGGTTTTTGAACTACAATGGATGACTCATGAATTTTATTAAGGAAGTAAATGGACTTTCTAAAAATTATATGGATGTTTTAAAATAAACACATAATTAGAAAGTTTTCCTTTGGATCAAATTGTTATATTTGAATATGTGAACTCACCTTCCTTTGTGTTGACAATTGATTTTAAATGTGTTCTACAGGTACTTGAGTTTGGCTTCGGGAATTATGGCGTATCTTATGTTTGATGATGCATGTTGTGTTATTTGAAAATGTTGGACAAACTTTTAAACTTTTTAGGACGTATGTAATAAGATCCGCGAGGATCAAAGACAACTTAACTATGTGGTTGTGTCGTGTCTTAAAACGTAATGTTTAATAACTTATGTTTAAAATAATATAATATGTCCAACAAATAAAATGCATCATTCAACAAGATATAAATGGGCACCAACTTCCGTCACCACTATGTTTAATATTCCGCTACGACGTTTTTGGGGTGTGACAGAAGTTGGTATCAGAGCCAATGGTTGTTAGCGAACTAGATGTTTTCGAGAGAAAACACTAGACTTCAACCGAAGAATTTTGAGATTTAAAGTCCAAAGTTCTCGAAGCCAAGATTTTTAAATAAACATGGAAAATTTTATCATGTATGAAAACCCTTATGTGTTTATGTGCATACGTGATTTTCTGTTTATTTGGGCCTTATGTGTTACTATTCATATTAATCACACACTTACTTGTACGGTTACATATGTGTCACAGATGTCGCACGAGCACGAGGTCATCGAGATCAACGACTCAAGTAGCGAGCCATATTTCGAGACTTCACCCAGATCCATTCTATCAGAGATACCTATCACGACCCCACAGATGGTTGGTATGGCTGAGTTTGCTTCATCATTCCACGTCGACCCTGATGCTTTTGCCAGTTAGGTAGACCCCCGATATGCTTTCACTAGCAACGGGTGGATTGATGACAACGATGACGCTCCTCTCTCGATTCAAGAGACGGGACAATCATCTGGCACAGTACCAGTTATCGATGACGTAATCAGAGGTGTCCCTGTTATTGGATGATCTCTTAGTATTGCACCAGTGGTGGATGCCACTATTGTCACGGCTCGACCATTTCAGCCATCAGTTGTTTCACCTGCTACCGTGATCGAGTCTATTGCTAAGGTCCCTCCACCTGTTCTGTCAGAGTCATCTATACCCGTCTTAGAGTCACGCATATCTACTGTGCCTCTATTAGTGTATTATCACCGTGGGAAGAGGGTTAGGCCTGCTGGGGAGAATGCTTGTACATCACGTGCTGAGACTGCATCTGCTTCTAAGAAGCAGAAAGGGGTTTGGGTAGATCGATGCTGCAGCTGTGGCCGACAGTTTGCTACCTTGTGCGAAGAACTAGCAACGGCCAAGAGTAAGATGAAGGGCCTCGAGGGGCAAATGGACTGGTACGATGAGTTGTGTCACACCCCGACCGCGTAAAACATCAAACCGCGGCAGAAACGTCGGGGAGTGGAGTGGCATAATTATTGTTTCACAACCATGGTATTTAAAGTTTTGTTTTATTTATTAACAAAGTGGTTACATTGTCTTAAAACAAGAAAACAAAGAGTTCATAACGTTATTTAAACTAGTCTTGCTTCATTTTATGTCACTAAGGCCCAAGTCCGCCTAAGTGTATCTTGACCAATCCTATGCATCAGCTCCTAAAAACACATGTGAAAATAGGTACGTCAGCATAAAAATGCCTGTGAGATACATAGGTTTATTGATTAAGGATTCATGACTTGTAGTTGGAAGAAATGTTTTAACAAAAGGTTTGTCATGAATCTTATTAAAAGGTTTTCTTTTATAAATCATACGAAAATCGATAAGGAAATCAAATGATATAAAAGAAAGATGTATGGTTAAATGAAAACCAAGTAAAATGAGTTTGTATAAAATATGTTATTTGTAAAAACACTGTTTTGTGAAGATATGTTATTTGTGTAAAATGTAATATATATAAATTGAAATGGTTTAAATAACGCTACGATATGTAATATCATAAAAGCACTTATATATAGGAAGTACCAGCGGCGTATCCACCATGCTTTTATCATATTACACACGCCTCGTCATTTAAATCACTTACCCAAACAAACCACCAAAATGTATTGTTTAAATCAATGTCAAAATGTTTTGTGTAAACAATGTAATGTATGGTGAATAAAAGCATTTACTCAACCCTTATAAGTAAAAATGTACAAAACAATGTATTTGATTTAAGTCAAAAGGTATGTTTTGCAAAATCCATGCTTTATTGATACAAACACTTATGTGGTATTGTAAAACGTATACATTTAAGCCTTGAGACTGAAGGATAAACCCTAGAACAAGTCAAAGGTTTATCAAAAATGTTTTCGGATTCAGTCATTCTTTACGTCCAAACAAACCTAGGATTTCAGGAATGGGAGTTGTCAAGTCCTATGGTACCACTACTTACTACCGAGCGGCGTGATCAATGTTAATGAACGTATTTCAGTTTCGTTATACAAACCAAAAGTCATACCAAATGTAAGCATGTTATGTGAAAACAATGTACTAAGTATGCTAAATGAACATACGTAGCATAAATGTGATGTAAATCAATGTGTACATATGCTAAATTAAACATGTTAAACAAATGTGTTTGTGAAATCAATGTACTAGCATGTTAAATAAAACATACATAGCAAAACATGGTTGAAATCATGTACTATAAGTGTACTACATGAACATAGCAAGCATATGTTATAAAAGCATGAAAAGCACGGAAGTAACAAGTAGGCACATGTGTTTCACCCCAAAATATTTGAAAACAATAAAAGAGGGGACTATGTACTCACTTGATAATGCTCAATAGTCTTTGAATAACAACCAAGTAAAGCTAGAAGGATCACAGAATCAATCGGCACCTAATATAGGTAACTACGTTAATAAACCGGACCTAAATCGGAAGATCGGACAAAATGAGGTTTCGTAAACCAAATGAGTGTTGGAACTCATATAATATGGTTTAACAAAGCCTACATTCTAAATAGGAACCTATCCTAAGTGCTTATGACCCGTTACGACCCGTTTAGGTAGCTTATGCTACTTTAACGCGTCGTTCGTGTAAAACGCGTTCGATCTGCCTAACTAGTCCTATGACAGGTATTATATGCCTTAACAAGTCTAATAATGTTGCCTAATCAGTTTAGATGTCAAAATTTAAGTTACATATGCTTAGAATGAATTTATGCGCAAAAAGGGCATTTTGGTCATTTTCCTAAGGCATATAAACTACTATCATACAACTAACTAAACGAAGTGACCATAAGGTATAACCTCGAAAGGTTATTCCTTATATAACTATGTCACAAAATGTGTTTGGTCGGATCCTAATGATCGACCAAACGGGTCGGGTTCGAAAGTCTAAGCGGTTGTTTAGACCGCTTATCTTACGACACTATATAAGCACTAAACTAAAAGTGACGAGTTTAACATGTTAAAACATGTTTAACTAAGTTAGAAAACAAGTTTGATATCAAAACAAAAGGTTTTGATACCCAAGAATAGTTTGGTTGCAAAATACGCATAAATACGCATTTTGACCGAAACTATGACTCGTCACTACGCCTAATCAAAGTGGTAATCAGCAGGTATAGTCACAAAGGGCTATAACCATCGTGATTACTTTCATGTTGCAAAGTTCAAACGTACTTCATGTTGACCATTGACTGGTAAAAGCAGAAAGTCAAACACTGTTTGACTTTTATGCTTGAAAATGCATAAAAGCATGAAAGAAACTTATAAAAGGTCCAAGCAATGAAGATTTGATTAAAATTACTCAGGTATGAAGTATGAAATAGAGCAGAAATTGAATCAAGTGTGAAGAACCAAATGAGAACCCATTGCTATTTATAGGAAGTTAGGATCAATTGGATCATTCCAAGTGTTATGAAGGTGTAATCTTGGCCCTACATTTGTGCACATGGTATTACAATACAATGGAAGTCGAAAACCAGCTCCAGGTATTGAGAATTTTACACAAAAGACCCTGGAAATCAACCCTGTTGCTGAAACTGAGTTGCTGATTTTGGTCCTCTGTCACGTGGCATGCCATGGAGTCCCTAGGCTGGTGCTTGGCTCGGGGGAGCTCAGTTCCAAGTTTCCAGAATTGTCAAAACAGGTCCCTGCATGCATAAAACTTGAATTTTGGAACGTTTAAGCCCCATTAACCTCATTTCAAGGCTCTAAAATGAAGTTAAAGTGTAGGGAACTTAAAATATGCTTGAAAATATCTCGTATGTCGGTTCGTTTGGTCGTACGGTTGCGTTATTCGGTTAATTATGACGAGATACGAACGGACGCGAAAAACAATCCAAATTACGTGACGAATGGAGTTTTAGCATGCCAATAACTAAAATAAAATATTTTAATGATTACAAAAATTTTTGGATGTCCGGATATATTCAGAACGTAAGATATGCGCGAAAATGCAAACTTATGCATTTGAAAACAGGATTTGTCAGATCCTATGGTACCATAACCTAATACTGGTCGGCTTGATCAATGCTAATGAATGTCATTCGTTATGTAACTACGTCCAACAAGTTTGTTCACATTATCGAAATCGTTATTAGTTTAATATGAACCATCTTTATCGTTTTTGAAACCATCGTTTAAATATCGAAATCGTTTTAATACATATGAATCACCCCAAAACAATTGAAAACAGTAAAATAGGGGAACTATGTACTCACATTGAATGGAAAGGTATCCTTGATCTAAAGAACTTAGCGAAGCTCAGGCAAACCAAGGAAATTCAAGTAGTACCTAGTAATCGGATCACTAGTAAATAAATCGACACCTAAATTGGAAGATCTGATAGAATGAGGTCTAGTAAACCAAATGAGTATTGGAACTCATGTGATATGGTTTAACAAAGCCTACATTCTAAATCGGAACCTATTCTAAGTGCTTTCGACCCGTTACGACCCATTAAGGTAGCTTACGCTACTTTAACGAGTCGTTCGCGCAAACACGCGTTCGAGACGTCTAACTAGTCCTATGACAAGTATTATATGCCTAAACATGTTTAATTATGTTGCACAATTTAGTTAGGTGACAAATGTTTAGGTTACATATGCTTAAAATCCAATTATGCTTGAAAAGGGCATTTTGGTCATTTACCTAAGGCATATAAACTACCTATCATACAACTACTTAAACTACATGACCATAAGGTATAACCTCGGAAGGTTATTCCCTATGCAACTATGGTCACTAAACATGCTTGGTCGGATCCTAATGATCGACCAAACGGGTCGAGTTCGAAAGTCTAAGTGGTGGTTTAGACCGCTTGACTTACGACTCTAAACAAACACTAAACTAAAAGTGAAGAGCTAAGCATGTTAAAACATGCTTAACAAAGTTAGAAAACAGGTTTTGATATCAAAACAAAGTGTTTTGATACCAAGAGTAGTTTGGTGGCAAAATACGCATAAATGCTCATTTTGACCGAAACTACGACTCGTCACTACTCCTAGTCAACGTGGTAATCAGTAGGTATAGTCACTAGGGACTATAACCATCGTGATTACGCTCACGTTGCGAAGTTCAAACGAACTTTGCGTTGACCATTGACTGGTCAAAGTTGAAAGTCAAACACTGTTTGACTTTTAAGCTAGGAAAGCGATAAAAGAATGAAGGAAGCTTACAAAGGGTCCTTGCTAGGGAGAACTTGATCTTAAAATCTCAGGTATGAAGTATAGCAACTTCAACTTAGAGAATTCAGATCAAGGGTGAAGAAAATGAATGAAATGGCATGCCTATTTATACTTGTTGCAAACTCAAAAGATCAAGACATGTGTTTGTGTAACCTCCAAGCAAAAATCTCAACCATACAAGTGTTTGGTGCATGTTCAAAGCCTTGGAGAGGTGTTAACTTGGTTAATACATAATAAAATTTGCATAAACAACCCCTAAACTATAAACAGATTGCTGAAAATCAGTTTCTAGAACTGGGCACTTTTACACGGCCCACGTAAGAGGAGAGACAGACCTTACGCGGCCCGCCTGGTCCTCACAGTTCAGTAAAAGTTTCAATGTTGACAGCTTTGGTCCCTGCATGTGTTTGAGCCCATTTTTGGCAATTTTAACACTCATTAAGCCATTTTCAAGGTTCTACAAGGTCATTAAAGTTTAGAGGACTCAAAATATGATCGGAAAACTCTCGGATGTCGGCTCGTTTGGTCGTACGGTCACGTTATTCGTCAAATTACGACGAAACTCAAACGGACGCGAAAATGATCCAAATTAAGCGACGAATGGTATTTTTGCATGCCGATCACTAAAATAAAAGTATTTTAGTGTCTACAAAAATTTTGGGTGTCCAGATGTGGCCATAACGTAATATATGCACGTAAATGCAAACTTACGTCGTTTTTGACACTTTTAGTCCCTGTAAGATCAAATTAGCATAATTTGGCACACTGAACCACTCAAAGCATATTTCTAAGCTATGTTTAGGTTATTTTTGGTATGTTTAGATTATGATCAAGTTCCAGAATGTTCATTACCATACGAATCGGTATAGTTTCGTAGTTTGACACAAATAGTCCCTGCGATCGAATATACTTGTTTTCAACACACCAAACTATCCAAAACTTATTTCTAAGTTATGTAAAGATTATTTAAGGTATGTTAAGCCTATGTCACTATTCCGGAGTGTTTGTCACGTTAAACTGACTGCGTTTACGCACCAGTTTGCGTATAACTTTCCAGAAAGCGATTTAAAGCTTGAAATCGGAATCGAATCGAATCGTAAAATCATCAAACACAAATACACACATAATAACACCAAAACACATTGTTTTATTAATAATTGACGTTGTTTTACATTGTACATCAATTACAGAGCACAGTTGTCACAGTCTCCCCTACTTTAGGAAATTTCGTCCCGAAATTTTAACTAGAGGAAACTTGTGAGAACAATTGCGGATATTTCGCCTTCATTTGGTCCTCACGTTCCCAAGTAAACTCTGGGCCACGTTTGGATTCCCAGCGAATCTTGACCAATCGAATCCGTTTGTTCTTCAACTGTTTGACTGCATGGTCCACTATCTCCACAGGTTTCTCGATAAAGTGCATTGTTTTATCAACTTGAATTTTGTTGAGTGGAATGTGAAGATTAGCGTCAGCTAAACACTTTCGCAAATTGGATACGTGAAAAGTCGGATGAATATTTCCAAGCTCTGGAGGTAGCTCTAGTCGATAGGCAACCTTTCCAACCCTTTCAACAATCTTAAATGGTCCAACATATCGTGGTGCAAGTTTTCCTTTCTTTCCAAATCTCACCACTCCCTTCCAAGGTGAAACCTTGAGTAGGACATGGTCTCCGACTTGAAATTCCAAAGGCTTGCGTCGCATATCCGCATAACTCTTTTGATGGCTTCTAGCTGTCACAAGATTATCATGAATTTTCTTGATTTTGTCTGTCGTTTCCAGAATGAGCTCAGGTCCAGTAAGCTGAGCTTCACCGATCTCATTCCAACAGACAGGTGAACGACATTTTCGACCGTAGAGAGCTTCGAATGGTGCCATATTAATACTAGCATGATAGCTGTTGTTGTAAGAGAACTCGATCAACGGCAGATGAGAGTCCCAATTACCACCAAAGTCTATCACGCATGCTCTAAACATATCCTCCAAAGTTTGAATCGTCCTCTCAGATTGTCCATCTGTTTGGGGATGATAAGTAGTGCTTAGATTTAGTTGGGTTCCCATAGCATATTGCATGGTCTTCCAAAAAATGAGATGAAAATTGAGCATCACGATCAGAAATAATGTCCAAAGGAACACCATGTTGAGATACAATCTCATCAACATAAATCTTTGCAAGTTTATCAGCAGATAGATCCTCGCGAATCAGAATAAAATGAGCTGACTTCGTTAATCGATCGATAACAACCCATATAGCATCATGACCTTTTGATGTACGCGGTAATTTAGTGATGAGATCCATCGCAATGTTCTCCCACTTCCAAACCGGTATCTCTGGTTGTACAAGCAAACCAGATGGTCGTTGATGTTCAGCCATAACTTTGAGACAAGTTAGGCATTTCGATACATACAAGGCAATATCCTTCTTCATACCAGGCCACCAATACTGAGTACGAAGATCCTTGTACATTTTATCAGCACCAGGATGGATAGAATATCGAGACTTATGAGATTCGTCCATTACTAAAGTGCGGAGATCATCTTGTTTCGGAATCCACAAACGATCCTTGAAATAGAGTAAACCATCGTCCTTCGCTTCAAGTTTAAGCTAAAGTTGACGTAGTAATTCCTTACCTATCAAATCTTGTGAAACACAAGATTGTTGAGCTTGAAGAACACGAGTTTGAATATCAGATAGAGTTCGAACAGAATGAAGCTTGACTCGCTCTTTTCGACTAAGCGCATCGGCTACGACATTCGCCTTACCAGGATGGTAGCAAATCTCGCAATCGTAGTCGTTCAAGAGCTCAACCCATCGTCGTTGCCTCATGTTCAGCTCCTTCTGATTAAGAATGTGCTGGAGACTTTTGTGGTCTGTGAAAACCACACACTTCGTGCTATAAAGATAATGTCTATAGATCTTTAGGGCAAAAACCACAGCACCTAACTCAAGATCATGAGTCGTGTAGTTCTTCTCGTGAACTTTCAATTGTCTAGACGCATATGCTATAACCTTGCCTCGTTGCATGAGAACACAACCAAGGCCTAAGTTGGACGCATCGCAATAGACAACGAAATCATCGTTTCCCTCTGGCAAAGATAGAACAGGAGCATCACAAAGCTTCCGTTTCAGCGTTTGGAATGCTTCTTCTTGTTTGGGTCCCACTCAAAAGGCTTATTCTTTTGAGTCAAAGCAGTGAATGGAACCACAATCTTAGAGAAGTTCGAAATAAATCGACGATAATATCCAACAAGACCAAGGAAAGAACGAATCTCTGTAGGTGTCGTTGGTGTATTCCAATCCTTTATAACAGCTATTTTGGATGGATCCACATGAATACCCTGCTTGTTGACAATATGTCCCAAAATCTGAACTTCTTTAAGCCAAAATTCACACTCGGAGAATTTAGCAAAAAGTTGTTCCTTCTTCAGGAGTTCCAATGTCAAACGAAGGTGTTGCTCGTGATCGGCTCGAGACTTCGAATAAATGAGAATATCGTCGATGAACACAATGATGAACTTGTCTAAATAAGGTTTACAGACCCTATTCATTAAGTCCATAAAGATAGCTGGGGCATTCGTCAAACCAAAAGGCATGACAGTAAACTCGTAATGCCCATATCTTGTTTTGGAAAGCAGTTTTGGGAATATCTTCTTCAAGTACACGAAGTTGATGATACCCAGAACGAAGATCGATCTTAGAAAAACAGGTAGCACCTTGCAGCTGATTAAAGAGATCATCGATTCGAGGTAGGGGATATCGATTCTTGATGGTAAGCTTATTCAGTTCAAGATAATCGATACACATTCGAAAAGATCCATCTTTCTTTTTCATAAAGAGGACAGGAGCTCCCCAAGGTGAATAACTCGGACGGATGAATCCTTTATCAGATAACTCTTGAAGCTGTTTCGATAACTCTTGCATCTCAGACGGTGCAAGACGATAAGGTGCTTTCGCAATTGGGTTGGCATTGGGTACAAGATCAATATGAAACTCGACTTGACGAACTGGAGGCAAACCAGGCAGTTCATCAGGAAACACCTCTGGATAATCCTGAACAATCGGAATATCCTGAATACTCTTGTTCTTGCCTTTCTCCTCAGTGACATGTGTGTCACACCCTGGCTTTGCGGAAGCGTGGGTTTAATTGGTGTGACTTCTTAATACCATAGAAACAATCATAACAATGCTATATGATAAAAACATGAGATATTCATCCATTAATAAAGTTTAGAAAAATCCCATTTTCAACAATCACAAATAAGTTACAAACCTTAACTTGATTTAATTGAGTTCATAAAGACTTAGCGAAAGACTTTAAACAATACTAGGTTTAGGGGTATGTAACCCGTCCAGGAAGAGGTTACACCTTCTAAACCCTGGATGACTTCTTTATTCAAACGCAGCTTGAAAATACGTGCATACCGTGCCAGATCCATTGGTTTCCTGAAATACATGTAGTTTGAAAAATCAACATAAAGTTGAGCGAGTTCATGTGTAAGTGAGTATGTATAAACCTTTGTAACATGTCTGTATGAATGTATGTTCTTGGTATGTAGCAATAAGGAAAAAGAGATCAATTAATGTGTAGCTAATACATTAATAAGTGACATGGCCTAGGAAGCACTCAAACCTGTAACGCGGATTTCATACCGGTCCTTCCAGCGGAACGACATAGTCACCACATGCAGCCACACGCTGGCCCATGTGTGGGGCTCGCAACACCCGATAGATCTATCACTCATGCCTCTCGGTCCTTATACAAGGATTAATGGTCTTACAATAATAGCCTATCCATTCACGTGATCTAGTAGTAAGTTCCTTAGCTAATCATACCGTGTATAAAACGTTTGTAGTAAATGTAACATGTATTTCACCCCCGAAGTATAAAACTGAAAACAGTTAAGAGAAAAGGGGGGACATGAACTCACAGTATTGCGTCTTCGGTACTTGTAACTCGTAACCCAAATCTCCTCAGCAAACATGACTACCTACAATGGTCTAACGTCTATTAGACGGACGGGTCGTGCCTTGTCTTAGTATTTATGTTTTTGAGTTACGTTTCTTGTATTATTCCAAGTTATAATGATTATGTTTGGTTTTGGAATAATTGTTTATACGATATTTATGTATTAAGACTTCTTAGGTATTCATATTCGTCTCTCCTTCCTAATGATGGGAGTATCTCGTACTTGTGTATTCGTATTTCTTGTATTGGTATATCTTGCCATGTATCGGCATTGTATTCCGGTGTGTTATAAAAATACGTCAATATATTCCCCAATATATATATTTCCAAGTAATATTATTTTTACCCCAAAAATAATATATCTCTAGTTCGTAAAATAGTCACGTAAGCACACAAGCTGTGTATTCGTATTTCTTGTATTGGTATATCTTGCCATGTATCGGCGTTGTATTCCGGTGTGTTATAAAAATACGTCAATATATTCCCCAATATATATATTTCCAAGTAATATTATTTTTACCCCAAAAATAATATATCTCTAGTTCGTAAAATAATCACGTAAGCACACAAGCGTCTTATTACGAAATATATATTCTCAATATATATATTTAACAAGTTTTATTTACGAAAATCCACCTCCGACACTTGGTTATTTCGTAATAAAAATCATGGCGAAATTTATATTTTGAAAACAAGTTAAAAATATATTTATAACACTTGTCACCAAAAACATTTCTAAGTGTTATATTTTCTGGAAAAATTTCGCCAGAGTTTCCTCTGTAAACGGAGGCATCCACGCTTACTAGCGTATCATTTTCTTTTGTAAAATCATTCAATCAGTTCTCAATTAACCAACCCGTCATTCAGACATGCAAAACACTACTTATATCGTTTCAGTTTTATTATACAAAACTGGGCCGTTTTCGAGTATTTTAATAAAATAATTATCTTATTCCAAAAATTCCCAAATTTTTATAGAATGTATTATATGATCCAAAAATTATTGTGTAAAAATTTCGGGGTCCAAATCATCACCAATATTTTATAGAAAATCATTTTCCGGACCGAAATCAGATTTATCTTTTTCTGACCACAGTCCACAAAATAATTTATTTAAAATTCATCGTAAGTCCGATTTACGAAATTCCAGTGGGATAATTACAAATACATCGGTGGTCATCTACAGTAAAAATTTCATGATTTAACTCTACACGGAATTCGAGTTATGACGGAAAACATAACTCCCATTTACTACTGTAAAAATGCAGCTCTAGCTGCTGTTACAAAACGACACCTTAAAAATAGTAAACGAAGTCCAAAAATTATGATTCTGGTGCCATTAGAACCGTATTTCATAGTACACATATCTAGACTTCAGAAAATACACTTTTTGTTTAGTTAAGGACCTGTTACAGCCAGTTAAAGTCGGCTGAAAGTGCAGATTAGCTTGCTGTTTGAAGGTTAAATGTTACTAAAACGCACCCATACGTTCGCCAACCTTTCTAATATGATTAAAATAAAATCATGAGTCTGTTACAGCAGATTATGGTTTGTTTATTTCAGATTTATCATGATTTATACCACTAGTTTCTTTTTAACCAACTAGTTCATCATACTATCAACTCTTTTAGTTTTGATCTTTAGTGTTCTCGATTTTTATCCGTTAAACCTCTTATTAACCACTTTAAATAAGAACAAGAGAGTGATTTGAAGCACTTACAACTAGCTCAAGGCTAGGGAAGATTCAAGACGAAAACTAGGTGGTTAATAGCGATGTAGAGAGGTCCTTGCGATTCCGTAACCACCGAGCTTCCTTGTATGTGATCCTTCACCTTTGTATGTATTTGGAATTGCAAGATCAAAACTTGAAAATGGTTGGATGTATGTGGATGCTCTCGGCCGAAGGTAGCCAAGGGAGAAAGAGAGAAAGAAATTTTTGTGTTGTGATTTGTTGAATGAAAGTGAGTGTTCTCTTGGTTATTCTTATAAACCACTTAGGGTGTATTGTCCATCATGCACTATGTTCTTAAGATATTAGACAATAAGATTAAAATAATCATCAAGGACAAGGGTATGTCACCCTTGTGGTGACCGATCGGTTATAAGGGGTGGGCACTTGGTTCAATTTCAACTAAATAATTAGTGCTTAGTTATGTTTAGTTAAGTAACTAAATTAGTGTATTAGTGTGTTATGTTTTGTAACGGGTGTTAGGGTATTCGGGGATCCTAACTAGCTCAGAAAAAAAAAAGAAAAACTATGTCATGTCAATATTTTTATGTTCCGAGTAAAGTCCGGTTGTTCGGTTGGATATTAATCCGTTAAAGTGCTAAATAAGCATTTAAAGTGTCGTTAATATTACTTTTAGTGACACAATGAATTCCCGACACTTTGGAAAGTGTCTAGCATTATTTTCTCATGTTTTTGCACTTTACTAGTTAGCTTAAATGCTGAGTTTTGTATTAAAGTGCAGGATTTTGTACTTAAAGTACGTTTTAGGCACATCCGGTCACTATAGCTATCACCTAGTGACGCCGTTTTACAATCCTCACTTCCCTACACTCCCTACTGGTGTAGTAATCTATTCCCGGCTCATACTGGCCTCAGAGACAGTGTCTGTCTGATGCTGGCTATGTCAGCATGTTTACTGGGTTATCCGTATAGTGTGCTCACTGTGCTTTTGTGCATCAAGGTTGTCACTGATGTTTGTGTGTAAATAATAGAGTGACAGTATAAAATGTGATGCATGAGTATGTATGTATCAGAATTCAAGAAGCAGTTTAACCACAGTTGTAAGCAAGCACATTAATTATGCATTAATTATTTCGTACGGATACCTGGTTTGGTGCGGGTTGTCACATTCTCCCCCCGTTAAAGAAATTTCGTCCTCGAAATTTGTACTACCCTACTCCTTATGGTTAAGTCACACATGTATGTATATGAATAATATCGAAGTAGGTAATCATCAAATCGAAACAAACATTGCTCACATTTGGTGAGTCCAAGAATATATATCAACCCGAATCCTGGGGTTAAAAGGTATGTGCTTTTAGCATTAGTTGTCAAGGTACAAGATGTACTCGACGTATAATCTAGTGTAAACCAGCCAGTAGGGGTTCCACAAAAGTGGAGTTTTGACTAATAAGATTTTTAATCGCTCGGTTGCAATATGCAACCAAGTTTTCACAAACCATAGCACCCGCTATATGAACTCAAAAGCAGCAACTCAGCGTAATAGTAAAATGATCTGTCAACTCCTGAATAAATGTCTGGTAAGGTTTAGTGTGTTGACATTTTTGAATGGTGAAGATACATCGAATGGAAATACAAGCGAATCTGGTGTATCATTGTCTTAATTTGTAGTTGCATCAGAAATGTCTAAATGATAAATCAAACAAAAGTATGTGTGATCTCGTGTAAAACGGTTACCATGGTTAGCACAAGCTACAAGTTTATGATGACACCACAAGGTGTCGTAATGGTATTATCCCATAATAGTGGTGACTGAACAAGTTCCCCGCGTTTGAAATCAAATGAAAGTGTACTAAGGCAATCTGAAGATTTGATTTATACCATGTTATAGAGTTTCCAATTAAATATGGAACATCAAAGAACCACTGTTTCCAATCGAAGATGAAAAGTAATAAGTATCGCAAGGCATTTGATTGACAACGAAAGAATCGTTAGGAGGTACATGGTGCTTATGAAATGAATATATGTACCATTGCCTTAACACACAATTGTGTTGAGACCGCTTTGATCGTGAAGATCCAAAATGGATTGTTAGCAACTAAATAGGGAATTAAATCCGTGTACGAAGTGAGTAACCAAATTAGCGCAAGCTTCAATTTTGTGAAAATATCACCGCAAGGTATCGAAACAAATCAAATGTTTTAGTGGAGTCGTAGACCAACCAAATCTACTACGACTCGAAATGAAAGAATCTCTGCAAAAATAGTTGAATATGATGCTCCCAATACATCATATAGCGTTTCAAGTTAAACCTGTGAACTGGATAAGTTCAAGCAATTGAACTTGGTTTCAACGTAACCCGACGATGTATGTATCAACAAGGAATTATCGGCATGGTAGCAAAATAAACCATGAATGTAACTTGAAAGAAAGCGGTTTCAAGAAAGTGTGTTGGGTTGGTAACAAAAGAGCCAACAATAACAATAATGTAGGTTACTTGAATCAGGAATCAGTAATTAGGTTTAGCAAAATAATATGAAAATTCCAATGAAGTGCTTGTTCAAAACGAAATCACATGTGTAGCAAATGATGCATGTATGTCAGGTAAGTTTCCAAGAAAAGGAACAATGAGTATTTGCTAAAGTGAAGAAATGACCAGCTATCGAAGCAAATGTGTGTTCGCTCTCAGCGAGAAAATTATTGTGATGCAACTACCATTAAGGGGAGTAGAGATGCAAACGTCTACTCGCTAGAAGTAAAAGAAATTCAAGTACTTCCGGTTTGGTCAACAGAACTGGCATATGCGCCAGGTTAATGATGGTTGATTGAGTTGACATATGTGGTTCCTAAATAAAACCCTTACGAGTTTGGTCCTGGGTTCCCAAAGGTCCTAGATATAAGTTTTCTAGATTCTCCAGATTTCGTATCCCGTGTAGACTGGTTTGTGCATTGTGTAGGAAACACTATTTTTGTGCACGTCTAAGAACAAGTCGTTGTCCCACAATTTTTCCTCGGTATACCTTCTTACTGAATTTACCGCCAATGACACTCGATCGTCGATCCGTCGTGTAATGGTAGTCGGACCCTTACAGTTAGTCAAATATGTAATTCGTCAATCCTTAGCAAGAGCCACCGACCCTGGTTGGCTAGCTCGTCCGACTTCCGATCATTTGAAAGTCATCGTCCTTTTTCTTGATGAGCGGAACTGAGGTTACCCAAAAGGGAATTTTGGTCTGTTATCTTCCTTCTCTATTTACTACTGAAACTACACTGTCAATCCTTACATCTCCGAAAATGTAAGTCGCTACGGTGCATCGACTACAGGTGTGGTGCCTGGAATTAAATCGATGCGAGATTCGACTAATCGTTGAGGAGACGATTCCGGCAAGTCTTCGAGGAAGACTTCAGGATATCCTCTGATCACGGGGGTATCTTCGGGCTTTAGTTCTTCGGCTCCCTTGTCCCCGACATGAGCCAAGAAAACAACATATTCTTTACGCAACATCCTTTCTGCCTTCAAGCGATTTGTAATTTGCAGAGGCGTATCCCGCTTCATGACTCAAGATCACTTCTTCGTTCACCATCATGGTGCGGATATCAATCTCCTATTGGTCATTTGTCAACCAATCCCTCCAACTACCTTGTTGAAGTCTCCCAATTCACTGGCAGTAGATCAAGTGTAATCTTACGCTTCCCGGGTTCTATCTTGCCGATTCCAGTTACTGTGTTGGCTTCCACTAGCTTCCCCTAAGCTAGTTCTAATGGGTACTGGAATATATTCTTACTCGCTGCTTAAACCAATTATACTCTCGAACTCTAGAGGTGCGAATCGTAAAATTTGCAACAGTATTTGGCAATACAGATGCATAACAGTGAGTAGTATGGGACGTACCGATATCCATGCTTGGATTCCTGGCGTGCTTCTCTGGCTCCGGTGCTATACATCTTTCCCATGATTTTGCTTAATCTCCCTTGGGCAATCTTTCCTATAGTGCCTCATATCCCCGCAGATATAACATCCCTTATCTTTCCCCTTTCCTTTCTTTCCATGCTTCGTCTCACGCCAACACGTTTCCCTGTTGTGTCCCACTTTGCCACAGTTGTCACACTTCCCATTTTTACATCGCCCGGTATGATGACGTCGGCACCTGTCGCATTTAGGTAGCTTACCCATGTACTCTTTTCTCTTTTTGGCCTTGTTGTTGCTACTCGACTGGGTACCCTGTTTGAAATTTACCAACTTTCTCTTGTTGTCCCCAGATGACTCTGCATGAGTCTCCTTCTTCTCCTCAGAGGTTGAAAATTTGTTCATCCTGATTGCCTCTTCAGTCAAGGCCACACTTAGATTGATGGCCTCAGTGATCGTTGCATGCTTTGATGTCGTCACTATGCTCATGATTTGAGGTGCCAATCCCCAAATGAAACGCTCAATCCTCTTAAACTCTGGATCTACCATGTATGGAACAATACGCGACAGAACTTGGAACTTCTCCACGTACTCAGCTATTTTTGGACCTTCCATCTTCAAGTTCCAGAACTCAGTTTCCACCTTCTGGCTTTCTGTTCTCGAACAGTACTTTTTATACATTAGCTCTTTCAGTTCGTCCCATGATAAGGCATACGCAGCGGCCTCACCCATCGTCTGAACCTGGAGTTTCCACCATGACAGAGCCCCATCTCGGAACAGCCCAGAAATGTACGTGACCTGATCCTCTGGGGCGCATTTGCTCGCACGCAAATCAGAATCCGTCTTCTCAACCCAGCGCACGAAGGCTACGGCACCCCCAGTGCCATTGAAATGTAGGGGCTGGCAGCCCAAGAACTGCTTGTAGGTGCAGCCGTTGGGTGGGTTATTTCCTGAGGTACTTCCGCTGCGCTCGGAGCGAAGGGCCTCGTGCTGTGCGATGAACTGCAAGAGGCGTTCTTGAAATTCCACCTCTGTCGTCGGCAGAGGGTTGTTGGTGTTGGTGTTCCCTTGAGTCGACATCTTCCTAGAAGAAAGTCGGTTAGGTCAGGTCTTGTTAAGTACACGAGCACACAAGCCTCTATTTAGCGAATAAGACCTCAGAGGTGTATTACATATATGTATATACACAGTCGTTATATTATTCAATCACATATCATCACAATTATTGCACAACTTGTAAATAAGAACGTAGTAAGTAAGCATGTAGTATTATAGTTATAGCACAAATACGCTGATTAACAGCGTGCTTAGTGGGAACACAGTAACTGAGTCTTTCATTAGTTATTAGTCATAAGTATTGTCGCATGTTTAAAGATGATTGGGCTTTCGTTATCCTCCGGCCACAATCACTGTGTCTTACAAAATGTATCACATCAGAAGGGACACAGGGTCACCCTACCCTTGTCCAACACGTATATTAGTGCATCAAAATTTCGTAATCAGAAGTGGTCCTCACAAGTCTCCGCAATCCCGACTTATCTTTAGTGTCTTTACCCAAGTGTAATGCAATCCGCATAATCCAGAAACTAACTATACTGGTGACTGAGGTGGAGGAGGAAAGAAAAATGACTGCTAACATGCGTGAGTCCCTCCTTGAGCTTGTATATACATCGGAGTAATTATCTGCTCTGCCGCTCGATAGTAAAGAAATGAGTATCAGAATCCTGGGAATCGGTGTGATAGCAATGGTCGAGAGCGCAAAAGGAACCTTGATGTATGTGGCGAATCAAAGTATGCTGACAATAGACAGGGTGGAGGACGTGGTGTCTTACATAAACTTTTCTGACAAAATGCTATCTTGTGATGTAGACACTTAAATCATGTTTTCGGTTATGTAATGTTTTGCATCTGAAGTTGCCAATTGTAGTGTCAGCTCAAGCTCCAACATTCTGCGACTCATATCCTCAAACTGTAGTTGGTGTTACAGGAGCAACTCATCTCGTATGTGGCCTCCACTACGTGAGGGATGGTAAGGGTCTAAAATCTGCGTAGTGTATTATAGGATCCATCCAATCGGCTCGTACAACGATGTAGGGTGAAAGGAGTAAACGGTGCGGCCTGTAAGGCCGTAGAAAATGTTGTTGTAGCAAAACAGATCGTTATGCTGGTGCCGACCTGGAGTACTCTTCCGGGGTACAGGCACGTCCGGAAAGGAAACGATAAGTATGCCAGTGCAATGGGCGTCGGTCTCCATGGGGAAAAAGGAGCAACATCAGCGGTTATGGATGCAAAAACAAACGTTTCAACCAATAAGGAGATTGTCAGGTGCTGGTACTGGGTTAGATAGTAGGGGTGCAATGTCTAGTAAACCAAAAGTATCAGGGTCACAATCAAGCAAGGATGTTGGACCAGCAGTTGCAACATCCGGCTGACTTAAAAGGTGCAGAAGCTAGCTCAGCAGCAGGCCCTGGGTCGTGTAACGGTGTGGTGCCTCGAGCAGGTGATAGTGCAGCAGCCATGTCGTTGTCGTCTCGTGTCAGTAGTAGAATGCTGTACTCCAGCTGTTTGTAAGGTTGTAGGTATCACAGACTCAAAGGAGTCTGGATGCATGCTAGAATCAGAGGATAGCTTGTTAACATGGGTCTTAAGAAGTGAAGTTAGTAACAGTGTCCTCGTCTAATTTTCTATCGTCATGGGCGTCGGCAGGAGGACCATCGATAAGCATGCCAACGTAGTTATATATTGTTTGTCGAGTAGCCAACCTTCAGTAGAGATGCCCGCAGGAGGCGCATCATCGAGGATTGGAGCCATGGTGTGTCCATCATTGGGATGACCAGTGATAGAGTGGTCATGTATTGAAACAAGAGTGACAGGAAGATTCTTGCCAGAGAAACCATCAGCAAAGATGAAGTATCACCAAAATCTGGTAGCACGGACTGTTAGAAGTCGTCCTCGCCCTTAAGTCAGCATATCAGGATCACTCTCAGTATCTGACGTAATTGTCTCTGGCGCAGATGTAGTCTCATTATCTGTGGCGGTGGTCGTAGGGTTATCAATGTCTGATAACTCGTTCTCTAATTAGAGTGACATGTGTGCCGGTGCGTGACATGTATATCCATAGTAGTTACTAACAATTAGTGTATGCGAATAACTACTACATATGCACGTACATCAACATTAAATCAAATAAGCATGTAAGTCTCAATTAATGTAAGCAAGTAATCATCCTAGTCTTCCCCAGACTATCCTCCCAGTTTCTCAAACTGAACTCTCCTAGTCTCTCAGACTATCCTCCCAGCCTCTCAGACTGATCCTCCTAGTCTCTCAGACTATCCTCCCAGCCTCTCAGACTGATCCTCCTAGTCCCACTAGACTAACCTCCCAGCCTCTCAGACTGAACTTTCTAATCCAACTAGACTAACCTCCCAGCCTCTCAGACTGAACTTTCTAGTCTCTCAGACTAAAATCTCTCAGTCTCTCAGACTAATCTCCTGGTCTCCCTGACCTAATTCCTGGTCTCCCCGACCTAATTTTTCCTGATCTCCCCGACCTAATTCTTCCTGGTCTCCACGACCTAATTTTTCCCGGTCTCCCCGACCTAATTTTTCCCCAGTCTCCCCGACTAGACTCCCTCAGTCTCCCCGACCGAGCTATAAATTTAAATTTGGAAATGTGTATTTGTGCCTTTTGTTTGTAAAAAGGTTTGTTTCCTGGATCTGGACGTATAGTGTATGCAATGTAAAAATGTTTGAAAAAGTTTTCGTGAGAGCCCTGATGATCATAGTCTAGACTCGAGAAAGAATCCTAGTTCGCTATGATCGAGGCTCTGATACCAAGCTGTCACACCCTGGCTTTGCGAAAGCGTGGGTTTAATTGGTGTGACTTCTTAATACCATAGCAACAATCATAACAATGCTATATGATAAAAACATGAGATATTCATCCATTACTAAAGTTTAGAAAAATCCCATTTTCAACAATCACAAATAAGTTACAAACCTTAACTTGATTTAATTGAGTTCATAAAGACTTAGCGAAAGACTTTAAACAATACTAGGTTTAGGGGTATGTAACCCGTCCAGAAAGAGGTTACACCTTCTAAACCCTGGATGACTTCTTTATTCAAACGCAGCTTGAAAATACGTGCATACCATGCCAGATCCATTGGTTTCCTGAAATACATGTAGTTTGAAAAATCAACATAAAGTTGAGCGAGTTCATGTGTAAGTGAGTATGTATAAACCTTTGTAACATGTCTGTATGAATGTATGTTCTTGGTATGTAGCAATAAGGAAAAAGAGATCAATTAATGTGTAGCTAATACATTAATAAGTGACATGGCCTAGGAAGCACTCAAACCTGTAACGCGGATTTCATACCGGTCCTTCCGGCGGAACGACATAGTCACCACATACAGCCACACGCTGGCCCATGTGTGGGGCTCGCAACACCCGATAGATCTATCACTCATGCCTCTCGGTCCTTATACAAGGATTAATGGTCTTACGATAATAGCCTATCCATTCACGTGATCTAGTAGTAAGTTCCTTAGCTAATCATACCGTGTATAAAACGTTTGTAGTAAATGTAACATGTATTTCACCCCCGAAGTATAAAACTGAAAACAGTTAAGAGAAAAGGGGGGACATGAACTCACAGTATTGCGTCTTCGGTACTTGTAACTCGTAACCCAAATCTCCTCAGCAAACATGACTACCTACAATGGTCTAACGTCTATTAGACGGACGGGTCGTGCCTTGTCTTAGTATTTATGTTTTTGAGTTACGTTTCTGGTATTATTCCAAGTTATAATGATTATGTTTGGTTTTGGAATAATTGTTTATACGATATTTATGTATTAAGACTTCTTAGGTATTCATATTCGTCTCTCCTTCCTAATGATGGGAGTATCTCGTACTTGTGTATTCGTATTTCTTGTATTGGTATATCTTGCCATGTATCGGCATTGTATTCCGGTGTGTTATAAAAATACGTCAATATATTCCCCAATATATATATTTCCAAGTAATATTATTTTTACCCCAAAAATAATATATCTCTAGTTCGTAAAATAGTCACGTAAGCACACAAGCTGTGTATTCGTATTTCTTGTATTGGTATATCTTGCCATGTATCGGCGTTGTATTCCGGTGTGTTATAAAAATACGTCAATATATTCCCCAATATATATATTTCCAAGTAATATTATTTTTACCCCAAAAATAATATATCTCTAGTTCGTAAAATAATCACGTAAGCACACAAGCGTCTTATTACGAAATATATATTCTCAATATATATATTTAACAAGTTTTATTTACGAAAATCCACCTCCGACACTTGGTTATTTCGTAATAAAAATCATGGCGAAATTTATATTTTGAAAACAAGTTAAAAATATATTTATAACACTTGTCACCAAAAACATTTCTAAGTGTTATATTTTCTGGAAAAATTTCGCCAGAGTTTCCTCTGTAAACGGAGGCGTCCACGCTTACTAGCGTATCATTTTCTTTTGTAAAATCATTCAATCAGTTCTCAATTAACCAACCCGTCATTCAGACATGCAAAACACTACTTATATCGTTTCAGTTTTATTATACAAAACTCGGCCGTTTTCGAGTATTTTAATAAAATAATTATCTTATTCCAAAAATTCCCAAATTTTTATAGAATGTCTTATATGAACCAAAAATTATTGTGTAAAAATTTCGGGGTCCAAATCATCACCAATATTTTATAGAAAATCATTTTCCGGACCGAAATTAGATTTATCTTTTTCTGACCACAGTCCACGGAATAATTTATTTAAAATTCATCGTAAGTCCGATTTACGAAATTCTAGTGGGATAATTACAAATACATCGGTGGTCATCTACAGTAAAAATTTCATGATTTAACTCTACACGGAATTCGAGTTATGACGGAAAACATAACTCCCATTTACTGCTGTAAAAATGCAGCTCTAGCTGCTGTTACAAAACGACACCTTAAAAATAGTAAACGAAGTCTAAAAATTATGATTCCGGTGCCATTAGAACCGTATTTTATAGTACATATATCTAGACTTCAGAAAATACACTTTTTGTTTAGTTAAGGACCTGTTACAGCCAGTTAAAGTCGGCTGAAAGTGCAGATCAGCTTGCTGTTTGAAGGTTAAATGTTACTAAAACGCACCCATACGTTCGCCAACCTTTCTAATATGATTAAAATCAGATCATGAGTCTGTTACAGCAGATTATGGTTTGTTTATTTCAGATTTATCATGATTTATACCACTAGTTTCTTTTTAACCAACTAGTTCATCATACTATCAAGTCTTTTAGTTTTGATCTTTAGTGTTCTCGATTTTTATCCGTTAAACCTCTTATTAACCACTTTAAATAAGAACAAGAGAGTGATTTGAAGCACTTACAACTAGCTCAAGGCTAGGGAAGATTCAAGACGAAAACTAGGTGGTTAATAGCGATGTAGAGAGGTCCTTGCGATTCCGTAAGCACCGAGCTTCCTTGTATGTGATCCTTCACCTTTGTATGTATTTGGAATTGCAAGATCAAAACTTGAAAATGGTTGGATGTATGTGCATGCTCTCGGCCGAAGGTAGCCAAGGGAGAAAGAGAGAAAGAAATTTTTGTGTTGTGATTTGTTGAATGAAAGTGAGTGTTCTCTTGGTTATTCTTATAAACCACTTAGGGTGTATTGTCCATCATGCACTATGTTCTTAAGATATTAGACAATAAGATTAAAATAATCATCAAGGACAAGGGTATGTCACCCTTATGGTGACCGATCGGTTATAAGGGGTGGGCACTTGGTTCAATTTCAACTAAATAATTAGTGCTTAGTTATGTTTAGTTAAGTAACTAAATTAGTGTATTAGTGTGTTATGTTTTGTAACGGGTGTCAGGGTATTCGGGGATCCTAACTAGCTCAGAAAAAAAAAAGAAAAACTATGTCATGTCAATATTTTTATGTTCCGGGTAAAGTCCGGTTGTTCGGTTGGATATTAATCCGTTAAAGTGCTAAATAAGCATTTAAAGTGTCGTTAATATTACTTTTAGTGACACAATGAATTCCCGACACTTTGGAAAGTGTCTAGCATTATTTTCTCATGTTTTTGCACTTTACTAGTTAGCTTAAATGCTGAGTTTTGTATTAAAGTGCAGGATTTTGTACTTAAAGTACGTTTTAGGCACATCCGGTCACTATAGCTATCACCTAGTGACGCCGTTTTACAATCCTCACTTCCCTACACTCCCTACTGGTGTAGTAATCTATTCCCGGCTCATACTGGCCTCAGAGACAGTGTCTGTCTGATGCTGGCTATGTCAGCATGTTTACTGGGTTATCCGTATAGTGTGCTCACTGTGCTTTTGTGCATCAAGGTTGTCACTGATGTTTGTGTGTAAATAATAGAGTGACAGTATAAAATGTGATGCATGAGTATGTATGTATCAGAATTCAAGAAGCAGTTTAACCACAGTTGTAAGCAAGCACAGTAATTAAGCATTAATTAAATATTAATTATTTCGTACGGATACCTGGTTTGGTGCGGGTTGTCACAATGTGCCAGGAAGGCAACATATCCTTTTCGTAAGTAACTTTGGGCTTTTGTACACGACATAAATTTCAATCCACCAGATGGTTTCTCGCCACGAACCTCTAGGACATCGCCAGACGAAAGAGGAATACGAATGATCTTATCGAAACAAATCACCTCAGCATGATGTTTGGTTAACCAATCCATCCCCACGATAATGTCAAAACTCCCAAGTTGCATCGGCGTGAGGTCAATAGGAAAAAGATGGTTATCGAGGTTCAATTGACAACCACGAAGAATAGAATTGAGTACAAGAGGTTTACCAGTCGCAACTTCAATAGATAAGGGTTTCCTCAGTTTAGTTCTAGGTTTCGCAAGTAAAGGCTCAAAAGATAACGAAACAAAACTCCTATCGGCACCAGAATCGAAAAGAACAGATGCAAGTTGATTGTTAACAAGGAACGTACCGTTAACAAGAAAGGTACTATTGACAACGAGGTTGTCAGCTCGAGCCTCGTTTGCATTCAGACTGAACACTCGTCCACGAGCGGGATTCACATTGGCATAGACATTCGGATAAACAAAAGAGGTATTGAAAACATCGACATAACACAAGGAAGGCAATCATTCGTTCGTTACCTCGAACAAACAAACGACACGCAGTGACTAATCAAAGTAAATGGGTCAACATAGTGTATCACTGAAGACATGCTCGCCTATAAGTGAACACTCACCCCAAGAGTTCCCAGGTAAGAGTGACTGGTCCGATACTGCGGATTTGTACGAACACTCTAGCCTTAGACAGAAAACTCAGGGTACAGGCATTCACTCTTCCAGTTTGCACGTGTTCACATTATTTAGACCCAAACTTTGATGAGATTTTGAAAACTGAGAGGGTTCAAAACCTTGTAATCAATCATCCAAGGATAGATGATTAATTGTCGAAGCGGATTTGTTATTGTGTTCTCGTTGTGGTTATCACCTAAGGATAGGTGACGGTATTGTTTTAAAATCTAAACACAAATCTTCTTGCGTTAGGGTCCTAGAAAGTTATAGTCTAGGTCAAAGCATTGCTAATAACCTAATTCCCTATAACCATTTGCTCTGATACCAACTCTTCTGTCACACCCCGACCGCGTCAAAACAACGAAACCGCAGCGGAAACGTCGGGGAGTGTTGTAACTGAATCATTGTTTCACAACCATGGTAATTAAAAGTTTCGTTTTATTGATTTATTAAGTAATGTACATTGTCTTAAAACCAAATCAACAAGTTACATATCGTCTATCATTGTTTTTATGTCACTAAGGCCACGTCCAGATCCTAAGTGAACATGCTTCCTAGCAATCAACATCAAGCAACACCACCTGAAACATATGTGAAAACTGTCACACCCGCTCGTAGCGGAAACGCAAGGTGTGATCTGTATGGTTTTCATTGCATAAATATCGATGTACATGAACAAACTATATGAATAAAACATACTCCAATGCCATTGTCATAATTGTTTCGAAAGAACGCAACATAAGTTGAATGTATTGGTTACAAACCATCAAATGAAAATAAGTTGTCGTCGTTTTATACATCAAAATGTAAGTCTTAAAATGTCAAGGCTTTGACCACTATATCACCGCAAAGAGGCGGTATATAACGGGCAAACCCTTCAAATGGTGGCATGGAGTCTTGTTACTTGCTTTCCTTGACTGAAATGTCTGCCAGGTCCACTAATTTCCTGAAATACATGTTAAGTTTGAAAACATCAACAAAAGTTGAGCGAGTTCATGCAGTTTAGTTGTATGAGATGTATCTGAAAAATGTGAGTTGTATAAACTGTATCTGTAAAATGCGAGTTGTATAAACTGTATCTGTATGAATGATGTATAAACCGTATCCACAACATGTGAATTGTATAAAATGTATCTGTATGTATGATGTATAAACTGTATCTGTATGAATGATGTATAAACTGTATCCACAACATGTGAATTGTATAAAATGTATCTGTATGTATGATGTAGTATGTAAAGCGTCAATGAAATCGTTGATCATTAATGTTTCGCGAGGACATTAATATGTGTGACGAATTAGGAAGCAATCCAACCCTAGACGATTTTATGTCGATTCCTATCGACTGGGACACAAACGCACTCTTCTGTATGGGTTCACGACCAAGAGTGGGGCTCGCCAAAACCCATTAGATCTAACCCCTTGTACCTAGGTCCAAACTGGATTAATGGTGCTTATAGTAAGGCCCTAATTCGCACATGATCTATGGTGTTTCATTACCTAACTTTAACATACTCTGAACATGTATCTTCCCCGATAGTTGTAAAGTTGTAAAACATTTAAATGAATAGGGGAACATGAACTCACAGTATTGCGTCCTGAAAATAGATGTAAATAAGATCTCACGTGCGGTCGTCCTGAATAGCGTGGCGACCTACAAACGTTCTTATTTTTGTTAGACACTTCGGTCTTTGAAAAGAACTTGAGTACAAGTCTTGTGTCTTGAGTATATGTAAGACTTGTATGTCTTTACTGTTCGTTAACTGTGTATTCGATGTATGAGTTGTTCAATTGTTCGTTAACTGTGTATTCGATGAATGAGTTGTATAGTCGGATCTCGTCCGCTGAATCTCGTGTCTTGTATGTATCACTTGTATAGTTGTGTTTCCAATAATGGTAACATTGGGCCAAGCCCATGTTTTCAAGTTATTGGGCTTAAATAGTGCTGAGCCTTAAATAGTGTTGGGCCTCAATAGTGTTGGGCCTCAAATAGTGTTGGGCCTCAATAGTGTTGGGCCTCAAATAGTGTTGGGCCTCAAATAGTGTTGGGCTTGAATAGTGTTGGGCTTGAATAGTGTTGGGCTTGAATAGTGTTGGGCTTGAATAGTGTTGGACTTCAATAGTATTGGGCTTAATGTTATTGGGCCTTGGCCCATATGTTTGGTATTGGGCTTAGCCCATGTGTTTTGATAAGCCCATTATGAAATTAAGCCCATTTAGAAAAGTAAGCCCATTTATATAAAAATAGCCCATTTGTATAAACATAGCCCATTTGTATAAAATAGCCCACTAGTAATTATAAGTCTTTCATTTTTATAAAAATTTACTAAGTATACTTTTTAGTAAATAAAAACATAATAGTTTTTATAAGTCTCAAGATGTCCGAATTTTGTTAATGGTAACGTAATTTGTGTCCGCGTCGAAAGGTCGCCTAAGCATCGTAGTAACTTCTCCGAATGGCGATATGTTCATAGATTTGCCCGTCGTCCGTTTTGACCATAATTTGTATCCGATTATTTGGATCGTCCGTAACCCGTTTTAAGGCGTAATTATGTGAAGTCTTATAAGACTTTGATTATTATGTATCATGTGTTCATTATTACCATTGTAATAAAGTTCCTATCTTTGATATATATAACTAATACATCAAATACCACACATCACTTAAGTTGTTAAAATGATCAAATATATATTTTCAAAAAAATATATATATTTATCTTGTCTTTTCTTTTATAAAAGCCTTTCTAAAATAATAAAGATTTCACCAAAAATGATAGTTTTCTTAACATAATGTCTTTTAAAAAAAATGGCCATATAACCTTTGTATTAATCATTTGGCCATGTTTATAAACATATCATTTTCTTTTCCAAATCACCCTCAAATTACTCAACATCTTAACTAAAAACATATGAGACTTTCATAACATGAAATTACCAAGATGATATCCAAATCATGTAGGGTTTTAACCATGATCATTTCATAAGCTAACAAGTTCAAAAACCAAGTTTAATTCTAGTTTTAACAACTTTTATAAAAATCTCTAGTTGTATGTTACTTTTTATAATCTTATAAAAAGTATTGTTTTTAACCAAAAACCTTATATATTTTCACAAGATCAATAGTTATCATCATCCATTTAATCCTTTATGTTAAAAACCCTTTAACATAAACATGCATAATTCTTAGATCATATCTTAAAACATCTTCTAATAATTTATTTGCATCATAAACATCATAACAAGACTAAATAAGCATATATCAAGTCTTAGATCATAATATAAACAATCATAATTATATCATGATTTTTATTCTTTGCTTCTTTGTATTTTCTTCATGTATATTATGTATGATTTTCTTGGTTATTATTAGCAATAATAACAATCATAAACTTAATACTTTTGTATAAAAAAAAAAATAGATAAAGAAGCTTACTTCTAGCACTAGGCTAGGGATGATCTTAGAAGATTATTAAGACTAAGAAGATGATAATCTTGATGGTAGAACACTTTTGTATGGATGAAAACCCTTCCTTTTACTTCCAAAAGCTTTAGATCACCTTATGTTACTTGGAAATCCATGTTGATCATGAAAGAAATGATAAAATGAAATGGGTTTTTGGATGGTGTTCTTGGTGAAAAGATGAAGATTGAAAGAGTTTCTTATGTGTGTGTAAATAAGGTGTAAAGTGATGGAAAAATGCTAGTAAACTTAATGTGATTAAGTGTTATAATTTCCACCAATTACATCCACTTGCAAAATGTGAAAATATCTAGTTACTTAGTTAGTAAGTTGTTAATTAATCACCAACATCATCCACTTGTAACACCACTTGTAATTATAGAAAATATCTAGTTACTTTGCATGTGAAATATGGGTGTGGGACCCACATAAAATGTTCACACATGGGGGGGGGGTCTTGAATTGTTGAAATGTTATTAAGTGTTTAAAGTGTTAGAAACTTTTAGCAAAGTATAGGTGTTTTGGTGTTTAAATGTTTCAAGTGTATAAATGTGTTAAGAAGGTGTTAAGTGACCATTACTAGTCTAATATGATCTAAATAATATTAGATGGTCACTAAAAAAAAAGATCCGACATTGTTCCGATATTCGTTTCGAATTGTTTCGGTTAGACGTTATTTGAACGCTAAGTTGCGTAACTTGTGTGAATTGATGTAGTTATTGGCTCGGATGATACCCGAATGTATCCTCACATGAATTCTATGTTAAATAATATTTTTACATGTCATAAAAATATTACAAAGCTGATTTCTGCAGAATTTCTGCGGAAAAGTGTAGAAATCGTCGCTTTTAGTGCTTTTCGGCAGTTTTCGGTGCTACCGGACATTGGTAGTATATTAAACCAAACCCTTGCATTCCCATATAGGGTTTAATGTATATTTGATGTTGGACTTCCGTCTGAGTCCTAAAGATGTAATTTAGATGGTTTCGCTGGATCCTGAGTTTTCGTCAGCACGCTAGTTCACTAGGCACTACTCTAGTTGTTTCGGTGAATTGTTTGCACTATTTCAAATGTACCCAATGAAATGAATCATGTGCATCATAATTGAATATTCCATGAGTTTTCTAAGATGTATATCGTGTAATCATGCAGTCCGAATATTCAAAACACATACTTGTATAATGTAAATCATTGCTTTAAATGTACGTAAATTACCAGAAAGTGGCGGTTGTCACATTCTCCCCCTGTTATTGAGAATTTCGTCCCGAAATTCAAGATGAGTCATCCTTTGCAGGATTGTTCTCAAACAGGTGAGAGTATTTGGCTTTGATTTAATGTTCTCGTTCCCAAGTATACTCGGGTCCGTGTCGAGAGTTCCAACGTGTATTTTAATAATTTGATACGACTCCTCCATGATTTCTTGACTTTACAGTCCATGTCTTCAACAGGTTCTTTAGTGAATTGGAGTTTGTCGTCAATGTGGATAGAATGATAACGGTTGCTTTTGTTGGACTCTTTTTAAGATTCGACACATGAAACATGTCGTGCATACTGTTAAGTTCATCTGGTAACTTCAACTTGTAGGCAACAGTGCCAATCTTTTCTACGATTTCAAATGGTCCAATGTAACGTGGGTTAAGCTTTCCACGTTCACTGATCCTCGCTACGCCTTTCCAAGGCGAGACTTTCAACAAGACTTTGTCTCCAACCTCGAAAGATAATGGTTTTCGTCTTTTATCTGCGTAGCACTTTTGTCGATCGCGAGCCGTCTTGATACGGTCTCGGGTCTGAAAATTTTTATCCGTAGTCTCTTGGACTAGTTTCGGACCAATTAATTAACTATCGCCTGTTTCCGCCCAACATAGCGGAGAGCGACACTTTCGACCATAAAGAGCTTCAAACGGTGCAGCTTGTATAGTAGTATTGTAGCTGTTATTGTAGGAAAACTCAACTAAAGGTAGATGAGTATCCCAATTGCCGCCTAAATCCATAACACATGCGCGAAACATATATTCGAGTGTTTGGATTGTCCGTTCGCTCTGGCCGTCAGTTTATGGATGAAAGGCCGTACTTGGATTCAAATGAGATCCAAAGGCCTGTTGAAATAATTCCCAAATTCTAGAAATAAAACGATCGTCTCGGTCTGAATTGATTGAAATAGGCACTCCATGATGAGCCACTATTTCTTTGAGATAGAGTTCTGCTAGTTTCTCAGTATTATCCTTCTACCAAATCGGTAAGGAGTGCGTGGAATTTGTTAGTCTATCGATGATTACACATATCATGTAGTGACCTCTTGAGGTCCTGAGTAACTTCGTAATGAAGTACATCGATATTTGTTCCCATTACCAACCGGGAATCTCGGGTTGTTGTAACAAGTCCGAGGGATTTTGCTACTCGACTTTGACTTTCGCGCAAGTCAAGCATTCTCCGATATAAGTCGCGATATCACTTTTGAGGTTAGGCCACCAGTAGTATTCTTTCACTACTTAGGCCTATGTGCTTCCTCAAAATATCATCTCGAAGGCCGCCAAAGAATAGAACCCAATTTCGACTCATAAGGTATAAAGTTCCATCTTCTTTACACTAATTGTTTCTTCATGCCTCGAAGTGTTTCTGGTTGAATATGCTCTTCCTTGAGCGCTTGTGAATCATCTTCTCTAATGCTTGAACTCTCAGTGTTCTAACTCGTTCCTTGCGGCTCAAGGCATCTGCTACAACATTTGCCTTGCCCGGATCGTTGACGTATATTTAATTCTTTTTGGTTGAATATGTGTTGAAGACTTTTATGATTCGTGAAAATATTGCATTGAGTACCATATAGATAATGTCGCCATAATTTTTAAAGCGAATACCACCGCGCCTAACTCAAGGTCGCGTGTGGTATAGTTCTTCTCGTGAACTTTTTAATTGGCACGACGTGTACACAATAACTTTTTCACGTTGCACGAGTACGCAACCCAATCCATGATGCGAAGCATCATAGTCTACAACAGAGTCATCGGTATCGTCGGATAATGATAAGATTGTAAAATGATATGCACCAATCTTAAGAATAAGTTGTAAGGCTATATCTTGTTTTTCGATTTGAGGCGAATTTATTGTCTTTACAACTCTAAAATGGTTCTCAAATGTTGCTCATGTTCATCAGTCGATCGAGAGTATATCAAAATGTCGTCAATAAACACTATGACGAATTTGTCGAGATACGGCTCCAGGTACCAAGTCGATGTGAAACTCGACTTGTTGATATGGCGGTAGTCCTGGAAAGACTTCAGGAAATTCTTCAGGAAATTATTTTTATCAAAAGAATATTTGTTAGCTGTGGCCCAACAGCCTTCTTGTCTACAACAATTGCTAGAAAGGCAATACAACCTTTCCGTAAGCACTTTTGTGCCTTCATGCAATTAATGATCCATAATGGTGTATCGTGCTTCTCTCCATGAATAACCAGTGTCTCTTCGTTCAGTAGTGGTAGATGAATGATCTTCTCGTGACATAAGACTTTGGCTAGGTTATCGGATAACCAATCCATGTCAACCACTACTTCGAAACTACTCAACTGAACAGGGAAGAGATCGATATTGAATTTCAGCTCTAGACTCGACTAGTTTACTTTTTGCCAATTCTATAGAATGAGGAGACGTCTAGCTTGCTTGACTCTAGGCCAAGTACCTTTTGAATTCTATGTAGTAAGGACTTCACTGTATAATTTTAGATGTAGAACAATCCAGTTCCAATGTTTAGATGTAGGATAACCCAATCCCCATGTTCAGATGTAGGATAACCAAATCCCCTAATTGTAGCTAGGATAATCCCATCACTAGCCATGAAACTATGCATGTGAAATGTTGAGATAAAGCTAAAAATCGGCAATGATATCAACTAATATGGATGTGAAATGTTGATTGATAGGATACGTACCGGTGACCCTTAATGATTTGACATGTCTCAGCTAATTCCCCAATAGCTAACTTGATATAGTAATGTGTCCAACATGACTCTAATTCGAGTATATGCTTAACATCTAAAGACAATGGCTAAGCTCGGTGTTGGTATTAAAAGAATTGATACATGATGATATCATAGAGTGTACGTACTCATGACTTCATTGGGATTTTGTGGAGTATTCGTAGTTCTAACCACACACACACTTATTCACTAGCTTGATCCCTTCTTAAGTATTACCGTCTTACTAGTCTTTGTTTTGAGCCCGGTATCAGCACACTACTACTCTTGGTGCTTTTGCAATTGCCCTCATTTCTCTCATGGCGAGAGTTATTGTTTGAGTGATCGAGGTAGGGAGGGATGATGCGGTTATGCTTCGGATCTCCGAGGCTAAACCTAAAATATATCACTCAGTGTGTTTGAATTCGGGTGTTACCCATTATGGAACAACCCTTGAGATATCGTGAAAGCATCAAGTGTAACCAACAATATTGGCTCTAGTTATGATCGAGTTCTTTTATAAAATCATATGAAGATAGATATGAAAATCAGATGATATAAAAGAATAATGTATGGTTAAATAAATAACCAATGAAAATGTAGTGTATAAATATATCATGTCTCGAAATAGAATATTATGTCTTGTGTAGAGGATGTCGTGTCTTGTGCGAAAATGTCGTGTCTTGTCTTTGTCGAAGAGATTTGAATAACACCACGATATGCAATATAATATAAGCACTTATATATAGGAAGTACCAGCGGCGTATCCACCATGCTTTTATCATATTACACACGTCTCATCACTTACAAATAACCACCAAAAATGTCTTGTGTATACCAACGTCAATGACATGTATAACAATGTCTTGCGTAACAATGTCATGTATAAAACATGTCTTGATTAAAAGCAATGGTTTTCAACACATAACTTTTAACTTAAACAATTGATTCTTTTGGCGCCATGATCTTTTTAATACACACTATTAAAAGAATCTAGACATGTATTTGGATAAATAGAGTCTATCATGTGCCCAAGAATGAAGAATGCAATCAATCGGTCATGGAAACCTCAAGACTATATTGTTCATACATGTTTGAATAAATGATAATGTGGATAACCAAAACCAAAAGGTGTAATGCCTCTTGCGCGTATTGGTCATATGTTTAAATGGAAAAAAAAAGAAAAAAAAAATAATTCGTTGAGGAGGGGAAACCAACCAGTGGTCTTCGTCCATATAATATGTATTCCCTACTCTATGGACCTCGATCGTCCTAAATAGAGAAAATCCTTTGTCTTACTTGTCCATGTGACAATTATGGTAATAGTGCTTGAGTTTCACGAGCTCTAGCAAGATTATTAGAATCTCCAAAAATGTAGAATAGAATGTAATGAGGGAGTTGCAGTATGGCGCATGCCATACCATCCCTTGGAAAAAGACAAATGTCAAACGACGGAATTTATTGTATCACTTCCAATAAATATGATAAGGTGGAATATGATAAAGTAAGGTAAGGTAAAGTAGGATAAAGTGTCATAGACACCATGGAACCAACCCATGTTCAAGAATTTCGAGAATGTTGAGGAAATTACCCATGAGTGGCTAACAAGTTTTGTTTGTTTAAATGACTAGTCTCAACTGAATCGTGATATAGATCGAATGTTAGGTGTGAACAAATACTTGTCGTCTTCCTGTATTGTATTGTATTGTATTGTATGGTATTGTATTGTATTGTAGGGTGTTATACTAACCACCACAGTTCGTGTTCTAATAGATAAGAAACATTGAATCTCAAATAATAATTTAAGAATTTGAACGAATAGTGATCATTAGCTTGGCCCGCAGAGTCCACCAGAATTCCCATGCACTACAAGTTGTTATTACGTAGGCCTCCGTAATAATAAATTGCCTTGCATGGTCACCCTAGCGTTCTCTCGTACAAAACAACTGATCAGTCAGAGGGGGGACACTATTGTCTATATACCTTCAACATAGGAGGGACCTTCGTGGTAACTCACGTGTCAACGTTCGTTGTTGTTACTCGCAGGACGGTACGACGTTAGATGAAATAGAAATGGAAAGAATCTGTAACAATAACAATTGAAGAGGCACCTTCAAGATGAGTACTTCATCTTCCTTGTAAGGACAAGAGTATATCCACCTTGATTAGTATGAGTCACATGGATCTCGTCCCACTAATGGAGTTGTTGTCCAAGGTTACCACCTTCGCCTCATCGTCATTATCATGGTCAGGCATCTCAGCATTCGCGAGAAAGCAACCATATTTTACGGAATTAAGTTTAAGATTTCACTTAGGAATCATGTTCGCCATAAGCTCCGCAATAGACATGAGGTCGATATTTTCACCGTGTGAGTAAAGAATAATAATAGAGTTTGAAGTCGAAGGTATTTTGTTCTTGGCAAAATATTTCATGCAACATATATATGAACCACCTATATATATAATCATGTAAATCCTATCAATCAAGGATTTCTATCTTGTATAAGCTGAACCAGTAAACTGTTTATAATGCATAAACTGATAATGTATTGTATTGTAGGCACATAGTCTATTAATGTATTGTGTCTGTTTCTCATAGACTTCACCCATGGAAATGTCCTCGCTTGATTTATGTGAAATGAATTTTTGCTGTAGTGGACCTTGAAAAAATGTTTATGCAATGAAAACCTTTTGACTTGTCCAATTTTATTTATTATCTGTTCAACATGAACAAGAGGTTTTCGTGAGAGATCCCTAGTGATTGTGGACTTAGACTCGAGAAAGAATCCTGGTTCACTACAATCGATGCTCTGATACCAATCTGTCACACCCGCTCGTAGCGGAAACGCAAGGTGTGATCTGTATGGTTTTCATTGCATAAATATCGATGTACATGAACAAACTATATGAATAAAACATACTCCAATGCCATTGTCATAATTGTTTCGAAAGAACGCAACATAAGTTGAATGTATTGGTTACAAACCATCAAATGAAAATAAGTTGTCGTCGTTTTATACATCAAAATGTAAGTCTTAAAATGTCAAGGCTTTGACCACTATATCACCGCAAAGAGGCGGTATATAACGGGCAAACCCTTCAAATGGTGGCATGGAGTCTTGTTACTTGCTTTCCTTGACTGAAATGTCTGCCAGGTCCACTAATTTCCTGAAATACATGTTAAGTTTGAAAACATCAACAAAAGTTGAGCGAGTTCATGCAGTTTAGTTGTATGAGATGTATCTGAAAAATGTGAGTTGTATAAACTGTATCTGTAAAATGTGAGTTGTATAAACTGTATCTGTATGAATGATGTATAAACCGTATCCACAACATGTGAATTGTATAAAATGTATCTGTATGTATGATGTATAAACTGTATCTGTATGAATGATGTATAAACTGTATCCACAACATGTGAATTGTATAAAATGTATCTGTATGTATGATGTAGTATGTAAAGCGTCAATGAAATCGTTGATCATTAATGTTTCGCGAGGACATTAATATGTGTGACGAATTAGGAAGCAATCCAACCCTAGACGATTTTATGTCGATTCCTATCGACTGGGACACAAACGCACTCTTCTGTATGGGTTCACGACCAAGAGTGGGGCTCGCCAAAACCCATTAGATCTAACCCCTTGTACCTAGGTCCAAACTGGATTAATGGTGCTTATAGTAAGGCCCTAATTCGCACATGATCTATGGTGTTTCATTACCTAACTTTAACATACTCTGAACATGTATCTTCCCCGATAGTTGTAAAGTTGTAAAACATTTAAATGAATAGGGGAACATGAACTCACAATATTGCGTCCTAAAAATAGATGTAAATAAGATCTCACGTGCGGTCGTCCTGAATAGCGTGGCGACCTACAAACGTTCTTATTTTTGTTAGACACTTCGGTCTTTGAAAAGAACTTGAGTACAAGTCTTGTGTCTTGAGTATATGTAAGACTTGTATGTCTTTACTGTTCGTTAACTGTGTATTCGATGTATGAGTTGTTCAATTGTTCGTTAACTGTGTATTCGATGAATGAGTTGTATAGTCGGATCTCGTCCGCTGAATCTCGTGTCTTGTATGTATCACTTGTATAGTTGTGTTTCCAATAATGGTAACATTGGGCCAAGCCCATGTTTTCAAGTTATTGGGCTTAAATAGTGCTGAGCCTTAAATAGTGTTGGGCCTCAATAGTGTTGGGCCTCAAATAGTGTTGGGCCTCAATAGTGTTGGGCCTCAATAGTGTTGGGCCTCAAATAGTGTTGGGCTTGAATAGTGTTGGGCTTGAATAGTGTTGGGCTTGAATAGTGTTGGGCTTCAATAGTACTGGGCTTAATGTTATTGGGCCTTGGCCCATATGTTTGGTATTGGGCTTAGCCCATGTGTTTTGATAAGCCCATTATGAAATTAAGCCCATTTAGAAAAGTAAGCCCATTTGTATAAAAATAGCCCATTTGTATAAACATAGCCCATTTGTATAAAATAGCCCACTAGTAATTATAAGTCTTTCATTTTTATAAAAATTTACTAAGTATACTTTTTAGTAAATAAAAACATAATAGTTTTTATAAGTCTCAAGATGTCCGAATTTTGTTAATGGTAACGTAATTTGTGTCCGCGTCGAAAGGTCGCCTAAGCATCGTAGTAACTTCTCCGAATGGCGATATGTTCATAGATTTGTCCGTCGTCCGTTTTGACCATAATTTGTATCCGATTATTTGGATCGTCCGTAACCCGTTTTAAGGCGTAATTATGTGAAGTCTTATAAGACTTTGATTATTATGTATCATGTGTTCATTATTACCATTGTAATAAAGTTCCTATCTTTAATATATATAACTAATACATCAAATACCACACATCACTTAAGTTGTTAAAATGATCAAATATATATTTTCAAAAAAATATATATATTTATCTTGTCTTTTCTTTTATAAAAGCCTTTCTAAAATAATAAAGATTTCACCAAAAATGATAGTTTTCTTAACATAATGTCTTTTAAAAAAAATGGCCATATAACCTTTGTATTAATCATTTGGCCATGTTTATAAACATATCATTTTCTTTTCCAAATCACCCTCAAATTACTCAACATCTTAACTAAAAACATATGAGACTTTCATAACATGAAATTACCAAGATGATATCCAAATCATGTAGGGTTTTAACCATGATCATTTCATAAGCTAACAAGTTCAAAAACCAAGTTTAATTCTAGTTTTAACAACTTTTATAAAAATCTCTAGTTGTATGTTACTTTTTATAATCTTATAAAAAGTATTGTTTTTAACCAAAAACCTTATATATTTTCACAAGATCAATAGTTATCATCATCCATTTAATCCTTTATGTTAAAAACCCTTTAACATAAACATGCATAATTCTTAGATCATATCTTAAAACATCTTCTAATAATTTATTTGCATCATAAACATCATAACAAGACTAAATAAGCATATATCAAGTCTTAGATCATAATATAAACAATCATAATTATATCATGATTTTTATTCTTTGCTTCTTTGTATTTTCTTCATGTATATTATGTATGATTTTCTTGGTTATTATTAGCAATAATAACAATCATAAACTTAATACTTTTGTATAAAAAAAAAAAAAATAGATAAAGAAGCTTACTTCTAGCACTAGGCTAGGGATGATCTTAGAAGATTATTAAGACTAAGAAGATGATAATCTTGATGGTAGAACACTTTTGTATGGATGAAAACCCTTCCTTTTACTTCCAAAAGCTTTAGATCACCTTATGTTACTTGGAAATCCATGTTGATCATGAAAGAAATGATAAAATGAAATGGGTTTTTGGATGGTGTTCTTGGTGAAAAGATGAAGATTGAAAGAGTTTCTTATGTGTGTGTAAATAAGGTGTAAGGTGATGGAAAAATGCTAGTAAACTTAATGTGATTAAGTGTTATAATTTCCACCAATTACATCCACTTGCAAAATGTGAAAATATCTAGTTACTTAGTTAGTAAGTTGTTAATTAATCACCAACATCATCCACTTGTAACACCACTTGTAATTATAGAAAATATCTAGTTACTTTGCATGTGAAATATGGGTGTGGGACCCACATAAAACGTTCACACATGGGGGGGGGGGGTCTTGAATTGTTGAAATGTTATTAAGTGTTTAAAGTGTTAGAAACTTTTAGCAAAGTTTAGGTGTTTTGGTGTTTAAATGTTTCAAGTGTATAAATGTGTTAAGAAGGTGTTAAGTGACCATTACTAGTCTAATATGATCTAAATAATATTAGATGGTCACTAAAAAAAAAGATCCGACATTGTTCGGATATTCGTTTCGAATTGTTTCGGTTAGACGTTATTTGAACGCTAAGTTGCGTAACTTGTGTGAATTGATGTAGTTATTGGCTCGGATGATACCCGAATGTATCCTCACATGAATTCTATGTTAAATAATATTTTTACATGTCATAAAAATATTACAAAGCTGATTTCTGCAGAATTTCTGCGGAAAAGTGTAGAAATCGTTGCTTTTAGTGCTTTTCGGCAGTTTTCGGTGCTACCGGACATTGGTAGTATATTAAACCAAACCCTTGCATTCCCATATAGGGTTTAATGTATATTTGATGTTGGACTTCCGTCTGAGTCCTAAAGATGTAATTTAGATGGTTTCGCTGGATCCTGAGTTTTCGTCAGCACGCTAGTTCACTAGGCACTACTCTAGTTGTTTCGGTGAATTGTTTGCACTATTTCAAATGTACCCAATGAAATGAATCATGTGCATCATAATTGAATATTCCATGAGTTTTCTAAGATGTATATCGTGTAATCATGCAGTCCGAATATTCAAAACACATACTTGTATAATGTAAATAATTGCTTTAAATGTACGTAAATTACCAGAAAGTGGCGGTTGTCACAAAAACAAAGTCAGCAAAGAAATGCTGGCGAGCACATAGGTTTTGTGAGAGTGTCGGATTCATGGCTCGTTTATATGTTGCAGTACCTTATTAGACTACAAGAGTCAAAAGTACAAACCTCGTTTTGAAAAGTGTATTGCAACATAATTAACCAACTCAAATCAAGATGGTTATAGTTTATAAAATCTCGTAGCCATGATTCTTAACCCCAAAACATTTGTTTTAGTACACCAATTCATAAAACATCTCGTAAAAACTCGTTAATAAAACTCGTATGGTTTATATCATTTCGAAAACCTCGTTGTGTGATATCGTTTCAAAATTGTTTCCCAAGTGAACTAAATAATGACACGAAATGTAATATGATAAAAGCACTTATATATAAGATGTACCAGCGGCGTATCTACCATGCTTTTATCATGCTACACCCGTCCCATTATCTAATCACTACCCAAAACCAATCGTTTATTCAATTCGTTTATCTCGTTTAAGTCGTTTCAAATCGTTTAACTCGTTTCCAAAATTGTTCTCGTTTTAATTGTGAAACTACTTTTGGTCGTCTCGCTAATAACATTCAAACCTTTGTGACTCGACTAACTCGCTTCTCGCATTAACAAACCACCAAAGGGTAAGTTAACAATCATCAGATTCGGTCGTTACCTACATAACCCCCACACATAACCATGGGTGTAGTCTGATAACGGGATTTGTCAGATCCTATGGTACCATAACCTAATACTGGTCGGCTTGATCAATGCTAATGAACGTCATTCGTTATGTAACTACGTCCAACAAGTTTGTTCACATTATCGAAATCGTTATTAGTTTAATATGAACCATCTTTATCGTTTTTGAAACCATCGTTTAAATATCAAAATCGTTTTAATACATATGAATCACCCCAAAACAATTGAAAACAATAAAATAGGGGAACTATGTACTCACATTGAATGGAAAGGTATCCTTGATCTAAAGAACTTAGCGAAGCTCAGGCAAACCAAGGAAATTCAAGTAGTACCTAGTAATCGGATCACTAGTAAATAAATCGACACCTAAATCGAAAGATCGGATAGAATGAGGTCTTGTAAACCAAATGAGTATTGGAACTCATGTGATATGGTTTAACAAAGCCTACATTCTAAATCAGAACCTATTCTAAGTGCTTTCGACCCGTTACGACCCATTAAGGTAGCTTACGCTACTTTAACGAGTCGTTCGCGCAAACGCGCGTTCGAGACGTCTAACTAGTCCTATGACAAGTATTATATGCCTAAACATGTTTAATTATGTTGCACAATTTAGTTAGGTGACAAATGTTTAGGTTACATATGCTTAAAATCCAATTATGCATGAAAAGGGCATTTTGGTCATTTACCTAAGGCATATAAACTACCTATCATATAACTACTTAAACTACGTGACCATAAGGTATAACCTCGGAAGGTTATTCCCTATGCAACTATGGTCACTAAACATGCTTGGTCGGATCCTAATGATAGACCAAACGGGTCGAGTTCGAAAGTCTAAGCGGTGGTTTAGACCGCTTGACTTACGATTCTAAACAAGCACTAAACTAAAAGTGACGAGCTAAGCATGTTAAAACATGCTTAACTAAGTTAGAAAACAGGTTTTGATATCAAAACAAAGTGTTTTGATACCAAGAGTAGTTTGGTTGCAAAATACGCATAAATGCGCATTTTGACCGAAACTACGACTCGTCACTACGCCTAGTCAACGTGGTAATCAGTAGGTATAGTCACTAGGGACTATAACCATCGTGATTACGCTCACGTTGCAAAGTTCAAACGAACTTTGCGTTGACCATTGACTGGTCAAAGCTGAAAGTCAAACACTGTTTGACTTTTAAGCTAGGAAAGCGATAAAAGAATGAAGGAAGCTTACAAAGGGTCCTTGCTAGGGAGAACTTGATCTTAAAATCTCAGGTATGAAGTATAGCAACTTCAACTTAGAGAATTCAAATCAAGGGTGAAGAAAATGAATGAAATGGCATGCCTATTTATACTTGTTGCAAACTCACAAGATAAAGACATGTGTTTGTGTAACCTCCAAGCAAAAATCTCAACCATACAAGTGTTTGGTGCAGGTTCAAAGCCTTGGAGAGGTGTTAACTTGGTTAACACACAATAAAATTTGCATAAACAGTGTGACACCTATGCCTTCACGGCCATCAAACAAATACCGAACCAATGAAATACTGTATTTCATACTTGGGATTTGTATAAATATGTGTATCATTTGCACATATCAATTCTTGTTCGATTCCAAACTCTAAATCGCTTTCTGGAAGGTTATACGCGCACCGATGCGTAAATATAACCAGTTTAATGCAAGGAACACTCCGGAATAGTGAAATAGGCTTAACATACCTTAAATAACCTTTACATAACTTAGAAATAAGTTTCGAAGGCTTTGGTATGGCAAAATCAAATTAAATCGCTTACAGGGACTAAAGTTGACAAACTGCTAAAGTATGCCAATTTGAACTGTAACAAACATTCCGGAACATGGCCATAAGTTAAACATACCATAAATATACTTTACATAGCTTAGAAATAGGCTTTGAGGGGTTCGGTGTGATAAAATAAACTTTTGGGTCATTCAGGGACTAAAAGCGTCAAAAAGTGCACAAGTTTGCATTTTCGCGCATAACTTACGTTCTGAATACATCCGGACATCCAAAAGTTTATGTAAGCACTAAAAAATTTTATTTTAGTGTTTGGCATAAGAAAAATCCATTCGTCGCGCAATTTGGATCGTTTTTCGCGCTTATGTGCATTCCGTCGTAATTAGCCAAACAACGCAACCGTACGGCTAAACGAACCGACATCCGAGATATTTTTGAGAACATTCTAAGTTCCCTTTACTTTAAATTCATTTTATAGTTTTTAAATGGCGTTAACGGGCCTTAAACGCGTCGGAAAAGGCCTTATTACACTACAGGGACCAAATCTGCCATTTTTGAAACTTTCTGTGCAGAAACATTGAATCTGGCCTATACCACCTTTGCACATGGTTTTGGGCAATACTATGGGCTGGTTTGATGTGCACATGGTATTACAATACCATGGGTGCAAGTGTATGGCCAAGATTGAAGCACGTTTTCCTAGAAATGATCCTAACGGTTCGGGAAATCCTATAAATACCCCATGCCTTCAATTTCAAAACCCACTAGAATTTTGATTTGAGAAACTCTAAGTTGAAACCATTGTTTCATACCTGAGTTACTTGAATCGAGATTAGCATTCGGGGACCCTTCGTAAGTATTCTTTCGTTCTTTTATTGCTTTTCGAGTCCGAAAGTCAAACTTTGTTTGACTTTCTGCGTTGACCAGTTTATGGTCAATGCGAAGTTCGTTTGAACTTCGCAACGTGATTGTAATCACGATGGTTATAGTCCCTTGGGACTATGCCTACTGATTACCACGTTGTCTAGGGTGGTAAGGGTAAGCGATCTAATAAATCGCTTATATCTTCGAACCCGACCTATTTGGTCGATCATTAGGATCTGACCAAATACCTTAGGTGACCATAGTATATAGGGAATAACCTTTCGAGGTTATACCTTATGGTCACGACGTTTAGTTAGTTGTATGATAGGTAGTTTATATGCCTTAGGTAAATTACCAAAATACCCCTTTGATGCCAAAATTCATTTTAAAAATATGTAACATAATTTTTGACATCTAAACTGATTTGACAACAATATTAGACATGTTAAGGCATATGTTACTTGTCATAGGACTAGTTAGGCGGTCCGAACGCGTTTTACGCGAACGACGCGTTAAAGTAGCATAAGCTACCTAAACGGGTCGTAATGGGTCGTAAGCACTTATGTTAGGTTTCATTTAGTATGTAGGCTTTGTTAAACCATATTACACGAGTCTCCATACTCGTTTGGTTTACGAACCCTCATCCTATCCGATCCTCCGGTATAGGTCCGGTTTTTTAACATAGTTACCTATATTAGGTGCCGTTTGATTCCGTGATCTCTAGCATTGTTTGGTTGTTACTCAAGGACTACTAAGCAATCTCAAGTGAGTACATAGACCCCTCTTTACCGTTTTCAAACTGTTTTGGGGTGGAACACATGTGCCTACTTGTTACTTTCATGCTTTCCATGTTTTCACATCATATACCTGCTATGTTCGTTAGTACATTATAGTACATGATTTCATTACATTTCATGCTATGTATGCCCATTGTGTGCGTACTTAGTACATCGTTTTGCATTACATTTTATGCTATGTATGTCCATTTAGTTCATACTTAGTACATCGTTTCACATTACATCACATGCTATGTATGTCCATTTAGTTCATACTTAGTACATCGTTTCACATCACATCACATGCTATGTATGTCCATTTAGTTCATACTTAGTACATCGTTTCACATCACATCACATGCTATGTATGTTTATTTATTGCATACTTAGTACATTTGTTTTCATCACATGCTTACATTTTGATATGATATTTGGGTTGTTTTGATGGATCAATATACATTCATTAACACCGATCACGCCGTTCGTTAGTAGGTAGTGGTACCATAGGAATTGACAACTCCCGTTCCTGAAATCCTGGGTTTGTTTGGATTGGAAGGAATGACCGAATTCGATATACATAAGCACAGATAATCCTTTAATTTGTTTAAGGGTTTATCGCTACAGTCTCAAGGCTTGGATGTATGCATCCTCACAATACCGCATAAATGTCTATATCAGTATAGCATGCATTTACTACACAAAACATAACTTCGATTTAAACCAAGTTTTACTTTAATACTTTGTTTTGTGCATTTCACCTATGGTTTAGTTGATGCATTTCACTAGCCATACATATCATTTTGGTTACACATTACATGATTTACATTTGACACATAAACATTTTCGACATTGGTTATACATTACATGATTTACATTTGACACATAAACATTTTCAACATTGGTTATACGTTGCATGATTTACATCTTGACATAAACATTTTGGTATATTATTCAATACATTTGACAATTGGTTTAAACATAGACATCTTACATTGTTGGTTTGGTTTGAGTAAGTGATTTAAGTAACGAGGCGTGTGTAATATGATACAAGCATGGTGGATACGCCGCTGGTACTTCCTATATATAAGTGATTGTATGGTATTACATATCGTGGCGTTATTTGAATCATTTCAATTTGGACATATAACATTTTATACAAATAACATACTTTTCACAATACATTGTTTTACAAACAACTTATCTTATACAAACTCATTTTTACATGGTTATTCATTTAACCTTACATTTATTTATACATATCATCTGATCTTATCGTTTTTCAAATGATTTACAAGACAAAGCAAATTACAAGGTTCATGACTAAACATTTTCTCAAACATAAGTCATGAATTCTATTTTCACAAAACCTATGTATCTCACAGGCATTTTTATGCTGACGTACCTATTTTTCACATGTGTTTTCAGGATATGATGCATAGGACTTGTCAAGATACACTTAGGCGGACTTGGGCCTTAGCGACAATAAAAGATGCAAGACTAGTTATTTATGTTATGATTCTTTGATTGTCAAGACATTGTAACTATTATATTCAATAAAACAATATTTCAATTTCCATGTGTTATGAAACAATGATTCTGTTACAACACTCCCCGACGTTTCCGCCACGTTTGGTTGTCCTACGTGGTCGGGGTGTGACAGAAAAGTTGGTATCAGAGCTCATGGTTATAGGGAATTAGGTTATTAGTAATACTTTGACCTAGTCTATAACCTTTCTAGGACCCTAACGCGAGTTTACTTGCGTTTAGTCATAAAACAATACTGTCACCTATCCTTAGGCGACAACCACTACAAGAACACAAATTTCAAAACCGCTTTGAAAACTAATCATCTGTTCTAGGATGATTGATTACTAGGTTTTGAACCCTCTATTGTAAGGTTTTGAACTCTCTATTATATGGTTTTGAACCCCTCTGAGTTTTCAAAACCTCGTCAAGGTTTTGGGTTTTAAATAATGTGAACACGTGCAAACTGGAAGGGTGAATGCCTGTATTCTGGGTTTTCTGTCTAGGCAAGCACTTCGTATACATCTCATCAGACGCGAGACCAGTTGTGCTTACCTGGGAATTCTTGGGATGAGTGTTCACTTATAGGCGAGCATGTCTTCGCGATACATTATTTTTGACCCATTTACTTTGATTTGTCACCATCTCATTTGTTTGCCTTAGGTAACAAACAAATGATCACAATTTTCATTCGTTACCATTCTGTATTGATTATCCAATAACCTTTCACTCGTTTCTTCCTATGTCTTTCATTTTCTTCTAGAATGTCTATTCCTCTCAGCACTGGTCAAATGTCCGAGCGAACAGCCAAATTTGCCCAGCAAATAGGTGAAGTGATTCAGAAGACTGTGGATTTAGGCATTGCCATGGCTCGTCTCAACAATGAAGCCTCTCGTCTCGACAATGAAGCCACTCAAGAGCCACCAAAGGAAGCAGAAGTCAAGCCAGCACCAAAATCAAGGAAGCGTAAGGCTTCAAGGAAACCCACAGCGGTTACACCTAATCAAGCGGGACCTAGCCATGTGGCAAGGCCACCAGCTAGGAAGCCATACATAGGAACTGCCCCTTTGTGCAAACGATGCAACCGTCATCATTCAAACCTCATACCCTGCTCCAAATGTACCTACTGTGGACGGAGGGGACATTTGGTCAACACATGCCGCTTTGCTATCCAAAACAAAGCTGCTATAAACCTTGCTGGTACCCAACTCCAAGTCAACACTACTCAAGATCGTTTCCCGTCTGGTACTTGCTACAACTGCGGCGAGACGAGCCATTTCAGGAACAACTGCCCAAAGCTTGCTAATGCAAATCCAACCCACGGATGAGCAGTTGGCTGACTAGAAGATGTTGCTGTCTTATGCTTTTATTCTCCTGTTTTCTTGTAATGTGAAACAATCTGTTTTGTTTATAAATAAATTATTGTTCACAATTCTGATATACAAGTGTAGTTACATGTGTGTATGACTTTTCCTATGATACCCACATCAAGAAACTATGTACCTTGCAAACTACTCTTGTGATTTCTCTCTTTCAAATGATCGCTCATGATTCCCTCAAAAAAATTTTAAGTACTCGTTTCATTCTAAGGAACGAAGTACATGAAATAAAGTGAAATTATGAGTAATCGTGCTTGTTACACATCTGTGCCATTAAATCCTTGGTTAGATAACTAAGGGTAGTTTCAAATCTCATACCCATTACGTTTTGATTTTTTTTTTCAACATACACAGTACAAGTATTTCAAAAACAATCTTCATGATCTCAAAACATTTCATATAGTTTGAAAACAATTTTTTTCAAATGCATTGTCGATGTTATTTCAAAAACATTGGCTATGCTTTCAAAAACAACCTTCATAATTTCAAAATGTTTCATATAGTCTGAAAACAATATTAACACAGTACATTTTCTTATCAAGTGCATGATTTCGAAAAGCATCATTCATGTTTTCAAAAACCTTATACATAATTTCAAAATTTATTTTGCATGATTTTAAAACATTTTTGTACCTACCTAATACACCTACTTCATGATTTCAAAAGTATTATATATAAGGTTTCAAAAATGTTAAACACATTTTTCTTAAAAGAACCCCATGCATAGTTTTCCAAATATATTTTCCTCATACATTTACTTAACCTTCAAGTTCTGCTTCATATGTTGCCTTGGCATATCTAGCATCTCAACTTCATAAGCATTTTTACTTCATGTTTGACATAAGCACATCCAGTGCAAGGTTTCAAAACATCTTCAACTTCTAAAATCCATATGGGATCTTTTTATCGTCACAATTAGATCCTTGTGGATGATCATCATTCAAATCAGAGTCCTTAATTGGATTCCTTATGTACCTTAATTCGAACATTTCGGTTCCTAATAATCGAAATCGAATTTTCTTTTTGAATCTTTCTATCTTTATAGTTAGATTCTTGATAACGTTTAAAGTACCAAATGAAATCCACGGGATGGATTCCTAGTGTGCTTTAAATGCATGTACGCAATTAACGAGGCAAATTAACAAACAATTTTGTGGTTATATGACTATGTGTTATGTATCTTGTGTTTTCTTTTATACATTTTGTGTTTTTATACTCTGGGTATTAGTTATCCAAATCCTCGTAGAATCTTTCATATCTTTATATGAGGGATTCGTAGTAGGATATTCAAAAAGGTACTACCTTAAATCCTTAATGGGCTTCTATGTAATAGTTAAGACCCTTGGATTATATAGTACCACTCCATGATTCATAAGAGACCCTTTAGTGGTCTAGTAAAAAAGATTGATTCACAATTTGGTTAAAGAATGACATCTAGTGATGTAGCTGAACAGACTCCTTGATAGTCTATTTAGATCATATAATGATTTAATTAAAAGGACTCTATGGCGGTCTAGTCACACTCATCACATGATTGTTCATTTGGTTTTACCCTACACATTATAAAATAGACTGTATGAACTGTGCAAGGAATTGTCTAATTATGGACGCGTACATAATTATGAAATTTAGTGCACAGAAACCCAGTAAGATTTATTATGTGTAAGAACCGATAGTGACAACAATAACAAAATGAGAACGATGTAATGGAGGTACGGTGGACGCACCAATGACGCTTCATATACTTGTATATAAGTATCCCTCTTACATTGCAATCTTGATGTTATTAAAGGTTACTAGAAGTTCAGAACCCTAACCAATGTTGTTCGATCTTTTCAACTTCATGTTTTCAAGCTCTCACAAGTTTCCTCTAAATAAATTTCGGGACGAAATTTCCTAAACTAGGGGAGACTATGACACCTGTGCCTTCACGGCCATCAAACAAATACCGAACCAATGAAATACTGTATTTCATACTTGGGATTTGTATAAATATGTGTATCATTTGCACATATCAATTCTTGTTCGATTCCAAACTCTAAATCGCTTTCTGGAAGGTTATACGCGCACCGATGCGTAAATATAACCAGTTTAATGCAAGGAACACTCCGGAATAGTGAAATAGGCTTAACATACCTTAAATAACCTTTACATAACTTAGAAATAAGTTTCGAAGGCTTTGGTATGGCAAAATCAAATTAAATCGCTTACAGGGACTAAAGTTGACAAACTACGAAAGTATGCCAATTTGAACTGTAACAAACATTCCGGAACATGGCCATAAGTTAAACATACCATAAATATCCTTTACATAGCTTAGAAATAGGCTTTGAGGGGTTCGGTGTGATAAAATAAACTTTTGGGTCATTCAGGGACTAAAAGCGTCAAAAAGTGCACAAGTTTGCATTTTCGCGCATAACTTACGTTCTGAATACATCCGGACATCCAAAAATTTATGTAAGCACTAAAACATTTTATTTTAGTGTTTGGCATAAGAAAAATCCATTCGTCGCGCAATTTGGATCGTTTTTCGCGCTTATGTGCATTCCGTCGTAATTAGCCAAACAACGCAACCGTACGGCTAAACGAACCGACATCCGAGATATTTTTGAGAACATTCTAAGTTCCCTTTACTTTAAATTCATTTTATAGTTTTGAAATGGGGTTAACGGGCCTTAAACGCGTCGGAAAAGGCCTTATTACACTACAGGGACCAAATCTGCCATTTTTGAAACTTTCTGTGCAGAAACATTGAATCTGGCCTATACCACCTTTGCACATGGTTTTGGGCAATACTATGGGCTGGTTTGATGTGCACATGGTATTACAATACCATGGGTCCAAGTGTATGGCCAAGATTGAAGCACGTTTTCCTAGAAACGATCCTAACGGTTCGGGAAATCCTATAAATACCCCATGCCTTCAATTTCAAAACCCACTAGAATTTTGATTTGAGAAACTCTAAGTTGAAACCATTGTTTCATACCTGAGTTACTTGAATCGAGATTAGCATTCGGGGACCCTTCGTAAGTATTCTTTCGTTCTTTTATTGCTTTTCGAGTCCGAAAGTCAAACTTTGTTTGACTTTCTGCGTTGACCAGTTTATGGTCAATGCGAAGTTCGTTTGAACTTCGCAACGTGATTGTAATCACGATGGTTATAGTCCCTTGGGACTATGCCTACTGATTACCACGTTGTCTAGGGTGGTAAGGGTAAGCGATCTAATAAATCGCTTATACCTTCGAACCCGACCTATTTGGTCGATCATTAGGATCCGACCAAATACCTTAGGTGGCCATAGTATATAGGGAATAACCTTTCGAGGTTATACCTTATGGTCACGACGTTTAGTTAGTTGTATGATAGGTAGTTTATATGCCTTAGGTAAATTACCAAAATACCCCTTTGATGCCAAAATTCATTTTAAAAATATGTAACATAATTTTTGACATCTAAACTGATTTAACAACAATATTAGACATGTTAAGGCATATGTTACTTGTCATAGGACTAGTTAGGCGGTCCGAACGCGTTTTACGCGAACGACGCGTTAAAGTAGCATAAGCTACCTAAACGGGTCGTAATGGGTCGTAAGCACTTATGTTAGGTTTCATTTAGTATGTAGGCTTTGTTAAACCATATTACACGAGTCTCCATACTCGTTTGGTTTACGAACCCTCATCCTATCCGATCCTCCGGTATAGGTCCGGTTTTTTAACATAGTTACCTATATTAGGTGCCGTTTGATTCCGTGATCTCTAGCATTGTTTGGTTGTTACTCAAGGACTACTAAGCAATCTCAAGTGAGTACATAGACCCCTCTTTACCGTTTTCAAACTGTTTTGGGGTGGAACACATGTGCCTACTTGTTACTTTCATGCTTTCCATGTTTTCACATCATATACCTGCTATGTTCGTTAGTACATTATAGTACATGATTTCATTACATTTCATGCTATGTATGCCCATTGTGTGCGTACTTAGTACATCGTTTTGCATTACATTTTATGCTATGTATGTCCATTTAGTTCATACTTAGTACATCGTTTCACATTACATCACATGCTATGTATGTCCATTTAGTTCATACTTAGTACATCGTTTCACATCACATCACATGCTATGTATGTCCATTTAGTTCATACTTAGTACATCGTTTCACATCACATCACATGCTATGTATGTTTATTTATTGCATACTTAGTACATTTGTTTTCATCACATGCTTACATTTTGATATGATATTTGGGTTGTTTTGATGGATCAATATACATTCATTAACACCGATCACGCCGTTCGTTAGTAGGTAGTGGTACCATAGGAATTGACAACTCCCGTTCCTGAAATCCTGGGTTTGTTTGGATTGGAAGGAATGACCGAATTCGATATACATAAGCACAGATAATCCTTTAATTTGTTTAAGGGTTTATCGCTACAGTCTCAAGGCTTGGATGTATGCATCCTCACAATACCGCATAAATGTCTATATCAGTATAGCATGCATTTACTACACAAAACATAACTTCGATTTAAACCAAGTTTTACTTCAATACTTTGTTTTGTGCATTTCACCTATGGTTTAGTTGATGCATTTCACTAGCCATACATATCATTTTGGTTACACATTACATGATTTACATTTGACACATAAACATTTTCGACATTGGTTATACATTACATGATTTACATTTGACACATAAACATTTTCAACATTGGTTATACGTTGCATGATTTACATCTTGACATAAACATTTTGGTATATTATTCAATACATTTGACAATTGGTTTAAACATAGACATCTTACATTGTTGGTTTGGTTTGAGTAAGTGATTTAAGTAACGAGGCGTGTGTAATATGATACAAGCATGGTGGATACGCCGCTGGTACTTCCTATATATAAGTGATTGTATGGTATTACATATCGTGGCGTTATTTGAATCATTTCAATTTGGACATATAACATTTTATACAAATAACATACTTTTCACAATACATTGTTTTACAAACAACTTATCTTATACAAACTCATTTTTACATGGTTATTCATTTAACCTTACATTTATTTATACATATCATCTGATCTTATCGTTTTTCAAATGATTTACAAGACAAAGCAAATTACAAGGTTCATGACTAAACATTTTCTCAAACATAAGTCATGAATTCTATTTTCACAAAACCTATGTATCTCACAGGCATTTTTATGCTGACGTACCTATTTTTCACATGTGTTTTCAGGATATGATGCATAGGACTTGTCAAGATACACTTAGGCGGACTTGGGCCTTAGCGACAATAAAAGATGCAAGACTAGTTATTTATGTTATGTTTCTTTGATTGTCAAGACATTGTAACTATTATATTCAATAAAACAATATTTCAATTTCCATGTGTTATGAAACAATGATTCTGTTACAACACTCCCCGACGTTTCCGCCACGTTTGGTTGTCCTACGTGGTCGGGGTGTGACAAACAGCCCCTAAACTATCAACAGATTGCTGAAAATCAGTTTCTGGAACTGGGCACTTTTACACGGCCCGCGTAAGAGGAGAGACAGACCTTACGCGGCCCGCCTGGTCCTCACAGTTCGGTAAAAGTTTCAATGTTGACAGCTTTGGTCCCTGCATGTGTTTGAGCCCATTTTTGGCACTTTTAACACCCGTTAAGCCATTTTCAAGGCTCTACAAGGTCATTAAAGTTTAGAGGACTCAAAATATGCTCGGAAAACTCTCGGATGTCGGCTCGTTTGGTCGTACGGTCACGTTATTCGTCAAATTACGACGAAACTCAAACGGACGCGAAAATGATCCAAATTAAGCGACGAATGGTATTTTTGCATGCCGATCACTAAAATAAAAATATTTTAGTGTCTACAAAAATTTTGGGTGTTCAGATGTGGTCAGAACGTAAGATATGCGTGTAAATGCAAACTTACGCCGTTTTTGACACTTTTAGTCCCTGTAAGATCAAATAAGCATAATTTCGCACACCGAACCACTCAAAGCTTATTTCTAAGCTATGTTTAGGTTATTTATGGTATGTTTAGCTTATGATCAAGTTCCAGAATATTCGTTACCATACGAATCAGTATAGTTTCACAATTTGACACAAATAGTCCCTGCGATCGAATAGACTTGTTTTCAACACACCAAACCATCCAAAACTTATTTCTAAGTGATGTAAAGGTTATTTAAGGTATGTTAAGCCTATGTCACTATTCCGGAGTGTTTGTCGCATTAAACTGACTGCGTTTACGCACCAGTTTGCGTATAACTTTCTAGAAAGCGATTTAAAGCTTGAAATAAGAATCGAATCGAATCGTAAAATCATCAAACACAAATACACACATAATAACACCAAAACACATTGTTTTATTAATAATTGACGTTGTTTTACATTGTACATCGATTACAGAGCACAGTTGTCACAGTTGTAACCCAAGATCATTTACTGGTGCCCTATGCAATGATGTGACAACGATATGCGTGATATCGGGTTGCCAAAAGAAGTCGGTCATTTACTGGTGCCCTACCTTGTATGGATGGAAGTGTTGATCGCCACTTTGTTGAGCTAATGTGGCAAAAGACGAATAACCAAACCTTAGTTTATCTAGTAAACCAGCGACAGGATTTTCCTGAACCGAGGGAAGGTTAAAAGTCGCCAATTGATCAACAGAAGTATTACATGGATAATTGTAGGAAATTATTGCGATTTCAGATCGAAGATTTAGTTCTATTAGAGGAGTTACTTTAAAGGATGTAAATAAGTTAGCAGAGAAAGAAAAGCTGAGCCACAATGATTAGGTCCTTTCAAGAGCCCATCTTGAGTTGGATCAGTCGCTTATAGGCTCAAGCTACCATAAGGATTGAGTGGCGTACATGATGTATTGTTTGGGTCCAGTTTGAGAAAGTGTATAATGGATAATACACTGATTTTGTTCTTTGCAGAGATTTATTTTAGGAGATAAACGGAAGTTTATCGAAGTACCGTAGAAGCAGTACATATAGCTATAAGAGTTATGTTGATAACCGGAGAAGCGATTACAGAATTCTAGTAGATTATGCGATTTATAAGTTGTGCAATCAGTGGATATCTGAAATGAATGCAAGGAAGAAAGAAAACGATTTTATGAGATTTGATACTTTCAAGAGCCCATCTCTAGTTGGATCAATCGTGTGTAAACTCAGACTATCTCAGGTACAGGGTAATGTATATGTAAATATACGTATGTTAAACCCGAAACGGTGGAACCTTGATTTAATCTTCTTGATTAAGTGCTTGTAAATGTTGACCCTTGGAAAGGGTGGAGAGCGTTGAGACGTGAAATTAGGAATTGAGGATGTGTGTAATATAGGTCTACGAAGATTCTTTGTAAGAATCAAAGTTTCTCGCAGAAACTACAAGACCACATTCATCAAGCTTGTTTTTACTATTTCCACCTAGTGCGAAAAAACAAAACCTGTAGAGTAAAATTTCGGGGACGAAATTTCCCAAACAGGGGGAGACTATGACACCCGGCTTTTCAGGTCGTACCGTACAATTATAACACGTGTTGTGAATAGGTAAAAGGCTGTATTTTGACTGGTTATGATGTTTATGTGTAATAACCCTAAATTTAAAAATCATTATTCTAGAAATAATAGAATAATAATAAATTAACAATTATCTTATAATCCATCTTTCTGTATATCAACCAAAACTATTATTATTATGAAAATTATCCAATAGGAAACCCTAATTAAGACACCCAAGTAATTCTGCACAAACCCTAAAATTTTCAGAACAATCAGAATCAGGATCAGGGCCCCTAAAACTCAAGGGGGGGGGGGGGGTATTCCCTAATGACGATTATCTAATTAACTCGCTGTCTAAATTAAATATTCTAGAAATGTCGACTCAGCTAGGCTAGTCCCAACCGTGGCTACTCTATAAAATATAGGTAACCCTTACGGACCGGACCGTAAGGGTTAATTGTTACGGTCCGTAAGGGGGGGCAAAATTCGGGTATAAATAGAGGACATTGGCACTCGATTTCTGGTGTTCATTCGACGAAGAAATTCGTTTCAGGCTTCGAGTTATCGTCTGATTATCACAATTAACACACACGAAACACTAATTAGTATAGCGGGGTGCTGCAAAACAGGGTAATAACTCGATCGCTACTACGATTCAATGTCCGATTGATTGAAATCAATCCAATGGATGTTTAAGTGCTGCTCAAATTTGGGTTATGCTTTGTCATTAGTCGTGATTCCGATGGATGTTTAAGTAATTTCACTTTGTCATTAGTTGTGATTCCGATGGATGTTTAAGTGTTTACACTTTGTCATTCGTTGTGAATCCGATGGATGTTTAAGTGATTTCACTTTGTCATTAATTGTGAATCCGATGGATGTTTAAGTATCGCACTTTGTCATTCGTTGTGAGGATTTTGATCTCGTGAGTTATCGTAAATGCTGTATTAAGTTACTAACCTAGTTGTGTGCATGTTATTTAAATTAGGTTAAAAGACCAATCCGTAGTCTAAACTCTGCTCGTATAAATCTGAAATATTATCACAAGGTAGCTTCACTTTGTAATTATTAAGGTACGGATCCTTACCCCACTCCTTATTGCTTCATATTCAAATTGTTATAAACCCATTAAATTCGTACACTCCTCACGTCTTTGAATATCGATTCATTTGACAGTCCGTTGAATTCCTATTCTAAACTTTGGATTTAGCTTTCATGTCATGCGATAGTATTCTGTTAGTTGTACTCATTATCGCATGTTCCAATATATGTTACGTCTTGTTATGAAAATAAGTTTTATAAGTTATGTGAATAAGTCCATTTGTACTCTGTTACCCTGAGTATCGCTTCTCGTGGAGTGTCCCACGAGCATGTTGTTGCGGCATCGACATCATGTGCTCCTCCCGTGACGGAGAGATCAGTTCACGACGTCTCTTAAGTACAAGTGTGGTACATAAGGCTATTAGGAGGCGTATGGATCGATCCTAGGATTTAAGTTAAGGAGGTGGATAACGGGTATGCCAACTCGCCATCTCATGTGATAATTATGCAGGAGTAGCTACCTGTGTATTGTCACGTTTTAAGTTTGCTCATGGGTACATCCGTAAGATATGATTATGAAATTACGTTATTTGCATCAAGTTTCATCCGAATAAAGCGTTATTTGTTATTTGAGCCTAATATTCCGTACTGAGCATTCGGCTCATTCCGTAAATTTTTGTATATACAGGTACGCAGGTTACTTTGGGCGGGGAAAAGAGAGAAGAATAAAGCTTAGGAATAAATCTGAAGATGTTAGTTAATCAAGTCGAATGTGTCCGTTTGTATATTAACCTTAAGTTTAGTTGCCGTGTGGTTGTATCCTTGTCAAATAAATAAATGGAATTATGACTTTTGTTTATGATACTGTTATTGTGACACGTCAGCCCTTCCAGGTTGGGGTGTTACAGCTATGGTATCAGAGCAAAGGCTCTTTCCTGTAGAAAAACTTGAAGATAGTAATTAAAACCTGTGAGGAATGGGTAGATATCTATGATAGGATTCAACTTGGTCTCTTATTTGGTTTAACTCCCATGTCTATTCGTATAGATGCCTCCTCGTCGTCCGCTACGTAGGAGTACTCGTACTAACCATGTGCGTAACAACACTTCTTCGAATGAGACTCCAGTTGATCCAAACGTAATTAACGCTATCAACCAGGCTGTTGCCGGGTTGCTTCCAAACCTGGTTGCTCAAACAGCTGAGGCCGTTATTCAACAAACTCGTCATCCAGAACGTAATAACACGAATCCAACCTCTGGTGAAGAAACTCGTGAGAATACCACGAACCATACTACCTATAGTATAGACACATGGATCGCTAAATTCCAAAAACAAAAGCCGAAATCCTTTAGTCACGCTACTAATCCAGTCGATGCCAGAAACTGGATAGCTCATGTTGAAAAGATCTTCGGAGTTCTTGGAGTTCCGGAGCAATACAAAGTTAGATTGGCTACCTATAAACTTGAAGATGACGCACAAACTTGGTGGGAAGGATATAAGCAAGTCAAAGGAGGGGATGATTTTGACGCTAATCTTTCATGGGTCGACTTTCGTACCATCTTTTACGACAAGTATTTTTCTATCGCTGATAAAGAAGCTTATATCAGGGAGTATGCAGTGATTCGACAGGGGAGTGATGAACCAGCCTCTGAGTTCATTACTAGATTTTCAAGGTTAGCTAGTATTGTAGGAGACGTTGCAGGATCGGCAGAAGCCCAGGCAGAGAAATGCAAGTGGGCAGTCAATGATCGAATTCGGAAGTCGATCATGTACATGAAATTTAAGGATATCACCGAAGTTGCCGATGCAATCAAAACTTTTGAGTTCGAGAGGAAAGAATTTTTATCTCGAACTGAGGATAATAAGAAAAGAAACAGAGAAGGACAATTTAAGCAGGCAATCGGCCAATCATCCACTACGCCACAGCATCAAGACCGCAAAGTGCAAGGAAATCAAAACTCTGGAAATCAGGCACGTCCATGGCAACCTAGACCACAAAACCCGAGGCCTGCTCAAAACCAGATTCAGTTGTATGCAGAACCTATTAGAGCTCAACCACTAAATCAACATGTAAACCCGAATCAAACTACATACCCTCTATGCAATATTTGTGGTAAAAGACATCAAGGCATATGTCACCGAGGTACAGGAGCATGCTTTAGATGTGGCCAAACTGGACACATGATCAAGGAGTGTACAAAGAAAGACACTAAGAAGAATAACCAACCCAATGTTGGAGGAAGAGTTTTCGCACTTTCTGCTACTGACGCTGCTAATGCCCTAGGTACTGTATCTGGAACTCTTCAGCTTGGTGAACGTAGTATCTATGTATTATTCGATACAGGAGCGACCCATTCTTTAGTATCCCACTCGTTTACTAAGTACCTTCCGATAAGACCAACTCTCTTAAATCATACTTTAACCATTTCCACTCCCATGGAAAATTCATCCGTAATCACTTGCGTATATAAAGATTGTCCGATCCGTATTGAATCTATTGTGTGTAAGGCAAACCTATTTCCAATACATATGTGTGACTTTGATGTTATTCTCGGGATAGATTGGTTGTCTCGACATCACGTAACTATAGATTGTCATTCCCGCCGTGTTATTTTCGGCGATCTTCATCATCCTGATATTATATATCAGGGAACTCAAGCTCATAAATCTCTTAAAATTATCTCTGCGCTCAAGGCTCGAAAATTCTTATCAAACGGTTGTACTGGATTCCTAGCATCGATTAAGGATACTTCTGCTAGTGTTAAGAGTATCGATAACCACTCCGTTGTTCGTGAATATCCTGATGTATTTCCGGATGAACTCCCGGGATTACCACCCGACCGTCAGGTAGAATTCACCATCGATTTGATTCCTGGTGCCGAACCTATTTCTAAAGCTCCATACCGTATGGCCCCGATGGAACTGAAGGAGTTGAAGGAACAATTGCAAGAATTGTTAGATCTGGGATTCATAAGACCCAGTGTTTCACCTTGGGGTGCTCCGGTCTTATTTGTGAAGAAGAAAGACGGTAGTATGCGTTTATGTATTGACTACCGAGAGCTGAACAAGATTACTATTCGTAATCAGTATCCTCTGCCTCGCATTGATGATCTCTTTGATCAACTTCAGGGGGCTCAGTTCTTCTCAAAATCGACCTGAGGTCCGGGTATCATCAGCTAAAGATCAAGAATGATGATGTTCCCAAGACAGCCTTTCGTACTCGATATGGTCATTACGAATTTTTGGTTATGCCCTTTGGGTTAACTAATGCACCTGCAGTCTTCATGGATTTGATGAATCGCGTATTTCACCAATTCCTAGACAAATTCGTTATTGTCTTTATCGATGACATTCTGGTATATTCTAAGAGTCGCGAAGAGCATGAAGCACATCTACATGCAGTACTTGGAACCTTGCGGCATGAGAAGTTGTACGCGAAGTTTTCCAAATGTGACTTTTGGCTTAGCCAAGTGGCATTTCTAGGACATGTCATATCAGCAGAGGGAATTATGGTAGACCCAACAAAGGTTGAAGCTATTACAAAATGGCCAAGACCCACTTCTGTTACCGAAATACGAAGTTTCTTGGGTCTTGCTGGCTATTACCGAAGATTTGTTGAAAGATTCTCGGTAATTGCTTTACCACTCACAAAACTCCTAAGGAAAGGGGTGAAGTACTAATGGAATGAGGAACAAGAGAAAAGCTTTGAAGAATTGAAGAAACGACTCGTATCCTCTCCGATACTCACTCTACCTTCTGGATCAGGAGGTTACCAAGTCTATAGTGATGCCTCAAAGAAAGGATTAGGTTGTGTGCTAATGCAACATGGGAAGGTTATCGCTTATGCCTCCCGTCAGTTGAAGCCTTATGAAGTTAACTACCCTACACATGATTTAGAATTAGCCACAGTCGTCTTTGCACTTAAGATTTGGCGACACTATATGTATGGTGAGAGTTGTGACATCTTTACCGACCACAGGAGCCTCAAGTACATATTCACCCAGAAAGAGCTAAATATGAGGCAAAGAAGGTGGTTAGAACTTTTAAAAGATTACGACGCAAATATTCAATATCATCCAGGCAAAGCCAATGTTGTAGCTGACGCATTGAGCCGAAAGAATTCCGGGACTATATCTTGCTTACAAATTCAGCCTCGTATTATGAGGGATCTCGAAAGAATGAACATTTGGCTTCAGGTTAGTAAATCTGATGGATATCTAGCTAGAATGCAGATTGAACCTGACCTCATATCACGGATCAAAGATGCACAGAAGCAAGATGGAGAACTTTGGGCAATTGTGCAAAATCTCGAGGTGGGTAAGCAATCTGAATTTAGTATAGACCATCAGGGGGTGATTTGGTGCGGTAAAAGACTTTGTGTACCCGATGACTCCAACCTTCGTGAGTCATTGTTAGCCGAAGCTCACAGCTCACCATTTTCAATTCACCCAGGATCTACCAAGATGTATCGAGACTTAAGACAAAACTTCTGGTGGAATGGCATGAAGGAAGACGTTGCTCGATACGTAAGTAAATGCCTCACTTGCCAACAAGTGAAAATTGAACACAAATGAGCAAGCGGTCTGTTGCAGCCATTGGATATTCCCATATGGAAGTGGGATGAGATTACAATGGATTTTGTTACCGGTTTGCCTAAGACTTTCAAGAAGAATGATGTTGTGTGGGCTGTTGTCGATAGATTGTCGAAGTCAGCACATTTTCTACCGATTCAGCAAGGATTTTCGGTTAATAAATTATCCGAAATATTTCTTCAAGAAATTATTCGACTCCATGGCACACCATCTTCCATTGTTTCCGATAGAGACCCACGTTTCACCTCACGATTTTGGAAAGGTTTTCAGGCAGCTTGGGGTACACGACTAAAGTTTAGTACGGCTTTCCATCCACAAACAGATGGGCAGTCAGAACGTACGATTCAAACCTTGGAAGACATGCTCCGAGCATGTGCACTTGAATGGTCTGGAAACTGGGATGAATATCTATGCCTTGTTGAGTTCGCTTACAACAATAGTTGGCAAGCAAGTATTGGCATGGCACCTTTTGAGCTTTTGTACGGTCGGAAATGTCGCGCACCGATCTGCTGGGATGAAGTTGGAGAAAAAATTATTGAAGGACCAGAATTAGTTCAGATTACAAATGAAAAAGTCACTATGGCACGAGAAAAACTGAAAGAAGCTCAGAACAGACAAAAGAGTTATGCAGATCAAGATAGACGACCACTCGAATTTAAAATTGGTGACCACGTATTCTTAAAGGTATCACCTTGGCGTGGCGTTCGTAGATTTGGAATTAAAGGGAAGCTTAGTCCTCGTTTCATAGGTCCGTTTGAAATCCTTGAAAGAATTGGAGAAGTATCATATCGACTAGCTTTACCACCTCAGCTCTCTCACGTTCATAACGTTTTTCATGTCTCCTCGTTAAGAGGATATAATTATCATCCACTCCATGTCCTTAGTTATCCGTTACTTACCATTCACGAAGATTTGTCCTACGAAGAAGAACCAGAAACCATCTTAGATCGACAAGAAAGGGTTATGCGTAGGAAAGTAATTCCGTTTGTTAAAATCCTCTGGAAAAATCACTTTGAACACGAAGCAACATGGGAATCTGAAGAATCTATTCGCTCTCTATACCCTAATCTATTCTAACAATAGAATTTTAGTCGAAGTAACGGTAAATCTTGCTCTTTGATATATGTTCAATTGCTTCTGTTTATGGTTATTCATGCTTGCCTTATGTGAATATATCTTAGTTATGATTAAGTCTAATTATGTAGGAGATATCCGTACCAATAGTCACTCTTGTTATCTGTAAGTTTATGTTGATTTTCTGCATGCTTAAATATATTATTAAGATACGTAGAGGAAGAACCATTAGGACATGGTGGTAAGGTAATTATGAATTTTCAGATACACCTGTGTGTTTAGGAGATTTTTTTTAAGATTAGTAACTCTGCTATGAAAGTTCCTTTTCCGTTACTTATGCGATATGTTTGAAAAATTTCGAGGACGAAATTTCTTTTAAGGGGGTAATAGTTGTAATAACCCTAAATTTAAAAATCATTATTCTAGAAATAATAGAATAATAATAAATTAACAATTATCTTATAATCCATCTTTCTGTATATCAACCAAAACTATTATTATTATGAAAATTATCCAATAGGAAACCCTAATTAAGACACCCAAGTAATTCTGCACAAACCCTAAAATTTTCAGAACAATCAGAATCAGGATCAGGGCCCCTAAAACTCAAGGGGGGGGGGGGGTATTCCCTATTGACGATTATCTAATTAACTCGCTGTCTAAATTAAATATTCTAGAAATGTCGACTCAGCTAGGCTAGTCCCAACCGTGGCTACTCTATAAAATATAGGTAACCCTTACGGACCGTAAGGGTTAATTGTTACGGTCCGTAAGGGGGGGCAAAATTCGGGTATAAATAGAGGACATTGGCACTCGATTTCTGGTGTTCATTCGACGAAGAAATTCGTTTCAGGCTTCGAGTTATCGTCTGATTATCACAATTAACACACACGAAACACTAATTAGTATAGCGGGGTGCTGCAAAACAGGGTAATAACTCGATCGCTACTACGATTCAATGTCCGATTGATTGAAATCAATCCAATGGATGTTTAAGTGCTGCTCAAATTTGGGTTATGCTTTGTCATTAGTCGTGATTCCGATGGATGTTTAAGTAATTTCACTTTGTCATTAGTTGTGATTCCGATGGATGTTTAAGTGTTTACACTTTGTCATTCGTTGTGAATCCGATGGATGTTTAAGTGATTTCACTTTGTCATTAATTGTGAATCCGATGGATGTTTAAGTATCGCACTTTGTCATTCGTTGTGAGGATTTTGATCTCGTGAGTTATCGTAAATGCTGTATTAAGTTACTAACCTAGTTGTGTGCATGTTATTTAAATTAGGTTAAAAGACCAATCCGTAGTCTAAACTCTGCTCGTATAAATCTGAAATATTATCACAAGGTAGCTTCACTTTGGAATTATTAAGGTACGGATCCTTACCCCACTCCTTATTGCTTCATATTCAAATTGTTATAAACCCATTAAATTCGTACACTCCTCACGTCTTTGAATATCGATTCATTTGACAGTCCGTTGAATTCCTATTCTAAACTTTGGATTTAGCTTTCATGTCATGCGATAGTATTCTGTTAGTTGTACTCATTATCGCATGTTCCAATATATGTTACGTCTTGTTATGAAAATAAGTTTTATAAGTTATGTGAATAAGTCCATTTGTACTCTGTTACCCTGAGTATCGCTTCTCGTGGAGTGTCCCACGAGCATGTTGTTGCGGCATCGACATCATGTGCTCCTCCCGTGACGGAGAGATCAGTTCACGGCGTCTCTTAAGTACAAGTGTGGTACATAAGGCTATTAGGAGGCGTATGGATCGATCCTAGGATTTAAGTTAAGGAGGTGGATAACGGGTATGCCAACTCGCCATCTCATGTGATAATTATGCAGGAGTAGCTACCTGTGTATTGTCACATTTTAAGTTTGCTCATGGGTACATCCGTAAGATATGATTATGAAATTACGTTATTTGCATCAAGTTTCATCCGAATAAAGCGTTATTTGTTATTTGAGCCTAATATTACGTACTGAGCATTCGGCTTATTCCGTAAATTTTTGTATATACAGGTACGCAGGTTACTTTGGGCGGGGAAAAGAGAGAAGAATAAAGCTTAGGAATAAATCTGAAGATGTTAGTTAATCAAGTCGAATGTGTCCGTTTGTATATTAACCTTAAGTTTAGTTGTCGTGTGGTTGTATCCTTGTCAAATAAATAAATGGAATTATGACTTTTGTTTATGATACTGTTATTGTGACACGTCAGCCCTTCCGGGTTGGGGTGTTACATTATGTGTGGAATTTAATGAGTTGGTAAATTAAAACCTTGGTAAAAATTATGTTGGCAACGATAAGATAAACACTTATCGCGTAACGGTTAAAATGCGAAACGAACGTCGGTGACCACCCGATCAGTGTTAAAATCCTAAAAATAGTCTGTTATGATTAGAATAATAGTTTTAATCATATTCATGAGGAAAAATAAATTAAAATGCTAAGAAACTCTATTTTTCGAGTTTGAGCACGTACCGCGCGATACTACGCGCATTAGACAAAATACCGTCAACACAGCCAGTCAAGGCAACTGGTAATTATTTCAGTAATAATTTTGAGTGATTATTTTTATAAAATGATAAAAATAATTTAAAACGCACTAAAACGGGGTTAAAACACTAGATAAAATACCCGGTAACCAGTATTTTACCTGTCCTTGCCTAATATATATTATATATATGTATGTAAATGTGATGTGGGTGTGTGTAAGGGACAAGGTGGCGGCCTTGGAGTACACCTTTCTCTTGGTCTTGCCACTTGTTGAACCTTGGAACCAGTGGTCATGAATAAGCTTATTATAACACTCAACATACATCCAATCCAAGACATAATCTTTCAAATTCATCTCTCTCTTCCTCTCTTGTATATCTCGGCCGAACACCCCCTAATACATACACATTCAAAATTTTCAAACCTTTTCATGAAGATTCAAAGGCCTTTCATGGTGATTTCAAGCTTGTAAGGAGGTTTGGAAGTGATTTCAAGAAGATTCAAGCAAGAACAAGCCTCATATCACCAACATTTCTCAAAAACCCACTTAGAAATCTTGAAGGTATAAACTTATTTTTAAACCACATTCTTGATTTTTAGTGATGATGGAGATGTTAGATGGTTTCTCTTGAACTTGGAATAAATCACAAACTTGTAACAAACAAAGAATAAGATTTCAAACAAAATGGAAGTGGGTGTGTATGTATGTGTATGTATGGCCAAAAGTTTATGAGTGTGAGTATTTAGTTGTGTTTTGATTTTGTTGAATGATTTGATTTGATTTTTGCAAGATGGATTACATGCATGGTTTAAAAAGATGTCATAAAAGAAGGTTCTAAAAGGGCTTTGTGATATGAGATGAATATGATATAAAGTGAACTTCTGGAAGATTATATGTGTGTATATGTGTCGTATATATGTATATATATATATATATATGTATGCATGTATGAAAGTTTTGTCACATGTTAATAAATGAAAGAATGTTTGTATTTATGTGAATATGATTAGATGATAATGGAATATAAATGTCTTGATTTACATGAACATGACATAAATATTTTCTTTGATGCATTTAAGATCATGTTGGGTGATGATGTTATGTTATAAGTGCACTAGATGCATGTACTTAGACATGCATGATGATATGTGATCATAAAAAGGTGACTTGAGTATGAATTAGTAAAACTAAGTTTTAATCAGATTATAAACACTAAAATAAAGTTATTTTAAAGTGTTTAGTGATATATAACTTTGTCATAATGTTTACTAGCTTTACATGTTGTACATGGTGCATTAAAAGTTGTAAAATATGTGAAATCGCATGATTTATGTGACTTACACAAAAACTTCACTAATCTTATTATAAACACTATTATAATCAGTAAATAATATGTATTGTGTTAAAATATCAAGTCATTCCGAGTTGGGATGATTATAGAAACGTTTAACGTAAAACTATGCGTTAAAACGGTCAAAAATCGGCTTTTCGAGTGATTTTTATAAAACTGATTTAGATCAGTAAGTAAATTGATATTTTTAGTTTAAAAATAAGTATTTTAACTAATTTTAAGTTTACTTGGTGTTTGGTTAGTCATACGTAACTTCCGACGCCCGAAAACGTTACCGAATCGCTAAAATACACATTTTTCAATGAACACTAGTATGGGTAAATTTTGGGTAAATCTTATGTGTTAAGATGTGTTATGTGATTTAAACATGTAAATGTGAAAATATGTTAAGTTTTAACATGATATTGAAAATTTAGATTATGCATGTATACTTGTGCATTTTTGTGCGGTAGAAACGGTAAAAATCGCGTTAAATGTGTAACTTGTTTGTCGAGCATGAAATTTGATACATATGAGATATTTATGTATAATTGCTTTAAAAATGACAAAATAGATAAGTTAACAAGATTTCGTGTGTTTCAATAATAATTTATGTGCACGTTTATGTATATATATTACGACGCGCAAATCGTAGATATATTGCGTATAAACGGGTGTGTTAAGAGATTTACATAATAACGGTCACCAATAAAATCGTTCAAGTCGCAAAATGTTATATATATATATATATATATATATATATGGACTCATATATATATTAACGTGCCAACATAATAAAAAATGATAACTTTTCGAGAAAATCTCAAAGTTATGTGACAATTATAAGAAACGGAGAAACTTAGGATTTTTGTGTTATGTATATTGATTTAAAATCGTTCCTATATATATATATATATATATATATATATATAATAGGACATGTAGAAATCAATCTTTGGGAATGCGCTATTTAAAATACGCACCCAAAGGTGAGTGTCACTAAACCCCTCTATTACTGCTTTGTATATGTTTTGGGGGTAGATCACGCCAATAATGTCACACCCGCTCGTAGCGGAAGCGCGAGGTGTGATCTGATCGGTTCTCATTGCATAACAATATAAGTGAACATACTAAATGAATAGAAACAAGCTCCAATGCCATTGTCATAATTGTTTCAAAAGAACGCAACATAAGTTAAATGTATTGGTTACAAACCATTAAATGAAAATAAGTTGTCATCGTTTTATACATCAAAATGTAAGTCTTAAAATGTCAAGGCTTTGACCACTATATCACCGCAAAGAGGCGGTATATAACGGGCAAACCCTTCAAATGGTGGCATGGAGTCTTGATACTTGCTTTCCTTGACTGAAATGTCTGCCAGGTCCACTAATTTCCTGAAATACATGTTAAGTTTGAAAACATCAACAAAAGTTGAGCGAGTTCATGCAGTTTAGCTGTATGAGATGTATCTGTAAAATGTGAGTTGTATAAAATGTATCTGTAAAATGTGAGTTGTATAAAATGTATCCATAAAATGTGAGTTGTATAAACTGTATCCATAACATGTGAGTTGTATAAAATGTATCTGTATGTATGATGTATAAACTGTATCCACAACATGTGAGTTGTATAAAATGTATCTGTATGTATGATGTAGTATGTAAAGTGTCAATGAAATCGTTGATCATTAATGTTTCGCGAGGACATTAATATGTGTGACGAATTAGGAAGAAATCCAAACCTAGACGATTTTATGTCGACTCCTATCGACTGGGACACAAACGCACTCTTCTGTATGGGTCCACGACCAAGAGTGGGGCTCGCCAATACCCATTAGATCTAACCACTTGTACCTAGGTCCAAACTAGATTAATGGTGCTTAGATGTATAACCCTAATTCGCACATGATCTGAGGTGTTTCATTCCCTAACTTTAACATACGTTGTACATGTATTTTCCCCGATAGTTGTAAAGTTGTAAAACATTTAAATGAATAGGGGACATGAACTCACTGAATTGCGTCCGTGAATAGATGTGAATAAGATCTCACGTGCGGTCGTCCTGAATAGCGTTGCGACCTACAAATGTTCTTATTTTTGTTAGACACTTCGGTCTTTGTAAAGAACTTGAGTACAAGTCTTGTGTCTTCAATATGTGTAAGACTTGTATGTCTTTACTGTTCGTTAACTGTGTATTCGATGAATGAGTTGTTCAAATGTTATATATATATTTTTCACCAAATATATATATATAAATGTTATCTTGTATCTTGTGAGTTGTATAGTCGGATCTAGTCCGCTGAATTTCGTGTCTTATATGTATCGATTGTATAGCTGTGTTTCCAATGATGGTATCATTGGGCCAAGTCCATGTTTTCAAGTTATTGGGCTTAAATAGTGCTGGGCCTTAAATATTGTTGGGCCTCAATAGTGTTGGGCCTCAAATAGTGTTGGGTCTCAAATAGTGTTGGGCCTCAATAGTGTTGGGCCTCAATAGTGTTGGGCCTCAATAGTGTTGGACCTCAATAGTATTGGGCTTAATGTTATTGGGCCTTGGCCCATATGTTTGGTATTGGGCTTAGCCCATGTGTTTTGATAAGCCCATTATGAAATTAAGCCCATTTAGAAAAGTAAGCCCATTTGTATAAAAATAGCCCATTTGTATAAACATAGCCCATTTGTATAAACATAGCCCATTTGTAAATATAAGTCTTTCATTTTTATAAAAACATTTTTATAAAAATTCACTAAGTATACTTTTTAGTAAATAAAAACATAATAGTTTTTATAAGTCTCAAGATGTCCGAATTTTGTTAATGGTAACGTAATTTTTGTGCCCGCGTCGGAAGATCGCCTAAACGTCGTAGTAAGTTCTCCGAATGGCGATATGTTTATAAATTCGTCCGTCGTCCGATTTGACCATAAGTTGTGTCCGATCCTTCGGAATGTCCGTAAGTTGTTTTCATGTGTGTCTATATGTATTCTTGTAAGTCTTTAGTTGTAAGTATGTCTTGTATTTATTTGTGTCATTGTTATCAAGTCTTAACTTGTATATATAACTAATACAAATAATAACACATAGCACATACTTGATATGTTCACTAAATATATATTTTACCAAAATATATATTTATGTCAATTTTTATGTTTAGAAAGACCAACTTTCTAATCTTGTAAAGACTTTGTTAGAAAAAAAATGATAGTTTTGTTAACATAATGTTCTAAAAAAAATGGCCATATAACCTTTGTATTAATCATTTGGCCATGTTTCATAAACATATCATTTTCTTTTCCAAATCACCATCAATTTACCCAATCATCTTAACTAAAAACATATGAGATTTTTATAACATAAACTTATCAAAATGATCTCCAAATCATGTAGGGTTTTGGACATGATCATAACATGTGCTAACTAGTTCAAAAACCAAGTTTACTTCTAGTTTTAACAACTTTTATAAAAATCTCATGTTGTATGTTACTTTTCATAATTTTGTAGAAGTATTGTTTTTAGTGAAAAACATTAAATACTTTAACAAAATTAAAGGTTATGATCATCCAAGTAATCCTTTATGTTAAAAACCCTTTAACATAAACATGTATAATTGTTAGATCATATTTTTAAAACATCCTCTAACAATTTATTTATATCATAATCATCATAACAAGATCAAATATGCATATATCAAGTCTTAGATCACAATATAAACCAACATAAATATGTCATGATTATTATTTTTGCTTCTTTGTATTTTTCATGTTTATTATGTATGATTTCTTGGTTATTATTGTGACAACTGCCAATTTCGGGTAAATTACTTACATTTAAAACAATGATTTACATTATACAAGTATGTGTTTTGAATATTCGGACTGCATGATTACATGATATACATCTTAGAAAACTCCTGGAATATTCAATTATGATGCACATGATTCATTTCATTGGGTACATTTGAAATAGTGCAAACAATTCACCGAAACAACTAGAGTAGTGCCTAGTGAACTAGAGTGCTGACGAAAACTTCGGATCCGCAGAAAACATCTAAAATGACATCTTTAGGACTCGGATGAGAGTCCAATATCAATTATATATTAAACCCTTTATGGGAATACAAGAGTTTGGTTAATATTTTACCGATGTCCGGTAGCACTAAAAACTGTCCGAAATGCGCTAAAAGTGACCATTTCATGAAATTTCCGCAAAATTCAGCAATTGTATATTATTACAAGATGCAAAAATTGATGTTTAGGCACCAATTTCATATAAAAATAATTATGGAATATCCATTACACACGTAACTGGAATTTTTCCTACAACCTCCTTAAGCGTACCTTTCGACTATTTACTTGCGAAACGAGCGCTAAACATCTAGCCGAACTATATTTTGGCACATGTAGCGAACTAGTGGTTATTTTTTTTAGTCTTGTAAAGCTATGTAACAACTGTGCTTGTAATCACTATGAACAGTTCTGTTATCAATAAAACAATGTTATTTGATCCCAATGTTTGTTTTGTTATGTTATACATTTTTTTCATGTTTTGACTTTTATGTAATTTCAAACTCTATATCGCTTTCTGGAGGGTTATACGCAAACTAGTGCGTAAACGTACTCAGTTTAATGCGAGAAATACTCTGGAACATCAACATATACTCAACATACCTTGAATAACCTTTACATAACTTAGAAATAAGTTTTGAAGGCTTTGGTATGGCAAAAATAAGTTAATTCGACTACAGGGACTAAATATGACAAACTGCGAAAGTATGTCAATTTGAACTGTAACGAACATTTCGGAACATGACCATAAGTTAAACACACCTTAAATATCCTTTACATAGCTTAGAAATAGGCTTTGAGGGGTTTGGTGTGCTAAAATAAACTTTTGGGTCATTCAGGGACTAAAAGTGTCAAAAAGTGCACAAGTTTGCATTTTCGCGCATAACTTACGTTCTGAATACATCTGGACATCCAAAAATTTATGAAAGCATGACTACATTTTATTTTAGTGTTCGCCTTAAGAAAAATCCATTCGTCGCGTCATTTGGATCGTTTTTCGCGCTTATGCGCATTCCGTCGTAATTAAGCGAACATCGCGTTCGTACGACCAAACGAACCATCATCCGGGATATTTTTGAGCATGTTTTGAGTTCCCTATACTTTAACTTCATTTTAGAGCCTTGAAATGAGGTTAACGGGGTTCAAACGCATCGAAAATCGCTTAAACAAGGTGCAGGGACCATTTCTGAAAAATCTGCCAAAACAAGGGCCTAGCGTGACGCGAGGGGCCTTAGCGTCACGCGAGCCCCCTTCTGGACCAGATTCAGTGTTTTAAGCACAAGTTGCAACTAATTGATCCTCCACCACATGTTTTAAGTTGATGTGTCACTAAGTTAAGGAGCATTTGTGGCACCATAACATTCCGACAAGTGTACGCACGAGATTCGATCACGTTATTCAAGAAACGATCCTAACGGTTACCCGAAAACTATATATACCCCATGCCTTTCATTGTTTTTAAGCACTAGAATCTTATTAGTTGTGTTCTAAGTTGAAACCTTGTTTCATACCTGAACTATACTGATCTAGATTAGCATTCGGGGACCCTTCGTAAGTATTCTTTCGTTCTTTTCCTTATTTTTACTGCTTTTCGAGTCAGAAAGTCAAACTTTGTTTGACTTTCAGCGTTGACCAGTAATGGTCAATGCGAAGTTCGTTTGAACTTCGCAACGTGATTGTAATCACGATAGTCATAGTCCCTTGGGACTATGCCTACTGATTACCACGTTGTCTAGGGTCGTAGGGTAGGCGATCTAATAAATCGCCTATACCTTCGAACCCGACCCAGTTTGGTCGATCATTAGGATCCGACCAAATACATTAGGTGACCATAGTGTAGGGAATAACCTTCCGAGGTTATACCTTATGGTCACGACGTTTAAGTAGTTGTATGATAGGTAGTTTATATGCCTTAGGTAAATTACCAGAATACCCTTTTCATACATAATTGGTAATTTAGCATATGTAACCTAAACTTTTGTCACGTAACTGATTATGTAACATGTTTAGGCATATAATACTTGTCATAGGACTAGTTAGGCGGTCCGAACGCGTTTCACGCGAACGACACGTTAAAGTAGCATAAGCTACCTAAACGAGTCGTAATGGGTCGTAAACAATTAGGTTAAGTTTCATTTAGTATGTAGGCTTTGTTAAACCATATCACGTGAGTTCCTACACTCATTTGGTTTACAAACCCTAATGCTACCCAGTCTTCCGATTTAGGTCCGGTTTATTAACATAGTTACCTATATTAGGTGCCGTTTGATTCCGAGATTTCTAGCGTTGCTTGGTGGTTATCTTTATACAACTGAGCAATCTCAAGTGAGTACATAGACCCCTCTTTTACTGTTTTCCAAACTGTTTTGGGGTGGAACACATGTGCCTACTTGTTACTTTCATGCTTTCCTGTTTTCACATCATATACATGCTATGTTCGTTAGTACATTATAGTACATGATTTCATTACATTTCATACTAGGTGTGCCCATTGTGTGCATTACTTAGTACATTGTTTTACATTACATTTCATGCTAGGTGTGCCCATTGTGTGCATTACTTAGTACATCGTTTTACATGACATTTCACGCTATGTATGTTCATTTGATTACATACTTAGTGCATTGTTTTCACATGTTTACATTTTGGTATGACATTTGGTTTGTTTACATGGGACAATACATTCATTAACATTAGCTACGCCGTTCGTTAGTAGGTAGTGGTACCATAGGAATTGACAACTCCCGTTCCGGACATCCCAGGGTAAGGGGACAGAAAGGAATGACCGAATTCGTTGACATAAGACAGATAGACCTTTAATTTGTTTAAAGGGTTTATCACCACAGTCGCCAGGCTTGGATGTATGCATTTTCACAATACCGCATAGATGTTCATATTAAATAGTTGCATGCATTTACACAAAACATAGCTTTGATTTAAACCAAGTTTTACTTCAATACTTTGTTTTTGTGCATATGGTTTAGTTGAGACATTTCACTTGCCATACATGACATTTTGACATAGACATTTGACATGGATATTTGACATAGACATTGACATGGATATTTGACATAGACATTTGACATGATTTACATCTTGACATAAACACTTTGACATATTATTCAATACATTTGACAATTTGGTTAAACATAGACTTCTTACATTGGTTGGTTTGGTTTGATTAAGTGATTAAGTTAGCGATGCGTGTGTAATATGATACAAGCATGGTGGATACGCCGCTGGTACTTCCTATATATAAGTGTTTGTATGGTATTACATGGCGTAACGTTACTTGAATCATTTCAGTTTGAGACATAGAACATTTTATACAAATAACATGCTTTTCACAAGACATTGATTTACAAACAACTTATCTTATACAAACACATTTTTACATGGTCATTTATTTAACCTGACATTTACTTATACATATCATCTGATCTTATTGTTTTCAAATGATTTACAAGACAAAGCAAATTACAAGGTTCATGACTAAACATTTTTCTTAAACATAAGTCATGAATCTTATTTTCACAAAACCTATGTATCTCACAGGCATTTTTATGCTGACGTACCTATTTTCACATGTGTTTTCAGGTGCTTTTCCATAGGATGTTGATCATGATACTAGGGCGGACCTGTGCCTTAGAGACTTTAAAAGATGATAGACTATGTTTAATTATGTTCTGAACTCGTTAATTTCCTGTTTGAAACAATGTAACACTCTTGTTTAATAAATAAAATACACTTTGTGTGCCATGGTTATGAAACAATTAATTCTGTCGCAACACGCCCCGATGTTTCCGCCGCGATTTGTTGTTTTACGCGGTCGGGGTGTGACAGAAGAGTTGGTATCAGAGCCAATGGTTATAGGGAATTAGGTTATTAGTAATGCTTTGACCTAGACTATAACTTTTCTAGGAACCTAACACAAGTTATCTTGTGTTTAGATCTTAAAACATGTACATCACCTATCCTTAGGTGATTAACAAAACAGGAACCAAAATTTTTCCGAAACGAATTTTTTTTTTTGAAAAACAATTATCTGTTTTTGAATAAATTTTTACAAGGTTTTGAAACCTCAATTGTAAGGTTTTGAACCCTCTGTTTTATGGTTTTGAACCCTTTTTCAGTGTTGGTTTTTGGCCTTGTGCCTTCAAATTTTCAAAATCCCGTCAAACGTTTTGGGTTTTAAATAATGTGAACATGTGCAAACTGGAAGGGTGAATGCCTGTATTCTGGGTTTTCTGTCTAGGCAAGCACTTCGTATACATCTCAAACAGACGCGAGACCAGTTGTGCTTACCTGGGAATTCTTGGGATGAGTGTTCACTTATAGGCGAGCATGTCTTCATTATACATTATTTCTGACCCATTTACTTTGATTAGTCACTGTGTGTCGTTTGTTTGCTTTGTGATACGGACGAATGACCACCATCTTTGCTTTTGTTGATTTTGTTTCATCTCATTCTCTTCATCCAATCATCTCACTCGTTTCCTTTCATGTTTTCCTCTTTTAGAATGCCTCCTCGACGCGAAAATCAGATAGCAACTGCCGAGCTGGCAGAAATTATTGCGCAGCAGATGGCTGCACAATTCCCAAATCTCTTTGCTCAATGGCAACAAGCCAACAACAACAACAATGTTCCATGCAAATACAAGGATTTTAACCAGGCTAAACCACTCAAGTTTAGTGGTTCTGAGGGAGCGACTGGGCTTCTTCAGTGGTTCGAGAGCATAGAGAATACTTTTCGCCATGTGCAGTGTCCGGATAATCGCAAGGTCGAGTTCTCCTCGAGCGTATTTCAGAAGAGGGCTTTGACATGGTGGAACGGGGTTATGAGAGACCGGGGTGCAGAAGTTGCTCTCGCACAGACATGGGCTGAACTTAGAGCCCTTATGATGAGGGAATTCTGTCCTCGTCATGAGCAACGAGCGTTGGAGAAAGAGTTTGATGTTTTGAAGCAAGATAGTGGCGAGCACAGGGCTTATACTGATCGGTTTGAAGAGTTGAGTTTGCTTTGCCCGACTATGGTCACCCACTCGACAAGGCTATCGAGAGATACATCGATGGCCTACCTGACTCGGTACAAGACATTCTTACTGGTAGTAACCCTGCCACACTTCGTCAGGCGATCGAGTTATCTGCGACATTGACTGAGTCACAGATCCGGAAGAACAAGTTACACAGGAAGGGTGACAAGGGCAAGAAGCAGTCGGCTGACAAGGAAGATAGCAAGAAAGGTCAAAACGGGAGTGAAAAGAACTCTGGTTCTTCAAAGAGGGCAAAGAAGCGTAAGGCTTCCCAAAATTTTGCTATCACTGCTCAAGCTAACCAGGTAGCTCACAACCAACCTGCACAGCCTCCAGCAAAGAAACCCTATTCAGGGAATGCACCTTTGTGCAATAGATGCAACAGTCACCACCAGCCACAATTTCCATGCCGTTTCTGTACTAACTGTGGGAAATCAGGCCATCTCGCCAATGTTTGTCGATCTGCTCAGAATCCCGCGGTTCAGAACCCGGCTCAACAAGTTGCTCAGCCTCCTGCTCCGCAACAGGGTCAAGCTGCAAGACCATAATACCCACCGGGTGCTTGTTACAATTGTGGGGATCTGACCCACTATAGAAATCGGTGCCCAAGGCTAGCCAACCAGAACCAGAACCAGAACCAGAATCAGGCTCCGGCTCGAGGCCGAGTTTTTAACATGAATGCCCAAGAGGCACAGGCTGACGATAATGTGGTGAACGGTACGTTCTTTATTAATAATCAGCCTGCATCTGTTCTTTTCGATTCTGGTGCCGATAAGAGTTTCGTGTCTTTATCTTTTGAGCAAATGCTTCGCGTGTCTAGAACGAAACTAGGCAAATCTTTGACAGTAGAGGTTGCTAGTGGTGAACCCATTATTCTGGATTCTGTTCTTCACAACTGCCAGTTGAATCTTAACAACCATCTTTTTCCTATTGACCTCGCGCCTATGCAACTTGGAAGCTTCGACGTTATTGTGGGAATGGATTGGTTATCCAAGCATCACGCAGAGATAGTTTGTTCTAAGAAGATTGTTCGTGTGCCACTTTCGACAGGCGAGATCCTGCAGGTTCAAGGTGAGAAGCCTACCGGTGGTCTCAAACTCATGTCTTGTTTTAAAGCTCGGAAGTATCTGCAGAAGAACTATGTGGCTTTCTTAGCACATGTTACAGAAGATAAAGGCAAGGGTAAGTCTATTTCAGATATTCCTGTCGTTCGGGATTATTCTGAAGTGTTCCCTGAAGATTTACCTGGTCTACCTCCAGCACGCCAAGTCGAGTTCCACATTGATCTCGTACCTGGTGCAAATCCCATTGCCAGAGCTCCATATCGTCTTGCACCGTCTGAGATGCAAGAGTTGTCTAAACAGCTTCAGGAGCTCTCTGACAAAGGTTTTATCCGTCCTAGCTTTTCACCTTGGGGTGCTCCCGTTCTTTTTGTCAAGAAGAAGGATGGATCCTTTAGGATGTGTATCGATTATCGTGAGCTTAACAAGCTTACCATCAAGAATCGATATCCCCTACCTCGCATCGATGATCTCTTTGATCAGTTACAAGGTGCTTCTTATTTTTCGAAGATTGATCTGCGATCTGGATATCATCAACTTCGGGTGCAAGAAGAAGACATTCCGAAGACAGCATTCCGTACTCGTTATGGACATTACGAGTTCACAGTCATGCCATTCGGTTTGACTAATGCTCCTGCTGTTTTCATGGACTTAATGAATAGGGTCTGCAAACCTTATTTGGATCAGTTCGTCATTGTTTTTATTGACGACATCTTGATTTACTCTAAGACGCGAGCTGATCACGAGCAGCATCTTCGTCTTACTCTGGAACTCCTGAAGAAAGAGCAACTTTTCGCCAAATTCTCCAAGTGCGAATTTTGGCTTAAAGAAGTTCAATTTTTGGGACACATTATCAACGAACGAGGTGTTCATGTAGATCCCTCCAAGATCAGTGCGATTAAGGATTGGGATACGCCTACTACTCCTACTGAAGTTCGTTCATTTCTTGGTCTAGCGGGTTATTATCGCCGCTTCATTGAAAACTTCTCTAAGATTGCAGTTCCTCTAACTGCTCTAACTCAGAAGAAAATGCCCTTTTACTGGGGATTCAAACAAGAGGAAGCTTTTCAACACCTGAAGCAGAAGCTTTGCGATGCGCCTGTTCTATCATTGCCTGAGGGTGATGATGATTTTGTCGTGTATTGTGATGCATCGAAATTGGGTCTTGGCTGTGTTCTGATGCAAAGGAACAAAGTCATAGCCTATGCATCGAGGCAATTGAAGATACATGAGAAGAACTACACCACTCATGATCTTGAGTTGGGTGCAGTAGTCTTTGCTCTAAAGATCTGGAGACACTATTTATACGGAACAAAATGTGTGGTTTTCACAGACCACAAAAGTCTTCAGCATATCTTCAACCAGAAAGAACTCAACATGAGACAACGACGTTGGGTTGAGCTTTTAAACGACTACGACTGCGAAATTCGCTACCATCCTGGTAAGGCGAATGTCGTAGCTGATGCATTGAGTCGCAAGGAACGTACTAAGCTTCATTGTGTACGTGTTCAGTCTGTTATTCAAGCTCGATCCGATATTCAAGCACGCATTTCTCAGGCTCAACAATCTTGTGTTTCACAAGGTTTAATGGATAAGGAATTTCCCTATCACATAACACCTGCTCTGGAACTGAAGGACAATGGATCATATTACTTCATGGACCGTTTGTGGGTCCCAAGCCAGGATGATATTCGTACCTTGCTTATGGATGAAGCCCATAAGTCTCGCTATTCTATTCATCCGGGCTCAGATAAAATGTATAAGGATCTTCGTATTCACTATTGGTGGCCTGGTATGAAGAAAGACATTGCCTTATACGTATCCAAATGCCTTACTTGTCTTAAGGTTAAGGCTGAACATCAACGTCCTTCTGGTTTATTGGAGCAACCGGAGATCCCAGTTTGGAAATGGGAAAACATTACTATGGATCTTGTTACCAAACTCCCGCGCACAAAGAAAGGTCATGATGCCATCTGGGTAGTCGTTGATCGTCTTACAAAGTCAGCACATTTCTTGCCAATCCGCGAGGATTTTCCTACTGACAGACTTGCTCAAATCTATGTAGATGAAATTGTAGCTCGACATGGTGTCCCTTTGAACATCATTTCTGACAGAGATGCTCGTTTCACTTCTCATTTTTGGAGAACCATGCAATCTGCCATGGGGACCCAACTTAATCTGAGCACAGCTTATCATCCGCAAACGGATGGTCAATCTGAGAGAACAATCCAGACTCTGGAGGTTATGCTTAGAGCTTGTGTGATCGATTTTGGTGGTAGCTGGGATTCACATCTTAAATTGATTGAATTCTCCTACAACAACAGTTATCACACTAGCATCCAAATGGCTCCTTTCGAAGCTCTCTATGGTCGAAAATGTCGTTCACCAGTCTGCTGGAATGAGATTGGCGAGGCTCAACTTACTGGACCTGCCCTCATTTTAGAGACAACTGACAAGGTCAAGAAAGTTCGTGATAACCTTCAGGCAGCTAGAAGCCGTCAGAAGATTTACGCGGACCCGAAACGCAAAGCCTTTGAATTTCAAATCGGTGATCGAGTATTACTTAAGGTCTCACCTTGGAAAGGTGTGATCAGATTTGGAAAGAAAGGAAAACTTGCACCTAGATATGTTGGACCATTCAAGATTGTCGAAAGAATCGGAAAGGTAGCCTACAGACTTGAGTTACCTCCTGAACTGGGAAATGTTCATCCAACTTTTCACGTGTCCAATCTCAAGAAGTGTACAGCTGATGAGAACTTCTCCATACCGCTTCACGAAATTCGGGTTGGCAAAACACTGAAATTTGTTGAGAAACCAGTGGAAATCATGGAACGTGAAGTCAAGTGGCTTAAACGCAAGCGCATTCCTTTGGTCAAAGTTCGCTGGGAAGCTAAACGTGGACCTGAGTTTACTTGGGAACGCGAAGATCAAATGAAGGCAAAATATCCACATCTTTTTCCACGAGCTTCCTCTAAATAAATTTCGGGACGAAATTTCCACAAGTAGGGGAGACTGTAACAACTGTGCTTGTAATCACTATGAACAGTTCTGTTATCAATAAAACAATGTTATTTGATCCCAATGTTTGTTTTGTTATGTTATACATTTTTTTCATGTTTTGACTTTTATGTAATTTCAAACTCTATATCGCTTTCTGGAGGGTTATACGCAAACTAGTGCGTAAACGTACTCAGTTTAATGCGAGAAATACTCTGGAACATCAACATATACTCAACATACCTTGAATAACCTTTACATAACTTATAAATAAGTTTTGAAGGCTTTGGTATGGCAAAAATAAGTTAATTCGACTACAGGGACTAAATATGACAAACTGCGAAAGTATGTCAATTTGAACTGTAACGAACATTTCGGAACATGACCATAAGTTAAACACACCTTAAATATCCTTTACATAGCTTAGAAATAGGCTTTGAGGGGTTTGGTGTGCTAAAATAAACTTTTGGGTCATTCAGGGACTAAAAGTGTCAAAAAGTGCACAAGTTTGCATTTTCGCGCATAACTTACGTTCTGAATACATCTGGACATCCAAAAATTTATGAAAGCATGACTACATTTTATTTTAGTGTTCGCCTTAAGAAAAATCCATTCGTCGCGTCATTTGGATCGTTTTTCGCGCTTATGCGCATTCCGTCGTAATTAAGCGAACATCGCGTTCGTACGACCAAACGAACCATCATCCGGGATATTTTTGAGCATGTTTTGAGTTCCCTATACTTTAACTTCATTTTAGAGCCTTGAAATGAGGTTAACGGGGTTCAAACGCATCGAAAATCGCTTAAACAAGGTGCAGGGACCATTTCTGAAAAATCTGCCAAAACAAGGGCCTAGCGTGACGCGAGGGGCCTTAGCGTCACGCGAGCCCCCTTCTGGACCAGATTCAGTGTTTTAAGCACAAGTTGCAACTAATTGATCCTCCACCACATGTTTTAAGTTGATGTGTCACTAAGTTAAGGAGCATTTGTGGCACCATAACATTCCGACAAGTGTACGCACGAGATTCGATCACGTTATTCAAGAAACGATCCTAACGGTTACCCGAAAACTATATATACCCCATGCCTTTCATTGTTTTTAAGCACTAGAATCTTATTAGTTGTGTTCTAAGTTGAAACCTTGTTTCATACCTGAACTATACTGATCTAGATTAGCATTCGGGGACCCTTCGTAAGTATTCTTTCGTTCTTTTCCTTATTTTTACTGCTTTTCGAGTCAGAAAGTCAAACTTTGTTTGACTTTCAGCGTTGACCAGTAATGGTCAATGCGAAGTTCGTTTGAACTTCGCAACGTGATTGTAATCACGATAGTCATAGTCCCTTGGGACTATGCCTACTGATTACCACGTTGTCTAGGGTCGTAGGGTAGGCGATCTAATAAATCGCCTATACCTTCGAACCCGACCCAGTTTGGTCGATCATTAGGATCCGACCAAATACATTAGGTGACCATAGTGTAGGGAATAACCTTCCGAGGTTATACCTTATGGTCACGACGTTTAAGTAGTTGTATGATAGGTAGTTTATATGCCTTAGGTAAATTACCAGAATACCCTTTTCATACATAATTGGTAATTTAGCATATGTAACCTAAACTTTTGTCACGTAACTGATTATGTAACATGTTTAGGCATATAATACTTGTCATAGGACTAGTTAGGCGGTCCGAACGCGTTTCACGCGAACGACACGTTAAAGTAGCATAAGCTACCTAAACGAGTCGTAATGGGTCGTAAACAATTAGGTTAAGTTTCATTTAGTATGTAGGCTTTGTTAAACCATATCACGTGAGTTCCTACACTCATTTGGTTTACAAACCCTAATGCTACCCAGTCTTCCGATTTAGGTCCGGTTTATTAACATAGTTACCTATATTAGGTGCCGTTTGATTCCGAGATTTCTAGCGTTGCTTGGTGGTTATCTTTATACAACTGAGCAATCTCAAGTGAGTACATAGACCCCTCTTTTACTGTTTTCCAAACTGTTTTGGGGTGGAACACATGTGCCTACTTGTTACTTTCATGCTTTCCTGTTTTCACATCATATACATGCTATGTTCGTTAGTACATTATAGTACATGATTTCATTACATTTCATACTAGGTGTGCCCATTGTGTGCATTACTTAGTACATTGTTTTACATTACATTTCATGCTAGGTGTGCCCATTGTGTGCATTACTTAGTACATCGTTTTACATGACATTTCACGCTATGTATGTTCATTTGATTACATACTTAGTGCATTGTTTTCACATGTTTACATTTTGGTATGACATTTGGTTTGTTTACATGGGACAATACATTCATTAACATTAGCTACGCCGTTCGTTAGTAGGTAGTGGTACCATAGGAATTGACAACTCCCGTTCCGGACATCCCAGGGTAAGGGGACAGAAAGGAATGACCGAATTCGTTGACATAAGACAGATAGACCTTTAATTTGTTTAAAGGGTTTATCACCACAGTCGCCAGGCTTGGATGTATGCATTTTCACAATACCGCATAGATGTTCATATTAAATAGTTGCATGCATTTACACAAAACATAGCTTTGATTTAAACCAAGTTTTACTTCAATACTTTGTTTTTGTGCATATGGTTTAGTTGAGACATTTCACTTGCCATACATGACATTTTGACATAGACATTTGACATGGATATTTGACATAGACATTGACATGGATATTTGACATAGACATTTGACATGATTTACATCTTGACATAAACACTTTGACATATTATTCAATACATTTGACAATTTGGTTAAACATAGACTTCTTACATTGGTTGGTTTGGTTTGATTAAGTGATTAAGTTAGCGATGCGTGTGTAATATGATACAAGCATGGTGGATACGCCGCTGGTACTTCCTATATATAAGTGTTTGTATGGTATTACATGGCGTAACGTTACTTGAATCATTTCAGTTTGAGACATAGAACATTTTATACAAATAACATGCTTTTCACAAGACATTGATTTACAAACAACTTATCTTATACAAACACATTTTTACATGGTCATTTATTTAACCTGACATTTACTTATACATATCATCTGATCTTATTGTTTTCAAATGATTTACAAGACAAAGCAAATTACAAGGTTCATGACTAAACATTTTTCTTAAACATAAGTCATGAATCTTATTTTCACAAAACCTATGTATCTCACAGGCATTTTTATGCTGACGTACCTATTTTCACATGTGTTTTCAGGTGCTTTTCCATAGGATGTTGATCATGATACTAGGGCGGACCTGTGCCTTAGAGACTTTAAAAGATGATAGACTATGTTTAATTATGTTCTGAACTCGTTAATTTCCTGTTTGAAACAATGTAACACTCTTGTTTAATAAATAAAATACACTTTGTGTGCCATGGTTATGAAACAATTAATTCTGTCGCAACACGCCCCGATGTTTCCGCCGCGATTTGTTGTTTTACGCGGTCGGGGTGTGACAAGCTAGTTTATGGTCTTTGCAAGTCAAGAAACATCTCGGAAAATTGCAAAACCTAAACACCTAAAGGCTTACATCTTTATATTCTTTTGAAATCTAAAAAAAATAACTAAGTCATTTTTACCATATAAGACCCCCCCCCCCCACATATGGGCCGAAATTAAGGGGTCCCACATACCCTTAATTAGTTGGTAAATATCTAGATATTACTTAGTTGTTGCAAGTGGATTAGTATGGTGACTTATTACAACACTTCTTCACTAAGTTACTACACTTTACACCTTATCTTTCACACACATAAGAACTCTTTCAATCTTCATCTTTTCACCAAGAACACCATCCAAAAACCCAATTATTTTTATTACCTCCTTCATGATCAACATGGATTTCCAAGTAACATAAGGTGATCTAAAGCTATTGGAAGTAAAAGGAAGGGTTTTCATCCATACAAAAGTGTTCTACCATCAAGATTATCATCTTCTTAGTTCTTATAATCTTCTAAGATCATCCCTAGCCTAGTGCTAGAAGTAAGCTTCTTTATCTATTTTTTTTTATACAAATGTATTAAGTTTATGATTGTTATTATTGCTAATAATAACCAAGAAAATCATACATAATAAACATGAAGAAAATACAAAGAAGCAAAGAATAAAAATCATGATATAATTATGTTTGTTTATATTGTGATCTTAGACTTGTTATATGCATATTAGATCTTGTTATGATGATTATGCTACAAATAAAGTGTTAGAAGATGTTGAAAGATATGATCTAAAAATTATACATGTTTATGTTAAAGGGTTTTAACATAAAGGATTAAAGGGATGATCATATCTAGTGATCTTGTGAAAGTATTTAGGGTTTTTAAATAAAAACAAGACTTTTACAAGATTATATAAAGTAACATACAACTAGAGATTTTTATAAAAGTTGTTAAAACTAAAATGTAACTTGGTTTTTGAACTTGTTAGCATATGAAATGATCATGGTTAAAACCCTACATGATTTGGATATCATCTTGATAATTTCATGTTATAAAAGTCTCATATTTTGTTGTTAAGATGTAGAGTAAATTGTTGTTGATTTAATAAAGAAAATGTTATGTTTAATGAAACATGGTTAAGATAAAATACAAAGGTTATATGGCCAATTTTTATAAAAACTTTATTTTATAAAATAACAACATTTTTGGGTAAATCTCTACAAGATTTAAAAAGGTTATTAAAGAAGGGTTTACAAAATAAAAGACAAGAAAAATATATATTTTTTTTAAAAATATATATTTGGTTACTTTAACAATTTTTTTGTGTGATATATTACTTGGTGTATTAGTTATATATATCATTGTAGGAACTTGAATCTCATGTCACCTTTAAACTCAAAACACGTTATAACAAAAGTCCTACGAGGCTTCACATAATTTCGCCTTAAAACGAATTACGGACGATTAGAATAATCGGACACCAATTATGATCAAAATGAACGACGGGCGACTACATAAGTGAATTGCCAATCCGAAGAGTTACTACGACGTTTAGACGATTTTACGACACAAAATATAAGTATCCTTTCGATAACAAATTTCGGATGTTTAGAAACTTATAAAAACTAGTATGTTTTTATTTACTAACAAGTATACTTAGTAATTTTTTATAAAAAGGTTTTTATAAAAATGAAAGGCTTACTTTTACTAGTGGGCTATATTATAACAAATGGGCTTACTTTTCTTAATGGGCTATTTTATACAAATGGGCTTACTTTTCTAAATGGGCTTAACTTCATAATGGGCTTATCAAAACACATGGGCTAAGCCCAATACCAAACATATGGGCCAAGGCCCAATAACATTAAGCCCAGTACTATTTAAGCCCAACACTATTCAAGCCCAACACTATTCAAGCCCAACACTATTCAAGCCCAACACTATTTGAGGCCCAACACTATTTGAGGACCAACACTATTGAGGCCCAACACTATTTGAGGCCCAACACTATTGAGGCCCAACACTATTTGAGGCCCAACACTATTGAGGCCCAACACTATTTAAGGCCCAGCACTATTTAAGCCCAATAACTTGAAAACATGGGCTTGGCCCAATGATACCATTTTTGTGAACACAACTATACAAGTGATACATACAAGACACGAGATTCAGCGGACGAGATCCGACTATACAACTCATTCATCGAATACACAGTTAACGAACAATTGAACAACTCATACATCGAATACACAGTTAACGAACAGTAAAGACATACAAGTCTTACATATACTCAAGACACAAGACTTGTACTCAAGTTCTTTTCAAAGACCGAAGTGTCTAACAAAAATAAGAACGTTTGTAGGTCGCCACGCTATTCAGGACGACCGCACGTGAGATCTTATTTACATCTATTTTCAGGACGCAATACAGTGAGTTCATGTTCCCCTATTCATTTAAATGTTTTACAACTTTACAACTATCGGGGAAGATACATGTTCAGAGTATGTTAAAGTTAGGTAATGAAACACCATAGATCATGTGCGAATTAGGGCCTTACTATAAGCACCATTAATCCAGTTTGGACCTAGGTACAAGGGGTTAGATCTAATGGGTTTTGGCGAGCCCCACTCTTGGTCGTGAACCCATACAGAAGAGTGCGTTTGTGTCCCAGTCGATAGGAATCGACATAAAATCGTCTAGGGTTGGATTGCTTCCTAATTCGTCACACATATTAATGTCCTCGCGAAACATTAATGATCAACGATTTCATTGACGCTTTACATACTACATCATACACACAGATACATCATACATCGAGATACATTTTATACAACTCACATTTTACGGATACATCTTATATCCAGTTTGGATACAATTACAATTGAGACAAATACATATTACATACTATTTTGATACAAATACATCTTATACAGCTAAACTGCATGAACTCGCTCAACTTTTGTTGATGTTTTCAAACTTACATGTATTTCAGGGAATTAGTGGACCAATGCAAAGATTTCAGTTCAAGGAAAACAAGTATCAATACTCCATGCCAACTATTGAAGGGTTTGCCCGTTATATACCGCCTCTTTGCGGTGATATAGTGGTCAAAGCCTTGACATTTTAAGACTTACATTTTGATGTATAAAACTATGACAACTTATTTTCATTTGATGGTTTGTAACCAATACATTCAACTTATGTTGCATTCTTTTGGGAAACACTTATGTAATGGCAATGGCAATGGAGTATGTTTTATTCATATAGTTTGTTCATGTACATCGATATTTATGCAATGAAAACCATACAGATCACACCTTGCGTTTCCGCTACGAGCGGGTGTGACAGATTGGTATCAGAGCATCGATTGTAGTGAACCAGGATTCTTTCTCGAGTCTAAGTCTACAATCACTAGGGATCTCTCACGAAAACCTCTTGTTCATGTTGAACAGATTATAAATAAAATTGGACAAGTCAAAAGGTTTTCATTGCATAAACATTTTTCAAGGTCCACTACAGCAAAAATTCATTTCACATAAATCAAGCGAGGACATTTCCATGGGTGAAGTCTATGAGAAACAGATACAATACATTAATAGACTATGTGCCTACAATGCAATACATTATCAGTTTATGCATTATAAACAGTTTAATGGTTCAGCTTATACAAGATAGAAATCCTTTATTGATAGGATTTACATGATTATATATATAGGTGGTTCATATATATGTTGCATGAAATATTTTGCCAAGAACAAAATACCTTCGACTTCAAACACTATTATTATTCTTTACTCACACGGTGAAAATATCGACCTCATGTCTATTGCGGAGCTTATGGCGAACATGATTCCTAAGTGAAATCTTAAACTTAATTCCGTAAAATATGGTTGCTTTCTCGCGAATGCGGAGATGCCTGACCATGATAATGACGACGAGGCGAAGGTGGTAACCTTGGACAACAACTCCATTAGTGGGACGAGATCCATGTGACTCATACTAATCAAAGTGGATATACTCTTGTCCTTACAAGGAAGATGAAGTACTCATCTTGAAGGTGCCCCTTCAATTGTTATTGTTACAGATTCTTTCCATTTCTATTTCATCTAACGCCGTACCGTTCTGCGAGTAATGACAACGAACGTTGACACGTGAGTTATCACGAAGGTCCCTCCTATGTTGAAGGTATATAGACAATAGTGTCCCCCCTCTGATTGATCGGCTGTTTTGTACGAGAGAACGCTAGGGTGACCATGCAAGGCAATTTATTATTACGGAGGCCTACGTAATAACAACTTGTAGTGCATGGAAATTCTGGTGGACTCTGCGGGTCAAGCTAATGATCACTATTCATTCAAAATTCTTAAGTTATTACTTGAGATTCAATTATTCCTATCTAGTAGAACACGAACTGGGGGTGGTTAGTATAACACCCTACAATACAATACAATACAATACAATACAATACAATACAATACAATACAATACAATACAATACAATACAATACAATACAATACAATACAATACAATACAATACAATACAATACAATACAATACAATACAATACAATACAATACAATACAATACAATACAATACAATACAATACAATACAATACAATACAGGAAGACGACACATATTTGTTCACACCTAACATTCGATCTATATCACGATTCAGTTGAGACTAGACATTTAAACAAACAAAACGTGTTAGCTACTCATGGAGGATTTTCCTCAACATTCTCGAAATTCTTGAACATGGGTTGGTTCCAGGGTGTCTATGATACTTTATCCTACTTTACCTTACCTTACCTTATCATATTCCACCTTATCATATTTATTGGAAGTGATACAATAAATTCCGTCGTTTGACATTTGTCTTTTTCCAAGGGATAGTATGGCATGCGCCATGCTGCAACTCCCTCATTACATTCTATTCTACATTTTTGGAGATTCTAATAATCTTGCTAGAGCTCGTGAAACTCAAGCACTATTACCATAATTGTCACATGGACAAGTAAGACAAAGGATTTTCTCTATTTAGGACGATCGAGGTCCATAGAGTAGGGAATACATATTATATGGACGAAGACCATTGGTTGGTTTCCCCTCCTCAACGAATTATTTCTCTTTCCATTTAGACGTATGACCAATACATGCAAGAGGCATTACACCTTTTGGTTTTGGTTATCCACATTATCATTTATTCAAACATATATGCACAATATGGTCTTGAGGTTTCCATGACCGATTGATTGCATTCTTCATTCTTGGGCACATGATAGACTTTATTTATCCAAATACATGTCTAGATTCTTTTAATAGTGTGTATTAAAAAGATCATGGCGCCAAAAGAATCAATTGTTTAAGTTAAAAGTTATGTGTTGAAAACCATTGCTTTTACACAAGACATGTTTTATACATGACATTGTTACGCAAGACATTGTTATACATGTCATTTGACGTTGGTATACACAAGACATTTTTGGTGGTTATTTGTAAGGGATGAGACGTGTGTAATATAATAAAAGCATGGTGGATACACCGCTGGTACTTCCTATATATAAGTGCTTATGTTATATTGCATATCGTGGTGTTATTCAAATCTCTTCGACAAAGACAAGACATGACATTTTTGCACAAGACGCGACATCCTCTACACAAGACGTAATATTCTATTTCAAGACATGATATATTTATACACTACATTTTTATTGGTTATTTATTTAACCATACATCATTCTTTTATATCATCTGATTTTCATATCTATTTTCATATGATTTTATAAAAGAACTCGATCATAACTGGAGCTAATATTGTTGGTTACACTTGATGCTTTCACGATATCTCAAGGGTTGTTCCAGACTGGGAAACACCCGAATTCAAACACACTGAGTGATATATTTTAGGTTCAGCCTCAGAGATCCGAAGCATAACCGCATCATCCCTCCCTACCTCAATCACTCAAACAATAACTCTCGCCATGAGAGAAATGAAGGCAACTGCTGCCATAAACGATTTTGGTACCAGGATGTTTGCTGGTAACTTGCCGAAATCCTAAATGCGACAAGTGAGACGTCCATCATGAGGGCAATTGCAAAAGCGCCAAGAGTAGCAGTGTGCTGAGACCGGGCGCAAAACAAAGACTAGTAAGACGATAATACTTAAGAAGGGATCAAGCTAGTGAATAAATGTGTGTGTAGTTAGCACTATGAATACTCCACAAAATCCCAATGAAGTCATGAGTACGTACACTCTATGATCATCATGTATCAATTCTTTTAATACCAACACCGAGCTTATCTATTGTCTTTAGATGTTAAGCATATACTCGAATTAGAGTCATGTTGGACACATTACTATATCAAGTTAGCTAGTGGGGAATTAGCTGAGACATATCAAATCATTAAGGGCCACCGGTATGTATCCTATTCGTCAACATTTCACATCCATGTTATTTTATACAATTGGCAATTTTAGCTTCATCTCAACATTTCACATGCATAGTTTCATGGCTAGTGACGGGATTATCCTAGCTACAATTAGGGGATTGGGTTATCCTACATCTGAACATAGGGATTGGGTTATCCTACATCTAAACATAGGAACTGGATTGTTCTACATCAAAAATTATACAGTGAATTTTTTTTTCACTACATAGAATTCAAAATGTACTTGGCCTAGAGTCAAGCAAGCTAGACGTCTCCTCATCCTATAGAATTGGCAAACGGTAAACTAGCCGAGTCAGGAGCAGAAAATTCATATCGATCTCGTACCCATTGAGTTGGGTATTTTTTTTTGACGTAGTGGTTGGCATGGATCGGCTATCCAATAATCGAGCCAAACTCTTCTGTCATGAGAAGATCATTTGCTTACCACTACCGAATGAAGATACACTTGTTATTCATGGAGAGAAGCACGACACACCATTGCGGACTATAAATGGCATGAAAGCACATAAGTGCTTACGGAAAGGTTGTATTGCCTATCTAGCACTTGTTGTAGACAAGATGTCACACCCTGCTAGTAGCGGAAGCGTATTGTGTGTGACGTAAGAAAGGTAATCATTGCATCCAAATGTATTTAACCACGTGAACCAACAACGATGCCATAGTTACATAAACTCCAACGAATATTTACATAGTTTCTCAAAAGTAGTTTCAAGTACCATACATGTTCACAACATTAGACATAACATAGTTTCCGTTTGTTTTTCACATTCACCAAAAGATAGTTTTAACATAAAACTTAGTGAGGTTTTGTTTCCTATATACCCATACGAGGTTGGGATATAGAAGACAAACCCTTCAAAAGTGGCAATCGTTGTCATTTGTTTTCCCGAATCCCATAGTGTATCACCGGCTCAAGACCTGTTTCCTGAAATACATGTAGTTTTAAAAAGTCAACAAAAAGTTGAGTGAATTCATGTAGGTATTTGTTATCATATGAAATCTAGTACTTGTCATCTTGTAATCCCGGTATGTTCTGATTAAAATCATGGAGTCTATTAAGATCTATCAGTGGGTAGCTAGCCCCCTGACATGATGCGCCATAAGCAGAATAACCAACCCATAGACACTTAGTTCGCATTGGGATCAACAAAAGCACTCCACGGTATACAACTAGGAGTGGGGCGTGCCTCAAGCCCAATAGATCTACACCTTTTGCACCTCGGTCACTACGTGATTAATGGTTATTAGTGTACATTCCCCTACTTATGCACATTGACCCTGTTTTCTACTCCGGAATTAACATACCAATAGTTTAACATGTATTTCCCCTCGATGTTTTTGAAAACAAAACATTGAAAACAGTGAAAGGAGGGACATGAACTCACAAATTTGCGTTCCTTGTATGTAATACCGTAGCGAGCGTCCGTACGTGTAATTAACCTACATGTGTACTAACTTTATTAGACACTAGGTCTTTTGGACCTCGTACAAGTTGTTCATCTTGAATTCTTTATTATGTTTTCGCTTGTCATCAATGTTATTGGGCCTAGCCATAGTTTTCTTGTTATTGGGCCCAGCCCTAGTTTTCTTGTTATTGGGCCTAGCCCTAGTTTTCTTGGTATTGGGCCTAGCCCTAGTGTTCTTGGTATTGGGCCTAGCCCTAGTTTTTCTAGTGAGTCCATTAAATATATTCTTGACATTTTTACCAAAAATTCACCAAGCGTATAACTTAATAAGTTCGTTTTTCACATGAAAAATACTTGGTAATTTTTATAGTTTTCGACTTTCCGGATTCTTGTTTTTGACCACTTAGTTATGTGTTCGCTCTAGTGTCTAAAAATACGTTATTTTTAGACTCGGCATTGTAGTAACTTGTTTACGATGTCAATACGCCCAATTTGTCATCATCAAGTGTTATGTATTTCCATTTCGGCTATTTTATTTAATTGTCCGATTTTACTAGCATTTCTTGGACCATGTAGGAACATGTGCGTGTATTTATTTTGATCATCCTATAGGTATTTAATACATACACATATATAGCACACATTGCAAGCACTTAGCAAGTTTTCCGAATAGATATAATTTTACCAAAAATTATATTTATACTTTGTTATATTTTTACTCACTTTATTCTTGTAAAAATATATGTTTAAGTTCATAAGAACTTCTTTGAATATTTAACTATTAAATATTCCCATCAAAGTTTCCATAATGACGTTTATGACCACTAATCGCGTTTAACATTGTTAATCACCCTTTAATCCCATTTTTAATCGCGATTAGATTTTTAGAAAAATTCGCCATAGTTTCCCCTAAACTATGACGTTTCCCACGTTACAAAAACGCGTTTAAATCAATAATCAATTTTCTCCAATCACCACAATTTACCAAGTTTCACTAAATATCATTTTATAACAACAATTTCACACTTTGTCTTTCAAAGCTTATTATGAGCATTTCTTTAGGTAAATCCTTTTATCACTTTAAAGTTAAATCATTCTTCAAGTTTATTAAGTATATGAACTTGTTTAAACTTGTTTTTCATCTTTAAAATGATCACATCTTTGTATAAACATTCTCAAGACTTTTACATAACACTTTTCATAAGTAATATTACATAAACTTCTTTTTATGTCAAAAACCAAGTTCATTAGTGTTGTTAAAAGTCCTTTTTACATGATTATACTTGGTTTATTCTTTCAAAAATTACGAAATCAAGTTTATATATAAATGCTCATAATCTTTGAAGTTGATGATCTTTGTTGATTTAAACATAACCATGTTTAAATCACATATTTATGTTCATCATAATATTATGAACATAAATATAAAATACTACACAAAAATAACAACAAGATCATCATAAATCTAGACTTTAAGCTACTAATCTAGACAAAAGTAACATAATCTACAAGATCACATGAATATTATAACACTAAACAACATAAATCAACACATAACATGGTTATATTTAGTGTTTATAAGCTTTATGTTTAGGGTTTTTGATTATATTTTTCTTTAGCTTCAAGATAATCAACTTGTACTTTATAAATCTACTAGTAATATGAAGCTTAAAAATGGTGTTTAGAAGACTCACAATCTTGCAAGAGTTAAAACTAGAAGAATAAGAAGAAGATATGCTCCAAAAGTGCTCCTAAGTGTGCTCCATGCTTACACCTTCCATGGATGATCTTGTAAGGCTTAGATTTAGAGTAAAATGTGGTGTTTATGGAAGATTGAAGGTAGGTTATGTGGGTGTTCTTGGAGCCGTGAATGAAGGGACCAATATGAGGGTTTCTTTGTTTGAATTTTGTGAGAAATGATAAGGTAAGATAAGTATGGATGAAGTATGGTATGTTATGAAGATTTTTCAACAACAACTTACATCAAATCCCATGCTTATAACATCATCTTTTCAACTAAGATATGGTGAGTGGGGACCCACCATTTTCGGCCCACATGGAAGGGGGGGGGGTATTATGTAAATTTTTATAAAAAAATTTATAAAAGAACTAGATATTTTAGTAATTAGAAGGTGTAGGGTGATTAGGGTTTAAGTACGTCGTTAAGGGGTGATTAGTATTTCGGAACCAAAATTATTATTAACTAGTTTACCAAACTAGTAAAAATCATGTTTTGATACTTAAAACGCTTTTCGTTTCGTCGTCGGCTCGATTACGGTACTTTTGTGTCGTACCGACAAGAATTTCCGCAAATGGTTTTCTTGCATCCGGAAGTTGTATGAAATGATTCCGAGTCCCAAAGTTAGCTTAACTAGTTCACTAGATTCTTCATTTGCTTGTTTCGTGACCAAAAATATTGCTTACTAGTTCGTCAAGTTGCTAACGGATCAGTTTAGTGCATAGCGACGTAACGCCGGAAACTTGTGATTATGAATCATCCGTTGGTATTATCTTTTGGTTTTAGTATGTTTTTCATAGATTGACATTATTCCAAAGTCCCGGAAATGCTTTGTTTTAGGTTCGGACGCATTAAAAATACCATATTTTAAGCCGAAATGGACATATTAAAAATTAGGGCGTTATACCGGAAAGTCTTGTTTCTTGGAAAGATGTGTTTTCACATTAATGATTTCTCATATAAATGGACTCAGTTATGTTATCCGAGTGTCGTTTTTCTGTGTTTTGGTCTAGTTTCACGGTTTGCTGGCATGAATAGTGTAACCGTGAATAGTGCACGCAGCACTTTCTACCAACACTTTTAGGACATCGTTGGCTTGGTTTCGCCATACGACGAAAACCCACACATGTTTTAGCTTTGTTTCCTTGTCCTAACCTTGTTATTCAATTAACGACACTGTTACGTAATTAAATTACGCTAAATGCATGAGATTAAGAAATGTAAATAGTGATTAAATTGTACGGAATTACCAGTTATTTGCCAGTTGTCACATTCTCCCCCTGTTAAAAAGAATTTCGTCCCGAAATTCAAGTTGAGCCATCCTTTGCAGGAGTCTTCTTAAACAGGTGGGGATATTTTTCCTTAATCTGATCTTCACGTTCCCATGTGTACTCGGGTCCGTGACGTGAATTCCAGCGGACCTTGATCAGTTCGATAGTACTTCTCCTTGTATTGTGGACCTTCCGATCCATAACCTCAACGGGTTCTTCGGTAAACTGAAGCGTCTTGTCTACATGAATCTCATCCGCTGGAATGATAACTGTATGAACTGTCGGACTTCTCCTGAGGTTCGACACATGAAATGTGTCATGTACGTTACTGAGTTCTTCTGGCAACTTCAACTTGTACGCGACGGTACCGATCTTTTCTAGAATCTCAAACGGCCCAATGTATCTCGGGTTTAGCTTCCCGCGCTTCCCGAATCTAGCTACGCCTTTCCAAGGTGAGACTTTTAGTAAGGCTTTGTCTCCGACCTCGAAAGAGCGTGGTTTACGTTTTCCGTCCGCGTACCACTTTTGTCTGTCACGAGCCGCTTTGATACGGTCTCGTATTTTTGCTATCTTGTCAGTAGTATCTTGGACTAGTTCAGGGCCGACGAGTTGTTTGTCTCCGACTTCCGCCCAACACAGCGGTGATCGGCACTTCCGTCCGTATAGTGCTTCGAATGGGGCGGCTTTAATGCTTGTGTGATAACTGTTATTATATGAAAACTCTACCAGTGGTAAATGATTATCCCAATTTCCGCCCAAGTCCATCACACAGGCGCGAAGCATGTCTTCCATCGTTTGGATGGTTCGCTCGCTTTGCCCATCGGTTTGCGGATGGAATGCGGTACTCAGATTCAGACGAGATCCAAGCGATTCTTGAAATGATTGCCATATTCTTGATACAAAGCGACCGTCACGATCCGAGATTATTGAAGTAGGCACTCCATGACGTGCCACAATCTCGTTGAGGTAAATTTCGGCTAACTTCTCGGTACTGTCTTTTTCACGAATAGGTAGGAAGTGAGCCGACTTGGTTAATCGATCAACGATAACCCATATCATGTTATGACCTCGAGAGGTCCGTGGGAGTCCTGTAACGAAATCCATTGATATCTGCTCCCATTTCCAAACCGGAATCACTGGTTGTTGTAATAACCCAGATGGCTTTTGATATTCGGCCTTGACCTTTGCACAAGTTAGGCAATTCCTAACGTAAATCCCAATATCTTTCTTGAGTTTAGGCCACCAATAAAATTCTCTCAGATCCTGATACATCTTATCAGTTCCTGGGTGTATCGAATATCTGGACTTGTGTGCTTCATCCAGCACTAAGTTTCGTAAGCCCCCAAAATAGGGAATCCAGATTCTTCCTCCGAAATATAAAGTGCCATCCTTATTTGTTTCCATGTGTTCCCTTGCTCCTCGCAAGTATTCTGCTCGTATATTTCCTGGTTTTAGGGCTTTACGTTGTGCGTCGCGCACTCGAGTTGTAAAGTTTGTCTGGATGGTCAATTCTAAAGCCCGTACTCGAAATGTTCTAACTCGTTCTTTCCGACTCAAAGCATCCGCTACCACGTTTGCTTTCCCCGGATGGTATCTGATTTCACAGTCATAGTCGTTCAACAATTCTACCCATCGCCGCTGGCGCATGTTTAATTCTTTTTGATTGAATATGTGTTGAAGACTTCTATGATCAGTGAATATGGTACACTTGGTACCATAGAGATAGTGACGCCAAATCTTTAAAGCGAATACCACTGCGCCCAACTCTAGGTCGTGAGTGGTATAATTCTTTTCATGAACTTTCAACTGCCGCGACGCGATGACTTTTTCACGTTGCATTAACACACAACCCAAACCTTGACGCGATGCATCACAGTACACCACGAAGTCATCGGTGCCGTCAGGGAGTGATAAGATTGGCGCTTGGCATAGTTTATCTTTGAGCGTTTGGAATGCCATTTCCTGTTTTTCACCCCAATCGAACTTTCTATCCTTCTGGGTGAGCGAGGTTAGTGATTGGGCAATTTTAGAAAAATTCTCTATGAATCTTCGATAGTACCCCGCTAAACCCAGAAATTGTCTTACTTCCGTCGGGGTCCTTGGAGTGTTCCAGCTCTTTATGGCCTCTATCTTAGTTGGATCGACATGTATTCCGTTCTTGTTCACCACATGACCGAGAAATTGTACTTCACGAATCCAAAATTCGCATTTTGAGAACTTGGCGTACAATTGTTCTTTCTTAAGCAACTCCAGAATAGTTCTCAAGTGTTGTTTGTGTTCCGCCTCAGTTCGTGAGTATATTAAGATGTCATCAATGAATACGATCACGAACTTGTCCAGGTATGGTTTACATACCCGATTCATCAAGTCCATGAATACGGCGGGAGCGTTCGTTAAGCCGAAAGGCATAACAAGGAACTCATAATGCCCATAGCGAGTCCTAAACGCTATCTTAGGAATGCTTTCCTCCTGAACCCTCAGCTGATGGTATCCGGATCTTAGATCGATCTTGGAGTAGAAGCTGGAACCTTGTAACTGATCGAACAAGTCATCAATCCTCGGTAACGGATACCGATTTTTGATAGTTAACTTGTTTAGTTCTCTGTAATCAATGCACATTCGAAAGGTTCCATCCTTCTTTTTGACAAATAACACCGGAGCTCCCCAAGGTGAGAAACTCGGTCTAATGAATCCTTTGTCAAGCAACTCCTGAAGCTGAGTAGATAATTCCTGCATCTCCGAGGGCGCGAGTCTATATGGAGCTTTTGCCACCGGTGCTGCTCCTGGCACCAGATCGATATGAAATTCCACTTGTCGTTGTGGTGGCAGTCCCGGCAAGTCTTCTGGAAAGACTTCGGGATATTCCCTTACCACAGGGATGTCTTCCACCTTGCGCTCCTCGGCCTTCTTGTTAATGACATGAGCAAGAAAGGCGATGTATCCTTTCCTTAGATATTTTTGAGCCTTCATGCAACTAATAGTTCGTAAAGGCGTGTCTTGTTTCTCCCCGTGTACTAGTAAATGTTCTCCATCGGGTAGAGGAATGCGTATGATCTTCTCATGACATATGACTTCGGCTCGGTTATTGGATAACCAATCCATACCAACTACAACATCGAAACTACCTAACGTAACTGGTAAGAGATCTATGTCGAACTTTCGTTCACCCAGTTCTAAGGTACATTTCTTTATGATTTCCCCCGATTCTACTAATTCCCCGTTAGCCAATTCAATCGAGTATGGAACATTCAATTTGCTCGTTTCTACCCCAAGTATGTCTCTAAATTCCTTAGAAATGAAACTATAATCTGCTCCAGTATCGAAAAGAATAGATGCAAAGTGATTATTGATAGGGAACGTACCGGTGACCACATTCGGGTCCTGGCGAGCGTCCTTGGCTCCTATCACAAATGATCTTCCCCGAGCTTGAATTTCTTTCGGGCAATCCCTCTTGAAGTGTCCTTTGTCACCACAATTGAAGCAACCTTGATCCTTGTTATTCGTACCCCGGCACGCTTCGGTGCGGTGTCCAAACCTATTACATTTGTCACACCTGATGTTACGACACTCCCCGTAGTGGTGAAGAGGGCATTTATTGCACTTCGGTGCAGTTCTAGCGTAAGTCTTCTTATCGGGATTGTTGGTGGTAGTGGTAACATAAGCTTTTGCATCCCTAGTTTCCTTCGCGGGTGCTCCTTTGTTGTTGTTATTCTTGTTGTTCCTCCCCCGCGAACCTTTCTTAAAATGAGAAAACTTCCTTTTATTATAGCCCGAATTTTCCACAGCAGTATCCTTTTTGTTTGACCCAGCCTCATCGAACTTTCCTTGACGTAGTGCTTCCTCGGTAAGTGATACAGCCAAATCGATTGCTTCGCCAATCTCCGTAGGCTTAGAAGCAGTAACCAGACTTAGTATTTGGGGGGCAAGTCCCCAAATATACCTCTCGATCCTCTTGTACTCGGGGTCCACCAAATATGGGACTACACGGGATAAATCGTGAAATCGCTGCGTGTAACCCGCGATATCCGCACCAATCATTTTCAAATTCCAGAATTCTGTTTCTAGCTTCTGGATTTCCGACCTTGAACAATACTTTTTCCTCATCAACTCTTTTAGTTCCTCCCAGGTCAGGCCATACGCAGCAGTTTCGCCTTTCGTTTGGACCTGGAGGTTCCACCATGATAGTGCCCCATCAATGTATAGTCCGGTGACATAAGTAACCCTTTGTTCAGCAGGGCACTTGCTCATTCGAATAACTGAGTCGGTCTTCTCAGTCCAGCGAACGAAGGAAACGGCACCTCCCGTACCGTCAAAATTTAGAGGTTTGCAGTCTAAAAACTGCTTATACGTGCAACCTGAAATTATCATATGCACAAATTTAAGAGTGAATATCAAGGGCACGATTAGAATGGATGAGAGTATCGTGTAGATTAATGATTAATTAAGCATTACCAGTCGGATGATTGCTTCCAGAAGTACCTCCTGTTCCACCGCTTTGTTCAGGGCGGGTAGCTTCGTATTGAGCAATCGCTTGGGAAATGCGTTCGTTCAATTCTTCTTGTGTTGTCGGCAACGGGTTCGTTTTTGTTCTTCCACGACGGGGCGGCATTGTCTTCTAAATAAAATATCGATCTCCATTAGACAAGTATTTAATAATAAATATTGTCAAGTATATATATATAAACACGTCGGGTTTATATAGATAATAAATGCATACACACGTACATAGGACATTGCCACACAATCACAAGTACGCATAAACACCACGTCATCATAATGGTCGTATAACTCAACATGTAGAAAACACCATGCTACAATATAACATCAACCATAAGTCCACCATGTCATAACAATATCAATCAAAATATCATCACATCACCATAAGATCAACCACAACATAAAAGAAATACAATGTGAAATACAGAAAACATACTTTTATACATAGCAACAACTTGATACATTTGTTCATGAAGATCAAAAGGACATAGGGATACATACCCCTAGTCAGTACAAGTTACAATACAAAAGTAAAATTTCTACTACATTGCATCTTCATGTCTTCTGGTTGTCTTCAAAAGTCTTGATCTTCGTAACCCTTGGTCTTCACAAAAGTGGTAGTCTCCCCAAAAGATAGTTATATACATACGGCCAACATAAGACCAACATACAACTGACAGACTACTGGTGTGGAGATGGTGGAGGTGGTGACTGTGGTAGTGGTGGTGGTGATGGAGGGGGTGATGCTGGTAATGGTGGCTGTGGTGATGCAGGTGGTGGTGGTGGAGCAACGGCAGCTCTGATCGCGGCCATATCAGTCTGCATCTCACCGAGTCTACGGAAAATGATAGAGATCTGGACCTCATGAGATATAGTCATGTCCGCCATAACGGGCAGAGAGATGGGTGGGGTATAATAGGGATCAGTAGGGTGCATGCCAGATGGAGGGGTAGGGGTATCCGGGTAGGGTGGTCTGACTGGGAATGGGGATCCAACATAATGCGACGGTCCAGCAGCATAAGGATCATAAAAAGTGTGGGGGAATGGCTGCTGTGAGGATGGTCTAGGCTGAAAGTGAGGCGAGGGATGTATAGTGTGTGGAAATCCTGGCACATGCATAGGATCAGTAGTAGGGGTAGGTGGCACAGCCGTGGGAGTAGGTAGTACAGTATCAGGGGATGATGCAGGGGTATGAACAGAGGAAGCAACACTAGACGCGGTAGACGAAATATCAACAACAGACACGACTGGAGAGGGTAACTCGAGTATAACAACATCATGGATCTCTCCGTCACCTAACTCATCGTCAAGGTGCTCGACAGGTATAACTGGGACGACATCATCGTCCTCAAGATCAACAAATGGTACAGCAGCTAGTGGTATGGCCAAATGCACAATCAGGTGCTCACCCTCTGGGTGGCCGTAGATAATAATACCATGAAGGGGTTGCGGCATCGCCAGTACGTCGTCCTCCGGTGGGACGGGATCCTCCTCGAAAGCTGCGAGAGCAAATGGTTGGAAATCATCCAACATGTAGTCATCGTCTGAAGATACATCATGCCCGAACTCGTCGTCCGACGATATGATAATGATGTCGGGCTCATACTCGTCATCCGACACTACTGGCATCGGATCCACCTCTGAAAGGTCCGAAGACGAAGATGAAGACATCGATCCTGGCAAATAAACCGTACAATACGCATATATGTTGTTAGGAAAAAAAAATGTATTACTACTCATGATATATTTCATGCAATCACTATATATCTCATGCAATATTTTGTCCTCATGGTTCACATGTAAGTCTTAGTGTTTACAAGTCTATTTCTTATCGACTAACCATGTATTGATCCATATTCGTTACTAGTGATTGAGCCCGCGTGATAGATCCTCATGTTATCGTGACACAATGAAAACCTTTTGTCATTTTTGTCATACTTTTGAAAACACTTTTGTAATGTTATCGACTTGGTTTTCATGTGAGAGCCCTTTGGTGATTGTAGACCAAACTTTAATAAAAGTTTTTCCCCGGTTCACTACAATCGGAGCTCTGATACCAATCTGTCACACCCTGCTAGTAGCGGAAGCGTATTGTGTGTGACGTAAGAAAGGTAATCATTGCATCCAAATGTATTTAACCACGTGAACCAACAACGATGCCATAGTTACATAAACTCCAACGAATATTTACATAGTTTCTCAAAAGTAGTTTCAAGTACCATACATGTTCACAACATTAGACATAACATAGTTTCCGTTTGTTTTTCACATTCACCAAAAGATAGTTTTAACATAAAACTTAGTGAGGTTTTGTTTCCTATATACCCATACGAGGTTGGGATATAGAAGACAAACCCTTCAAAAGTGGCAATCGTTGTCATTTGTTTTCCCGAATCCCATAGTGTATCACCGGCTCAAGACCTGTTTCCTGAAATACATGTAGTTTTAAAAAGTCAACAAAAAGTTGAGTGAATTCATGTAGGTATTTGTTATCATATGAAATCTAGTACTTGTCATCTTGTAATCCCGGTATGTTCTGATTAAAATCATGGAGTCTATTAAGATCTATCAGTGGGTAGCTAGCCCCCTGACATGATGCGCCATAAGCAGAATAACCAACCCATAGACACTTAGTTCGCATTGGGATCAACAAAAGCACTCCACGGTATACAACTAGGAGTGGGGCGTGCCTCAAGCCCAATAGATCTACACCTTTTGCACCTCGGTCACTACGTGATTAATGGTTATTAGTGTACATTCCCCTACTTATGCACATTGACCCTGTTTTCTACTCCGGAATTAACATACCAATAGTTTAACATGTATTTCCCCTCGATGTTTTTGAAAACAAAACATTGAAAACAGTGAAAGGAGGGACATGAACTCACAAATTTGCGTTCCTTGTATGTAATACCGTAGCGAGCGTCCGTACGTACGTGTAATTAACCTACATGTGTACTAACTTTATTAGACACTAGGTCTTTTGGACCTCGTACAAGTTGTTCATCTTGAATTCTTTATTATGTTTTCGCTTGTCATCAATGTTATTGGGCCTAGCCATAGTTTTCTTGTTATTGGGCCCAGCCCTAGTTTTCTTGTTATTGGGCCTAGCCCTAGTTTTCTTGGTATTGGGCCTAGCCCTAGTGTTCTTGGTATTGGGCCTAGCCCTAGTTTTTCTAGTGAGTCCATTAAATATATTCTTGACATTTTTACCAAAAATTCACCAAGCGTATAACTTAATAAGTTCGTTTTTCACATGAAAAATACTTGGTAATTTTTATAGTTTTCGACTTTCCGGATTCTTGTTTTTGACCACTTAGTTATGTGTTCGCTCTAGTGTCTAAAAATACGTTATTTTTAGACTCGGCATTGTAGTAACTTGTTTACGATGTCAATACGCCCAATTTGTCATCATCAAGTGTTATGTATTTCCATTTCGGCTATTTTATTTAATTGTCCGATTTTACTAGCATTTCTTGGACCATGTAGGAACATGTGCGTGTATTTATTTTGATCATCCTATAGGTATTTAATACATACACATATATAGCACACATTGCAAGCACTTAGCAAGTTTTCCGAATAGATATAATTTTACCAAAAATTATATTTATACTTTGTTATATTTTTACTCACTTTATTCTTGTAAAAATATATGTTTAAGTTCATAAGAACTTCTTTGAATATTTAACTATTAAATATTCCCATCAAAGTTTCCATAATGACGTTTATGACCACTAATCGCGTTTAACATTGTTAATCACCCTTTAATCCCATTTTTAATCGCGATTAGATTTTTAGAAAAATTCGCCATAGTTTCCCCTAAACTATGACGTTTCCCACGTTACAAAAACGCGTTTAAATCAATAATCAATTTTCTCCAATCACCACAATTTACCAAGTTTCACTAAATATCATTTTATAACAACAATTTCACACTTTGTCTTTCAAAGCTTATTATGAGCATTTCTTTAGGTAAATCCTTTTATCACTTTAAAGTTAAATCATTCTTCAAGTTTATTAAGTATATGAACTTGTTTAAACTTGTTTTTCATCTTTAAAATGATCACATCTTTGTATAAACATTCTCAAGACTTTTACATAACACTTTTCATAAGTAATATTACATAAACTTCTTTTTATGTCAAAAACCAAGTTCATTAGTGTTGTTAAAAGTCCTTTTTACATGATTATACTTGGTTTATTCTTTCAAAAATTACTAAATCAAGTTTATATATAAATGCTCATAATCTTTGAAGTTGATGATCTTTGTTGATTTAAACATAACCATGTTTAAATCACATATTTATGTTCATCATAATATTATGAACATAAATATAAAATACTACACAAAAATAACAACAAGATCATCATAAATCTAGACTTTAAGCTACTAATCTAGACAAAAGTAACATAATCTACAAGATCACATGAATATTATAACACTAAACAACATAAATCAACACATAACATGGTTATATTTAGTGTTTATAAGCTTTATGTTTAGGGTTTTTGATTATATTTTTCTTTAGCTTCAAGATAATCAACTTGTACTTTATAAATCTACTAGTAATATGAAGCTTAAAAATGGTGTTTAGAAGACTCACAATCTTGCAAGAGTTAAAACTAGAAGAATAAGAAGAAGATATGCTCCAAAAGTGCTCCTAAGTGTGCTCCATGCTTACACCTTCCATGGATGATCTTGTAAGGCTTAGATTTAGAGTAAAATGTGGTGTTTATGGAAGATTGAAGGTAGGTTATGTGGGTGTTCTTGGAGCCGTGAATGAAGGGACCAATATGAGGGTTTCTTTGTTTGAATTTTGTGAGAAATGATAAGGTAAGATAAGTATGGATGAAGTATGGTATGTTATGAAGATTTTTCAACAACAACTTACATCAAATCCCATGCTTATAACATCATCTTTTCAACTAAGATATGGTGAGTGGGGACCCACCATTTTCGGCCCACATGGAAGGGGGGGGGGATTATGTAAATTTTTATAAAAAAATTTATAAAAGAACTAGATATTTTAGTAATTAGAAGGTGTAGGGTGATTAGGGTTTAAGTACGTCGTTAAGGGGTGATTAGTATTTCGGAACCAAAATTATTATTAACTAGTTTACCAAACTAGTAAAAATCATGTTTTGATACTTAAAACGCTTTTCGTTTCGTCGTCGGCTCGATTACGGTACTTTTGTGTCGTACCGACAAGAATTTCCGCAAATGGTTTTCTTGCATCCGGAAGTTGTATGAAATGATTCCGAGTCCCAAAGTTAGCTTAACTAGTTCACTAGATTCTTCATTTGCTTGTTTCGTGACCAAAAATATTGCTTACTAGTTCGTCAAGTTGCTAACGGATCAGTTTAGTGCATAGCGACGTAACGCCGGAAACTTGTGATTATGAATCATCCGTTGGTATTATCTTATGGTTTTAGTATGTTTTTCATAGATTGACATTATTCCAAAGTCCCGGAAATGCTTTGTTTTAGGTTCGGACGCATTAAAAATACCATATTTTAAGCCGAAATGGACATATTAAAAATTAGGGCGTTATACCGGAAAGTCTTGTTTCTTGGAAAGATGTGTTTTCACATTAATGATTTCTCATATAAATGGACTCAGTTATGTTATCCGAGTGTCGTTTTTCTGTGTTTTGGTCTAGTTTCACGGTTTGCTGGCATGAATAGTGTAACCGTGAATAGTGCACGCAGCACTTTCTACCAACACTTTTAGGACATCGTTGGCTTGGTTTCGCCATACGACGAAAACCCACACATGTTTTAGCTTTGTTTCCTTGTCCTAACCTTGTTATTCAATTAACGACACTGTTACGTAATTAAATTACGCTAAATGCATGAGATTAAGAAATGTAAATAGTGATTAAATTGTACGGAATTACCAGTTATTTGCCAGTTGTCACACAAGAAGGCCGTTGGGCCACAGCTGACAGATATTCTTTTGATAAAAGAATTCCCTGAAGTCTTTCCTGAAGACTTGCCAGGACTACCACCATATCGACAAGTCGAGTTTCACATCGACTTGGTAACGGGAGCCACACCAATAGCCAGATCTTCATATCGATTAGCACCTTCTAAACCTTGTAGTTGACCGAATAAGGATGTTGTGAGTTCATAACCCCCACTCTTTACCATTATACCTCTTTATAAAGGTTTTGGGGGTGGAAAGACATGCAAGTTTTGCAAAAATGCACAACATTTCGATGAACGAAAATTCATATTTCTAAACCATGTTACAAATGAATTTCCAACTAACTCAAATGGTTTATGAAAGGTTCTAGCCTCTACTCTAAGATAGACTTACGATCGGAGTATCATCAGTTACGAATTCAAGAGGAAAGCATACCGAAAACGGCTTTAAGACTCGTTACGGTCATTACGAGTTTCTCGTTATGCCTTTTGGTTTAACAAATGCACCAGCGGTCTTCATGGATTTAATGAATCGTGTGTGCAAGCCGTATCTCGACAAATTCGTCATAGTGTTTATTGACGACATTTTGATATACTCTCGATCGACTGATGAACATGAGCAACATTTGAGAACCATTTTAGAGTTGTTAAAGACAATAAATTCGCCCCAAATCGAAAAACAAGATATAGCCTTACAACTTATTCTTAAGATTGGTGCATATCATTTTACAATCTTATCATTATCCGACGATACCGATGACTCTGTTATAGACTATGATGCTTAGCATCAAGGATTGGGTTGCGTACTCGTGCAACGTGAAAAAGTTATTGTGTACACGTCGCGCCCATTTAAAAAGTTCACGAGAAGAACTATACCACTCTCGACCTTGAGTTAGGCGTGGTGGTATTCGCTTTAAAAAAAAAAAAAAAATATGGCGACATTATTTATATGGTACTCAATGCATTATTTTCACGGATCATAAAAGTCTTCAACACATATTCAACCAAAAAGAATTAAATATACGTCAACGATGTTTGTTGAATTGTTGAACGACTATGATTGTGAAATAAAGTACCATCCGGGCAAGGCAAACGTTGTAGCAGATGCCTTGAGCCGCAAGGAGCGAGTTAGAACACTGAGAGTTCAAGCATTAGAGAAGATGATTCACAAGCGCTCAAGGAAGAGCATATTCAAGCAGAAACACTTCGAGGCATGAAGAAACAATTAGTGCCGAAAGAAGATGGGACTTTATACATTATGGGTCGAAATTGGGTTCTATTCTTTGACGGCCTTCGAGATGATATTTTGAGGAAGCACATAGGCCTAAGTAGTGAAAGAATACTACTGGTGGCCTAACCTCAAAAGTAATATTGCGACTTATATCGGAGAATGCTTGACTTGCGCGAAAGTCAAAATCGAGTAGAAAAATCCCTCGGACTTGTTACAACAACCCGAGATTCCCGTTTGGTAATGGGAACAAATATCGATGTACTTCATTACGAAGTTACTCAGGACCTCAAGAGGTCACTACATGATATGTGTAATCATCGATAGACTAACAAAGTCCACGCACTTCTTACCGATTTGGTAGAAGGATAATACTGAGAAACTAGCAGAACTCTATCTCAAAGAAATAGTGGCTCGTTATGGAGTGCCTATTTCAATCATTTCAGACCGAGACGGTCGTTTTATTTCTAGAATTTGGAAATCATTGCAACAGGCCTTTGGATCTCATTTGAATCTAAGTACGGCCTTTCATCCACAAACTGACGGCCAGAGCGAACGGACAATCCAAACACTCGAAGATATGCTTCGTGCATGTGTTATAGATTTAGGCGGCAATTGGGATACTCATCTACCTTTAGTTGAGTTTTCCTACAATAACAGCTACAATACTACTATACAAGCTGCACCGTTTGAAGCTCTATGTGGTCGAAAGTGTCGCTCTCCGCTATGTTGGGCGGTAGCGAGCGATAAACAACTAATCGGTCAGGAATTAGTCCAAGAGACTACAAATAAAATCTTTCAGACCCGAGACCGTATCAAGACGGCTCGCGATCGACAAAAATGCTACGCAGATAAAAGACGAAAAACCATTATCTTTCGAGGTTGGAGACAAAGTCTTGTTGAAAGTCTCGCCTTGGAAAGGCGTAGCGAGGTTCGGTAAACGTGGAAAGCTTAACCCACGTTACATTGGACCATTTGAAATCTTAGAAAAGATTGGCACTGTTGCCTACAAGTTGAAGTTACCAGATGAACTTAATAGTATGCACGACACGTTTCATGTGTCGAATCTTAAAAAGAGTCCAACACAAGCAACCGTTATCATTCTATTCACATTGACGACAAACTCCAATTCACTAAAGAACCTGTTAAAGTCATGGACTGTAAAGTCTAGAAATCATGGAGGAGTCGTATCAAATTATTAAAATGTACGTTGGAACTCTCGACACGGACCCGAGTATACTTGGGAACGTGAACATTAAATCAAAGCCAAATACTCTCACCTGTTCGAGTAGTCTCCTGTATAGGATGACTCAGCTTGAATTTCAGGACGAAATTCTCAATAACAGGGGGAGAATGTGACAACTGCCAATTTCGGGTAAATTACTTACATTTAAAACAATGATTTACATTATACAAGTATGTGTTTTGAATATTCGGACTGCATGATTACATGATATACATCTTAGAAAACTCCTGGAATATTCAATTATGATGCACATGATTCATTTCATTGGGTACATTTGAAATAGTGCAAACAATTCACCGAAACAACTAGAGTAGTGCCTAGTGAACTAGAGTGCTGACGAAAACTTCGGATCCGCAGAAAACATCTAAAATGACATCTTTAGGACTCGGATGAGAGTCCAATATCAATTATATATTAAACCCTTTATGGGAATACAAGAGTTTGGTTAATATTTTACCGATGTCCGGTAGCACTAAAAACTGTCCGAAATGCGCTAAAAGTGACCATTTCATGAAATTTCCGCAAAATTCAGCAATTGTATATTATTACAAGATGCAAAAATTGATGTTTAGGCACCAATTTCATATAAAAATAATTATGGAATATCCATTACACACGTAACTGGAATTTTTCCTACAACCTCCTTAAGCGTACCTTTCGACTATTTACTTGCGAAACGAGCGCTAAACATCTAGCCGAACTATATTTTGGCACATGTAGCGAACTAGTGGTTATTTTTTTTAGTCTTGTAAAGCTAGTTTATGGTCTTTGCAAGTCAAGAAACATGTCGGAAAATTGCAAAACCTAAACACCTAAAGGCTTACATCTTTATATTCTTTTGAAATCTAAAAAAAATAACTAAGTCATTTTTACCATACAAGACCCCCCCCCCCCCCCACATATGGGCCGAAATTAAGGGGTCCCACATACCCTTAATTAGTTGGTAAATATCTAGATATTACTTAGTTGTTGCAAGTGGATTAGTATGGTGACTTATTACAACACTTCTTCACTAAGTTACTACACTTTACACCTTATCTTTCACACACATAAGAACTCTTTCAATCTTCATCTTTTCACCAAGAACACCATCCAAAAACCCAATTATTTTTATTACCTCCTTCATGATCAACATGGATTTCCAAGTAACATAAGGTGATCTAAAGCTATTGGAAGTAAAAGGAAGGGTTTTCATCCATACAAAAGTGTTCTACCATCAAGATTATCATCTTCTTAGTTCTTATAATCTTCTAAGATCATCCCTAGCCTAGTGCTAGAAGTAAGCTTCTTTATCTATTTTTTTTATACAAATGTATTAAGTTTATGATTGTTATTATTGCTAATAATAACCAAGAAAATCATACATAATAAACATGAAGAAAATACAAAGAAGCAAAGAATAAAAATCATGATATAATTATGTTTGTTTATATTGTGATCTTAGACTTGTTATATGCATATTAGATCTTGTTATGATGATTATGCTACAAATAAAGTGTTAGAAGATGTTGAAAGATATGATCTAAAAATTATACATGTTTATTGTAACACCTGTGCCTCCAGAGCCATCAAACAAATACCAAACCAATGAAATATTATATTTCATACTTGGGATTTGTAAAATTATGTGTATCTTTTACACATATCAACTCTTGTTTGATTTTAAGCTTTAAATCGCTTTCTGGAGGGTTATACGCGCTCTGATGCGTAAATATAACCAGTTTAATCCAACGAACACTCCGGAATAGTGAAATAGGCTTAACATACCTTAAATAACCTTTACATAACTTAGATATAAGTTTTGGAAGGTTTGGTGTGGTGAAATCAAAGTTTAATCGCTTACAGGGACTAAAGTTGACAAACTACGAAAGTATGCCAATTTGAACTGTAACAGACATTCTGGAACATGACCATAAGTTAAACACACCTTAAATATCCTTTACATAGCTTAGAAATAGGCTTTGAGGGGTTTGGTGTGCTAAAATAAACTTTTGGGACATTCAGGGACTAAAAGTGTCAAAAAGTGCACAAGTTTGCATTTTCGCGCATAACTTACGTTCTGAATACATTCGGACATCCAAAAATTTATGTAAGCATGACTATATTATATTTTAGTGTTCGCCATAAGAAAAATCCATTCGTCGCGTCATTTGGATCGTTTTTCGCGCTTATGCGCATTCCGTCGTAATTAAGCGAACATCGCGATCGTACGGCCAAACGAACCGACATCCTAGATATTTTTGAGCATGTTTTGAGTTCCCTATACTTTAACTTCATTTTAGAGCCTTGAAATGAGGTTAACGGGGTTCAAACGCATCGAAAATCGCTTAAACGGGCTGCAGGGACCATTTCTGCCATTTTTTGAAAGTTTGCTGAAACAAGGAGGCAGTGGCGTAGCGCCACTGCATATAGCCTTACCAGTCGCGCTACGCGACTGGCTACTCTGGACAGAAACATCAGATTAAGGACCAGATTCAGTGTTTTGCAATTCTAATCAAGTTTCCAACACCCCAAAGGGCAAGTACACTTGTCAACACCCCATGGTGAGTGCCAATGAGCCACCACAACCTTCCGACAAGTGTTCGGGCAAGATCATTTCCCCTTTTCCAAGAAACGATCCTAACGGTTCGGGAAAAACTATAAATACCCCAACACCCCCATTGCTAAAATCACTAGAATTCTGAATTGAGAACCTCTAAGTTGAAACCATTGTTTCATACCTGAGATTCTTGACTCGGGATTAGCATTCGGGGACCCTTCGTAAGTATTCTTTCGTTATTTTATTGCTTTTCGAGTCTTTCGAGTCTGAAAGTCAAACTTTGTTTGACTTTCTACATTGACCAGTTATGGTCAATGCGAAGTTCGTTTGAACTTCGCAACGTGAGTGTAATCACGTTGGTCATAGTCCCTTGGGACTATGCCCACTGATTACCACGTTGTCTAGAGTCGTAGGGTAGGCGATCTAATAAATCGCCTATACCTTCGAACTCGACCCAGTTTGGTCGATCATTAGGATCCGACCAAATACATTAGGTGACCATAGTAGGTAGGGAATAACCTTCCGAGGTTATACCCTATGGTCACATCGTTTAAGTAGTTGTATGATAGGTAGTTTATATGCCTTAGGTAAATTACCAAAATACCCTTTTCATGTATAAATGGTAATTTAGCATATGTAACCTAAACTTTTGACACATAACTGATTTTACAACATGATTAAACACGTTTAGGCATATAATACTTGTCATAGGACTAGTTAGACGTCTTGAACGCGCTTTGCGCGCACGACGCGTTAAAGTAGCATATGTTACCTTAATGGGCCGCGATGGGTCGAAAGCACTTAGGTTAGTCTCAATGTAGTATGTAGGCCTTGTTAAATCATATCATATGAGTTCCAATACTCATTTGGTTTACCAAGCCTCATCCTATCCGATCTTCCGATTTAAGTCCGGTTTATTTATATAATTTTAGATTGCCGACTGATTCCGTGCTCCCTCTAGCTTTGTTTGGTTGTTGTTCAAGACCTCCAAGCATTCACAGGCGAGTACATTATTCCCCTCTTTTACTGTTTTTTAACTGTTTTGGGGTGACTCATATGTGCTAAATGTTTTAACAATTACAATGTGATTTCAAGAACGCTAACAATGATTTCAAAAACTAATAACGATTTCAATAAAGTGAACAAACTTGTTGGTTGTGTTTACATAACAAATGACATTCATTAGCAATGATCAAGCCGACCAGTATTAGGTTATGGTACCATAGGATCTGACAAATCCCGTTATTTACTACACCCGTGGTTATGTGTGGGTATGGTAGGTAGCGACTGAATCTGTAATTATTAACTTACCCTATGGAGGTTTGTTAATACGAAAACGAGAAGCGACGAAAACGAGAAGCGACGAAAGTCACGAAGGTTTGAATGTTATTAGCGAGACGACCACATAAGTAGTTTCACGACCTAAAACGAATTAAACGATTTACGATTGGTTTTCACACGATGTTTTAACGATTGGGTAACGATTGGGTTTCACACGCTGTTTTAACGATTGGGTTTCACACGATGTTTTAACGATTGGATATTTGACATAGACAATTTAACATGATTTACATTGGGCATGAACATTACTTTGGTGGTTTGGTTTGGTTAAGTGATTAAGTAACGATGCGTGTGTAATATGATACAAACATGGTGGATACGCCGCTGGTACTTCCTATATATAAGTGTTTGTATGGTATTACATATCGTAGCGTTATTTGAATCATTTCAGTTTGAGACATAGAACATTTTATACAAGTAACATACTTTTCACAAGACATTTATTTACAAACAACTTATCTTATACAAACTCATTTTTTTTACATGGTTATTTATTTAATCATGCATTATTTTCTTATTATACATATCACCTGAACTTATTATTTTTCAAATGATTTACAAAGACAAAGCAAATTACAAGGTTCATGACTAAACATTTTTCTAAAACAGAAGTCATGAATCTTATTTTCACAAAACCTATGTACTCGCCAGCATTTCTTTGCTGACCTCGTTTTCACATATGTTTCAGGTATTGTTGAATGATATCGATTGATAAGATGCATGCTCACATAGGACTGGACAAGGCCTTAGTGACTCAATAACAATGATAGACTATGTTTAAATAATGTATTTAGATTTCAAGACGATGTAATTATTCAATGTTTAATAAAACGAAACACTTTTTGTATCCATGGTTATGAAACATTAATTCTGTTACAACACTCCCCGATGTTTCCGCCACGTCTTGTATGTTATACGTGGTCGGGGTGTGACAGAAAAGATGGTATCAGAGCCAATGGTTATAGGGAATTAGGTTATTAGTAATGCTTTGACCTAGTCTATAACCTTTCTAGGACCCTAACGCGAGTTTACTTGCGTTTAGTCATAAAACAATACCGTCACCTATCCTTAGGCGACGACCACAACAAGAACATAAATTTCAAAACCACTTTGAAAACTAATCATCTGTTCTAGGATGATTGATTACAAGGTTTTGAACCCTCTGTTATATGGTTTTGAACCCCTTTAAGTTTTCAAAATCTCGTCAAGGTTTTGGGTTTTAAATAATGTGAACACGTGCAAACTGGAAGGGTGAATGCCTGTATTCTGGGTTTTCTGGCTAGGCAAGCACTTCGTATACATCTCATCAGACGCGAGACCAGTTATGCTTATCTGGGAATTCTTGGGATGAGTGTTCACTTATAGGCGAGCATGTCTTCGCGATACATTATTTTTGACCCATTTACTTTGATTTGTCACCATCTCATTTGTTTGCCTTAGGTAACAAACAAATGATCACAATTTTCATGCGTTATCTTTCTGTTTTGATTGTCCAATAGTCTTTCACCTGTTTCTCCCTATGCCTTTCTTTTCTTCAAGAATGTCTGAGCAAGCAGCCAAAATTCGCTCAGCGAATAGGCGAAGTAGTCCTGAAGACTGTTGAATTAGCTACTGCCATGTATCATCTCCAGGATGAAGCCACTCAAGAGTCACCAAGACAGGCAGGACCTAGTCAGGTGACAGCACCACCAGCCAAGAAACCAATTGAGAAATCAAAGACCATGGATGAACGATCCCCTAAGAAGTCAAAGAAGCGAAAGGCTTCTCAGAACTTCGCCATGGTCGCTCACAATGGTAAAGCAGTCCCCAACCAACCAGCTCAACCCCCTGCTAGGTGGGTATGGCTTTTCCTATGATACCTACATCAAGGAACTATGTACCTTACAAACTACTCTTGTGATTCTCTCTTTCAAATGATCGCTCATGAGTCCCTCAAAAATTTTAAGTACTCGTTTCATTCTAAGATACGAAGTACAGAAAATAAAGTGACATCATGAGTAATCATGCTTCTGCACATCTGTGCCTTTAAATCCTTGGTTAGGTAACTAAGGGTATTATCAAATCTCATACCCATTACGTTTTGATTTTTTTCAACATACACAGTACAAGTATTTCAAAACAATCTTCATGATCTCAAAACATTTCATATAGTTTGAAAACAATTTTTCTAGATGCATTGTCTATGTTATTTCAAAAACATTGGCCATGTTATCAAAACCAACCTTTCTAATTTCAAAATATTTCATATAGTCTGAAGACAATATTAACACAATACATTTTCTGATCAAGTGCATGATTTCGAAAAGCATCATTCATGTCTTTCAAAAAACCTTATACATAATTTCAAAATTCATCTCGCATGATTTTAAAACATTTTTGTAAATATATCTACCTAATACACCTACTTTATGATTTCAAAAAAAAAATATTATATATAAGGTTTCAAAAACGTTAAACACATTTTTTTCTTAAAAGAACCCCATGCACGGTTTTCAAAAATATTTTCCTCATACATTGACTTAATCTTTTAAATTCTGCTTCATATGTCGCCTTGACATATCAAGCATCTCAACTTCATAAGCATTTTACATCATGTTTTGACTAAGCACATCTAGTGCAAGGTTTCAAAACATCTTCAACCTCAAAAATTCATATGGGATCTTTTTATCTTCACATTTAGACCCCTGTGGATGATCATCATTCAAATCAGAGTCCTTAATTGGATTCCTTATATACCTAAATTCGAACATTTCGGTTCCTTACAATCGAAATCGAATCTTCTTTTTGAATCTTTCTATCTTTATAGTTGGATTCTTGATAACGTTTAAAGTACCAAATGAAATCCACGGAATGGATTCCTAGTGTGCTTTAAATGCATGTACGCAATTTACAAGACAAATTAACAAACAATTTTGTGGTTATGTGATTATGTGTTTATATATTTTGTGTTTTTCTTTTATGCGTTTTTGTGTTTTTATACTCTGGATATTCGTTATCCAAATCCTCGCAGGATCTTTCATATCTCCATATGAGGGATTCGTAGCAGGGTAGTCAAAAGGTGCTACCTTAAATCCTTAATGGGCTTCTATGTAATAGTTAAGACCCTTGGATTATATAGTACCACTCCTTGATTCATAAGAGACCCTTTAGTGGTCTAGTAAAAAAGATTGATTCACAATTTGGTTAAAGAACGACATCTAGTGATGTAGCTGGACAGACTCCTTGATAGTCTATTTAGATCATTTATTGATTTAATTAAAAGGACTCTATGGTGGTCTAGTCACACTCATCACAGGATTGTTCATTTGGTTTTCCCCTACACATTTTAAAACAGACTGTGTGAACTGTGCAAGGAATTGTCTGATTATGGACGCGTACATAATTATGAAATTTAGTGCACAGAAACCTAGTAAGGTTTATTATGTGTAAGAACCGATAGTGACAACAATAACAAAATGATAACGATGTAATGGAGGTACGGTGGACGCACCAATGACGCTTCATATACTTGTATATAAGTATCCCTCTTACATTGCAATCATGATGTTATTAAAGATTACTAGAAGTTCAGAACCCTAACCAATATTGTTTGATCTTTTCAACTTCATGTTTTCAAGCTCTCACCAGTTTCCTCTAAATAAATTTCGGGACGAAATTTCCTAAAGTAGGGGAGACTGTAACACCTGTGCCTCCAGAGCCATCAAACAAATACCAAACCAATGAAATATTATATTTCATACTTGGGATTTGTAAAATTATGTGTATCTTTTACACATATCAACTCTTGTTTGATTTTAAGCTTTAAATCGCTTTCTGGAGGGTTATACGCGCTCTGATGCGTAAATATAACCAGTTTAATCCAACGAACACTCCGGAATAGTGAAATAGGCTTAACATACCTTAAATAACCTTTACATAACTTAGATATAAGTTTTGGAAGGTTTGGTGTGGTGAAATCAAAGTTTAATCGCTTACAGGGACTAAAGTTGACAAACTGCGAAAGTATGCCAATTTGAACTGTAACAGACATTCCGGAACATGACCATAAGTTAAACACACCTTAAATATCCTTTACATAGCTTAGAAATAGGCTTTGAGGGGTTTGGTGTGCTAAAATAAACTTTTGGGACATTCAGGGACTAAAAGTGTCAAAAAGTGCACAAGTTTGCATTTTCGCGCATAACTTACGTTCTGAATACATTCGGACATCCAAAAATTTATGTAAGCATGACTATATTATATTTTAGTGTTCGCCATAAGAAAAATCCATTCGTCGCGTCATTTGGATCGTTTTTCGCGCTTATGCGCATTCCGTCGTAATTAAGCGAACATCGCGATCGTACGGCCAAACGAACCGACATCCTAGATATTTTTGAGCATGTTTTGAGTTCCCTATACTTTAACTTCATTTTAGAGCCTTGAAATGAGGTTAACGGGGTTCAAACGCATCGAAAATCGCTTAAACGGGCTGCAGGGACCATTTCTGCCATTTTTTGAAAGTTTGCTGAAACAAGGAGGCAGTGGCGTAGCGCCACTGCATATAGCCTTACCAGTCGCGCTACGCGACTGGCTACTCTGGACAGAAACATCAGATTAAGGACCAGATTCAGTGTTTTGCAATTCTAATCAAGTTTCCAACACCCCAAAGGGCAAGTACACTTGTCAACACCCTATGGTGAGTGCCAATGAGCCACCACAACCTTCCGACAAGTGTTCGGGCAAGATCATTTCCCCTTTTCCAAGAAACGATCCTAACGGTTTGGGAAAAACTATAAATACCCCAACACCCCCATTGCTAAAATCACTAGAATTCTGAATTGAGAACCTCTAAGTTGAAACCATTGTTTCATACCTGAGATTCTTGACTCGGGATTAGCATTCGGGGACCCTTCGTAAGTATTCTTTCGTTCTTTTATTGCTTTTCGAGTCTGAAAGTCAAACTTTGTTTGACTTTCTACATTGACCAGTTATGGTCAATGCGAAGTTCGTTTGAACTTCGCAACGTGAGTGTAATCACGTTGGTCATAGTCCCTTGGGACTATGCCCACTGATTACCACGTTGTCTAGAGTCGTAGGGTAGGCGATCTAATAAATCGCCTATACCTTCGAACTCGACCCAGTTTGGTCGATCATTAGGATCCGACCAAATACATTAGGTGACCATAGTAGGTAGGGAATAACCTTCCGAGGTTATACCCTATGGTCACATCGTTTAAGTAGTTGTATGATAGGTAGTTTATATGCCTTAGGTAAATTACCAAAATACCATTTTCATGTATAAATGGTAATTTAGCATATGTAACCTAAACTTTTGACACATAACTGATTTTACAACATGATTAAACACGTTTAGGCATATAATACTTGTCATAGGACTAGTTAGACGTCTTGAACGCGCTTTGCGCGCACGACGCGTTAAAGTAGCATATGTTACCTTAATGGGCCGCGATGGGTCGAAAGCACTTAGGTTAGTCTCAATGTAGTATGTAGGCCTTGTTAAATCATATCATATGAGTTCCAATACTCATTTGGTTTACCAAGCCTCATCCTATCCGATCTTCCGATTTAAGTCCGGTTTATTTATATAATTTTAGATTGCCGACTGATTCCGTGCTCCCTCTAGCTTTGTTTGGTTGTTGTTCAAGACCTCCAAGCATTCACAGGCGAGTACATTATTCCCCTCTTTTACTGTTTTTTAACTGTTTTGGGGTGACTCATATGTGCTAAATGTTTTAACAATTACAATGTGATTTCAAGAACGCTAACAATGATTTCAAAAACTAATAACGATTTCAATAAAGTGAACAAACTTGTTGGTTGTGTTTACATAACAAATGACATTCATTAGCAATGATCAAGCCGACCAGTATTAGGTTATGGTACCATAGGATCTGACAAATCCCGTTATTTACTACACCCGTGGTTATGTGTGGGTATGGTAGGTAGCGACTGAATCTGTAATTATTAACTTACCCTATGGAGGTTTGTTAATACGAAAACGAGAAGCGACGAAAACGAGAAGCGACGAAAGTCACGAAGGTTTGAATGTTATTAGTGAGACGACCACATAAGTAGTTTCACGACCTAAAACGAATTAAACGATTTACGATTGGTTTTCACACGATGTTTTAACGATTGGGTAACGATTGGGTTTCACACGCTGTTTTAACGATTGGTTAACGATTGGGTTTCACACGATGTTTTAACGATTGGATATTTGACATAGACAATTTAACATGATTTACATTGGGCATGAACATTACTTTGGTGGTTTGGTTTGGTTAAGTGATTAAGTAACGATGCGTGTGTAATATGATACAAACATGGTGGATACGCCGCTGGTACTTCCTATATATAAGTGTTTGTATGGTATTACATATCGTAGCGTTATTTGAATCATTTCAGTTTGAGACATAGAACATTTTATACAAGTAACATACTTTTCACAAGACATTTATTTACAAACAACTTATCTTATACAAACTCATTTTTTTTACATGGTTATTTATTTAATCATGCATTATTTTCTTATTATACATATCACCTGAACTTATTATTTTTCAAATGATTTACAAAGACAAAGCAAATTACAAGGTTCATGACTAAACATTTTTCTAAAACAGAAGTCATGAATCTTATTTTCACAAAACCTATGTACTCGCCAGCATTTCTTTGCTGACCTCGTTTTCACATATGTTTCAGGTATTGTTGAATGATATCGATTGATAAGATGCATGCTCACATAGGACTGGACAAGGCCTTAGTGACTCAATAACAATGATAGACTATGTTTAAATAATGTATTTAGATTTCAAGACGATGTAATTATTCAATGTTTAATAAAACGAAACACTTTTTGTATCCATGGTTATGAAACATTAATTCTGTTACAACACTCCCCGATGTTTCCGCCACGTCTTGTATGTTATACGTGGTCGGGGTGTGACATTTATGTTAAAGGGTTTTAACATAAAGGATTAAAGGGATGATCATATCTAGTGATCTTGTGAAAGTATTTAGGGTTTTTAAATAAAAACAAGACTTTTACAAGATTATATAAAGTAACATACAACTAGAGATTTTTATAAAAGTTGTTAAAACTAAATTGTAACTTGGTTTTTGAACTTGTTAGCATATGAAATGATCATGGTTAAAACCCTACATGATTTGGATATCATCTTGATAATTTCATGTTATAAAAGTCTCATATTTTGTTGTTAAGATGTAGAGTAAATTGTTGTTGATTTAATAAAGAAAATGATATGTTTAATGAAACATGGTTAAGATAAAATACAAAGGTTATATGGCCAATTTTTATAAAAACTTTATTTTATAAAATAACAACATTTTTGGGTAAATCTCTACAAGATTTAAAAAGGTTATTAAAGAAGGGTTTACAAAATAAAAGACAAGAAAAATATATATTTTTTTTAAAAATATATATTTGGTTACTTTAACAATTTTTTTTTGTGATATATTACTTGGTGTATTAGTTATATATATCATTGTAGGAACTTGAATCTCATGTCACCTTTAAACTCAAAACACGTTATAACAAAAGTCCTACGAGGCTTCACATAATTTCGCCTTAAAACGAATTACGGACGATTAGAATAATCGGACACCAATTATGGTCAAAATGAACGACGGGCGACTACATAAGTGAATTGCCAATCCGAAGAGTTACTACGACGTTTAGACGATTTTACGACACAAAATATAAGTATCCTTTCGATAACAAATTTCGGATGTTTAGAAACTTATAAAAACTAGTATGTTTTTATTTACTAACAAGTATACTTAGTAAATTTTTATAAAAAGGTTTTTATAAAAATGAAAGGCTTACTTTTACTAGTGGGCTATATTATAACAAATGGGCTTACTTTTCTTAATGGGCTATTTTATACAAATGGGCTTACTTTTCTAAATGGGCTTAACTTCATAATGGGCTTATCAAAACACATGGGCTAAGCCCAATACCAAACATATGGGCCAAGGCCCAATAACATTAAGCCCAGTACTATTTAAGCCCAACACTATTCAAGCCCAACACTATTCAAGCCCAACACTATTCAAGCCCAACACTATTTGAGGCCCAACACTATTTGAGGACCAACACTATTGAGGCCCAACACTATTTGAGGCCCAACACTATTGAGGCCCAACACTATTTGAGGCCCAACACTATTGAGGCCCAACACTATTTGAGGCCCAACACTATTTAAGGCCCAACACTATTGAGGCCCAACACTATTTAAGGCCCAGCACTATTTAAGCCCAATAACTTGAAAACATGGGCTTGGCCCAATGATACCATTTTTGTGAACACAACTATACAAGTGATACATACAAGACACGAGATTCAGCGGACGAGATCCGACTATACAACTCATTCATCGAATACACAGTTAACGAACAATTGAACAACTCATACATCGAATACACAGTTAACGAACAGTAAAGACATACAAGTCTTACATATACTCAAGACACAAGACTTGTACTCAAGTTCTTTTCAAAGACCGAAGTGTCTAACAAAAATAAGAACGTTTGTAGGTCGCCACGCTATTCAGGACGACCGCACGTGAGATCTTATTTACATCTATTTTCAGGACGCAATACAGTGAGTTCATGTTCCCCTATTCATTTAAATGTTTTACAACTTTACAACTATCGGGGAAGATACATGTTCAGAGTATGTTAAAGTTAGGTAATGAAACACCATAGATCATGTGCGAATTAGGGCCTTACTATAAGCACCATTAATCCAGTTTGGACCTAGGTACAAGGGGTTAGATCTAATGGGTTTTGGCGAGCCCCACTCTTGGTCGTGAACCCATACAGAAGAGTGCGTTTGTGTCCCAGTCGATAGGAACCGACATAAAATCGTCTAGGGTTGGATTGCTTCCTAATTCGTCACACATATTAATGTCCTCGCGAAACATTAATGATCAACGATTTCATTGACGCTTTACATACTACATCATACACACAGATACATCATACATCGAGATACATTTTATACAACTCACATTTTACGGATACATCTTATATCCAGTTTGGATACAATTACAATTGAGACAAATACATATTACATACTGTTTTGATACAAATACATCTTATACAGCTAAACTGCATGAACTCGCTCAACTTTTGTTGATGTTTTCAAACTTACATGTATTTCAGGGAATTAGTGGACCAATGCAAAGATTTCAGTTCAAGGAAAACAAGTATCAATACTCCATGCCAACTATTGAAGGGTTTGCCCGTTATATACCGCCTCTTTGCGGTGATATAGTGGTCAAAGCCTTGACATTTTAAGACTTACATTTTGATGTATAAAACTATGACAACTTATTTTCATTTGATGGTTTGTAACCAATACATTCAACTTATGTTGCATTCTTTTGGGAAACACTTATGTAATGGCAATGGCAATGGAGTATGTTTTATTCATATAGTTTGTTCATGTACATCGATATTTATGCAATGAAAACCATACAGATCACACCTTGCGTTTCCGCTACGAGCGGGTGTGACAATTATTTGTAATAATAACAATCATAATCATAATATATGTATCAAAGAAAAAAAAATAGATATAGAAGCTTACTTCTAGCACTAGGCTAGGGATGATCTTAGAAGATTATTAAGAACTAAGAAGGTGATAATCTTGATGGTAGAATACTTTTGTATGGATGAAAACCCTTCCTTTTACTTCCAAAAGCTTTAGATCCTCTTATGTTACTTGGAAATCCATTTTGATCAACAAATAAAAGACTAAAGTGAAGTGGGTTTTTGGTGTTCTTGGTAAGATGGATGAAGATGATGGGAGTATTCTTATGTGTGTGTAAAATATGGTGTAAAGTGGTGATAACATGCTAGTAACATAATGAAACTAAGTGTTATAATTATTCACCAAATTGATCCACTTGCACATAAGTAAAATATCTAGATATTTTAGCAAGTAAATAAGGGTGTGGGACCCCTTTATTTTCGTTTATAAACATGGGGGGGGGGGGTCTTATGTGGTAAAAATGTGTTAGTTATTTTTAAGACTTAGAATGAATTATTAAGATGTAAGCATTTAGGTGTTAAGGGTTTTCAATTTTCCGAGATGTTTCTTGACTTGAAATGACCATAAACTAGCTTTATAAGACCTAAAATAATAATCACTAGTTCGCTACATGTGCCAAAATATAGTTCGGCTAGATGTATAGCGCTCGTTTCGCAAGTAAATAGTCGAAAGGTACGCTTATGGAAGTTATAGGGAAAATTTCCGTTATGTGTATAATTGATATTCCATAAGTATTTTTATATGAAATTGGTGCCTAAACATCAATTTTTGCATCTTGTAATAAAATACAATTGCTGAATTTTGCGGAAAATTCATGAAATGGTCACTTTTAGCGCTTTTCGGATAGTTTTTAGTGCTACCGGGCATTGGTAAAATATTAACCGAACTCTTGTATTCCCATATAGGGTTTAACATATAATTGATATTGGACTCTCATCCGAGTCCTAAAGATGTCATTTTAGATGTTTTCTGCGGATCCGGAGTTTTCGTCAGCACTCTAGTTCACTAGGCACTACTCTAGTTGTTTCGGTGAATTGTTTGCACTATTTCAAATGTACCCAATAAAATGAATCATGTGCATCATAATTGAATATTCCATAAGTATTCTAAGATGTATATTATGTAATACGCAGTTCGAGTGTTCGAAATGCATAAAAATGTAGCTAAAATGAGTACTTTAAGTGTAAGAAAGTTACCGAAAAGTGGCAGTTGTCACATTCTCCCCCTGTTATTGAGAATTTCGTCCCGAAATTCAAGCTGAGTCATCCTTTGCAGGAATGTTCTCAAAAAGGTGAGGATATTTGACTTTGATTTGGTCTTCACGTTCCCAAGTATATTGGGGTCCGTGTCGAGAGTTCCAACGAATTTTTACTAATATGTGACGACTCCTTTGTATTTTCTGGACCTTCCGGTCCATGACCTTAATAGGTGCTTTGTGAATTGGAGTTTGTCATCAATGTGAATCTCATCCTCCGAGATGATAACCGTTTCTTGTGTTGGACTCTTCTCAAGATTCGACACATGAAATGTGTGGTGTACTCTACTTAGTTCTTCTGGTAACTTCAGCTTGTAGGCAACGGTGCCAATCTTTTCTAAGATTTCAAATGGTCCAATGTAACGTGGGTTAAGCTTTCCACGTTCACTGAACCTCGCTACGCCTTTCCAAGGCGAGACTTTCGACAAGACTTTGTCTCCAACCTCGAAAGATAATGGTTTTCGTCTTTTATCTGCGTAGCACTTTTGTCGATCGCGAGCCGTCTTGATATGGTCTCGGGTCTGAAAAATTTTATCTGTAGTCTCTTGGACTAGTTTCGGACCAATTAATTAACTATCGCCTGTTTCCGCCCAACATAGCGGAGAACGACACTTTCGACCATAAAGAGCTTCAAACGGTGCAGCTTGTATAGTAGTATTGTAGCTGTTATTGTAGGAAAACTCAACTAAAGGTAGATGAGTATCCCAATTGCCACCTAAATCCATAACACATGCGCGAAACATATATTCGAGTGTTTGGATTGTCCGTTCGCTCTGGCCGTCAGTTTATGGATGAAAGGCCGTACTTGGATTCAAATGAGATCCAAAGGCCTGTTGAAATGATTTCCAAATTCTAGAAATAAAACGACCGTCTCGGTCTGAAATGATTGAAATAGGCACTCCATGACGAGCCACTATTTCTTTGAGATAGAGTTCCGCTAGTTTCTCAGTATTATCCTTCTACCAAATCGGTAAGAAGTGCGTGGACTTTGTTAGTCTATCGATGATTACACATATCATGTAGTGACCTCTTGAGGTCCTGAGTAACTTCGTAATGAAGTAAATCGATATTTGTTCCCATTACCAAACGGGAATCTCGGGTTGTTGTAACAAGTCCGAGGGATTTTGCTACTCGACTTTTACTTTCGCGCAAGTCAAGCATTCTCCGATATAAGTCGCGATATAACTTTTGAGGTTAGGCCACCAGTAGTATTCTTTCGCTACTTAGGCCTATGTGCTTCCTCAAAATATCATCTCGAAGGCCGCCAAAGAATAGAACCCAATTTCGACTCATAATGTATAAAGTTCCATCTTCTTTACACTAATTGTTCCTTCATGCCTCGAAGTGTTTCTGCTTGAATATGCTCTTCCTTGAGCGCTTGTGAATCATCTTCTCTAATGCTTGAACTCTCAGTGTTCTAACTCGCTCCTTGCGGCTCAAGGCATCTGCTACAACGTTTGCCTTGCCCGGATGGTACTTTATTTCACAATCATAGTCGTTCAACAATTCAACAAACATCGTTGACGTATATTTAATTCTTTTTGGTTGAATATGTGTTGAAGACTTTTATGATCCGTGAAAATAATGCATTGAGTACCATATAAATAATGTCGCCATAATTTTTTTTTTAAAGCGAATACCACCATGCCTAACTCAAGGTCGAGAGTGGTATAGTTCTTCTCGTGAACTTTTTAAATGGGCGCGACGTGTACACAATAACTTTTTCACGTTGCACGAGTACGCAACCCAATCCTTGATGCGAAGCATCATAGTCTACAACAGAGTCATCGGTATCGTCGGATAATGATAAGATTGTAAAATGCTATGCACCAATCTTAAGAATAAGTTGTAAGGCTATATCTTGTTTTTCGATTTGGGGCGAATTTATTGTCTTTAAAAACTCTAAAATGGTTCTCAAATGTTGCTCATGTTCATCAGTCGATCGAGAGTATATCAAAATGTCGTCAGTAAACACTATGACGAATTTGTCGAGATACGTCTTGCACACACGATTCATTAAATCCATGAAGACCGCTGGTGCATTTGTTAAACCAAAAGGCATAACGAGAAACTCGTAATGACCATAACGAGTCTTAAAAGTCGTTTTCGGTATGCTTTCCTCTTGAATTCGTAACTGATGATACTCCGATCGTAAGTCTATCTTAGAGTAGAAGCTAGAACCTTTCATAAACCATTTGAGTTAGTTGGAAATTCATTTGTAACATGGTTTAGAAATATGAATTTTCGTTCATCGAAATGTTGTGCATTTTTGCAAAACTTGCATGTCTTTCCACCCCCAAAACCTTTATAAAAATGTATAGTGGTAAAGAGTGGGGGTTATGAACTCACAACATCCTTATTCGGTCAACTACAAGGTTCAGAAGGTGCTAATCGACATGGAGATTTGGCTATGGGTGCGGCTCCCGGTACCAAGTCGATGTGAAACTCGACTTGTTGATATGGTGGTAGTCCTGGCAAGACTTCAGGAATTTCTTCAGGAAATTATTTTATCAAAAGAATATCTGTCAGCTGTGGCCCAACGGCCTTCTTGTCTACAACAAGTGCTAGATAGGCAATACAACCTTTCCGTAAGCACTTATGTGCTTTCATGCCATTGATGATCCGCAATAGGGTGTCGCGCTTCTCTCCATGTATCACAAGTGTCTCTTCGTTCAGTAGTGGTAGGAGAATGATCTTCTCGTGACATAAGACTTTGGCTAGGTTATCGGATAACCAATCCATGTCAACCACTACTTCGAAACTACTCAACTGAACGGGGAAGAGATCGATATTGAATTTTTTAGCTCTAGACTCGACTAGTTTACTTTTTGCCAATTCTATAGAATGAGGAGACGTCTAGCTTACTTGACTCTTGGCCAAGTACATTTTAAATTCTGTGTGGCGAGGACTTCACTGTATAGTCTTAGGAACCCTATGTTTAAATGTAGGATAACCCAATCCATATGTTTAGATGTAGGATAACCCGATCCATATGTTTAGATGTTGGATATCCTAACCATATGTTTAGATGTAGGATAACCCAATCCCTAATTGTAGCTAGGACAATCTCGTCCCTAGCCATGAAACTCATGTATGTGAAATGTTGAGATGAAGCTAAAATTGCCAATTGTATAAAATAACATGGATGTGAAATGTTGACGAATAGGATACATACCGGTGGCCCATAATGATTTGATATGTCTCAGCTAATTACCCATTAGCTAACTTGATATAGTAATGTGTGTCCAACATGACTCTAATTCTAGTATATGCTTAACATTTAAAAGCAATAGCTAAGCTCGGTGTTGGTATTAAAAGAATTGATACATGATGATCGTAGAGTGCACGTACTCATGACTTCATTGGGATTTTGTGGAGTATTCATAGTTCTAACCACACACACACTTATTCACATTTAGGATTTCGACAAGTTACCAGCATACATCCTGGTACCAAAATCGTTTATGGCAGCAGTTGCCTTCATTTCTCTCATAGCGAGAGTTATTGTTTGAGTGATTGAGGTAGGGAGGGATGATGCTGTCATGCTTCGGATCTCCGAGGCTAAACCCGAAATGTAACACTCAGTGTGTTTGAATTCGGTTGTTTCCCAGTATGGAACAACCCTTGAGAGACCGTGAAAGCATCAAGTGTAACCATCAACATTGGCTCCAGTTATGATCGAGTTCTTTTATAAAATCATATGAAAATAGATATGAAAATCAGATGATATAAAAGAATGATGTATGGTTAAATAAATAACCAATAAAAATGTAGTGTATAAATATATCATGTCTTGAAATAGAATATTATGTCTTGTGTAGAGGATGTCGCGTCTTGTGCAAAAATGTCATGTCTTGTCTTTGTCGAAGAGATTTGAATAACACCACGATATGCAATATAACATAAGCACTTATATATAGGAAGTACCAGCGGCGTATCCACCATGCTTTTATCATATTACACACGTCTCATCACTTACAAATAACCACCAAAAATGTCTTGTGTAAACCAACATCAAATGATATGTATAACAATGTCTTGCGTAACAATGTCATGTATAAACCATGTCTTGTGTAAAAGCAATAGTTTTCAACACATAACTTTTAACTTAAACAATTGATTCTTTTGGCGCCATGATCTTTTTAATACACACAATTAAAAGAATCTAGACATTTATTTGAATAAATAAAGTCTATCATGTGCCCAAGAATGAAGAATACAATCAATCGGTCATGGAAACCTCAAGACCATATTGTTCATACATGTTTGAATAAATGATAATGTGGATAACCAAAACCAAAAGGTGTAATGCCTCTTGCGTGTATTGGTCATATGTTTAAATGGAAAAAGAAAAAAAAATAATTCGTTGAGGAGGGGAAACTAACCAGTGGTCTTCGTCTATATAATATGTATTCCCTACTCTATGGACCTCGATCATCCTAAGTAGAGAAAATCCTTTGTCTTACTTGTCCATGTGACAATCATGGTATTAGTGCTTGAGTTTCACGAGCTCTAGCAAAATTATTAGAATTTCCAAAGATGTCGAATAGAATGTAATGAGGGAGTTGCAGCATGGTTCATGCCATACCATCCCTTGGAAAAAGACAAATGTCAAACGACGGAATTTATTGTATCACTTCCAATAAATATGATAAGGTGGAATATGATAAGGTAAGGTAAAGTAGGATAAAGTGTCATAGACACCCTGGAACCAACCCATGTTCAAGAATTTCGAGAATGTTGAGGAAAATCCTCCATGAGTAGCTAACACGTTTTGTTTGTTTAAATGGCTAGTCTCAACTGAATCGTGATATAGATCGAATGTTAGGTGTGAACAAATATGTGTCGTCTTCCTGTATTGTATTGTATTGTATTGTATTGTATTGTATTGTATTGTATTGTATTGTATTGTATTGTATTGTATTGTATTGTAGGGTGTTATACTAACCACCCCCAGTTCGTGTTTTACTAGATAGGAAGAATTGAATCTCAAGTAATAACTTAAGAATTTTGAATGAATAGTGATCATTAGCTTGACCCGCAGAGTCCACCAGAATTTCCATGCACTACAAATTGTTATTACGTGGGCCCCCGTAATAATAAATTGTCTTGCATGGTCACCCTAGCATTCTCTCGTTCAGAGCAGGCGATCAGTCAGAGAGAGGACACTATTGTTTATATACCTTCAACATAGAAGGAAACTTCGTGATAGTTCACGTGTCAACGTCCGTTGTTGTTACTCGCAGGACGGTACGACGTTAGATGAAATAGAAATGGAAAGAATCTGTAACAATAACAATTGAAGGGGCACCTTCAAGATGAGTACTTCATCTTCCTTGTAAGGACAAGAGTATATCCACCTTGATTAGTATGAGTCACATGGACCTCGTCCCACTAATGGAGTTGTTGTCCAAGGTTACCACCTTCGCCTCGTCGTCATTATCATGGTCAGGCATCTCAGCATTCGCGAGAAAGCAACCATATTTTACGGAATTAAGTTTAAGATTTCACTTAGGAATCATGTTCGCCATGAGCTCCGCAATAGACATGAGGTCGATATTTTCACCGTGTGAGTAAAGAATAATAATAGAGTTTGAAGTCGAAGGTATTTTGTTCTTGGCAAAATATTTCATGCAACATATATATGAACCACCTATATATATAATCATGTAAAATCCTATCAATCAAGGATTTCTATCTTGTATAAGCTGAATTTGTGAACTGTTTATAATGCATAAACTGATAATGTAATGTATTGTAGGCACATAGTCTATTAATGTATTGTGTCTGTTTCTCATAGACTTCACCCATGGAAATGTCCTCGCTTGATTTATGTGAAATGAATTTTTGTTGTAGTGGACCTTGAAAAATGTTTATGCAATGAAAACCTTTTGACCTGTCCAAATTTTTTTTTTATAATCTGTTAAACATGAACAAGAGGTTTTCGTGAGAGATCCCTAGTGATTGTAGACTTAGACTCGAGAAAGAATCCTGGTTCACTACAATCGATGCTCTGATACCAATCTGTCACACCCGCTCGTAGCGGAAGCGCGAGGTGTGATCTGATCGGTTCTCATTGCATAACAATATAAGTGAACATACTAAATGAATAGAAACAAGCTCCAATGCCATTGTCATAATTGTTTCAAAAGAACGCAACATAATTTCCTGAAATACATGTTAAGTTTGAAAACATCAACAAAAGTTGAGCGAGTTCATGCAGTTTAGCTGTATGAGATGTATCTGTAAAATGTGAGTTGTATAAAATGTATCTGTAAAATGTGAGTTGTATAAAATGTATCCATAAAATGTGAGTTGTATAAACTGTATCCATAACATGTGAGTTGTATAAAATGTATCTGTATGTATGATGTATAAACTGTATCCACAACATGTGAGTTGTATAAAATGTATCTGTATGTATGATGTAGTATGTAAAGTGTCAATGAAATCGTTGATCATTAATGTTTCGCGAGGACATTAATATGTGTGACGAATTAGGAAGCAATCCAAACCTAGACGATTTTATGTCGACTCCTATCGACTGGGACACAAACGCACTCTTCTGTATGGGTCCACGACCAAGAGTGGGGCTCGCCAATACCCATTAGATCTAACCACTTGTACCTAGGTCCAAACTAGATTAATGGTGCTTAGATGTATAACCCTAATTCGCACATGATCTGAGGTGTTTCATTCCCTAACTTTAACATACGTTGTACATGTATTTTCCCCGATAGTTGTAAAGTTGTAAAACATTTAAATGAATAGGGGACATGAACTCACTGAATTGCGTCCGTGAATAGATGTGAATAAGATCTCACGTGCGGTCGTCCTGAATAGCGTTGCGACCTACAAATGTTCTTATTTTTGTTAGACACTTCGGTCTTTGTAAAGAACTTGAGTACAAGTCTTGTGTCTTCAATATGTGTAAGACTTGTATGTCTTTACTGTTCGTTAACTGTGTATTCGATGAATGAGTTGTTCAAATGTTATATATATATTTTTCACCAAATATATATATATAAATGTTATCTTGTATCTTGTGAGTTGTATAGTCGGATCTAGTCCGCTGAATTTCGTGTCTTATATGTATCGATTGTATAGCTGTGTGTTCCAATGATGGTATCATTGGGCCAAGTCCATGTTTTCAAGTTATTGGGCTTAAATAGTGCTGGGCCTTAAATATTGTTGGGCCTCAATAGTGTTGGGCCTCAAATAGTGTTGGGTCTCAAATAGTGTTAGGCCTCAATAGTGTTGGGCCTCAATAGTGTTGGGCCTCAATAGTGTTGGGCCTCAATAGTATTGGGCTTAATGTTATTGGGCCTTGGCCCATATGTTTGGTATTGGGCTTAGCCCATGTGTTTTGATAAGCCCATTATGAAATTAAGCCCATTTAGAAAAGTAAGCCCATTTGTATAAAAATAGCCCATTTGTATAAACATAGCCCATTTGTATAAACATAGCCCATTTGTAAATATAAGTCTTTCATTTTTATAAAAACATTTTTATAAAAATTCACTAAGTATACTTTTTAGTAAATAAAAACATAATAGTTTTTATAAGTCTCAAGATGTCCGAATTTTGTTAATGGTAACGTAATTTTTGTGCCCGCGTCGGAAGATCTCCTAAACGTCGTAGTAAGTTCTCCGAATGGCGATATGTTTATAAATTCGTCCGTCGTCCGATTTGACCATAAGTTGTGTCCGATCCTTCGGAATGTCCGTAAGTTGTTTTCATGTGTGTCTATATGTATTCTTGTAAGTCTTTAGTTGTAAGTATGTCTTGTATTTATTTGTGTCATTGTTATCAAGTCTTAACTTGTATATATAACTAATACAAATAATAACACATAGCACATACTTGATATGTTCACTAAATATATATTTTACCAAAATATATATTTATGTCAATTTTTATGTTTAGAAAGACCAACTTTCTAATCTTGTAAAGACTTTGTTAGAAAAAAAAATGATAGTTTTGTTAACATAATGTTCTAAAAAAATGGCCATATAACCTTTGTATTAATCATTTGGCCATGTTTCATAAACATATCATTTTCTTTTCCAAATCACCATCAATTTACCCAATCATCTTAACTAAAAACATATGAGATTTTTATAACATAAACTTATCAAAATGATCTCCAAATCATGTAGGGTTTTGGACATGATCATAACATGTGCTAACTAGTTCAAAAACCAAGTTTACTTCTAGTTTTAACAACTTTTATAAAAATCTCATGTTGTATGTTACTTTTCATAATTTTGTAGAAGTATTGTTTTTAGTGAAAAACATTAAATACTTTAACAAAATTAAAGGTTATGATCATCCAAGTAATCCTTTATGTTAAAAACCCTTTAACATAAACATGTATAATTGTTAGATCATATTTTTAAAACATCCTCTAACAATTTATTTATATCATAATCATCATAACAAGATCAAATATGCATATATCAAGTCTTAGATCACAATATAAACCAACATAAATATGTCATGATTATTATTTTTGCTTCTTTGTATTTTTCATGTTTATTATGTATGATTTCTTGGTTATTATTTGTAATAATAACAATCATAATCATAATATATGTATCAAAGAAAAAAAAATAGATATAGAAGCTTACTTCTAGCACTAGGCTAGGGATGATCTTAGAAGATTATTAAGAACTAAGAAGGTGATAATCTTGATGGTAGAATACTTTTGTATGGATGAAAACCCTTCCTTTTACTTCCAAAAGCTTTAGATCCTCTTATGTTACTTGGAAATCCATTTTGATCAACAAATAAAAGACTAAAGTGAAGTGGGTTTTTGGTGTTCTTGGTAAGATGGATGAAGATGATGGGAGTATTCTTATGTGTGTGTAAAATATGGTGTAAAGTGGTGATAACATGCTAGTAACATAATGAAACTAAGTGTTATAATTATTCACCAAATTGATCCACTTGCACATAAGTAAAATATCTAGATATTTTAGCAAGTAAATAAGGGTGTGGGACCCCTTTATTTTCGTTTATAAACATGGGGGGGGGGGGTCTTATGTGGTAAAAATGTGTTAGTTATTTTTAAGACTTAGAATGAATTATTAAGATGTAAGCATTTAGGTGTTAAGGGTTTTCAATTTTCCGAGATGTTTCTTGACTTGAAATGACCATAAACTAGCTTTATAAGACCTAAAATAATAATCACTAGTTCGCTACATGTGCCAAAATATAGTTCGGCTAGATGTATAGCGCTCGTTTCGCAAGTAAATAGTCGAAAGGTACGCTTATGGAAGTTATAGGGAAAATTTCCGTTATGTGTATAATTGATATTCCATAAGTATTTTTATATGAAATTGGTGCCTAAACATCAATTTTTGCATCTTGTAATAAAATACAATTGCTGAATTTTGCGGAAAATTCATGAAATGGTCACTTTTAGCGCTTTTCGGATAGTTTTTAGTGCTACCGGGCATTGGTAAAATATTAACCGAACTCTTGTATTCCCATATAGGGTTTAACATATAATTGATATTGGACTCTCATCCGAGTCCTAAAGATGTCATTTTAGATGTTTTCTGCGGATCCGGAGTTTTCGTCAGCACTCTAGTTCACTAGGCACTACTCTAGTTGTTTCGGTGAATTGTTTGCACTATTTCAAATGTACCCAATAAAATGAATCATGTGCATCATAATTGAATATTCCATAAGTATTCTAAGATGTATATTATGTAATACGCAGTTCGAGTGTTCGAAATGCATAAAAATGTAGCTAAAATGAGTACTTTAAGTGTAAGAAAGTTACCGAAAAGTGGCAGTTGTCACAAATAAAAGGGTTTAATAATGTTTTTGGATTAGAACTTACCTTTTTATATAAATTGTATATTTTCGTTGAAAATATATGGAGTTTGATAAATCATACGTTTCGAGGTAAAACATTTTTGATGAATATATGTTTGGAGGAGAGGTTGGGATGGTACAGTGTTTCTGAGGAAAAACCGACCATGATGTTGGAACGAATATTGCTTGGTCTCAAGAGAGTAAGAATCAGAATAGGCTTACATTTCTGTGGGGATTTCAGGGGCTTCGTACAACATCGTATATTAAATTTGTCATATTAGTAGGATATATATATTGTACATGAGGCAGACATCATATATGGTCTCAATATGGACCCTGCGCCAATGATGTCGTTTAATCGATTAAGTATTGCACACAATGAATTGTTGGTAGATCTATCGGGTTGACAACCCCGTCGTTACCGGTCGCCCCGTGTCAAGTCAAGCAACGAATTTAAATTCTGGTTATTGTGTAGCATTGATTATCCCTGCATGGTAAATATATAGTTCGTATTGTCTAGCTAACATACGAGTCTGAAAGTTGACACTATAAATTTAATATACAAAACTTGGGAAAATGCCTTTATGTCAGGTTTTTGAACTACGACGGATGACCCATGGATTTTATTAAGGAAGTAAATGGACTTTCTAAAAATTATATGGATGTTTTAAAATAAACACATAATTAGAAAGTTTTCCTTTGGATCAAATTGTTAGATTTGAATATGTGAACTCACCTTCCTTTGTGTTGACACTTGATTTTAAATGTGTTCTACAGGTACTTGAGTTCGGCTTCGGGAATTATGGCGTATATTGTGTTTTGTCACACCCCGACCACGTAGAACATACAAAACGTGGCGGAAACATCGGGGAGTGTTGTAACAGAATTAATGTTTCACAACCATGGAAATTAAAGTTTCGTTTTATTGATTAAAAGTGTTACAATGCCTTAACAAACAAAGAAATACAACATAATTAACTAGTCTTGCATCTTTTATTGTCACTAAAGCCCAAGTTTGTCTATGTGTATCTTGATCATCTTATGCAACAGCTCCTGAAAAACACATGTGAAAATAGGTACGTCAGCATAAAAATGCCTGTGAGATACATAGGTTTTGTGAAAATAAGATTCATGACTTATGTTTGAGAAAATGTTTAGTCATGAACCTTGTTATTTTCTTTGTCTTTTAAATCATTTGAAAAACGATAAGATCATATGATAAGTATAAATAAATGTAAGGTTAAATGAATAACCAAGTAAAATGTGTTCGCATAAGATAAGTTGTTTATAAATCAATGTCTTGTGAAAAGAATGTTATTTGTATGAAATGTTCTATGTCTCAAACTGAAATGATTCAAATAACGTTACGACATGTAATACCATACAAACACTTATATATAGGAAGTACCAGCGGCATATCCACCATGCTTGTATCATATTACACACGCATCGTTACTTAATCACTTAATCAAACCAAACCAAACAATGTAAAATGTTCATGTCAAGATGTAAATCATGTCAAAATGTCTATGTCAAATATCCATGTCAAATGTCTATGTCAAATATCCATGTCAAATGTCTATGTCAAATATCCATGTCAAATGTCTATGTCAAATATCCCTGTCAAATGTCTATGTCAAATATCCATGTCAAATGTCTATGTCAAAATGTCATGTATGGCAAGTGAAAGGTCTCAACTAAACCATATGCACAAAAACAAGTATTGAAGTAAAACTTGGTTTAAATCAAAGCTATGTTTTGTGTAAATGCATGCAAATATTTAATATGAACATTTATGCGGTATTGTGAAAATGCATACATCCAAGCCTTGCGACTGTGGTGATAAACCCTTTAAACAAATTAAAGGTCTATCTGTCTTATATCAACGAATTCGGTCATTCCTTTCATCCCCTTTCCCTGGGACGTCCGGAACGGGAGTTGTCAATTCCTATGGTACCACTACCTACTAACGAACGGCGTAGCTAATGTTAATGAATGTATTGTCCCATGTAAACAAACCAAATGTCATACCAAAATGTAAGCATGTGAAAACAATGTACTAAGTATGTAATCAAATGAACATACATAGCGTGAAATGTCATGTAAAACGATGTACTAAGTAATGCACACAATGGGCACACCTAGCATGAAATGTCATGTAAAACAATGTACCAAGTAATGCACAAAATGGGCACACTTAGCATAAGATGTAATGAAATCATGTACTATAATGTACTAACGAACATAGCATGTATATGATGTGAAAACAGGAAAGCATGAAAATAACAAGTAGGCACATGTGTTCCACCCCAAAACAGTTTGGAAAACAGTAAAAGAGGGGTCTATGTACTCACTTGAGATTGCTCAGTAGTCCTTGAGTAACAACCAAACAATGCTAGAGATCGCGGATATCAAACGGCACCTAATATAGGTAACTATGTTAATTAACCGGACCTAGATCGGAAGATTGGGTAGCATTAGGGTTTGTAAACCAAACGAGTGTAGAGACTCGTGTCATTTGGTTTAACAAAGCCCACATACTAAATGAAACCTAACATAATTGTTTACGACCCATTACGACCCGTTTAGGTAGCTTATGCTACTTTAACGCGTCGTTCGCGTGAAACGCGTTCGGACCGCCTAACTAGCCCTATGACAAGTGTTATATGCCTAAACATGTTACATAATCGGTTATGTGACAATGGTTTAGGTTACATATGCTTAATTACCAATTATACATGAAAATGGTATTCTGGTAATTTACCTAAGGCATATAAACTACCTATCACACAACTACTTAAACGATGTGACCATAGGGTATAACCTTGGAAGGTTATGCCCTATACTAGGGTCACCTAATGTATTTGGTCGGATCCTAATGATCGACCAAACTGGGTCGGGTTCGAAGGTATAGGCGATTTATTAGATCGCCTACCCTACGACCCTATACAACGTGGTAATCAGTGGGCATAGTCCCAAGGGACTATAACCAACGTGATTACACTCACGTTGCGAAGTTCAAACGAACTTCGCATTGACCATAACTGGTCAATGTAGAAAGTCAAACAAACAGACTCGATAGACTCGAAAAGCAATAAAAGAACGAAAGAATACTTACGAAGGGTCCCCGAATGCTAATCCCGATCCAAGAACTCAGGTATGAAACAATGGTTTCAACTTAGAGCTCTCAAATCAGAATTCTAGTGCTTTAAAACAATGAAAGGCATGGGGTATATATAGTTTTCGGGTAACCGTTAGGATCGTTTTATGGAAAACGTGCCATGATCCAACCCGTACACTTGTCGGAAACTCATGGTGACTAAATTGGCCACTCACCATAGGGTATCAACATGTGGCAAGGGATTAAGGAGTGGAGAACAGCTGTTAACAGCTGTTTAATACGTCGAATCTGGTCCCGAATGCGAAAAACTGAGTTTCTGCATGTTTCTGCCCAGAATAGGCAGTCGCGTAGCGCGACTGGTAAGGCCACATGCAGTGGCGCTACGCCACTGCCCCCTTGTTTCAGCAAACTTTCAAAATTGGCAGAAATGGTCCCTGCAGCCCGTTTAAGCGATTTTCGATGCGTTTGAACCCCGTTAACCTCATTTCAAGGCTCTAAAATGAAGTTAAAGTATAGGGAACTCAAAACATGCTCAAAAATATGCCGGAGGTTGGTTCGTTTGGCCGTACGAACGCGATGTTCGCTTAATTACGGCGGAATGCGCATAAGCGCGAAAAACGATCCAAATGACGCGACGCATGGATTTTTCTTAAGGCGAACACTAAAATATAATGTAGTCATGCTTACGTAAATTTTTGGATGTCCAGATGTATTCAGAACGTAAGTTATGCGCGAAAATGCAAACTTGTGCACTTTTTGACACTTTTAGTCCCTGAATGACACAAAAGTTTATTTTAGCACACCGAACCCCTCAAAGCCTATTTCTAAGCTATGTAAAGGATATTTATGGTATGTTTAACTTATGGTAATGTTCCGGAATGTCTGTTACAGTTCAAATTGGCATACTTTCGCAGTTTGTCATATTTAGTCCCTGTAAGCGATATAACTTTGATTTCACCACACCAAACCTTCCAAAACTTATATCTAAGTTATGTAAAGGTTATTTAAGGTATGTTAAGCGTATTTCACTATTCCGGAGTGTTCGTTGCATTAAACTGGTTATATTTACGCATCGGTGCGCGTATAACCTTCCAGAAAGCGATTTAGAGTTTGAAAATTGAACGAGAATTGATATGTGCAAATGATACACATATTTTTACAAATCCCAAGTATGAATTATAATATTTCATTGGTTTGGTATTTGTTTGATGGCCGTGAAGGCACAGGTGTTACAGTCTCCCCTACTTTAGGAAATTTCGTCCCGAAATTTATTTAGAGGAAACTTGTGAGAGCTTGAAAGCATGAAGTTGAAAAGATCGAACAACATTGGTTTGGGTTCTGAACTTCTAGTAACTTTAATAACATCATGATTGCAATGTAAGAGGGATACTTATATACAAGTATATGAAGCGTCATTGGTGCGTCATTGGTGCGTCCACCGTACCTCCATTACATCGTTCTTATTTCGTTATTGTTGTCACTATCGGTTCTTACACATAACAAATCTTACTGGGTTTCTGTGCACTAAATTTCATAATTATGTACGCGTCCATAATTAGACAATTCCTTGCATAGTCCACACAGTCTATTTTATAATGTGCAGGGGAAAACCAAATGAATGAACCTGTGATGAGTGTGACTAGACCGCCATAGAGTCCTTTGAATTAAATCAATAAATGATCTAAATAGACTATCAAGGAGTCTGCTCAGCTACATCACTAGATGTCGTTCTTTAACCAAATTGTGAATCAATCTTTTTGACTAGACCACTAAGAGGGTCTCTTATGAAACATGGAATGGTACTATATAACCCAAGGGTCTTAACTATTACATAGAAGCCCATTAAGGATTGATGGTAGTACCTTTTGAATATCCTGCTACGAATCTCTCATATGAAGATATGAAAGATCCTGCGAGGATTTGGATAACGAATATCCAGAGTATTAAAAACACAAAAATGCATAAATGAAAACACCAAATATGTAAACACATAATCACATAACCACAAAATTGTTTGTTAATTTGTCTTGTAAATTGCGTACATGCATTTAAAGCACACTTGGAATCCATTCCGTGGATTTCATTTGGTACTTTAAACATTATCAAGAATCCAACTATAAAGATAGAAAGATTCTAAAAGAAAATTCGATTTCGATTACTAGGAACCGAAGTGTTCGAATTAAGGTACATAAGGAATCCAATTAAGGACTCTGATTTGAACGATAATCATCCACAAGGATCTAATTGTGAAAATAAAAAGATCCCATATGAATTTTTGAAGTTGAAGATGTTTTGAAACCTTGCACTGGATGTGCTTAGGTCAAAACATGAAGTTGAAATGCTTATGAAGTTGAGATGCTAGATATGTCAAGGCGACATGTGAAGCAGAATTTAAAGGTTAAGTCACTGTATGAGGAAAATATATTTGGAAAACTATGCATGGGGTTCTTTTAAGAAAAATGTGTTTAACGTTTTTAAAACCTTATATATAATACTTTTGAAATCATAAAGTAGGTGTATTAGATAGATATATTTAAAAAAAAATGTTTTAAAATCATGCGAGATGAATTTTGAAATTATGTATAAGGTTTTTGAAAGACATGAATGATGCTTTTCGAAATCATGCACTTGATCAGAAAATGTATTGTGTTAATATTGTCTTCAGACTATATGAAATATTTTGAAATTAGAAAGGTTGGTTTTGATAACATGGCCAATGTTTTTGAAATAACATATACAATGCATCTAGAAAAATTGTTTTCAAACTATATGAAATGTTTTGAGATCATGAAGATTGTTTTGAAATACTGGTACTGTGTATGTTGAAAAATCAAAACGTAATGGGTATGAGATATGAAAATACCCTTAGTTATCTAACCAAGGATTCAAAGGCACAGATGTGCGAAAAGCACGATTACTCATAATGTCACTTAATTTTCTGTACTTTGTTTCTTAGAGTGAAACGAGTACTTAAAATTTTTGAGGGAATCATGAGCAATCACTTGAAAGGGAGAATCACAAGAGTAGTTTGTAAGGAACATAGTTCCTTAATGCAGGTATCATAGAAAAATCATACACACATGTAACTATACTTGTATATCAGAATTTGTGAACAACCAGTTTTTTATTTATGAACAAGACATATTGTTTCACAATACACGAAAACAAAAGAAACAAAGGCATAAGACAGCAACATCCTTTGTTCAGTCGAATGCTCATCCAAGGGTTGGATTTGCACTGACTATCTTCGGGCAGTTGTTCCTGAAATGGCTCGTATCGCCACAGTTGTAGCAAGTACCACGCGGGAAACGAGCTTGAGTAGGGTTGACTTGGAGTTGGGTAGCAGCAAGATTTGCAACAGCTTTGTTCTGGATAGCAAAGCGGCATGTGTTGACCAAATGTCCCCGCCGTCCACAGTAAGTACATTTCCAGCAGGGTATGAGGTTTGAATGATGACCGTTGCATCGCTTGCACCTAGGAGCAGTTCCTAAGTACGGCTTCCTAGCTGGTGGCCTTGCCACTTGGCTAGGTCCAGCTTGATTAGGTGTAACCGCTGCGGGTTTCCTTGAAGCCTTACGCTTCCTTGATGTTGGTGCAAGCTTGACTTCTGCTTCCTTTGGTGGCTCTTGAGTGGCTTCATTGTCGAGATGAGAGGCTTCATTGTTAAGACGAGCCATGGCAATGCCTAGATCCACAGTCTTCTGAATCACTTCGCCTATTTGTTGGACAAATTTGGCTGTTCGCTCAGACGCTTGACCAGTGCCAAGAGGAAGAGACATTCTAGAAGAAAATGAAAGACATAGGAAGAAGCAAGTGAAAGGTTATTGGATAATCAATACAGAATGGTAACGAATGAAAATCGTGATCATTTGTTTGTTACCTAAGGCAAACAAATGAGATGGTGATAATTCAAAGTAAATGGGTCAAAAATAATGTATCGTGAAGACATGCTCGCCTATAAGTGAACACTCATCCCAAGAATTCCCAAGTAAGCACAACTGGTCTCGCGTCTGATGAGATGTATACGAAGTGCTTGCCTAGCCAGAAAACCCAGAATACAGGCATTCACCCTTCCAGTTTGCACGTGTTCACACTATTTAAAACCCAAAACCTTGACGAGATTTTGAAAACTCAAAGGGGTTCAAAACCATATAACAGAGAGTTCAAAACCTTACAATAGAGGGTTCAAAACCTAGTAATCAATCATCCTAGAACAGATGATTAGTTTTCAAAGCGGTTTTGAAATTCATGTTCTTGTTGTGGTAGTCGCCTAAGGATAGGCGACGGTATTGTTTTATGACTAAACGCAAGTAAACTCGCGTTAGGGTCCTAAGAAAGTTATAGACTAGGTCAAAGCATTACTAATAACCTAATTCCCTATAACCATTGGCTCTGATACCATCTTTTCTGTCACATCCCGACCACGTAGAACATACAAAACGTGGCGGAAACATCGGGGAGTGTTGTAACAGAATTAATGTTTCACAACCATGGAAATTAAAGTTTCGTTTTATTGATTAAAAGTGTTACAATGCCTTAACAAACAAAGAAATACAACATAATTAACTAGTCTTGCATCTTTTATTGTCACTAAAGCCCAAGTTTGTCTATGTGTATTTGATCATCTTATGCAACAGCTCCTGAAAAACACATGTGAAAATAGGTACGTCAGCATAAAAATGCCTGTGAGATACATAGGTTTTGTGAAAATAAGATTCATGACTTATGTTTGAGAAAATGTTTAGTCATGAACCTTGTTATTTTCTTTGTCTTTTAAATCATTTGAAAAACGATAAGATCATATGATAAGTATAAATAAATGTAAGGTTAAATGAATAACCAAGTAAAATGTGTTCGCATAAGATAAGTTGTTTATAAATCAATGTCTTGTGAAAAGAATGTTATTTGTATGAAATGTTCTATGTCTCAAACTGAAATGATTCAAATAACGTTACGACATGTAATACCATACAAACACTTATATATAGGAAGTACCAGCGGCATATCCACCATGCTTGTATCATATTACACACGCATCGTTACTTAATCACTTAATCAAACCAAACCAAACAATGTAAAATGTTCATGTCAAGATGTAAATCATGTCAAAATGTCTATGTCAAATATCCATGTCAAATGTCTATGTCAAATATCCATGTCAAATGTCTATGTCAAATATCCATGTCAAATGTCTATGTCAAATATCCCTGTCAAATGTCTATGTCAAATATCCATGTCAAATGTCTATGTCAAAATGTCATGTATGGCAAGTGAAAGGTCTCAACTAAACCATATGCACAAAAACAAGTATTGAAGTAAAACTTGGTTTAAATCAAAGCTATGTTTTGTGTAAATGCATGCAAATATTTAATATGAACATTTATGCGGTATTGTGAAAATGCATACATCCAAGCCTTGCGACTGTGGTGATAAACCCTTTAAACAAATTAAAGGTCTATCTGTCTTATATCAACGAATTCGGTCATTCCTTTCATCCCCTTTCCCTGGGACGTCCGGAACGGGAGTTGTCAATTCCTATGGTACCACTACCTACTAACGAACGGCGTAGCTAATGTTAATGAATGTATTGTCCCATGTAAACAAACCAAATGTCATACCAAAATGTAAGCATGTGAAAACAATGTACTAAGTATGTAATCAAATGAACATACATAGCGTGAAATGTCATGTAAAACGATGTACTAAGTAATGCACACAATGGGCACACCTAGCATGAAATGTCATGTAAAACAATGTACCAAGTAATGCACAAAATGGGCACACTTAGCATAAGATGTAATGAAATCATGTACTATAATGTACTAACGAACATAGCATGTATATGATGTGAAAACAGGAAAGCATGAAAATAACAAGTAGGCACATGTGTTCCACCCCAAAACAGTTTGGAAAACAGTAAAAGAGGGGTCTATGTACTCACTTGAGATTGCTCAGTAGTCCTTGAGTAACAACCAAACAATGCTAGAGATCGCGGATATCAAACGGCACCTAATATAGGTAACTATGTTAATTAACCGGACCTAGATCGGAAGATTGGGTAGCATTAGGGTTTGTAAACCAAACGAGTGTAGAGACTCGTGTCATTTGGTTTAACAAAGCCCACATACTAAATGAAACCTAACATAATTGTTTACGACCCATTACGACCCGTTTAGGTAGCTTATGCTACTTTAACGCGTCGTTCGCGTGAAACGCGTTCGGACCGCCTAACTAGCCCTATGACAAGTGTTATATGCCTAAACATGTTACATAATCGGTTATGTGACAATGGTTTAGGTTACATATGCTTAATTACCAATTATACATGAAAATGGTATTCTGGTAATTTACCTAAGGCATATAAACTACCTATCACACAACTACTTAAACGATGTGACCATAGGGTATAACCTTGGAAGGTTATGCCCTATACTAGGGTCACCTAATGTATTTGGTCGGATCCTAATGATCGACCAAACTGGGTCGGGTTCGAAGGTATAGGCGATTTATTAGATCGCCTACCCTACGACCCTATACAACGTGGTAATCAGTGGGCATAGTCCCAAGGGACTATAACCAACGTGATTACACTCACGTTGCGAAGTTCAAACGAACTTCGCATTGACCATAACTGGTCAATGTAGAAAGTCAAACAAACAGACTCGATAGACTCGAAAAGCAATAAAAGAACGAAAGAATACTTACGAAGGGTCCCCGAATGCTAATCCCGATCCAAGAACTCAGGTATGAAACAATGGTTTCAACTTAGAGCTCTCAAATCAGAATTCTAGTGCTTTAAAACAATGAAAGGCATGGGGTATATATAGTTTTCGGGTAACCGTTAGGATCGTTTTATGGAAAACGTGCCATGATCCAACCCGTACACTTGTCGGAAACTCATGGTGACTAAATTGGCCACTCACCATAGGGTATCAACATGTGGCAAGGGATTAAGGAGTGGAGAACAGCTGTTAACAGCTGTTTAATACGTCGAATCTGGTCCCGAATGCGAAAAACTGAGTTTCTGCATGTTTCTGCCCAGAATAGGCAGTCGCGTAGCGCGACTGGTAAGGCCACATGCAGTGGCGCTACGCCACTGCCCCCTTGTTTCAGCAAACTTTCAAAATTGGCAGAAATGGTCCCTGCAGCCCGTTTAAGCGATTTTCGATGCGTTTGAACCCCGTTAACCTCATTTCAAGGCTCTAAAATGAAGTTAAGTATAGGGAACTCAAAACATGCTCAAAAATATGCCGGAGGTTGGTTCGTTTGGCCGTACGAACGCGATGTTCGCTTAATTACGGCGGAATGCGCATAAGCGCGAAAAACGATCCAAATGACGCGACGCATGGATTTTTCTTAAGGCGAACACTAAAATATAATGTAGTCATGCTTACATAAATTTTTGGATGTCCAGATGTATTCAGAACGTAAGTTATGCGCGAAAATGCAAACTTGTGCACTTTTTGACACTTTTAGTCCCTGAATGACACAAAAGTTTATTTTAGCACACCGAACCCCTCAAAGCCTATTTCTAAGCTATGTAAAGGATATTTATGGTATGTTTAACTTATGGTCATGTTCCGGAATGTCTGTTACAGTTCAAATTGGCATACTTTCGCAGTTTGTCATATTTAGTCCCTGTAAGCGATATAACTTTGATTTCACCACACCAAACCTTCCAAAACTTATATCTAAGTTATGTAAAGGTTATTTAAGGTATGTTAAGCCTATTTCACTATTCCGGAGTGTTCGTTGCATTAAACTGGTTATATTTACGCATCGGTGCGCGTATAACCTTCCAGAAAGCGATTTAGAGTTTGAAAATTGAACGAGAATTGATATGTGCAAATGATACACATATTTTTACAAATCCCAAGTATGAATTATAATATTTCATTGGTTTGGTATTTGTTTGATGGCCGTGAAGGCACATGTGTTACATGTTTGATGACGTATGTTGTGTTATTTTAAAATGTTGGACAAACTTTTAAACTTTTTGGGACGTATGTAATAAGATCCGCGAGGATCAAAGACAACTTAACTATGTGGTTGTGTCGTGTCTTAAAACGTAATGTTTAATAACGTATGTTTAAAATAAAACAATATGTCCAACAAATAAAATGCATCGTTCAATAAGATATAAATGGGCACCAACTTCCGTCACCACTACTTTTAATATTCCGCTGCGATGTTTTTGGGGTGTGACAATACAAGCATTCATCGAATAACACGTGTAACATGTGAGAGCGGTTAGCGTATAAAATGTGTTTGAGTTGTGTGATCGATGTGATTTAGTATAAGTAACGTATGTAAGACCCAAAAGTGCGTAAAGCAAAAAGGGATCGAGTATACTCACAGATTGAGTTTAGTAAATAAACACTCTCTTGGATTGAAGGGAGCACTGAGAGATTAGCCTGAACAGTTAACGATAGCATAAGCGATGAACGGTGCGTTAAACGGTGCAAGTGAGTGGAGTGACGGAGGGTCATCTGATCGGATGGCAATCCGGACGGATGGTCATCCGGTCGGATGGATGTGTTTGTATATGATGACTTTGAATTTTTCGTTGTAGCATTTTAAAAACAGAGAAGTATCTCTACCTTTAAGGTCGTTCGATCGAACGGTCGTCCGGTCGGATGGCCGTTCGCTCGGATGGTGATCCGTTCTAGCGAGACATTTCTCAGAGAATAAGTTCACAGCAGAATGGTCATTCGACCGGATAGTCATCCGATCGGATGGCCATTCGCTGGATACTGATGTTTATAGTTGTCGCAACCCCCGATCTGTGACAACTGCCACTTTTCGGTAACTTTCTTACACTTAAAGTACTCATTTTTAGCTACATTTTTATGCATTTCGAACCTTCGAACTGCGTATTACATGATATACATCTTAAAATACTTATGGAATATTCAATTATGATGCACATGATTCATTTTTATTTGTTACCTTTGAAACAATGTAAACAATGCGTCGAAGCAACTAGAGTAGTATCTAGTAAACTAGAGTGCTGACGAAAACTCAGGATCCGTCGAAACCATCTAAATTACATCTTTAGGACTCAGACGAAAGTCCAACATCTAATATATATTAAACCCTAACTAGTAATGCAAGGGTTTGATTTAAAACCTTTCCGAAGTCCGATTACACTAAAAAAAAATGCCCGAAAAGCACTAAAAGCGACGATTTCTACACTTTTCCGCAGAAATTCTGCAGAAATCAGCTTTCTATTATTTTTACGATATGTAAAAATATTATTTAACATAGAATTCATGTGAGGATACATTCGGGTATCATCCGAGCCAATAACTACATCTATTCACACAAGTTACGCAACTTAGCGTTCAAATAACATCCAACCGAAACAATTCGAAACGATTATCCGAACGATATCTAATTTTTTTTTAGTAACCATCTAATATTATTTTGGTCATTTTAAGGCTAGTTATAACATCTAAACATCTTAAATCAATTGAAATCCTTGAACACCTAAACTTCCTAACATTTGTCTACAAATTCTAACACTTGAAATAATTAGAAACAAATCACCAAGCATGACCCCCCCCCTCATATTAACGTTTTTTTTTATGTGGGTCCCACACTCATTAACAACTTGCAAATATCTAGATATTTACTCCATTTGTTCAAGTGGATGATGTTGGTGATTAATTAGTAACTTACTAACTAAGTAACTAGATCATTTCAAGACCATTTTACACCTTATTATTTTTTTTCACACACAAAAGCTCTAATTTTCTTTCACCATTTTCCACCAAGAATACCATAAACCCATTTTATTTTATCACCTCTTTTATGATCAATATGATTTTCTATGGAACATAAGAAGATCTAAATCACTTACAAGTTAAAGAAAGAGTTTTCATCCATTCAAGAGTATTCTACCATCAAGATCTTCATCTTTTTATTTCTTAATCATCCTCCAAGATCATCCCTAGCCTAGTGCTAGAAGTAAGCTTCTAGTTTTATTTATTTTTCATACTTATATTATGTTTATGATTGTTATTATAACTAATAATAACTAAATAATCATACATAATAAACATGAAAAATACAAAGAAGCAAAAATAATAATTATGATTTATTTATGCTTGTTTATGTTGTGATCTAAGACTTGTTAGTTTCATATTTGATCTTGTTATGATGATTATGATATGAAGAACTTGTTAGATAATGTTTTAGAAATATGATCTAACAATTATACATGTTTATGTTAAAGGGTTTTTAACATAAAGGATTACTTGGATGATCATAACCTTTAATTTTGTTAAAGTATTTAATGTTTTTCACTAAAAACAATACTTCTACAAAATTATGAAAAGTAACATACAACACGAGATTTTTATAAAAGTTGTTAAAAGTAGAAGTAAACTTGGTTTTTGAACTAGTTAGCATATGTTATGATCATGTTTAAAACCCTACACGATTTAGAGATCATCTTGATAATTTTATGTTATAAAAGTCTCATGTGTTTTAGTTAAGATGATATGAGAAATTGTTGATGATTTGAAAAGAAAATGATATGTAAATAAACATGGCAAAGTTCATATTACAAAGGAACTATGGCCAACTTTTCTTAGAAATCATATGTTAGAAAAACTATCATTTTTTTTAACAAAGTCTTTACAAGATTAGAAAGTTGGTCTTTCTAAACATAAAAATGGACATAAATATATATTTTGGTAAAATATATATTTAGTGAACATATCAAGTATGTGCTATGTGCTTATTATTTGTATTAGTTATATATAAAAGTTAGAGACTTGATAACAATGACACAAATAAATACAAGACATACTTACAACTAAAGACTTACAAGAATACATATAGACACACTTGAAAACAACTTACGGACATTCCGAACTTTCGGACACAACTTATGGTCAAAACGGACGACGGGCGAATCTATGAACATATCGCCATTCGGAGAAGTTACTACGATGCTTAGGCGACCTTTCGACGCGGACGCAAGAATTTCGTTACCATTAACAAAATTCGGACATTTTGAAACGTATAAAAACTATTATGTTTTTATTAACTAAAAAGTATATTTAGTTATCTTTTTATAAAAATGTTTTTTTTATAAAAATGAAAGACTTATACTTTCAAATGGGCATACATTTCTTAATGGGCTAGTTTATACAAATGGGCTATCTTTTATAAATGGGCTATTATTTATAAATGGGCTTAACTTCATAATGGGCTTATCAAAACACATGGGCTAAGCCCAAAACCAAACATATGGGCCAAGGCCCAATAACATTAAGCCCAACACTATTCAAGCCCAACACTATTCAAGCCCAACACTATTCAAGCCCAACACTATTCAAGCCCAACACTATTTGAGGCCCAACACTATTGAGGCCCAACACTATTTGAGGCCCAACACTATTTAGGCCCACACTATTTGGGGCCCAATAACATGAAAACATGGGCTCGGCCCAATGATACCATTATTGGAAACACAACTATACAATTGATACATATAAGACACGAAATTCAGCGGACTAGATCCGACTATACAACTCACAAGATACAAGATAACATTTATATATATATATATTTGGTGAAAAATATATATATAACATTTGAACAACTCATTCATCGAATACACAGTTAACGAACAGTAAAGACATACAAGTCTTACACATATTGAAAACACAAGACTTATACTCAAGTCATTTATAAAGACCGAAGTGTCTAACAAATAAAGAACATTTGTAGGTCGCAACATTGTTCAAGACGACCACACGCGAGATCATAATTACTTCTATTCACGGACGCGATACAGTGAGTTCATGTCCCCTATTCATTTAAATGTTTTACAACTATCGGGGAAAATACATGTTCAACGTATGTTAAAGTTAGGGAATGAAACACCTTAGATCATGTGCGAATTAGGGTTATACATCTAAGCACCATTAATCCAGTTTGGACCTAGGTACAAGTGGTTAGATCTAATGGGTTTTGGCGAGCCCCGCTCTTGGTCATGGACCCATACGGAAGAGTGCTTTTGTGTCCCAGTCGATAGGAATCGACATAAAAATCGTCTAGGGTTGGATTGCTTCCTAATTCGTCACACATATTAATGTCCTCGCGAAACATTAATGATCAACGATTTCATTGACGCTTTACATACTACATCATACATACAGATACATTTTATACAACTCACATGTTATGGATACAGTTTATACAACTCACATTTTATGGATACATTTTATACAACTCACATTTTACAGATACATTTTATACAACTCACATTTTACAGATACATCTCATACAGCTAAACTGCATGAACTCGCTCAACTTTTGTTGATGTTTTCAAACTTAACATGTATTTCAGGAAATTAGTGGACCTGGCAGACATTTCAGTCAAGGAAAGCAAGTATCAAGACTCCATGCCACCATTTGAAGGGTTTGCCCGTTATATACCGCCTCTTTGCGGTGATATAGTGGTCAAAGCCTTGACATTTTAAGACTTACATTTTGATGTATAGAACGATGAAAACATATTTTCATTTGATGGTTTGTAACAAATACATTTAACTTATGTTGCGTTCTTTTGAAACGATTATGACAATGGCATTGGAGCTTGTTTTTATTCATTTAGTATGTTCACTTATATTGTTATGCAATGAGAACCGATCAGATCACACCTCGCGCTTCCGCTATGAGCGGGTGTGACAGATTGGTATCAGAGCATCGATTGTAGTGAACCAGGATTCTTTCTCGAGTCTAAGTCTACAATCACTAGGGATCTCTCACGAAAACCTCTTGTTCATGTTGAACAGATTATAAATAAAATTGGACAAGTCAAAAGGTTTTCATTGCATAAACATTTTTCAAGGTCCACTACAGCAAAAATTCATTTCACATAAATCAAGCGAGGACATTTCCATGGGTGAAGTCTATGAGAAACAGACACAATACATTAATAGACTATGTGCCTACAATACATTACATTATCAGTTTATGCATTATAAACAGTTCACAAATTCAGCTTATACAAGATAGAAATCCTTGATTGATAGGATTTTACATGATTATATATATAGGTGGTTCATATATATGTTGCATGAAATATTTTGCCAAGAACAAAATACCTTCGACTTCAAACTCTATTATTATTCTTTACTCACACGGTGAAAATATCGACCTCATGTCTATTGCGGAGCTTATGGCGAACATGATTCCTAAGTGAAATCTTAAACTTAATTCCGTAAAATATGGTTGCTTTCTCGCGAATGCTGAGATGCCTGACCATGATAATGATGACGAGGCGAAGGTGGTAACCTTGGACAACAACTCCATTAGTGGGACGAGATCCATGTGACTCATACTAATCAAGGTGGATATACTCTTGTCCTTACAAGGGAGATGAAATACTCATCTTGAAGGTGCCCCTTCAATTGTTATTGTTACAGATTCTTTCCATTTCTATTTCATCTAACGTCGTACCGTCCTGCGAGTAACAACAACGGACGTTGACACGTGAACTATCACGAAGTTTCCTTCTATGTTGAAGGTATATAAACAATAGTGTCCTCTCTCTGACTGATCGCCTGCTCTGAACGAGAGAATGCTAGGGTGACCATGCAAGACAATTTATTATTACGGGGGCCCACGTAATAACAACTTGTAGTGCATGGAAATTCTGGTGGACTCTGCGGGTCAAGCTAATGATCACTATTCATTCAAAATTCTTAAGTTATTACTTGAGATTCAATTCTTCCTATCTAGTAGAACACGAACTGGGGGTGGTTAGTATAACACACTACAATACAATACAATACAATACAATACAATACAATACAATACAATACAATACAATACAATACAATACAATACAATACAATACAATACAATACAATACAATACAATACAATACAATACAATACAATACAATACAATACAATACAATACAATACAATACAATACAATACAATACAATACAATACAATACAATACAATACAATACAATACAATACAGGAAGATGACACGCATTTGTTCACACCTAATATTCGATCTACATCACGATTCAGTTGAGACTAGTCATCTAAACAAACAAAATTTATTAGCCACTCATGAAGTATTTTCCTCAACATTCTAAAATTTTTGTACATGGGCTATTTCCCTGGTGTTTATGACACTTTACCCTACTTTACCTTACCTTACCTTATCATATTCCACCTTATCATATTTATTGGAAGTGATACAATAAATTCTGTCTCTTGACATTTGTCTTTTCCCAAGGAATGGTATGGCATGAGCCATGCTGCAACTCCCTCATCGCATTCTATTCGACATTTTTTTTAGGAGATTCTAATAATCTTGCTAGAGCTTGTGAAACTCAAGCACTATTACCATAATTGTCACATGGACAAATAAGACAAAGGATTCTCTCTACTTAGGACGATCGAGGTCTATAGAGTAGGGAATACATATTATATGGACGGAGACCACTGGTTGGTTTCCCCTTCTCAACGAATTTTTTTCTTCTTCTTTCTCTTCTTCTTTTTCCATTTAGACATATGACCAATACACGCAAGAGGCATTACACCTTTTGGTTTTGGTTATCCACATTATCATTTATTCAAACATGTATGAACAATATGGTCTTGAGGTTTCCATGACCGATTGATTGCATTCTTCATTCTTGGGCGCATGATAGACTATATTTATCCAAATATATGTCTAGATTCTTTTAATAGTGTGTATTAAAAATATCATGGCACCAAAAGAAACAAATGTTTAAGTCAAAAGTTATGTGTTGAAAATCATTGCTTTTACACAAGACATGGTTTACACATGACACTGTTACGCAAGACATTGTTATACATGACATTTGATGTTGGTATACACAAGACATTTTTGTAAATAACGAGACGTGTGTAATATGATAAAAGCATGGTGGATACGCCGCTGGTACTTCCTATATATAAGTGCTTATATTATATTGCATATCGTGGTGTTATCCAAACCACTTCGACAAAGACAAGACACGACATCTTATACACAAGACATGATGTTCGATTTCAAGGCATGATATATATTATACACTACATTTCATTTGGTTATTATTTAACCATATATCATTCTTTGATATCATCTGATTTTCATATCTATTTTCATATGATTTTATAAAAGAACTCGATCATAACTGGAGCCAATGTTAATGGTTACACTTGATGCTTTCACGGTCTCTCAAGGGTTGTTCCATACTGGGAAACACCCGAATTCAAACACACTGAGTGTTACATTTTAGGTTTAGCCTCGGAGATCCGAAGCATAACCGCATCATCCCTCCCTACCTCGATCACTCCAACAATAACTCTCGCCATGAGAGAAATGAAGGCAACTGCTGCCATAAACGATTTTGGTACCAGGATGTATGCTGGTAACTTGTCGAAATCCTAAATGTGAATAAGTGTGTGTGTGGTTAGAACTATGAATACTTCACAAAATCCCAATGAAGTCATGAGTATGTACACTCTACGATCATCATGTATCAATTCTTTTAATACCAACACCGAGCTTAGCTATTGCTTTTAAATGTTAAGCATATACTAGAATTAGAGTCATGTTGGACACACATTACTATATCAAGTTAGCTAATGGGTAATTAGCTGAGACATATCAAATCATTAAGGGCCACCGGTATGTATCCTATTCGTCAACATTTCACATACATGAGTTTCATGGCTAGGGACGGGATTGTCCTAGCTACAATTAGGGATTGGGTTATCCTACATCTAAACATATGGTTAGGATATCCAACATCTAAACATATGGATCGGGTTATCCTACATTTAAACATAGGGTTCCTAAGACTATACAGTGAAGTCCTCGCCACACAGAATTTAAAATGTACTTGGCCTAGAGTCAAGTAAGCTAGACGTCTCCTCATTCTTTAGAATTGGCAAACAGTAAACTAGTCGAGTCTGGAGTTGAAATTCAATATCGATCTCTTATCCATTCAGTCGGGTAGTTTTGAAGTAGGGGTTGGCATGGATTGGTTATCCGATAACCTAGCCGAAGTCTTCTGTCATGTGAAGGTCAATCGCCTACCACTACCGAATAAAGAGACACTTGTTATTCATGGAGAGAAGCATGACACACCATTGCAGATCATCAATTGCATGAAGGCACAGAAGCGCTTACAGAAAGGTTGTGCTGCCTTTCTAGCACATGTTGTTGACAAGGAGGCCGTTGGGCCGAAGCTGACAGATATTCCAGTGGTAAAAGAGTTTCCTGAAGTCTTTCCTGAAGACTTGTCGGGACTATAACCATATCGACAAGTCGAGTTTCATATCGACTTGGTACCGGGAGCTGCAACCGTAGCCAAATCTCCATGTCGATTAGCACCTTCTGAACCTTGTAGTTGACCGAAAAAGGATGTTGTGAGTTCATAACCCCCACTCTTTACCACTATACATCTTTATAAAGGTTTTGGGGGTGGAAAGACATGCAAGTTTTGCAAAAATGCACAACATTTCGATGAACGGAAATTCATATTTCTAAACCATGTTACAAATGAATTTCCAACTAACTCAAATGGTTTATGAAAGGTTCTAGCTTCTACTCTAAGATAGACTTACGATCGGAGTATCATCATTACGAATTCAAGAGGAAAGCATACCGAAAACGGCTTTTAAGACTCGTTACGGTCATTACGAGTTTCTCGTTATGCCTTTTGGTTTAACAAATGCACCAGCGGTCTTCATGGATTTAATGAATCGTGTGTGCAAGCCGTATCTCGACAAATTCGTCATAGTGTTTATTGACGACATTTTGATATACTCTCGATCGACTGATGAACATGAGCAACATTTGAGAACCATTTTAGAGTTGTTAAAGACAATAAATTCGCCCCAAATCGAAAAACAAGATATAGCCTTACAACTTATTCTTGAGATTGGTGCATAACATTTTACAATCTTATCATTATCCGACGATACCGATGACTCTGTTGTAGACTATGATGCTTCGCATCAAGGATTGGGTTACGTACTCGTGCAACGTGAAAAAGTTATTGTGTACACGTCGCGCCCATTTAAAAAGTTCATGAGAAGAACTATACCACTCTCGACCTTGAGTTAGGCGTGGTGGTATTCGCTTTAAAAAAAAAAAAAATTATGGCGACATTATTTATATGGTACTCAATGCATTATTTTCACGGATCATAAAAGTCTTCAACACATATTCAACCAAAAAGAATTAAATATACGTCAACGATGTTTGTTGAATTGTTGAACGACTATGATTGTGAAATAAAGTACCATCCGGGCAAGGCAAACGTTGTAGCAGATGCCTTGAGCCGCAAGGAGCGAGTTAGAACACTGAGAGTTCAAGCATTAGAGAAGATGATTCACAAGCGCTCAAGGAAGAGCATATTCAAGCAGAAACACTTCGAGGCATGAAGGAACAATTAGTGTAAAGAAGATGGAACTTTATACATTATGAGTCGAAATTGGGTTCTATTCTTTGGCGGCCTTTGAGATGATATTTTAAGGAAGCACATAGGCCTAAGTAGCGAAAGAATACTACTGGTGGCCTAACCTCAAAAGTGATATCGCGACTTATATCGGAGAATGCTTGACTTGCGCGAAAGTCAAAGTCGAGTAGCAAAATCCCTCGGACTTGTTACAACAACCCGAGATTCCCGTTTGGTAATGGGAACAAATATCGATGTACTTCATTACGAAGTTACTCAGGACCTCAAGAGGTCACTACATGATATGTGTAATCATCGATAGACTAACAAAGTCCACGCACTTCTTACCGATTTGGTAGAAGGATAATACTGAGAAACTAGCGGAACTCTATCTCAAAGAAATAGTGGCTCGTCATGGAGTGCCTATTTCAATCATTTCAGACCGAGACGGTCGTTTTATTTCTAGAATTTGGAAATCATTTCAACAGGCCTTTGGATCTCATTTGAATCCAAGTACGGCCTTTCATCCATAAACTGACGGCCAGAGCGAACGGACAATCCAAACACTCGAATATATGTTTCGCGCATGTGTTATGGATTTAGGCGGCAATTGGGATACTCATCCACCTTTAGTTGAGTTTTCCTACAATAACAGCTACAATACTACTATACAAGCTGCACCGTTTGAAGCTCTTTATGGTCGAAAGTGTCGCTCTCCGCTATGTTGGGCGGAAACAGGCGATAGTTAATTAATTGGTCCGAAACTAGTCCAAGAGACTACGGATAAAATTTTTCAGACCCGAGACCGTATCAAGACGGCTCGCGATCGACAAAAGTGCTACGCAGATAAAAGACGAAAACCATTATCTTTCGAGGTTGGAGACAAAGTCTTGTTGAAAGTCTCGCCTTGGAAAGGCGTAGCGAGGTTCAGTGAACGTGGAAAGCTTAACCCACGTTACATTGGACCATTTGAAATCTTAGAAAAGATTGGCACCGTTGCCTACAAGCTGAAGTTACCAGAAGAACTAAGTAGAGTACACCACACATTTCATGTGTTGAATCTTGAGAAGAGTCCAACACAAGAAACGGTTATCATCTCGGAGGATGAGATTCACATTGATGACAAACTCCAATTCACAAAGCACCTATTAAGGTCATGGACCGGAAGGTCCAGAAAATACAAAGGAGTCGTCACATATTAGTAAAAATTCGTTGGAACTCTCGACACGGACCCCAATATACTTGGGAACGTGAAGACCAAATCAAAGTCAAATATCCTCACCTTTTTTTAGAACAATCCTGCAAAGGATGACTCAGCTTGAATTTCGGGACGAAATTCTCAATAACAGGGGGAGAATGTGACAACTGCCACTTTTCGGTAACTTTCTTACACTTAAAGTACTCATTTTTAGCTACATTTTTATGCATTTCGAACCTTCGAACTGCGTATTACATGATATACATCTTAAAATACTTATGGAATATTCAATTATGATGCACATGATTCATTTTTATTTGTTACCTTTGAAACAATGTAAACAATGCGTCGAAGCAACTAGAGTAGTATCTAGTAAACTAGAGTGCTGACGAAAACTCAGGATCCGTCGAAACCATCTAAATTACATCTTTAGGACTCAGACGAAAGTCCAACATCTAATATATATTAAACCCTAACTAGTAATGCAAGGGTTTGATTTAAAACCTTTCCGAAGTCCGATTACACTAAAAAAAAATGCCCGAAAAGCACTAAAAGCGACGATTTCTACACTTTTCCGCAGAAATTCTGCAGAAATCAGCTTTCTATTATTTTTACGATATGTAAAAATATTATTTAACATAGAATTCATGTGAGGATACATTCGGGTATCATCCGAGCCAATAACTACATCTATTCACACAAGTTACGCAACTTAGCGTTCAAATAACATCCAACCGAAACAATTCGAAACGATTATCCGAACGATATCTAATTTTTTTTTAGTAACCATCTAATATTATTTTGGTCATTTTAAGGCTAGTTATAACATCTAAACATCTTAAATCAATTGAAATCCTTGAACACCTAAACTTCCTAACATTTGTCTACAAATTCTAACACTTGAAATAATTAGAAACAAATCACCAAGCATGACCCCCCCCCTCATATTAACGTTTTTTTTTGTTATGTGGGTCCCACACTCATTAACAACTTGCAAATATCTAGATATTTACTCCATTTGTTCAAGTGGATTATGTTGGTGATTAATTAGTAACTTACTAACTAAGTAACTAGATCATTTCAAGACCATTTTACACCTTATTATTTTTTTTTCACACACAAAAGCTCTAATTTTCTTTCACCATTTTCCACCAAGAATACCATAAACCCATTTTATTTTATCACCTCTTTTATGATCAATATGATTTTCTATGGAACATAAGAAGATCTAAATCACTTACAAGTTAAAGAAAGAGTTTTCATCCATTCAAGAGTATTCTACCATCAAGATCTTCATCTTTTTATTTCTTAATCATCCTCCAAGATCATCCCTAGCCTAGTGCTAGAAGTAAGCTTCTAGTTTTATTTATTTTTCATACTTATATTATGTTTATGATTGTTATTATAACTAATAATAACTAAATAATCATACATAATAAACATGAAAAATACAAAGAAGCAAAAATAATAATTATGATTTATTTATGCTTGTTTATGTTGTGATCTAAGACTTGTTAGTTTCATATTTGATCTTGTTATGATGATTATGATATGAAGAACTTGTTAGATAATGTTTTAGAAATATGATCTAACAATTATACATGTTTATGTTAAAGGGTTTTTAACATAAAGGATTACTTGGATGATCATAACCTTTAATTTTGTTAAAGTATTTAATGTTTTTCACTAAAAACAATACTTCTACAAAATTATGAAAAGTAACATACAACACGAGATTTTTATAAAAGTTGTTAAAAGTAGAAGTAAACTTGGTTTTTGAACTAGTTAGCATATGTTATGATCATGTTTAAAACCCTACACGATTTAGAGATCATCTTGATAATTTTATGTTATAAAAGTCTCATGTGTTTTAGTTAAGATGATATGAGAAATTGTTGATGATTTGAAAAGAAAATGATATGTAAATAAACATGGCAAAGTTCATATTACAAAGGAACTATGGCCAACTTTTCTTAGAAATCATATGTTAGAAAAACTATCATTTTTTTTAACAAAGTCTTTACAAGATTAGAAAGTTGGTCTTTCTAAACATAAAAATGGACATAAATATATATTTTGGTAAAATATATATTTAGTGAACATATCAAGTATGTGCTATGTGCTTATTATTTGTATTAGTTATATATAAAAGTTAGAGACTTGATAACAATGACACAAATAAATACAAGACATACTTACAACTAAAGACTTACAAGAATACATATAGACACACTTGAAAACAACTTACGGACATTCCGAACTTTCGGACACAACTTATGGTCAAAACGGACGACGGGCGAATCTATGAACATATCGCCATTCGGAGAAGTTACTACGATGCTTAGGCGACCTTTCGACGCGGACGCAAGAATTTCGTTACCATTAACAAAATTCGGACATTTTGAAACGTATAAAAACTATTATGTTTTTATTAACTAAAAAGTATATTTAGTTATCTTTTTATAAAAATGTTTTTTTTATAAAAATGAAAGACTTATACTTTCAAATGGGCATACATTTCTTAATGGGCTAGTTTATACAAATGGGCTATCTTTTATAAATGGGCTATTATTTATAAATGGGCTTAACTTCATAATGGGCTTATCAAAACACATGGGCTAAGCCCAAAACCAAACATATGGGCCAAGGCCCAATAACATTAAGCCCAACACTATTCAAGCCCAACACTATTCAAGCCCAACACTATTCAAGCCCAACACTATTCAAGCCCAACACTATTTGAGGCCCAACACTATTGAGGCCCAACACTATTTAGGCCCACACTATTTGGGGCCCAATAACATGAAAACATGGGCTCGGCCCAATGATACCATTATTGGAAACACAACTATACAATTGATACATATAAGACACGAAATTCAGCGGACTAGATCCGACTATACAACTCACAAGATACAAGATAACATTTATATATATATATATTTGGTGAAAAATATATATATAACATTTGAACAACTCATTCATCGAATACACAGTTAACGAACAGTAAAAACATACAAGTCTTACACATATTGAAAACACAAGACTTATACTCAAGTCATTTATAAAGACCGAAGTGTCTAACAAATAAAGAACATTTGTAGGTCGCAACATTGTTCAAGACGACCACACGCGAGATCATAATTACTTCTATTCACGGACGCGATACAGTGAGTTCATGTCCCCTATTCATTTAAATGTTTTACAACTATCGGGGAAAATACATGTTCAACGTATGTTAAAGTTAGGGAATGAAACACCTTAGATCATGTGCGAATTAGGGTTATACATCTAAGCACCATTAATCCAGTTTGGACCTAGGTACAAGTGGTTAGATCTAATGGGTTTTGGCGAGCCCCGCTCTTGGTCATGGACCCATACGGAAGAGTGCTTTTGTGTCCCAGTCGATAGGAATCGACATAAAAATCGTCTAGGGTTGGATTGCTTCCTAATTCGTCACACATATTAATGTCCTCGCGAAACATTAATGATCAACGATTTCATTGACGCTTTACATACTACATCATACATACAGATACATTTTATACAACTCACATGTTATGGATACAGTTTATACAACTCACATTTTATGGATACATTTTATACAACTCACATTTTACAGATACATTTTATACAACTCACATTTTACAGATACATCTCATACAGCTAAACTGCATGAACTCGCTCAACTTTTGTTGATGTTTTCAAACTTAACATGTATTTCAGGAAATTAGTGGACCTGGCAGACATTTCAGTCAAGGAAAGCAAGTATCAAGACTCCATGCCACCATTTGAAGGGTTTGCCCGTTATATACCGCCTCTTTGCGGTGATATAGTGGTCAAAGCCTTGACATTTTAAGACTTACATTTTGATGTATAGAACGATGAAAACATATTTTCATTTGATGGTTTGTAACAAATACATTTAACTTATGTTGCGTTCTTTTGAAACGATTATGACAATGGCATTGGAGCTTGTTTTTATTCATTTAGTATGTTCACTTATATTGTTATGCAATGAGAACCGATCAGATCACACCTCGCGCTTCCGCTATGAGCGGGTGTGACACGATCCCTTATCTGTCCCGGGAACGGGCGGACGCGAACTCAGAGTTTTGGTGGTATCAGTTGGTTAATTTGGCAGCGGAAATTACATCAGGACCGTAGTTAGGAAATGTTTATCAGAGTAAAACCACCACATTTAATATTAATAATCACATGGGTAAAACCCAAGTTTCTTATTACAATACATTTATAGGGATAAACCCTATTTTATTGAATTTTAAAACATCGTTTATTAGGTAACTTTTATAGCCACATTTTTCCCAAGCCTTCAGTGCTCTCCAGCTGGCTTTTTACTAATTGGCTGTCACATTGTGTTACCTGAAACGCGTTTTAAAAACATTTGTCAGTGGGAAATACTGGTGAGTGAATCCCAGTTTAATCAAGAGACATTTTATCAATTAAAACAGTATTGAGAGCGATCACATTGTTTATTTCTACACAATTACTCATTCAGTACTGTCAATCCTGACTTGTGGGTCATATTACACATTGGCTAACTCATTGTCCAATGGTAACGTACTGTCATCCCCGACTTACTACACTCAGTAGTAAATTTTGTATACAAAACCCCAACATACCGGCAGTAATTGAAGAACTACAAAGACTCAATCACCGCTTAATCACATTGTAAAACAATTAAGGTTTTGTAAAACATTCCAAAAAGGTTAACAAAAAGAGGATAAACTCACATTGTTATCTTAGACTTCGCGTAAGGGTTTCCTGGGAATAATCTATAATTTATACAAATGTACATAGGTTAGTATTATAACCCTTTGAAAATATTAATGATACCCTTCCCGAGACGGCATTCCGACAACTACGTCGGGCAGAACCACGACAGTTGTTACGGAACCCTAAATCAATCGGGCAGCGTATCTATTACGAAACTGGGGTTATAATACTTACAACGGGGCAGAACCTTGCTAATTAGGGGGTATAATACCAGCTTTCTTTGCCTAATATTTCAGAATTTGAGATACAGAAACGTTTGTGAACGAATTGAAATGAAATCCGATACGTTCTCTTTATAATTGCTGAACTGGACTCTCACGCGGCCCGCGTGAAAGATAAGGGGGGCTTACGCGGCCCGCGTACTAGCCGGGTAGGGTTTAGGTGATCCGGGTCATCGCCTAGACTCGCCACGATGTCGACATGTGTCAGCCTCTGGTGTTGCCGTGTTATTGATCTCTCGCAGCCCGCGTACACTTAACATAGATCTTACGCGGCCCGTCTTAATTTAAGAAAACTAATGAAATCAGGTTCTAACCTTGATACCGCCCGCGTAAGGATTGGGGTGGGTCTACGCGGCCCGCCTCAGCCCTAGATTTAAACTTTTATTTATTTTAATTACTATTTTATATATTTCGGGCTCAGATTTTCTTATATGGGGTGTATATAAAGACATATTGGGACATTTTAAGATATACTAGGGCGTTGGAAATATTATGAGAGTGTTGGTTTTACCAAGGGTTGTTACATTCTCCCCACCTTGTTTTAGAGCTCGTCCTCGAGATCTACTGGAACAAATGCGGATATTTCCGTTGCATTTCAGATTCAAGCTCCCATGTGTACTCAGGTCCTCTTTTGGAGTCCCACTTTACTTTGACCAGAACTAATCTCTTATGTTTGAGATTCTTGACTTTCCTGTCTTCAATCTGTAGAGGCCTTTCTACAAACTTGAGTTGTTCATTTACCTCTATATCCTTAAGAGGTACTATTAGCGATTCATCAGCTAAGCACTTTTTGAGATTAGATATATGAAATATATCATGTATTCCTGCCATTTCCTCTGGCAGTTGTAGCTGATAGGCTACAGGTCCTATTCTTCTAATAATCTCAAAAGGTACAATATACCTGGGACTTAGCTTTCCCCTTTTTATGAATCTTACTACTCCTTTTTAAGGAGAGACCTTCAATAATACTTTGTCCCCTACTTGAACCTCCAATGGCTTGCGTCGGTTATCGGCATAGCTCTTCTGTCGGTCACGTGCTGCTTTCAGTCGTTCCTTGACTTGAATAATCTTGTCGGTTGTTTCTTGTACTATCTCAGGTCCAGATAGTTGCTTTTCCCCAATTTCTGCCCAACAGACTAGGGTTCGGCACTTACGTCCATAAAGTGCTTCGAAAGGTGCAGTATTGATACTTGTGTGATAACTGTTATTATAAGAAAATTCTATTAAAGGTAAGTGATCGTCCCAATTACCTCCAAAATCAATTACACAAGCTCTAAGCATGTCCTCCATTGTTTGAATTGTTCTTTCGCTTTGTCCATCTGTTTGAAGGTGATAAGCCGTGCTCAATTTTAACTTGGTTCCCATTGCCTTTTGGAAACTTGACCAAAAATGAGAGGTAAATCGGCTATCTCTATAAGAAACAATTGATAAAGGAATGCCATGTAAAGAAACAATTTCATTTACATACAACTTAGCTAACTGTTCCATACTGAATGTTTCCTTCATTGGTAGGAAATGAGCTGACTTGGTTAGCCTATCTATAATTACCCAGATTGTATCATTTCCTTTCTTAGTTTTGGGTAATTTAGTAACAAAATCCATTGTTATCAATTCCCATTTCCACACTGGAATTTCTAATTTTTGTAGAAATCCTGAGGGTTTCTGGTGTTCAGCTTTGACTTGTGAACAAGTTAAACATTTAGAAACATAGGTTGCTATGTCCTTTTTCATTCCTATCCACCAGAAATTATTCCTTAAATCCTGATACATTTTATCATTTCCTGGGTGCATTGTATATTTGGACTTATGGGCTTCTTCTAATATACGATTACGCATGTTTCCTAATTTAGGTATCCACATTCTCTTTTTATGGAATCTCCAAATTCCATATGTTCCTTGTTCTAATTCTTTTAGCATACCTTTTAATTTTTCAGCATCATTCTTGATTACTGATTCTTGTGCTTCTCTTATCTGGTCATTTAAATCTACTTGCAGATTTAATTTTAAAGAACGTACCCTTTTTGGCTTTTCATGATACTTTCGGCTTAAAGCATCTGCCACTACATTTGCTTTTCCTTCATGATACTGGATATCACATTCATAATCACTAAGCATCTCCATCTAGCGTCTTTGTCTCATATTTAACTCCTTTTGCTTGAAAATATACCTTAAACTCTTATGATCAGTGAATATGGTAAACTTACTACCATAAAGGTAATGTCTCCAAATCTTAAGAGCAAAAATTATAGCTCCTAACTCTAAATCATGGGTTGAATAATTCTCTTCATGATTCTTAAGTTGTCTAGAGGCGTAAGCTATAACCTTTTGACGTTGCATCAATACACATCCATAACCTAATTTGGAAGCGTCACAATATACTATAAAGTCTTCAGCTCCTTCTGGTAATGCTAGTATGGGTGTATGGGTTAATTTATGCTTAAGGATTCTAAATGCTTCTTCTTGTTTTAATCCCCATTCAAACTTAACAGATTTACAGGTTAGCTTAGTTAAGGGAATGCCTATTGTAGAAAATTTTTCGATAAATCTTCTATAATAACCGGCCAATCCTAAGAAACTTCTAACCTCGGTTGGTGACTCAGGGGTTTTCCATTTAGTAATCGCCTCGATCTTTGTGGGATCCACATGAATTCCTTCATGATTGACTAAATGTCCAAGAAATTGTACCTGTTCTAACCAAAATTCGCACTTGGAAAATTTAGCGTAAAGCTTTTCTTTTCTTAATACACTTAAAGTGCGTGTAAATGCTTTGCATGATCCTCTTTATTCTTAGAGTAAATGAGAATATCATCTATGAAGACTATTATGAATTTATCCAAATATGGCTTACATATTCGATTCATCATGTCCATAAATGCGGCTGGGGCATTGGTTAAACCAAATGGCATGACAGTAAATTCATAATGGCCATACCTTGTTCTGAATGCGGTTTTAGGAATATCCTCTTCCTGTACCTTTAATTGATGATATCCTGACCTTAAATCGATTTTAGAGAAAAATCGAGCTCCTTGTAGTTGATCAAACATATCATCGATTCTTGGTAATGGGTACCGATTCTTAATCATGACTTTGTTCAATTCACGGTAGTCAATGTACATACGCATTGATCTGTCTTTCTTTTTAACAAACAGTATTGGCGCTCCCTATGGCGATGAGCTTGGCTGTATAAATCCTTTCTCTAACAATTCGTTTAATTGTTTCTTCAATTCTTGCATTTCTACAGGTGCCAAATGGTAATGTGCTTTGGCAATTGGTGTTGTTCCTTGTATTAAATGGATTCTGAATTCGACTTCCCTATCTGGAGGTTGCCCTGGCAATTCTTCTGGATGTACATCTGAAAATTGAGATACCACTGGAATATCTTTTAAATCCTTTCCTTTAGTGTTAGTGATTATGGAAATCAAATACACTAATGATCTTTTTCTTATGTAACTTGCAGTTTTCATCACATAGATGAATTTTGTAGTTCTAGATGGTTTATCTCCTTTAATTGTGATCATTTTACCTTTTGGTGAATTTACTTGGATTGAATTTTGATCACATAAAATACTGGCTTTATTGGCTATTAACCAATCCATTCCTAAAACAACATCAAATCCTGCCAGATTCATGGGATAAAGGTTTGCAATAAATTTCTGATTTAAAATTTCTATGCTTGCTCTCTGCAAGATTTCAGAAATCCTAACAGTTTCTCCATTAGCTGTTTCTACTAAGCATTCTTGTGGTAGTTTAGTTAATGATTGATTTAGGAATTTTCAAAATGATGTAGTAATAAAACTTTGGTTAGCACCAGAGTCAAATAATACTTTAGCAAAAATATCATTAACTAAAAACGTACCAGCGATGACATCTGGAATCATTTTGGCTTCATCTGCAGTTAGAACAAATGTTCTAGCATTCTGAGTATTCTTGTTGTTTGTAACTGGAGCTAATTTCGGGCAATTAAGCTTGATATGACCCTGTTCTCCGCAGTTGTAACATATCCTGTTGTTAGCTTTCTTCCTGCAATTTTCTTCCTTGTGTCCCGATATTTTGCAAAAGTTACAGTATATGGAGCATTTTCCTGAATGCTTTCTTTTGCAATTTCTACAGTAGGGTGTAGAGGTAGAACCTATATTTTTCCCACGATTAAAATTTCCAGAACAAAATTCTTGTGTGAGCTTCTGGGTTAGGTTCCTTCTTTGATCTTCTTCTCGGGTACGGACTAATTCATCTGTCAAGGTATTTGCTAGTTCTACAGTTTCTTCTATGGTTTGAGGTCTAGCTGCCTTGACTACATGTCTTATCTCCCCAATTAATCCCCAGATATAACGGGAGATTAACACTTGTTCTGGTGAAGCTAGAGTTGGCACTATTCTAGCATATTCGAAGAATATTTTAGTGTATCCCTTACTATCCACACCAGTCATTCTAAGGTTTAGGAATTTGTTTGCTATCTGTTCCTTCTCATTAGGTGGGCAGAATTTCCTTTCTACCTTGTTCTTAAATTCTTCCCATTCCATATTGTAGGTTCTATCACTTCCTCTTGATTGGAGGATAGTGTTCCACCATTCTAGTGCTGAATTCTTAAATAGATTAGAAGCAAACAATATCTTATCTTCTTCAGCACACTTTCTTATTCTTAAGACTGCCTCAGTCTTCTCTATTCAGCGTAGAGTTGCAATGGCCCCTTCGTTGCCCGAGAATTTTATTGGTTTACAAGACCAGAATTCTTTATAAGAACAACCGTAAGACATGGTTCTTCTTCTTTTGGGAATAGGCATTTGAAGTACGGGTGTCCATTGCTCACGCTGTTTTCGGGTTCGACTGGTCGCTTACTGCTATGCTTACTTTTATTATTCGCTTCTTGAATCGTTTGAATAATAAATGGCATGGCATCTATGATTCCTTGTGCCACTATATGTTGAACCGCACTATTATCCATTTGGTTTCCATTGTTATTGATGCTTGGATTCTCATTAACCACGTTAATGTTACTCTGGTTATCATTATTCAGATTTCCTTCATCGGCCATCTGAATTTTAAACATTTACCCCATATTAATATCACAAGATAATATTTAATATAGTTAATCACATGACACGCAATCTAGCCAAAAACGTCGATCATTGCGACTTTTACTCTATTTCCATATACTATTATGCATCTATTACACACTAGTACTGAAATAAAAATTACAATACCAACAGAAATAGAATCACACTAATAGTAATATGCATCCGTACACACATATTTTATTTTATTTTTATTTTATTATATTATATTATTATTACTATTATCGTTTCCTCCATCACATCACGGATATGGATTTATCCAAAAATCCATATTGCGTTCATCGTGTTTCCATACGAGACGCTCTCCCACCTGACGCATTCTCTCACTGCTTTCTAAAATTTCCTCACCAAATGTCCTAAGTTCTTGGACGTTTTCTGCACTCATTGGGGGTGCAGGTTCTAGGACTGGGTTTGGAATCTGGGGTGCGGGTTCCTGATATGGGGGTGAAAGTGCCTGAAATCGGTAAGGATCTTCTAAGATCTCCCTAATATATTCATCGTGGTAATAGGGATCTAAAGGGTCCATACCTGGATAGGCTCCTATGTTTTGTATGGGTGTGTCTTCATGTATCGGGTAACGTTGCACAAAATCCCTATTATCGTCCCACCAGGGGTCGTAATTTGGGTCTAGGGGGTTTGGTGCAGGTACCCTAGGTATTTCCTCTGGGTTGAAGTCATGCATCTCCACTTGGTTTTCAAGGTTTTCTATCTCCATGGGTTGGTTTGGGTTTAGTGGTTGTGGGGCTACTAGTTGTTCCAGACTTGGGTCAGCAGCAGGTGTAGCTAGGATATGGAAATTAGCTAGGCTTCTATTAAGCATATCCTGTGTATGGGCATCTGACTTTCGCTTAGCGGCTGCTAAAACTCATTGCTGTTGCAACTTTCGCATTCTTTTCCTACGTGCAAAGGCTTCCTTACTGAACCATCCTCGTTTCTTATGAGGGAATAGCTCTTCTGACTGGGCTTTAAAAGCAAACATTCCTTCTTCCTAATCAGCAGAATACCCAGAAAGGGCAGGCTGTGAAGAGGTACCTTCACTCCTAGGTGAATCAGACAACTGACGACTCATGTCTGAGGGTCCTTGATCACTCATACTGTAAACTAACAAATAGTCAAATAACACATAACAAATAATTACAGTTATGCACGTATTTCCGTAATTTATTTCCTAACACAAAATTTAGAATTTAAGTGTCAGCAGAACACTTCTTTGGCTCAGACCAGTGGCTAGGCTCTGATACCACCTTCTGTCGCAACCCCCGATCCCTTATCTGTCCCGGGAACGGGCGGACGCGAACTCAGAGTTTTGGTGGTATCAGTTGGTTAATTTGGCAGCGGAAATTACATCAGCACCGTAGTTAGGAAATGTTTATCAGAGTAAAACCACCACATTTAATATTAATAATCACATGGGTAAAACCCAAGTTTCTTATTACAATACATTTATAGGGATAAACCCTATTTTATTGAATTTTAAAACATCGTTTATTAGGTAACTTTTATAGCCACATTTTTCCCAAGCCTTCAGTGCTCTCCAGCTGGCTTTTTACTTATTGGCTATCACATTGTGTTACCTGAAACGCGTTTTAAAAACATTTGTCAGTGGGAAATACTGGTGAGTGAATCCCAGTTTAATCAAGAGACATTTTATCAACTAAAACAATATTGAGAGCGATCACATTGTTTATTTCTACACAATTACTCATTCAGTACTGTCAATCCTGACTTGTGGGTCATATTACACATTGGCTAACTCATTGTCTAATGGTAACGTACTGTCATCCCCGACTTACTACACTCAATAGTAAATTTTGTATACAAAACCCCAACATACCGGCAGTAATTGAAGAACTACAAAGACTCAATCACCGCTTAATCACATTGTAAAACAATTAAGGTTTTGTAAAACATTCCAAAAGGTTAACAAAAAGAGGATAAACTCACATTGTTATCTTAGACTTCGCATAAGGGTTTCCTGGGAATAATCTATAATTTATACAAATGTACATAGGTTAGTATTATAACCCTTTGAAAATATTAATGATACCCTCCCCGAGACAGCATTCCAACAACTACGTCGGGCAGAACCACGACAGTTGTTACGGAACCCTAAATCAATCGGGCAGCGTATCTATTACGAAACTGGGGTTATAATACTTACAACAGGGCAGAACCTTGCTAATTAGGGGGTATAATACCAGCTTTCTATGCCTAATATTTCAGAATTTGAGATACAGAAACGTTTGTGAACGAATTGAAATGAAATCCGATACGTTCTATTTATACTTGCTGAACTGGACTCTCACGCGGACCGCGTGAAAGATAAGGGTGGCTTATGCGGCCCGCGTACTAGCCGGGTAGGGTTTAGGTGATCTGAGTCATCGCCTAGACTCGCCACGATGTCGACACGTGTCAGCCTCTGGTGGTGACGTGTTATTGATCTCTCGCGTCCCGCGTACACTTAACATAGATCTTACGCGGCCCGTCTTAATTTAAGAAAACTAACGAAATCAGGTTCTAACCTTGATACCGCCCGCGTAAGGATTGGGGTGGGTCTACGCAGCCCGCCTCAGCCCTAGATTTAAACTTTTATTTATTTTAATTACTATTTTATATATTTCGGGCTCGGATTTTCTTATATGGGGTGTATATAAAGACATATTGGGACATTTTAAGATATACTAGGGCGTTGGAAATATTATGAGAGTGTTGGTTTTACCGAGGGTTGTTACAATAGTGAATGTCAAAAATTTTAAGTGTTGAGGACCAAATGTCATCCGATCGGATTGTCGTTCGATCGGATGGCAATACGATCGGACGACAGTCCGTCCAGTGACTTGCTCGTTTTGAAATTTTGCGGTTTGATCGAGACGGTATGACAACGTGTTAAACAACGGGAACTCCCTCAAGCCCAAGTCGTCCGATCGGACGGGAATCACCCCAGCCTGATCAGTTAACGGGTCTTGACGGTTGTTTCTGTTCAACCTGTTAAGTCGGTTATCTCGTTGATAGGAACCAGATCTCAAACCAACACATCACTAGAGAAAGAGTGGAAGGCCCGAATGAGCTCCGATTCTATCAGTTTTGAGTTCATGAGTGTAAAAGAGTTGAAAGAAAGTTATCAACCATCTTTCAATCCTTTTAATCTCGAAAATGTTTAGATTTAGGCGAATCAGTGTTTAAACATGTTGAAATCTTCTCAGATCTGAGTTGTTCTTTATGGAATGAGGTCAAATCTTGAAGTTCATAAGAACCCTATGATGACATCATCCTTGAACACCTCAAATCAGTTGATTTCATGGTTAAAAGTGAAGATTTGATGGTGAAAAAGATGAAGATGTGTGTGTAGATGATAGAAGTAAGAGATTTGAGGAAGAAACTTACAAGAATTGCGAGGGATTGAGAGAAAATAGGCTGAGAAGTCGAAGGGTCGCACCAGAGCTATCACATCACTGTTCAAGTGATGTGACAGATGCTATTTATAGGTGAAAGGAGAGTGAAGGCGGTGTAGTGTAGCGGATCGGAGGGCAGTCAGATCGGATGGCCATTCGATCGGATGGTCATCCACTCGGATGACCATTCGATCGAATGGTCATTTGATCGAACGTCTCCAGAAAGTTGGTTTTGATGTTTCATTTTGTGCGTTAAGCGTTGAGATGCGTTTTGAGTAGCGATGCGATAGTACCAAACAAAAGTTACACCAATAATTTAACTAACATACAACTACATAAGTAATCCTGCATCTCGAGTTTGCGATGAGATTGCGTTGCGATAGAGTTGCGATTGTGTTTTCGAATAATCACCACAAACAAATATAAACATGCACAAATAACACGTAATAGCACACACACGTAAAACAATATCCAGAACTCATAATTCGAATTGCGATGCGATAGCGATGAGATCAGCGATAAGTCGATTAGCGATTAATCATCGATTAAACTGCGATTATTATAGATACTCCACATAATACAACTAAAGTTCACAAATTAAAAGATCGATTACAAGTCAAAGAGTACAATCAATAATTAAGCAAGGAGTGACAGATCGCATTTAGCAATCTTTTCTTCCTTTGACTTGTACTTTGTCTTTCAAAACACGGGGTGTTACAGTAAGAATATTCCTTGCTTATGCTGCATCAAAAGACTTCAAAGTTTATCAGATGGATGTGAAATCAGCATTTCTGAATGGTAAGATTAAGGAAGAAGTATTTGTGCAACAACCAGAAGGCTTTGTTGATCCAAAATTTCCAAAACATGTTTATAAGTTAAACAAAGCCTTGTATGGGTTGAAGCAAGCTCTAAGAGCATGGTATGAAACTCTTTCAAACTTCCTAATCAATTCAAGCTTCACAAAAGGTACCATAGATACAACTCTATTTCTTAAAACTCAGCGATTATTTACTTCACGAGCGAGGTCTCTGGTTCAAGTCTAGGATGGCCCAGCTGCACCAGGGAAAAGAATAGAAGAAGCGTCTGAATCCTTCATGCATGCTCCACTTGGCTCGGGGGGATATAGCTCAGTTGGTAGAGCTCCGCTCTTGTAATTGGGTCGTTACGATTACGGGTTGGATGTCTAATTGTCCAGGCGGTAATGATAGTATCTTGTACCTAAACCGGTGGCTCACTTTTTCTAAGTAATGGGGAAGAGGACCGAAACATGCCACTGAAAGACTCTACTGAGACAAAGATGGGTTGTCAAGAACGTCAAGAACGTAGAGGAGGTAGGATGGGAAGTTGATCAGATCTGGTATGGATCGTACATGGACGGTAGTTGGAGTTGGCGACTCTCCTAGGGTTCCCTTATCGGGGATCCCTGGGGAAGAGGATCAAGTTGGCCTTTGCGAACAACTTGTTGCACTATCTCCCTTCAACACTTCACACTTTATTGGTTCAAATTTATGTTGATGACATTATTTTTGGATCAACCAATGAAAAATTTTGCAAAAAGTTTGAAAAGCTAACGACCAGCCATTTTTAAATGAGCATGATAGGTGAATTAAACTTTTACTTGGGTTTACAAATAAAACAAAGGAGTGATGGTATATTTTTGAGTCAATCAAAGTATGTCAGAATAATTTTGAAAAAATATTCACTTGAAAATTTCTGTACCTCAAAAACTCCCATGGCAACTGGAAGTAAACTTGATTCTGATCCAGATGGCAAAAGTGTTGATATTAAAACTTACAGGGGAATGATAGGATCATTGTTGTATCTAACATCCAGTAGACCAGATATAATGTTCTCTACATGTTTTCTGGCAAGATACCAACGTAACCCTAACGCTGTGTTCCTGAGTTTAATAAAGGAAAGAAAATGGAAGAAAGAAAGTATACAGAGGAAAGAAGGTTTATCTTTCCAATTTGGAAAGAAACAAAATTCTTCCATTCTCCCACATCTCCATCTCTTCATCTCTTTCTTTCTCCCCATAAAAAAAAATCTCTGGAACACCATAAATCTTTTCTTTCCTTCCAAATCTTTTCTCTTCTCTTGAAAATAAAACTCTGGAACACAGCGTAAAGAGTCCCACTTGAAAGCTGTAAAAAGGGTTTTTAAATATCTAAAAGGCACATCAGATCTAGGTTTGTGGTATCCTAAGGATGCCAGTTTAGAACAAATAGCATACACAGATGCAGATCATGTAGGATGTGTGACACCTGTGTCACTGCGGCCATCAAACAAATACCAAACCAATGAAATATTGTATTTCATACTTGGGATTTGTAAAAATATGTGTATCATTTGCACATATCGATTCTTGTTCGATTTCAAACTCTAAATCGCTTTCTGGAAGGTTATACGCGCACCAATGCGTAAATATAACCAGTTTAATGCAACAAACACTCCGGAATAGTGACATTGGCTTAACATACCTTAAATAACCCTTACATAACTTAGAAATAAGTTTTGAAGGCTTTGGTATGGCAAAAACAAGTTAATTCGTCTACAGGGACTAAATTTGACAAACTGCGAAAGTATGCCAATCTGAACTGTAACAGACATTCCGGAACATGACCATAAGTTAAACATACCATAAATATCCTTTACATAGCTTAGAAATAGGCTTTGAGGGGTTCGGTGTGCTAAAATAAACTTTTGGGTCATTCAGGGACTAAAAGCGTCAAAAAGTGCACAAGTTTGCATTTTCGCGCATAACTTACGTTCTGAATACATCCGGACATCCAAAAATTTATGTAAGCATGACTATATTATGCTTTAGTGTTTGGCTTAAGAAAAATTCATTCGTTGCGTCATTTGGATCGTTTTTCGCGCTTGTGCGCATTCCGTCGTAATTAAGCGAACATCGTGTTCGTACGACCAAACGAACCAACATCCGACATATTTTTGAGCATGTTTCATGTCCACAATGTTTAGGCATCATTTTAGGGCCTTAAAGTTGGCTTTACGGGCCTTAGAAGTGTCGGAATGACCTTAAACACGTGCAGGGGCTGAAACTGCCATTTTTGAAAGTTATATGCTGATCAGAAGGGCCAGGCGGCCCGCCTGAGTTTATGCATATCCTGAAGCGGGCCGCGTACGCCTCCCAGAACAGATTAGATCGAACAGTCAGCATATTCCAGCTGTTTTAACCACAACCACACACTCACAACTGCACATTCAGCTCATTTAGACCCATTTTTATCTACCATGAGTTTCCGACACTTGTACGGATGCGATTAAGGCACGATATTCGACAAGCGATCTTAACGGTTCGGGTATTCCTATAAATACCCCATCCCCCATTGCCTCAAACTCACAAGAATCTGATTAAAAAGACTCTAAGTTGGAACCATTGTTTCATACCTGAGTTATTTTGATCACGATTAGCATTCGGGGACCCTTCGTAAGTATTTCTTTCGTTCTTTTATTGCTTTTCGAGTCTTTTCGAGTCTGAAAGTCAAACTTTGTTTGACTTTCTGCGTTGACCAGTTTATGGTTAATGCGAAGTTCGTTTGAACTTCGCAACGTGAGTGTAATCACGTTGGTTATAGTCCGTTGGGACTATGCCTACTGATTACCACGTTGTCTAGGGTCGTAGGGTAAGCGATCTAATAAATCGCTTATACCTTCGAACCCGACCCATTTGGTCGATCATTAGGATCCGACCAAATACATTAGGTGACCATAGTAGGTAGGGAATAACCTTCCGAGGTTATACCCTATGGTCGCCTCGTTTAAGTAGTTGTATGATAGGTAGTTTATATGCCTTAGGTAAATTACCAGAATACCCTTTTCATGTATAATTGGTAATTAAGCATATGTAACCTAAACTTTTGTCACATAACTGATTATGTAACATGTTTAGGCATATAACACTTGTCATAGGACTAGTTAGACGGTCCGAACACGTTTCACGCGCACGACGCGTTAAAGTAGCATAAGCTACCTTAATGGGTCGCGATGGGTCGAAAGCACTTAGGTTAGTCTCAATGTAGTATGTAGGCCTTGTTAAACCATATCATATGAGTTCCAATACTCATTTGGTTTACCATGCCTCATCCTATCCGATCTCCCGATTTAAGTCCGGTTTATTTATATAGTTTTAGATTGCCGACTGATTCCGTGCTCCCTCTAGCTTTGTTTGGTCGTTGTTCAAGACCTCTAAGCATTCTCAGGCGAGTACATTATTCCCCTCTTTTACTGTTTTCAACTGTTTTGGGGTGACTCATATGTGCTAAATATCTTAACAATGATTTCAAGAACGATTACAGTGGTTTCAAAAACAATTACAATGTGGTTTCAAGAACAATTACAATGGTTTCAAGAACGATTTCAATAAAGTGAACAAACTTGTTGGTTGTAGTTACATAACCAATGACATTCATTAGCAATGATCAAGCCGACCAGTATTAGGTTATGGTACCATAGGATCTGACAAATCCCGTTGTTCTCTATACCCATGGTTATGTGTGGGTATTTTGGGTAACGACTGAATCTGTAATTATTAATTTACCCTTTGGTAAGGGTTTGTTAAGAACGAGAACGAGAACGAGTTGGAACGATGAACGAGTCAAGAAGGTTTGAATGTTATTAGAAAATCGACCATAAAGTAGTTTCACAATTAAAACAAGAACGATTTGAACGATTAAAACAACAAGAACGATTTGAACGATTTCACAAAAGGTTTTAACGATTGGGTAAACATTTGGACATGTTTTACATTTGATCATGCATTTCCACGAAACATAGTATTGATTTAAACCAAGTTTTACTTCAATACTTTGTTTTGTGCGTTTCACCTATGGTTTAGTTGATGCATTTCACTAGCCATACATATCATTTTGATTACACATTACATGGTTTACATTTGACAATTTGTTTAAACATAGACATCTTACATTGGTGGTTTGTTTGGGTAAGTGATTTGAGTAACGGTGCGTGTGTAATATGATACAAGCATGGTGGATACGCCGCTGGTACTTCCTATATATAAGTGTTTGTATGGTATTACATATTGTAGCGTTATTTGAATCATTTCAGTTTGAGACATAGATTTACAAACAACTTACCTTATACAAACTCATTTTACATGGTTATTCATTTAATCATGCATTATTCAGGTATTGTTGAATGGTTATTCAGGTATTCATTTAATCATGCATTATTCAGGTATTCAGGTATTGTTAAATAACATACTTTTCACAAGACATTGATTTACAAACAACTTATCTTATACAAACTCATTTTACATGGTTATTCATTTAATCATGCATTATTCTCTTATTTATACATATCATCTGAACTTATTATTTTTCAAATGATTTACAAAGACAAAGCAAATTACAAGGTTCATGACTAAACATTTTCTTAAACAGAAGTCATGAATCTTATTTTAACAAAACCTATGTACTCGCCAGCATTTCTTTGCTGACCTCGTTTTCACATATGTTTCAGGTATTGTTGAATGATATCGATTGATAGGATGCATGCTCACATAGGACTGGACAAGGCCTTAGTGACTCAATAACAATGATAGACTATGTTTAAACTGTGTATTTAGATTTCCAGACGATGTAATTTTTCAATGTTTAATAAGACGAAACACTTTTTGGTATCCATGGTTATGAAACATTAATTCTGTTGCAACACGCCCCGACGTTTCCGCCGCGATTTGTTGTTTTACGCGGTCGGGGTGTGACAGAAAAGATGGTATCAGAGCCAATGGTTATTGGGAATTAGGTTATTAGTAATGCTTTGACCTAGTCTATAACCTTCTTAGGACCCTAACGCGAGTTTACTTGCGTTTAGTCATAAAACAATACCGTCACCTATCCTTAGGCGACGACCACAACAAGAACATAAATTTCAAAACCGCTTTGAAAACTAATCATCTGTTCTAGGATGATTGATTACAAGGTTTTGAACCCTCTATTGTAAGGTTTTGAACCCTCTGTTATATGGTTTTGAACCCCTTTGAATTTTCAAAATCTCGGCAAGGTTTTGGGTTTTAAATAATGTGAACACGTGCAAACTGGAAGGGTGAATGCCTGTATTCTGGGTTTTCTGTCTAGGCAAGCACTTCGTATACATCTCATCAGACGCGAGACCAGTTGTGCTTACCTGGGAATTCTTGGGATGAGTTTTCACTTATAGGCGAGCATGTCTTCGCGATACATTATTTTTGACTCATTTACTTTGATCAGTCACTGTGTGTCGGTTGTTGCTTTGTAGTAACAAACAAATGACCACTATCCTTGCTTTCATCAGATTTGTTTCATCTCATTCTTTTCGTCTAATTCTCTCACTCGTTTCCTTTCATGTTTCCTCTTTTAGAATGCCTCCTCGACGCGAAAGCCAGATAGCGACTGCCGAATTGGCAGAAATCATTGCGCAGCAAATGGCTGCTCAATTCCCAAATCTCTTTGCTCAATGGAACCAAGCCAACAACAACAACAATGTTACATGCAAATACAAGGATTTTAACCAGGCTAAACCACTCAAGTTTAGTGGTTCTGAAGGAGCGACTGGGCTTCTTCAATGGTTCGAGAGCATTGAGAATACTTTCCGCCACGTGCAGTGTCCTGACAATCGCAAGGTCGAGTTTTCTTCGAGTGTGTTTCAGAAGAGGGCTCTCACATGGTGGAACGGGGTTATGAGGGATCGTGGTGCAGAAGTTACTCTAGCACAGACATGGGCTGAACTTAGGGCCCTTATGATGAGGGAATTCTGTCCTCGTCATGAGCAGCGAGCTTTGGAGAAGGAATTTGATGAGTTGAAGCAAGATAGTGGTGAGCACAGGGCGTATACTGATAGGTTTGAGGAGTTGAGTCTGCTTTGCCCGACAATGGTTACCCCACTCGACAAGGCTATCGAAAGGTACATCGACGGCCTACCTGACTTGGTACAAGACATCCTTACTGGTAGTAGCCCTACCACACTCCGTCAGGCGATCGAGTTAGCTGCGACATTGACTGAGTCGCAGATTCGGAAGAATAAGTTACACAGAAAGGGTGACAAGGGTAAGAAGCAGGGGTCTGACAAGGAGGATAGCAAGAAAGGTCAAAACAAGAAGGGTAAGGAAGGTGAGACGTCAAAGAAATCAAGAAAGCGAAAGGGTGTTCAGAACTTTGCTGTTACAGCACAGATTGCTCAGAACCCGCGGAACCCAACAGCTCAGCCACCTACAAAGAAAGCATATGCCGGTACCGCACCTCATTGTGCACGCTGCAACGGTCATCACGCGGTACAACAAGCTTGCTGGCAATGCACGACGTGTGGGAAACTTGGGCATTTGGCCAATGTTTGTCGTTTGGGACAAAATCAGGCTGCTCAGGTTCAAGCTCCGGTTCAAGGGAATGCTGCGAGATTCCCACTGGGGTCATGTTTCAACTGCGGAGAGATTGGTCACCTCCGCCACAACTGCCCAAGACTGGTGAATGCAAATGCTAACGCAAACCCAAATGCGAACGTCAACGTCAATGTGAATCCAGCACGTGGTCGAGTGTTTAACATCAATGAGGCACTCAATGATGAAGGAGTGAACAATTAGCATTTTGTATTTCCTCTGGTTGTTATCTTATAACATTTAAAGACAATGCGGTTGTTATATAAATAAAAATTTATGGTTTTATTTTTTTAACTAATGCAATTGTATGAATGTTTGATCCAACCTTATGATGTCAACACAAAGACAAAACTACTCGTGTGGTTCTGTCATTTTTATGATCACTTGTGATCTCCCTAAGAACCTCAAACACTTGTTTCCTTTAAATCTGAAGTATCTTATCATCTTGCACCGTTCGAGATGCAAGAATTATCAAAACAGCTTCAAGAGTTGTCTGATAAAGGATTTATCCGTCCGAACTTTTCACCTTGGAGAAACTCCTGTCCTCTTTGTGAAAAGAAAAATGGATCTTTTCGAATGTAAATCGATTAACGTAAGCCTAGTAAGCTTACCATCAAGAATCGATATCCCCCACCTTAAATCAACGATTTCTCCGATCAACTGCATAGCGTTTCATGCTTTTCCAAGATCGATTTGCGTTTTGGGTATCATCAACTTTGTATTCTCGAAGAAGATATTCCCAAGATGGTTTTCTGCACGAAGTATGGCCATTACGAGTTTACAGTCATGCCTTTTGGGTTGACAAATGCTCCAGCCATCTACATGGACTTAATAAATAGAGTCTGCAAGCTTTATTTGGATCAGTTCGTCATTGTTATTAATGACATCTTGATCTATTCATATTCCGAGCCGATCACGATCAACACTTTCGTTGACATTGGAACCCCTAAAGAAGGAACAAACTTTTCGCTAAATCCTCCAAGAGGAAATTTTGGCTTAAAGAAGTTCAATTTTTGGGTCATATAGTCAACAAGCAGGGTATTCATGTGGATCCATCCAAATTGCTGCAATTAAGGACTTGATTCCTAGTATGCTTTAAATACCCGTGTCCGAAGATAACAAATTTAAAGGTCAATTTAAACAATAATGCGAGTGTGCGATTATGCGATTATGTGATATGTGTTTATGTGTTCTCCTCTATGTTTTTGTGTGATACGATTTTTCAAATCCTCATAGAATCTTTCATATCTTCATATGAGGGATTCATAGTATGATATTAAAAAGGTACTACCTTAAATCCTTATGGGCTTCTACGTGGTAGTTAAGACCCTTTGGTTATATAGTACCATTCCATGATTCGATGAGAGACCCTTGAGTGGTCTAGTTAAAGATTGATTCAAGATCTGGTTAAGAATGGCATGTGATGATACAGCTGAAAGGACCCTATGGTGGTCCAGTCACACTCATCACAGGATTGCTCATTTAGTTTTACCCTACACGTTATAAAATAGACTGTGTGAACTGTGCAAGGAATTGTCTAATTATGGACGCGTACATAATTATGAAATTTAGTGCACAGAAACCCAGTAGGATTTATTATGTGTAAGAACCGATAGTGACAACAATAACAAAATGAGAACGATGTAATGGAGGTACGGTGGACGCACCAATGACGCTTTATATACTTGTATATAAGTGTCCCTCTTGCATTGAAAGCATAATGCTATTTAAAGTTACTAGAAGTTCAGAACCCTAACCAGTGTTGTTTTGTCTTTACAACTTCATGTTTTCAAGCTCTCACAAGTTTCCTCTGATTAAAATTCGGGACGAAATTTCCTAAAGTAGGGGAGACTGTGACACCTGTGTCACTGCGGCCATCAAACAAATACCAAACCAATGAAATATTGTATTTCATACTTGGGATTTGTAAAAATATGTGTATCATTTGCACATATCGATTCTTGTTCGATTTCAAACTCTAGATCGCTTTCTGGAAGGTTATACGCGCACCAATGCATAAATATAACCAGTTTAATGCAACAAACACTCCGGAATAGTGACATTGGCTTAACATACCTTAAATAACCCTTACATAACTTAGAAATAAGTTTTGAAGGCTTTGGTATGGCAAAAACAAGTTAATTCGTCTACAGGGACTAAATTTGACAAACTGCGAAAGTATGCCAATCTGAACTGTAACAGACATTCCGGAACATGACCATAAGTTAAACATACCATAAATATCCTTTACATAGCTTAGAAATAGGCTTTGAGGGGTTCGGTGTGCTAAAATAAACTTTTGGGTCATTCAGGGACTAAAAGCGTCAAAAAGTGCACAAGTTTGCATTTTCGCGCATAACTTACGTTCTGAATACATCCGGACATCCAAAAATTTATGTAAGCATGACTATATTATGCTTTAGTGTTTGGCTTAAGAAAAATCCATTCGTTGCGTCATTTGGATCGTTTTTCGCGCTTGTGCGCATTCCGTCGTAATTAAGCGAACATCGTGTTCGTACGACCAAACGAACCAACATCCGACATATTTTTGAGCATGTTTCATGTCCACAATGTTTAGGCATCATTTTAGGGCCTTAAAGTTGGCTTTACGGGCCTTAGAAGTGTCGGGAATGACCTTAAACACGTGCAGGGGCTGAAACTGCCATTTTTGAAAGTTATATGCTGATCAGAAGGGCCAGGCGGCCCGCCTGAGTTTATGCATATCCTGAAGCGGGCCGCGTACACCTCCCAGAACAGATTAGATCGAACAGTCAGCATATTCCAGCTGTTTTAACCACAGCCACACACTCACAACTGCACATTCAGCTCATTTAGACCCATTTTTATCTACCATGAGTTTCCGACACTTGTACGGATGCGATTAAGGCACGATATTCGACAAGCGATCTTAACGGTTCGGGTATTCCTATAAATACCCCATCCCCCATTGCTTCAAACTCACAAGAATCTGATTAAAAAGACTCTAAGTTGGAACCATTGTTTCATACCTGAGTTATTTTGATCACGATTAGCATTCGGGGACCCTTCGTAAGTATTCTTTCGTTCTTTTATTGCTTTTCGAGTCTTTTCGAGTCTGAAAGTCAAACTTTGTTTGACTTTCTGCGTTGACCAGTTTATGGTCAATGCGAAGTTCGTTTGAACTTCGCTACGTGAGTGTAATCACGTTGGTTATAGTCCCTTGGGACTATGCCTACTGATTACCACATTGTCTAGGGTCGTAGGGTAAGCGATCTAATAAATCGCTTATACCTTCGAACCCGACCCATTTGGTCGATCATTAGGATCCGACCAAATACATTAGGTGACCATAGTAGGTAGGGAATAACCTTCCGAGGTTATACCCTATGGTCGCCTCGTTTAAGTAGTTGTATGATAGGTAGTTTATATGCCTTAGGTAAATTACCAGAATACCCTTTTCATGTATAATTGGTAATTAAGCATATGTAACCTAAACTTTTGTCACATAACTGATTATGTAACATGTTTAGGCATATAACACTTGTCATAGGACTAGTTAGACGGTCCGAACGCGTTTCACGCGCACGACGTGTTAAAGTAGCATAAGCTACCTTAATGGGTCGCGATGGGTTGAAAGCACTTAGGTTAGTCTCAATGTAGTATGTAGGCCTTGTTAAACCATATCATATGAGTTCCAATACTCATTTGGTTTACCAAGCCTCATCCTATCCGATCTCCCGATTTAAGTCCGGTTTATTTATATAGTTTTAGATTGCCGACTGATTCCGTGCTCCCTCTAGCTTTGTTTGGTCGTTGTTCAAGACCTCTAAGCATTCTCAGGCGAGTACATTATTCCCCTCTTTTACTGTTTTCAATTGTTTTGGGGTGACTCATATGTGCTAAATATCTTAACAATGATTTCAAGAACGATTACAATGGTTTCAAAAACAATTACAATGTGGTTTCAAGAACAATTACAATGGTTTCAAGAACGATTTCAATAAAGTGAACAAACTTGTTGGTTGTAGTTACATAACCAATGACATTCATTAGCAATGATCAAGCCGACCAGTATTAGGTTATGGTACCATAGGATCTGACAAATCCCGTTGTTCTCTATACCCATGGTTATGTGTGGGTATTTTGGGTAACGACTGAATCTGTAATTATTAATTTACCCTTTGGTAAGGGTTTGTTAAGAACGAGAACAAGAACGAGTTGGAACGATGAACAAGTCAAGAAGGTTTGAATGTTATTAGAAAATCGACCATAAAGTAGTTTCACAATTAAAACAAGAACGATTTGAACGATTAAAAAAACAAGAACGATTTGAACGATTTCACAAAAGGTTTTAACGATTGGGTAAACATTTGGACATGATTTACATTTGATCATGCATTTCCACGAAACATAGTATTGATTTAAACCAAGTTTTACTTCAATACTTTGTTTTGTGCGTTTCACCTATGGTTTAGTTGATGCATTTCACTAGCCATACATATCATTTTGATTACACATTACATGGTTTACATTTGACAATTTGTTTAAACATAGACATCTTACATTGGTGGTTTGTTTGGGTAAGTGATTTGAGTAACGGTGCGTGTGTAATATGATACAAGCATGGTGGATACGCCGCTGGTACTTCCTATATATAAGTGTTTGTATGGTATTACATATTGTAGCATTATTTGAATCATTTCAGTTTGAGACATAGAGCATTTTATACAAGTAACATACTTTTCACAAGACATTGATTTACAAACAACTTATCTTATACAAACTCATTTTACATGGTTATTCATTTAATCATGCATTATTCTCTTATTTATACATATCATCTGAACTTATTATTTTTCAAATGATTTACAAAGACAAAGCAAATTACAAGGTTCATGACTAAACATTTTCTTAAACAGAAGTCATGAATCTTATTTTAACAAAACCTATGTACTCGCCAGCATTTCTTTGCTGACCTCGTTTTCACATATGTTTCAGGTATTGTTGAATGATATCGATTGATAGGATGCATGCTCACATAGGACTGGACAAGGCCTTAGTGACTCAATAACAATGATAGACTATGTTTAAACTGTGTATTTAGATTTCCAGACGATGTAATTTTTCAATGTTTAATAAAACGAAACACTTTTTGGTATCCATGGTTATGAAACATTAATTCTGTTGCAACACGCCCCGACGTTTCCGCCGCGATTTGTTGTTTTACGCGGTCGGGGTGTGACAGGATGCAAGATTGACAGAAAAAACACATATGGTGCTTGTCAAATGTTAGGAGAAAAGTTAGTCTGTTGGGCTAGCAAGAAACAAAATTGTGTTTCCACATCTACAGCTGAATCAGAATATGTGGCAGCAGCAAGCTGTTGTTCACAAGTGTTATGGATACAAACTCAAGTAAGGGACTGTGGAGTAAATCTAACCAAATTCCTATCTTATATGATTCCAAGAGTGCAATTATCATAACAGAAAATCCGGTGCATTACTCCAGAACCAAACACATTGATGTCAAATATCACTTCATAAAAGACCATGTGGAAAAAGGTAACATTGAAATGTATTTTGTTCCAACAGAAAAAACAACTCGCTGACATTTTCACAAAACCTCTTGATGAAAAGAGACATAACTTTCTGGCCAGCAAATTAGGTATGGTCAACATAAGATATGAAGAAACTTCAGAAAATGTTTTGTCACAAAATGAAAATCATGAATCATCAGAAGATGATCAGAACTTTGTCAAAAATTCTGATGATCCATCAGAAACTGCATAAATCCACCAGAAATTCTGGTGATTTATCAGATTTCTCAAAAACAACAGAAAATCTGATGCATTTCATCATCATTGTCATCCCTTTCAAATAAGTTTTATGCATGCACATCATTGGCACAACATATGTACATCTTTTATTTTTCCGGTATATTTCTTTTGTTTTTGATTCATTTTCTTTTGTTATAAAATTCAAAAATCCACTAAAAATTTCTTAGGCTTATGGTTGATCACGTCACAAAGTAAAATTTCTGAACAAAAATTCAATGCGTACACACACACACACATTCTCTCTCTTAATCTTCAATGCTTACTCATCCACACTTAGAGAGAAAGGAGGAGACACCTGGACAGATAATGATTGTAATTTCACCGGAAATAGCCGCCTAAAAATTAAATGAAGAAAATTTTATCTCACAATTATTCTTTTTGCTTCTAACAAAGGATCTTAAGCAATAAAGGATAATGGGGATAAAAGAAAAGGAAATCTAAGTTGGTAAATGCCAATTATGTGAAACTATCACTTTCACTTATACATAACCACCACTTGGAGATCAACTTCATCTCATATGTCATTGTCATCTTCTTCCTTTTGTTCAGAAACCCTAACAACCTTTTTGCATTCCAAAAACACTCACAATGGCTCACCTCCACGAATCACTTTTCCCACTTCCACCTTTCCAAACTTACAACATGAGGGTTCGAAGGAACCTTGATGGACCAGTCTGGGAAGGTTGTGGCATCATTCTCACCATGCTCATGAACAGCCCCTTAGCATATAATTTATCAGCATATATCTGGATCCATCCGGATATATTGCAAGAGTTTTGGTGGAATGCTCAGACCATCTTCTGTGGAAGAAACATCCGTATTCACAGTTAAGTGATGGGAAAGGACATTGTCCTGAGCAAGGAAATCACCAGAGAGGTTTTACACCTTAATGATGACAACGGCGTCACAAACTTCTCTCGAGAAGTTCTGGACAACACCCTAAGGGAGATGGGATATTACAAAGAGAACCATGCAAGAGGAATATGCAAATCCGGATTCATACAACCATGGCAGTTCTTGGTCACTCAGCTGGGAGTACGCTTTTCTAGGAAGTATGCAAACTTTCATGAAGTTTCATACGGGTTGATGGAGATTGTGCATGCAGTAGTGCAAGAGGTTCCATACACCTGCTCTCAATATCTAATGAAAGATTTTGTGAACAACTTGCACTCTCAGAGACCATTCCTGATATATCCTCGTTTCCTAATGAGAGTGATCACTCATCAACTGGATTTCGTAGGAGTTCCCAACTGGTACCCTAGGTCATTCTTCAAGAAGACATTCACAATGCTAGCCAACCTCTAACCACTCTAGATCTGTGACCTATCTGTGGATTTTTGCTGACCTTATCTTTAATATAGATTAGTTTTTTTTTCTTTTCCGAAAGTTTACCTTTCTTTTTATGTAGATGTAAATATTTATCTATATATGTATCTTTCTATTAAAAAATATATTATGGAAAACAAGTTTAAAAGGCTTAAAGGGTAAATCAAAAGGGGGAACACTATCAGATCTATTAGAACTAAGAACACTCACCATAAGATCTGATGAAAATAAGTCAAATCTAATGCATTTCGGGTAAAATATTTAAAAATCTGATGAAAATATCTGGTAGAAACTTCGAAATCAATGGAAAATTATAAGGTATACTTCAGATTTGACACAAAATTTTGATGGAGTCAAAACCCATGAACTTTTCTGATAACATTAAAAAGGGGATAAAAACTTCCTTTCTAAAACAAATCAAATTTTAAAGAAAGGCAAGGAACTCTACAAGGACAGGCATTGTAAGTATCTTTTTACACCCTACTCATTACCTTTCATCTCAAAATATATATATATATGCGGAACTTTCATTTCTGATGACTTTCTGATAACAACGATGATCAGAAATTCCAGTTTTTTTACATCAGAAAATTAAACAAATTTCTGATGATGTCATCAGATTGAATTTTGCTTTAAAAAAGGTGGAAGAATTGTCAGTCTTCATAATAGAATATCACTGAACATTCTCTCTGAAAAAGGGTTCCACAAGAGGTAAAAGGTACAACTTGGCCGTTAGTATTCACCCATCAAAATTTATCTTCAAAAAAAAAAAAAAAAAAGATATATAAAAAATTGGAGATACATAAAAAATTGGGGATATATCAAAAGTTTTCAAAAACGATTCGGATAAAGTTAAAACATCATTAACTTGTCATTAACCATCTTAAATACTAACCACCTACGATCCAATACCCACGATCTCTGTCCCACAAATCCTATATATACCCAACTCAAAAGGACGAGAAACTTACATGCAACCTCCAAACTCACAAAGCCCTAAAAACCCTTTCCGTTTTTGAAAAGGAAAATTCAACTCACCATGGCCGCACCAAACCTCGTCAACCTCAACATCCCAGTTGTTGAACACTCTGTTCCATTCATCAAGGATGCTTATTTCCTACCAATGAAAGAAAACAACTTGCTGATGAACGCCAAACATGAAACATACGACAAAAAATGTCAAATTTTGGTCGAATTCCTACTAAAGTGCCCTATTGCTCAAGCCATGACAAAAACCAAAGAGGCACCGGAAAGCATTCTGCAACAGCTTGTCAATACACTTGAAGAAACTGGTGAGAATGCAGTCACAACTCATCTCTGGGGGGAATATCTCTGTCATCATTACTCCAAGAAAAATCACGGAGTGCTTGGAACTTCCAATTAATGGGGACTACATAGAATCACCCAGGAAGGAGGTTCTGATGGATTAGCTTACTGATTTGATGGGATATGCTAAGAGGATTTTGAAGATTGGGGTATTTAAGAGGAACGAGCTACCTGCCTTTTGGCAGGTTATGATGGAAACACTAACCAAGTGTTTAACTTCAAAGATTGGGGGCACTGATCAAATTAACCTAACTGTTCTGACAATCATGTATGGACTCATTACTGGGTCCAACATTGATTATGGAATAGAGATCTTTAATCTGATTAAGAAAATTGTGCTGACCAAATCTGGTAGAATTGGCTCTCATCTGCCCTTTCCCAGATTCTGGTTAATCATCATTGCTGAAACGTTTGAAGAAAGGAATGTTGAATTTCTTGCATGAGAAAACATTTGGAAATCATCTGTCATAAAACCCTGGAGTGCAACACTTGCCTGGAAATCCAACAGAGATGTGCCCATCTTGCTAGAAAGCATGATGAGTCTGATAGCAGAAAATTCACCCTACAGGATACAACATGTAGCAATTCTGAACAGAAGAATAGAGCACACAGAAGTTTATGACAGCAGCTCTTCACCAGAACATGATGATCAAGGATCTGTGGTGTGACAACTGGCCCTAAACCAGTAATTTCTGTACTATTTTAATTATTATTTATTTCCCGCATTTATGTGATTACATGTTAGCATTATATGCTTATTTGATATGCAATTGAATTTATGCATGTTCCATATATTAACTGTCACATTATACTATGTGACAACCCTCACCAAACCAGGTATCCGTACGACTTAATTAATAATTAATTACTGCTTAATTACTGTGCTTACTTGAAATTGTGGATAAACTGCTATTTGAATACTGATACATGTACTTACTTGCATCATACCTTATTTGCTGTCACCCTACTATTTACATACAGAACTGTAGTGACAACCGTGATGCACAAAAGCACTGTAGCACAATAACGGATAACCTACTAAACGTGATGTTATAACCAGCACCAGGCAGGTACTGCCTCTAAGGCTTGTAAGAGCCAGAGATAGTTTGCTACACTAGTAGAGAGTGTAGGGATATAAGGGTTGTAGAACTGCGTCACTAGGAATGAGATTACAGTGACCGGATGTGCCAAAAACGTACTTTAGGTACAAAATTCAGCACTAAGCTAACTAATAAAGTGCCAAAACATGGGAAAAATATTACTAGACACTTTCCAAAGTGTCGGGAATAAGTTGTGTCGCTAAAAATAATATTAACGACACTTTAAGGCTTTGTTAAGCACTTTAACGGATCACTATCCAACCGAACAACCGGACTTTATCCGGAACACAAAAATATTGTCATTAACATTGTTTTTCTTTTCTGAGCCAGTTAGGGTCCCCGAATACCCTAACACCCGCTACAATGCATAACATACTAGTAACCGGATTAATTTCCTAAATCTCCTAACTAATACTTAATATTAGTTGGAATTGAACTAGGAGACCCCTCCCCCTCCCTAACCGAACTCGTCCCCTAGGGGGACACCCTTTGTACTTGTTGATTATTTAAATCAACTATGCCTAATATCAACTAGACATAACATCCATTGGTTAATCTTGATGGCAATTGTCCATAAGTATCCTACATGATCCATCATAACCTTCACACTCACAACACTTGAGCATCACTTCTCTCTCCCTCTCTTTGGTTCTCGGCCGAGCACACAACCCACCCCCACATCCATTTTCGATTTTAATCAAGCTATTCCAAGGGTATACAAGTGTTAAGGATCACATACGAGGAAGCTTGGTGCATTCGGAACATGAAGGACCTCACCCTATTGCTTTTATCCACTCATTCTTCGACTAGATTCGTCCCTAGCCTCGAGCTAGTAGTAAGTTGCTTGAAACACACTCTCGATCTATTTTAAAGTGGGTAAAATGAAATATGACGGTTAAAATTCATGAACATGCAAAATGATATGAAAAAGTCTACTAAAATGCTAAAAATGTTGGTTAATAGCACAAGGGTTGTGTAAATCTTGTAAGATTTGTTTTGTGTGATTATTTAGTGCCGATCTATGTTGTGGTAGCTCGGATCATCGTTTAACCCGGATTGGTCATGATCATGGATCATGACATAGAGCTTGTTTAAGTGTAACAAGGGTTAAGTGATGAAACTCTACCACACGAGAAACTTGAACTTGTGTAAAAACGATTTTACTTACGAAGTGGTGTTTAAAACTAGTAGATCTACGGATCTACAAGCGGTATTTTCAAAGGACCAAGTGTCAAGGAAATCTTATTTTCTAAAACCGGATCTTACATGAACAAGAATGATTTTTAAACACACAAGTGTATAAGCACTTGTGTAACACTAAGTTTCGACAAAGAATTTGTTTTGTCAAATTTTACAAGAAGTTGTAAAGATGGAATTTCTTTAAAAACAAAGTTTTTACGAAACCGGGTTGGTTTATATAAAGATCTACTAAAAGTAATGGGAATTACTACAAGTTTTTGAGTAAATCACGAGTTCATGTAATTTATGCGATTTATATATATTTTGACTAGTTGATGCTTTGAACATTGTTTTGATTGAGTGAGAAAATGGTTGGTTTGATTTGTAAAAGAAAATGATACGCTTGAAGGAGTGGCCACCTCCAGTTACAGAGGAAACTCTGGCGAAATTTTTCCAAAAACCTAACACTTAGAAATATTTTCACTACAAGTGTCAGAAATACATTTTTAACGTGTTTTCGAATTATAGATTTCGCCATGACTTTATTACAAGATTTCTAATTATCGGAGGTGGGTTTTTCACAAAATAAAACTTGATAAATATATATTTGATATATATATATATTTTTTTTCTTAACAACACTTGTGAGATTTTTATGATTATTTTGTGAACTATACAAATATTATTATTTTTTTATTGGGTAAAAATAATATTACCGAATGATAACGATTCCAAAAATTAATACAAACGCCTTCATAATTAATAATAAGTTACCACGGTATAATTATTACCACCCGATCTTTAAAACGTAACTTACGCATTTTAAGAAAATATTTATGAACGCGTATTTGTCAAGAATACTATTTTGGAAGTGTGTATGAAATAAAATATAATATTTTTGGGAAGAATGATTATATTTTGAAGTAAGAAATAAAATATATTAAGTGAGACTTAATAATGTATTTCGAATGTTACGAACACACATGTATTAAATCCCCCATCCTTGGGAAGGAGAATTATTACCAAGTATTTACAAAAATATAAACACGAAATAGTTGTCTAACTATTTCCCAAAAACTTAGACCTGAAGTTAAGGCACGGCCATCCGTCTAATAGGGATAGTACGTGTAGGTCGTCGCACAGCTGCTTGATCAGGAGATATACTTGGTAGAGACGCACCACTGTGAGTTCATGTCCCCCTTTTTCTCTTAACTGTTTTCAGTTTTCTAAACTGCGGGGGTGAAATACATGTTACTATGATTACGAACTTTTACTTACACGGTATGATTAGCTAAGGAATTTATTACCTAGATCATGTGAATGGGTAGGCTATTATCGTAAGACCATTAATCCTTGTATAAGGACCGAGAGGCATGAGTGATAGATCTATCGGGTGTTGCGAGCCCCACACATGAGCCAGCGTGTGGCTGCATGTGGTGACTATGTCGTTCCACCGGAAGGACCGGTATGAAATTCGCGTTACAGGTTTGAGTGCTTCCTAGGCCATTTCACTTATTAATGTATTAGCTACACATTAATTGATCTCTTTTTCCTTATTGCTACATACCAGGAATTTTTATACATACACAGTTTTATTTACTCACTTACACATGAACTCGCTCAACATTATTGTTGATTTTTTTTTTCAACTTACATGTATTTCAAGGAATTAAAGATCTGGCGTGGTATGTTATGTTTTCCCGCTGCATATGGGTTCCGAGGTCATCCCAGTTTAGGAAATGTGACTTTTTCCTGGACGAGTCACAAATCTTAAACTGCGTTTTATTCATGTTGATGTTTATGTCTTTCAAAACAATGTTTTATGTTATGGTGTTGTAGTCCCTAAGACAATGTTATGTTACTTCGGTTTTAAAACTTAAATCTATGGATGATCTTGCATGGTTTTATTATCATATAGCTTTGTTATGATTAAGCCAGGGTATTAAGAAGTCACACCAAATTAACCACGCTTCCGCAAAGCCAGGGTGTGACAGCTTGGTATCAGAGCTCTGATCATAGCGAACTAGGATTCTTTCTCGAGTCTAGACTATGATCACTAGGGCTCTCACGAAAACATTTTTTTTACATTGCATACCACTTAAGTCCAAATCCAAAACGTTTTTACAAACAAATGTTGAGCACATTTTATTTATTATTTATAGAGCAGTCTGAGAGGCTGGGAGAATTTGGCTAGTGGGACTAGGAAGAGCAGTCTGAGAGGCTGGGAGAATTTGGCTAGTGGGACTAGGGAGAGCAGTCTGAGAGGCTGGGAGAATTTGGCTAGTGGGACTAGGAAGAGCAGTCTGAGAAGCTGGGAGAATTTGGCTAGTGGGACTAGGAAGAGCAGTCTGAGAGGCTGGGAGGCTAGTGGGACTAGGAGAATTGTTTGATTGCTTACTTGGTGACTAATGTGCTTGTCTGATTATATGATTGATTATTTGTGCATATTTGTGTTTATGATACAGACACCATGGATTCATCAGGCACTGGTGAATCGGACACCACGGACCCTAGACCCATAGTATCAGACGACTTAGAGTCTTCAGAGCACGAGGTCCACACATCAGATGTTACCAGCACAGACGAGGATGACTTTCAGCCCTTTGCGCTACCCGACGCTGTCGATGAGCCCGCTAATGGTCCTTTTGCTGGGTACCTACCACTCGTAGAGATCCCTGCTCCCATACCTTTGGCCGTTTATCCTGCTTACGATATGCTCCTCGACGCCGACGCTGACGACGACGTCGATCCGTTTGATGATGAGCCCCTGGAGGACGATGTTGAGGGCGAGGCCCTTCTAGCTGACAGTGGTCTTTTGTTACTCGCAGATGCCCCAGCTGAGGAGTCACCTGCACACTCACCCGCTCCAGACTCCTTCGAGTCTGTGGCCTCCGCACCGTCACACACTCGGAGCGCACAGCACTATTCACACGGTTCAGGCTGACATGCCCATTGATCCTGTGATTGCTGACCTACCCATTGACGATCACCCTGCTGATGCACCACTACTGGAGGGTGACCATGTTATTGCTGCTGATCATGTTGATCCCCCACTTATCGCTGTTATACCTGCTGACTCTCTTGTCGCACCCCACCCTGACCCTGTGCCTGCACAGTTCGATCATGCGCCTTTTGCAACCCAAGTTGATCCTCGATACGCGCACACCCGAAATGGGTGGATAGACGATGACAATGGTTACCCACCTTTCGAGTTTCCTGTGACGCTCTCTTGTGGCCCCTGTTCCAGTTCCTATGGATGCACCTTTGCTACCCACACTTACCGCTGATGGCCTACACACCGTTACATGACCCGGAGCCTGCACTCGAGCCAGCTGCTACACCATTTGGGTCAGCTTGATGTTGCGCCTGCTGAACCTACACCTTTACGTGATCACGACCCTGTTTCTTTTTGGTCTGCCATACATTGCACCCCTTATATCTACCTGCATCGGCCAATCTCCTCATTTGTGAGATGTTCGTTTTTACACCCGAAACCGCTGACATTGCTCCCTTCCCCTATGAAGACCAACGTCCATTGCGCCAAGATGCCTATAGCTTCCTTTCGGAATATAACCATACCTCGAGGAGGTACTTCAGGTCAGTACCCGCATAACGATTCATCTGCTACAACAACATATTCCCAACTGCACAGGTCGCACCATTTGCTACATTCACCTCTACAACGTCGGACGAGCCATCTCGGTGATTCCTATTGCACACTGTGCTGAAGTTAGACCCTTACATTATAAAGGCCACACGCGAGATGAGTTGCTCTTGTAACATCAACTACAGTTAAGGATATGAGTCACAGAATGTTGGAGCTTGAGCTGACGCCACAATTGGCAACTTCAATTGCGAAACATTACATAACCGAAAACATGACTTGAGTGTCTACACCACAAGACCACATATTGTCTGAAAATTCTATACACAATACCACGTTCTCCAGCCGGTCTATCACCAGCATGCTTTGATCCGCCGCATGCATCAAGACTCCTCTGTGCTCTTGACCTTTGTTCTTTCACCATTCCCGGGATTCCGATGTTCATTTGTAAACTATCAAGCGGCAGAGCAAATGATTACTTCAACGTATATACAAGCTCGAGGAGGGACTCACGCACGTTAACAGTATACTTTTCTTTCCTCCTCCACCTCAGTCACCAGTATAGTTGATTTCTGGATTAAGCGGATTGCATTACGCTTGGGAAAAGACGCTAATGATAAGCGGGGATTTTGGAGACTTTTGAGAATCACTTCTGACCACGTAGTTGTGATGCACTAATATACTTGTTGGACAAGGGTAGGGTGACCCTGAGTCCCTTCTGATGTGATGCATTTTGGTAAGACGCAATGATTGTGGCCGGTGGATAATGAAAGCCCGATCATCTTTAAACACGCGACAATACTTTTGACTAATGACCGACGAAAAATATCGTCGCTATGCTCTCACTAAACACGTTGATGATCTACATATTTGTGCTATAACTATAATACCACATGTTTACTTGCTACGTTCCTATTTGCAAGCTGTGCTATAACCGTGAGGATATGTGATTAATTGTTAAACAACTGCGTATTTACGTAAATGTAATATACCTATGAGGTCTTATTCGTTAAATAGAGACTTAGGTGCTCGTGTCCTTACTAAGACCCGACCTAACCGACTTTCTTCTCAGAAGATGTCGACTCGAGGGAACACCGATACCAACAACCCTCTGCCAACGACAGAGTCGGAATTTCAAGAACGCCTCGTGCAGTTTATCGCACAGTACGAGGCCCAGCGCTCCAAATGCAACGGAGGTACCTCAGGAAATAACCCACCCAACGGCTGCACCTACAAGCAGTTCTTAGGCTGCCAGCCCCTACATTTCGACGGCACTGGGGGTGCCGTAGCCTTCGTATGCTGGATTGAGAAGACGGACACTGTTTTGCGTGCGAGCAAATGCGCCCCAGAAGATCAGGTCACGTACATTTCCGGGCTGTTCCGAGATGGGGCTCTGTCATGGTGGAAACTTCAGGTTCAGACAATGGGCGAGGCCGCTGCATATGCTTTATCATGGGATGAGCTGAAAGAGCTAATGCATAAAAAGTACTGTTCGAGAACAGAAAGCCAGAAAGTAGAAACTGAGTTCTGGAACTTGAAGATGGAAGGTCCAAAAATAGCTGAGTATGTGGAGAAGTTCCAAGTTCTGTCGCGTATCGTTCCTTACATGGTAGATCCGGAGTTTAAGAGGATTGAGCGTTTCATTTGGGGGTTGGCACCCCAAATCATGAGCTTGGTGACGACGTCAAAGCCTGCAACGATCACTGAGGCCATCAATCTAAGTGTAGCCTTGACGGAAGAGGCAATCAGGACGAACAAATTTTCAACCTCTGAGGAGAAGAAGGAGACTCATGTAGAGTCATCTGGGGACAACAAGAGAAAGTTGGCAAATTTCAAACAGGGTACCCAGTCGAGTAGCAACTGTCACACCCCTTTCTGCGGCGGAAGCACGAGGTGTGATCATGAAAGGTTCTCATTGCATACGAAGAGTAAACATACTACATGCTCAAAAATAACTTCAAATATTACATTACCAAAAACATATGTCGAGTGTTTACAACACTAGATAACATATTGTCTTAAAAGTCACGACTTTATTTAAAGATAAACAAAGCGACATCCACGAGCATGAGTAAGACTACGCGCACATCCATCCTAGTTACCTAAAATACATGTGAGTTTTGGAAAAACGTCAACATAATGTTGGTGTGAATTCATGCAGTTTTGTATTTCATGTTTGTATACTTTGTATGAAAACATAGTTTGTGAGTAAATCAAGTTTTCATATATAAATCCAGTTTCATGAGTACACCACGTACTTATGTATAATTCAATCTTTTCTTGAGTACCCCACGTACTTCAAGTTATATATCAATTTTAGTATGGTATGAATTTTATGTAAATACAGTATTTCTGTAATTATCAGATTGTTAATGGGTTGCAAAGCCATTAACATGTGGCACGACATAGGAAGTCACCAAACCTAAGGCATTTAATTGGTATATTCTGAGACACAAAAGCACTACTCGATTCTCGCCCCGACCGAGTGTGAGGCTGCCAGGCACCCGTTAGATCTAACCTTTTGTTCTGCGGTCTAAGTATGTACACGATTAATGGTGCTTCTGTACCCTATTCGTGACACTATTTCTCATAACGCATCCTACTTGGTTCTCGTCCTCACCAAGCGCGTTTGTTGTTATCATTTCTCATAGCGCCTCATACTTAGTTCTCGTTCTCACCAAGTGCGCTTCTCATATTCTTATATTTCGTCACACTTGGTTCTCGTTCTCACCAAGTGTACTTCTTGTATTCTTATATTTCGTCACACTTGGTTCTCGTTCTCACCAAGTGTACTTCTTGTATTCTTATATTTCGTCACACTTGGTTCTCGTTCTCACCAAGTGTACTTCTTGTATTTATATCATACCAATTATAAATTTTTGTACATTTGTACATGTATTTCACCCCCGAAGTTATAAAGACTGAAAACAGTTAAAGAGAAAAGGGGGAGCATGAACTCACAACTTTGCGTTCCTAGCGTCGTAAACTCCACCGGATTTGCTTAATTAACGTCGTAACCTATACGCGTTTTCTTAACGTTAGCCACTAGACTTGTATCGCACAAGTACAGTCACTTTCTTTTGTATTCGTATTGTTGTGTTAAAAATATTTCATATTTTTAACTACGTATCTTACTTATATTATTTCCTCTAAATAAATATAAGTCTTTTGTGTTTTGCACTTTGCACCCGAATTATGTATCTCGTATGTTGTATGTGTATTTTTATGTTTCTACTCCTCATGAGTATTTAGTGTATTTTTAAGTCTTAATACACTAGCACGTATAACACATACTATATATACACTTAGCACAAGAGTTGGTGATAAAATAATATATATTTTTCTCTCAAAAATATATATATAATATCCATTTTTATTTTTGAAGAAATCCTCATTTCTTATCACCAAAAATTAGGGAAACCTTGGTAATACCCTTAAATACATTTTTAGGGAATAAGTTTCTTAAAAACTTATATTTTTCTAAGTGTCGAAATTTATAAAAATTTTGACAGAGTTTCCCCTAAAAATGGAGGTTTCCCACGTTTTCAAAACATGTGTTTATTTTCTTTTAAATCGTCAACAATCATCAACAACAATTATCAACCATACTCATCAACAATAATCACTAATTTCTCCATTACATGAACTTGAATATTTACAAAAATGTGTAGTAACTTACTAGCACATTTAGTAAGTCTTGTTATCTTTAAAAATAAGTTTAATTTCTTAAAAACTTTATTTTTAAAGAATATGAAGTTTCACAACTTCTAGTCGGTTTTTATGAAAATTATTTCTTTGTTAAAACTTTTGTTACACAAGTGTCCACACACTTGTTTGTTCATAAAAACACCTCTAGTTCATGAAAGATCCGGTTTTTAAAACATGGTTTCATCACACACTTGGTTATTCAAAATACCACTTGTAGATTCGTAGATCTACTAATTTTGAACAATATTTTGCAAGTAAAAATACTTTTACACAAGTTCATGTTTCATGTGTGGTAGAGTTTCACCTTTTAACCCTTATATCTTCTAACATAACCTTATGTCATGATCCAAGAACATGACTACATCGGGTTAAATGGTGATCCGAGCTACCACAATCATAGATCGGGTCTCAATAATCATACATTTCGAATACTACATCATTTACACAACTTATGTGCTATTAACCACCATTTTTAGTGTTTTAAGTAGACTTTAAAGCATCATCTTGCATGTTAACGAGTTTTAAATCCTTTTAACCACTTTAGATTAGTTCAAATATGAGTTTTAAGCATTATACCTCTAGCTCGAGGCTAGGGAAGAATCTATGCGCAAAAGAGGTGGATAAAAGCTAGATAAAGAGGTCCTTCGAACTCCGTTTGCTCCAAGCTTCCTAATACGAGACCCTTAACACTTGTAGATGCTTGAAATATGAAGATCAAGATCGAAAGTATGATGGATGGAATAGGGGTGTTTGGCCGTAAGCTTTGGGAGAGAAAGAAGAAGGTTGAAGTGTGTTGGTGAAGTGATCTCTCATGATATCTATTTAGTACTACCCAAGATCTTATAATATCCTAGAGGATCCAAGGAAGATTATGTGTATCAAAATGGATCTAGAGAAGATTTAAGTAGGATATTGAAGGATCTTGAAAGATTATGGTGGGGTCCATGGTGACCGATTTTGTGAAGATATGGGGAGGGGGTCTAAGTGTAAACTTTAATCAATAAGTTATCTTATAGTACATGCAAATCTCTAGTGAATCTTCATCATATCTTCATGAATCCAAGGTAGATCGAGTGTAATCTTGGGAGATCTTTGGAAGATTATATGAGATCAAGAGTGGGGCCATCATGTGACCGTCCACCTTGTATGGGGGGGGGGGGGTAAATTGTAATATTCACTCCCTAGTTCATAAATAAGTTGGTTTCAAGTAATAAGTTTAGGGATTTAATGCGTTATTACGTTATAAGGGGTGTTATGGTGTTCGGGGACCATAACTAGTTCAGAAACATTTAAACAATGCTTCAAGTAATATTTTGATGTTCCGGGTAATGTCCGGTTGTTCGGTTAAATACCGATTCGTTAAGGTGCTAAATCACACTTTTTAGTGTCTTTTAAGTACCTTTTTGTATCCTTTCAATTCCCAACACTTAGGGAAGTATTCTGGATAATAAAACGAAATTTCTGCATAATATTTATATGTCTAAATGCTGATTTATTGCTGAATTATATAAATTCTGCACTTAAAGTGCGTTTCGGGTGCTTTTTAGTGCTTATTTTTGCTTTCGTATTGCATATATATTAACCCTTGTATGTACTCTTGGGTTTTAATGCATTCTTGTTGTCGGACCTACACCTAGGATCCCATTTTATTGTCTGTCTGCTTTCTGCAGTTCAGTCGACACAGTGTGTCTTACCGGTGAGTTTACTATTATTCTGACGCAACGCTCTCGTTTATGCATAAAGCAATATTTTGTAGTATACAACATGCATGAATTCACTTGTTTAATCATGTGTTCAGACATTGCTGACAATTAAACTCATAATTGCAGTCATTAAGCAATAGTTAATGTGTACGGAAATTACCGGTTTGGGCCAGTTGTCACAGTCTCCCCCCGTTAAAAGAATTTCGTCCCGAAATTCAGACTGAACTCACCCTCGCTGGAGTCTTCTTGAATAGGTGGGGATACTTTTTCTTGAACTGGTCCTCACGTTCCCATGTGTACTCGGGTCCGTGCTTAGAGCTCCAACGTACTTTGACAAGCTTCACACTGCTCCTCCTGGTCTTGTTGACTTTCCAGTCAGTAACCTCAACGGGTTGCTCTGTAAATCGGAGGGCTTCATCAATATGCACTTCATCCATCGGGATGATCACGTTTTCTTGTGTTGGACTCTTCTTCAGGTTGGATACATGAAACGTATCATGTACTCCATTAAGTTCTTCCGGTAACTCCAACTTGTATGCCACGGTACCAATTCTCTTCAAAATTCTGAATGGTCCGATGTATCGTGGATTCAGCTTTCCACGCTTTCCAAACCTGACTACGCCCTTCCATGGTGAGACTTTTAACAACATTTTGTCTCCCACCTTGAAATCTACCGATTTTCTATTCGGATCAGCGTAGCTCTTTTGTCGCTCTCGAGCCGCCTTAATGCGCTCTCGGATCTGTGCAATCTTGTCGGTTGTCTCTTGTACAAGTTCAGGACCAACCATACGTTTATCTCCAGCGTCTGCCCAACATAAGGGCGATCGGCATTTGCGGCCATACAGAGCTTCGAACGGCGCGGCTTTTATGCTCGTATGATAACTGTTATTGTAGGAAAACTCAACTAAAGGTAGATGAGTATCCCAGCTGCCGCCTAGATCCATGACACATGCGCGAAGCATATCTTCTAACGTTTGTATAGTCCGTTCGCTCTGGCCGTCTGTTTGCGGATGGAATGCCGTGCTCAGATCCAACTGAGATCCAAAGGCTTCCTGAAATGATTGCCAGATTCTTGAGACAAAGCGTCCATCTCTGTCTGAAATGATTGAGATTGGCACTCCATGTCGTGCCACAATTTCTCTTAAGTATATCTCTGCAAGCTTTCCAGTGCTATCCTTCTCTCGGATTGGTAGGAAATGCGCAGACTTCGTCAATCGATCAACTATTACCCATATCATATCGTGCCCTCTCGGGGTCCTGGGTAATTTCGTTATGAAGTCCATCGAGATTTGTTCCCACTTCCACACGGGAATCTCTGGTTGTTGTAGTAGGCCGGATGGTTTCTGATATTCTGCCTTAACCTTAGCACAGGTTAGGCATTTTCCAACATAGACAGCAACGTCGCTCTTGAGTCTCGGCCACCAATAATATTCTTTCAAGTCTTGATACATCTTGTCCGACCCTGGGTGGATCGAGTATCTTGACTTGTGCGCCTCATCAAGGATGACTCCTCGTAGGCCACCATAGAGCGGAACCCAAATGCGCTTTTTAAAGTATAAGGCTCCCTCTTCATTTGGCGCCATGTACTTCAATGCACCCCGGAGGTATTCAGCTTTACGGTTCTCTTCCTTAAGAGCTTCTTGTTGTGCATCCCGAATGCGTGCAGTGAGGTTCGTTCGAATCGTTATTTCCAATGCTCGAACCCTTAGGGTCTTAACCCTTTCTTTTCGGCTCAACGCGTCTGCTACAACGTTTGCCTTTCCAGGATGGTACTTAATCTCACAGTCATAATCATTCAGCAGATCAACCCAACGTCGCTGGCGCATATTCAATTCCTTCTGATCAAATATGTGTTGTAAGCTTTTGTGATCTGTGAAGATTGTACATCGAGTACCATATAAATAATGTCGCCAAATCTTTAAAGCGAATACCACTGCGCCCAGCTCCAGGTCGTGAGTGGTATAATTTCTCTCGTGAACCTTCAATTGTCTTGAAGCATAAGCGATGACTTTTTGGCGTTGCATTAGCACACAACCCAAGCCTTGTTGTGAGGCGTCGCAGTACACCACGAAGTCTTCAGTGCCTTCGGGTAATGATAGTATCGGTGCATCGCATAGCTTGCTCTTAAGTAACTGGAAGGCTTCTTCTTGTTTGTGACCCCAGTCGTACTTCTTGTCTTTCTGAGTAAGGGTCGTTAGCGGTTGAGCTATTTTTGAGAAATTCTCGATGAATCGCCGATAGTAGCCCGCTAAGCCCAAAAATTGTCGAACTTCAGTTGGGGTCTTGGGAGCTTCCCAATTCTTTATTGCTTCAATCTTGGACGGGTCTACATGAATGCCCTTCTCATTCACAACGTGACCAAGAAATTGTACTTCGCGAATCCAGAATTCGCATTTCGAGAACTTTGCATAAAGTTTCTCTTTCTTCAGTAGTTCCAGAATAGTTCTGAGATGTTGCTCATGCTCTTCTTTCGTTCGCGAGTAAATCAGGATATCATCGATAAATACGATCACGAATTTATCGAGATATGGTTTGCATACGCGGTTCATTAGGTCCATAAAGACAGCTGGTGCATTCGTTAGCCCAAACGGCATAACAAGAAATTCGTAGTGCCCATATCGCATTCTGAATGCAGTCTTTGGCACACTTTCATCTTGGATTCTCAGCTGATGGTATCCAGATCGAAGGTCGATCTTGGAATAGTAGCTTGATCCTTGCAGTTGATCAAATAAGTCATCAATCCTCGGTAGTGGATACCGATTCTTGATTGTGAGCTTGTTCAGTTCTCTGTAATCGATACACATCCGCAGTGATCCATCCTTCTTCTTCACGAATAATACCGGAGCTCCCCAGGGTGAGAAGCTTGGCCTTATAAATCCCTTATCCAACAACTCCTGGAGTTGTGTAGATAACTCTTGCATCTCGGATGGCGCAAGTCGATAGGGTGCCTTGGCTATAGGAGCAGCTCCTGGAACCAAGTCTATACGGAATTCGACTTGTCGTTGCGGAGGTAGTCCTGGCAGATCTTCAGGGAACACATCAGGAAATTCCTTTACCACAGGAATGTCTTCGAGTTTCGGCTCCTCAGCCTTCTTGTCTATAACGTGTGCTAGGAAAGCAACACATCCTTTCCTTAAGCACTTCTGTGCCTTCATACAACTGATGATTCGTAGAGGCGCGTTTCGTTTTTCTCCATGCACTATGAGAGTTTCATCATTCGCAAGAGGGATGCGAATGATTTTCTCATGACAAATGACTTCCGCTTTGTTCTTGGACAACCAGTCCATTCCGACCACTACATCGAAGCTACCTAATTGAATAGGTAAGAGGTCGATGCTAAATCTTCGTTCACCAAGTTCTAGCGTGCAGCCTCTAACAACTTCGCCCGATTCAACAAGTTTACCATTGGCTAGTTCTATGGAATAAGGAATTTCTAATCTACTAGATTCTATTCCGAGTATGCGTTTAGATTCCACAGACATGAAGCTATAATCGGCGCCAGTGTCGAATAATATGGATGCAAAGTGATTGTTAATGAGAAACGTACCGGTGACCACGTTAGGGTCCTCGCGTGCGTCTCTTGCTCCAATCACAAATGCTCGATGTGACACCTGTGTCACTTCAACCATCAAACAACTGCCAAACCAATGAAATATTGTATTTCATACTTTGGACTTGTATAAATATATGTATCGTTTATACATATCAATTCTTGTTCGATTTCAAGCTCTAAATCGCTTTCTGGAAGGTTATACGCGCACTAATGCGTAAATATAACCAGTTTAATGCAACGAACACTCCGGAATAGTGAAATAGGCTTAACATACCTTAAATAACCTATACATAACTTAGATATAAGTTTTGGAAGGTTTGGTGTGGTGAAATCAAAGTTAAATCGCTTACAGGGACTAAAGTTGACAAACTGCGAAAGTATACCAATTTGAACTGTAACAGACATTCCGGAACAGGACCATAAGTTGAAAATGCCATAAAAATCCTTTACATAGCTTAGAAATAGGCTTTGAGGGGTTCGGTATGCTAAAATAAACTTTTGGGTCATTCAGGGACTAAAAGTGTCAAAAAGTGCACAAGTTTGCATTTTCGCGCATAACTTACGTTCTGAATACATCCGGACATCCAAAAATTTATGTAAGCACTAAAATATTTTATTTTAGTGTTCGCCATAAGAAAAATCCATTCGTCACGTCATTTGGATCGTTTTTCGCGCTTGTGCGCATTCCGTCGTAATTAAGCGAACATCGCGTTCGTACGACCAAACGAACCAACATCCGAGATATTTTGGAGCATGTTTTGAGTCCCCTATACTTTAACTTCATTTTAGAGCCTTGAAATGAGGTTAACGGGGTTCAAACGCATCGAAAAAGGCCTTAAACACGTGCAGGGACCATTTCTGCCAATTCTGAAACTTTTCTGATTCAGGGGGGTGCTAGCGTAGCGCGAGCCCTATGGGCTTACCCGTCGCGCTACGCGACTGCCTATTCTGGACAGAAAACATGCAGAAATATCAGTTTTGCACTTTCGGGACCAGATTCGATGTATAAACAGCTGTTTAATTCACAACCACACATTCTAACATGCTTAGTCAGCGGATAAGGATGGAATTTAGGCACCATAACTTTGCAACACATGTATGGATGGAATTTAAGCACCTAAGCACCATAACTTTGCAACACATGTATGGATGGAATTTAAGCACCATAACTTTGCAACACATGTACGGATGGGATTAAGGCACGTTTTCCATGAAACGATCTTAACGGTTCGGGTATTCCTATAAATACCCATCCACCCCCATTGCTAAAATCACTAGAATTCTGATTTGAGAACCTCTAAGTTGAAACCATTGTTTCATACCTGAGATTCTTGAATCGGGATTAGCATTCGGGGACCCTTCGTAAGTATTCTTTCGTTCTTTTCCTTATTTTACTACTTTTCGAGTCAGAAAGTCAAACTTTGTTTGACTTTCAGCGTTGACCAGTAATGGTCAATGCGAAGTTCGTTAGAACTTCGCAACGTGAGTGTAATCACGTTGGTCATAGTCCCTTGGGACTATGCCCACTGATTACCACGTTGTCTAGGGTCGTAGGGTAAGCGATCTAATAAATCGCTTATACCTCGAACCCGACCCAGTTTGGTCGATCATTAGGATCCGACCAAATACATTAGGTGACCCTAGTATAGGGCATAACCTTCCGAGGTTATACCCTATGGTCACATCGTTTAAGTAGTTGTATGATAGGTAGTTTATATGCCTTAGGTAAATTACCAGAATACCCTTTTCATGTATAATTGGTAATTAAGCATATGTAACCTAAACTTTTGTCACATAACTGATTATGTAACATGTTTAGGCATATAACACTTGTCATAGGGCTAGTTAGGCGGTCCGAACGCGTTTCACGTGAACGACGCGTTAAAGTAGCATAAGCTTCCTAAACGGGTCGTAATGGGTCGTAAACAATTATGTTAGGTTTCATTTAGTATGTAGGCCTTGTTAAACCAAATGACACGAGTCTCTACACTCGTTTGGTTTACAAACCCTCATGCTACCCGATCTTCCGATTTAGGTCCGGTTTATTAACATAGTTACCTATAGTAGGTGCCGTTTGATATCCGCGATCTCTAGCATTGTTTGGTTGTTACCCAAGGACTACTAAGCAATCTCAGGTGAGTACATAGACCCCTCTTTTACTGTTTGCCAAACTGTTTTGGGGTGGAACACATGTGCCTACTTGTTACTTTCATGCTTTCCTGTTTTGACATCATATACTTGCTATGTTCATTAGTACATTATAGTACATGATTTCATTACATCTTATGCTAGGTGTGCCCATTGTGTGCATTACTTAGTACATTGTTTTACATTACATTTCATGCTAGGTGTGCCCATTGTGTGCATTACTTGGTACATTGTTTTACATTACATTTTGTTGCATATGCTCATCCAGTATATGAACACATTATATTACATTTTGAACCGTTAATAACTATTTGACTATGTGAACCGTTGTAGTCATTTGACTCAGTGAACCGTTTGTATCCGTGAACCGTTTGTATCTGTGAACCGTTTGTATCTGTGAACCGTTTGTACTCTGTGAACCGTCTGTATCTGTGAACCGTTTGTATCGGTGAACCGTGTGAACCGTATTTGACCATACATAAACATTTCTACAACTGTTAAATGTTACTTTGGTGTTTTGGTTTGATTAAGTGATTAAGTAACGATGCGTGTGTAATATGATACAAGCATGGTGGATACGCCGCTGGTACTTCCTATATATAAGTGTTTGTATGGTATTACATATTGTAGCGTTATTTGAATCATTTCAGTTTGAGGCATAGAACATTTTATACAAGTAACATACTTTTCTCAAGACATTTATTTACAAACAACTTATCTTATACAAACTCATTTTACATGGTTATTCATTTAATCATACATTATTCACTTATTTATACATATCATCTGAACTCATTGTTTTTCAAATGATTTACAAGACAAAGCAAATTACAAGGTTCATGACTAAACATTTTCTCAAACATAAGTCATGAAACCTATTTTCACAAAACCTATGTATCTCACAGGCATTTTTATGCTGACGTACCTATTTTCACATGTGTTTTTCAGGAACTGTTGCATAAGATGATCAAGATACATATAGGCAGACTTGGGCTTTAGTGACAATAAAAGATGCAAGACGAGTTAATTATGTTGTATTTCTTTGATTGTTAAGACATTGTAACACTTTAATCAATAAAACGAAACTTCAATTGCCATGGATTTGAAACAATTAATTCTGTTACAACACTCCCCGACGTTTCCGCCACGTTTTGTATGTTCTACGTGGTCGGGGTGTGACAGAAAAGTGGTATCAGAGCCAATGGTTATAGGGAATTAGGTTATTAGTAATGCTTTGACCTAGTCTATAACCTTCTTAGGACCCTAACGCGAGTTTACTTGCGTTTAGTTATAAAACAATACCGTCACCTATCCTTAGGCGACGACCACAACAAGAACATAAATTTCAAAACCGCTTTGAAAACTAATCATCTGTTCTAGGATGATTAATTACAAGGTTTTGAACCCTCTATTGTAAGGTTTTGAACCCTCTGTTATATGGTTTTGAACCCCTTTGAATTTTCAAAATCTCGTCAAGGTTTTGGGTTTTAAATAATGTGAACACGTGCAAACTGGAAGGGTGAATGCCTGTATTCTGAGTTTTCTGTCTAGGCAAGCACTTCGTATACATCTCAACCAGACGCGAGACCAGTTGTGCTTACCTGGGAATTCTTGGGATGAGTGTTCACTTATAGGCGAGCATGTCTTCGCGATACATTATTTTTGACCTATTTACTTTGATTATTCACCGAGGTCGTTTGTTGCTTTGTAGTAACAAACAAATGACCACTATCCTTACTTTCATCAGATTTGTTTCATCTCATTCTTTTCGTCTAAATTCTCTCACTCGTTTCCTTTCATGTTTTCTCTTTTAGAATGCCTCCTCGACGCGAAAACCAGATAGCGACTGCCGAGCTGGCAGAAATCATTGCGCAGCAAATGGCTGCTCAATTCCCAAACCTCTTTGCTCTATGGAATCAAGCCAACCACAACAATGGTCCATGCAATTTCAAGGGTTTTAACTCAGCGAAACCACTCAAGTTTAGTGGTACTGAGGGAGCGACTGGGCTTCTTCAATGGTTCGAGAGCATCGAGAATACTTTCCGCCACGTGCAGTGTCCTGACAATCGCAAGGTCGAGTTTACTTCGAGTGTGTTCCAGAAGAGAGCCCTTACGTGGTGGAACGGGGTTATGAGAGATCGTGGTGCAGAAGTTGCTCTAGCACAGACATGGGCTGAACTTAGGGCACTTATGATGAAGGAATTCTGTCCTCGACACGAGATCAGGGCTTTGGAAAGGGAATTCGACAATCTTGAGCAAGACAGCGGTGAGCATCGAGCCTACACGGACCGTTATGAAGAGTTAAGTCTGTTATGCCCAAACATGGTCACACCTTTGGATAAGGGAATCGAAAAGTACATTGATGGCCTCCCTGACTCAATACAAGACATTTTGACTGGTAGCAACCCTACTACAGTTAGACAGGCCATTGAGCTATCTGCAACCTTGACTGAATCAAAGATCAGGAAAGGTAAACTTTTCCGAAAAGGTGACAAGAAGCCGGTCGAAGAATCGAAACCAATCGAAGAATCAAAGATCATGGATGAACAGACTGGATCCCCTAAAAGGTCAAAGAAGCGAAAGGCTTCTCAGAACTACGCTGTGGTAGCTCAAAATGATCAAGCCGTCCTCAACCAACCAGCTCAACCCCCTGCCAGGAAACCCTACAACGGAACTGCACCCTTGTGCAACCAATGTGGCCTACATCATCATGCTGGGGTGAAGTGCCGCACATGCCAAGTTTGCGGACTTATAGGTCATACAGCTAGGGTTTGCCCAACCGCAGCTGCACCAAATCAAGCTGGCAACAATCCTGCTCAAGCTCGTTTTCCACCGGGATCTTGCTACAACTGTGGCAAGATGGGCCATTTTCGTAGGAATTGCCCAAGGCTTGCTAATGCAAATCCAGCGCAGGGATGAGCATATGATCAACCAGAAGACAACATCGTTTAGAAATAATCACGTCTTATGTATTATTTTCTTTTGTTGTCAAGATCCAAGAAAACAGTTGTTATCGTTGTTTATAAATAAATCTTTTATTTACATTACAATGTATTTATGTGATTGTATGTATAAACAACATATCCCCTACAATACCGACAATCAAGGAACCGCATTCCTTGAAGAACAGACTACTCCCAAAATTTCTTCCATTGTATGATCTCTTGCGTTTTTCACAAAAATCCTAAGTACCCGTTTCTTCCAAGAGAAACGAAGTACGAGGTGCCAAGTTTATTGCAATCAATAACAAGATAATAACAATTAAACAACTATGTGATTATGTGCTTATGAAACATTACAAGACAAACTGTGCGGACTATGCAAGGAATTACGTAATTATGGATGCATACATAATTATGAAATTTAGTGCACAGAAACCACAGCGAGCTTTGTCATGTACCTAGAAGTTAACCCTATTCATTTCCAATTCTGATGAAGTATCCGTTGAGGAAAAATGAACTAGCTATTCATTTTTCACTTCTGAAGAATATCCGTTGAGGAAATGAATATCCGTTTATCCTTCATTTCCAATTCTGAAGAATACCCGTTGAGGAAAATGACTCCGTTTGTGCATTTTCGTTCTGAAGAGTATCCGACGAGGGAAATTGTGACAACTCGAAATTTAGAACCTTTCGCTGTATACTTAAACGTGTGACTAGTTAACTTAAGTGATTAATGATTTGATGAATGATATGTGTGAACTTATATGATTATGTGTGTGCGTGTATGTATGCGTATATTTATATACGAACCGAGACGACAAGAACCCGACTCGAGACCATGTGGTCTCGAGTGAACAATGACTTATGGGCCGGTTGGGCCACACATACACACTTAGCCTATTTCGAAACCCATTAGGGTACACCATAGAGAACAAGTATATAAATCTTAGTGTTAGCCATGTTGCCATTTTCCTTGGACAACATACTCACCCACACACACACTCCATCCTCTTCACTAAAACCCTAAGCTACAACATTGCTCCCCTTCATCTCGGATCAAACCGGTGGCCACAAGGAGACTCGGTTGAGCTCATCAACATCACTCGAACACCCCATTTCACTCATCTTCCTTAGCAACTCGGTGTCCTTCCACAAACCGGTTAGTGTTTATGAGACTTGTTGGCTTGTGATTCTTGTTATGTATTTCGGATGTTGATGATGATAATGTGTTTGCTTGCTAAAGATTCATGTATGATTAAGTGTTTGTTTGATTGATGAGCTCTTGTTTGATTAAATGATACATGCTTAGGAGAACATGACTATCATTTGAATATGACAAAGGTGTTGGTGGATTTAATGAATTCTTGGTGATGATACATGTTTAGTTACAACATTTGTTATGAACATGACCTCTTTAATAAAGGTATAGATTTTTGTATGATAAAAGAATAATGATGACCATCCGATTCATGAGGATTATAGAATAGATGTTTTGTTGCAATATGAGCTTGATATCTAGTTTAGATAATATAACTCCTGTCCGAAAAATGCAAAATATGTTGAAAAAGGGCTGTTTGTGTTTGATGATCATGATGAATGTATGAAGAACTTGTTGAATGTGATATGAACATGCTTGAATATTTGAAATCTGATATGTTTGATCCAATTTAGTAAATTGCTAGACAAACAAACATGTTTAAGTGGATAGTACAAGCCATTTCATGAAATCAAATTCCCATTGGATAGTACACTGTACCGAATCAGCAGTTGTCCAACCGAAACCTCCAGTTGCGACTCGAAACCAGTGCATGATGAGTCGAAATCTCCCGGTTGCGACATCGGTTGCGAGTCGCAAACACCTGGTTGCGACTCGAAACCACACGAGATCAGCACATAAACCGTATGACTCGAAACCACAGTTACGAGTCCGGTTGCGACTCGAGACCAAAACAGCATGAACCGAGACCATGATTGCGACTCGGGTTGCGAGTCGCAAACGCCTAGTTGCGACTCGAGACTATACACAGATACACGCTGTTTGGGCTTGCACCTCGTTTCGGACTTAAGTGATTGGGCCGGACTCTTGGGCCTGATGCACAGATTTTATGTGTTGATGATTGAATGTGGATAGTGTTGAACTGCCATGATCAAACGTGTATGCCATGAACGATACTTGAATGCATTATGCTAGGAACATACGTGTACTGATTGAATACGAACCTGATTGGTATGATACAACTGTGATAGGACGTGAGTAGCCACGATATTGCTTGATTGACTTTTCTGTGTATCTACCGAGCAAACCAAGGTGAGTTCACACCCTCTACAAAGCATGGGATTCCCAGGGGTCGGGAATTGGGGTTAAGGAACATGGGTTCCTCGTCCTCCTTGGGTAGGACAGCAAAGGTTCAGGAATGTAATTCCTCGTCCTCACGGACAGATAACTCGTACTAGACCAAAACTCTATCACGAAGTCCCTCATTTTTTTATATCGACTTAATCGCCGGGCTAATGGCGAGCGGGTCATTAGTTAGATAGCGCTATTTAGGTCTGACAAACCTCACACCGTGCCGCAGAGGACGGGCGTGAACTAATGGATCTGGGGCACGTCAATGATGATAGACATTGACAGTTTCAGGGCACTTAAACATGACTACAGTCAGCAGTCGATATGGTAACGAGTCTAGTGTATACATGGGGTAGCCCCCACGGCCGAAATGCCAGATAACTAACACGGGGTAGCCCCCATGGCTGGATTGCCAGAGTAACCGGGAATAAACAAGTCACGTTTTTAACTATGGGGTAACCCCCACGGCAGGATACCAGATAAAGGAAACTGTTTTCGAAACAACTTAAAACGAACACCCAACCGTGAACTCACTCAACTTGTTGTTGACTCGTTACTACATGCTTTGCAGGTCCCTAGGTTCTCAACTGGAGCTTGCATGGAGGAGGATCGTTGTGGGACATGGACGGCTGTGTGCCATGTTAAACTTTGAAACAATTAAACTTATGTTTTGATTTAAGACTTATGCTTCCGCTTGCAACTTAACTATGTTTTGTTTGAACACCAATTGTATTGGTTAGATTTTTTTATAACTACTTATATGCTTGTTCAATATGATTGGTGGCTGGATCCTGGTCAGTCACGCCTCCAAGCGGTGGTACTCCGCAGGTGGATTTTGGGGGTGTGACAGATTGGTATCAGAGCCATTGGTTATAGTGAACTTGGTTTTAATAAAGGGGAAAACGTTTTTGTTAAAACCAGACTATAACCTGTACAGTGCTCAACGGTCCACAACGATGCTCCACTCCACATGCAAGGCTCGACATTCTATGTGATATGATCTGTGTATATATTGCCTACTTGTTAGTTACATAGTACATTGCTTATGGTATGCTTGGTTAGTATAACTATTGTTGCTTGAACACGTGCGTGCTTGCTCAATTTTATCGTCGTACTTTCGCGAACCCCTCTCACTCACGTTCTTCTTGGTATGAAGATCATGTCTGGACGCGTTAACCTGACACAAGCCCAGTTGACGGCTCTGATCAACGAACGAGTTGCCGCAGCACTTGCAGCTGCACACGCAGGAGGTATATCCTACAGTCCGAACTCATTCTAGGATCTTTAGGATCCTACTCTCGTGAACCAACCTTTGTGTTAAACTCTGTCTTTTCTTTCACCTACGATAGGTCAGCACGTTCAGCCACCCGTGTGCACTTTTAAGACTTTCATGGACTGCCGACCAACCACTTTTAGCGGCACTGAAGGAGCAGTAGGTCTCCTACACTGGTTTGAGAAGCTGGAATCTGTGTTCGAAATGTGTGAATGCCCTGAGGCGCGCAGGGTGAAGTATGCTACTGGTACTCTCGAGGGTTTAGCCCTCACATGGTGGAACGCTCAAGTTCAGATGCTAGGGTTGGTTGCTGCCAATGCCACCCCATGGGAAACTTTTAAGGAGATGATCAAGGAAGAATACTGCAGTCGTGATGAGATTCACAAACTCGAGGTGGAGTTCTTCAACCTCAAGATGACGGGGTCCGAAATTGAAGCTTATGTGAAAAGGTCGAACGAACTGGCAATTCTGTGCCCTACTATGGTGGACCCTCCCATCAAACGCATCGAACTATTTCTTCAGGGCTTAGTGCCGGAAATCCAAAGTCATGTGACTTCAGCGAACCTCGCCACCTACCAGCAGACTGTTCAGTTGGCTCACCGTCTCACGGATCAGGCGGTGGAGCAGAACAAGTTACCAAAACGCATAGGTGCTGCAACTACTTCTGGTACCTCTAGTGACAACAAACAGAAATGGGATGGAACTTCAAGTAAGGGTTCGACTTCTGTTCAGTCCCAGTCTCAGCAGAGGAAGACTGATGACTACAAGAGCCCTAACCAGCAATCGTCTGGTGGTCAAAGTCATGGTAGGTACAAAGGAAATCACCCCAAATGCAATCGCTGCAGCCTGCACCACAGCGGGCCATGCACCAGGGGCAGCTGTCATCGGTGCAACAAGCCTGGTCACGCTGCAAAGGATTGCAGGAGCTTATACCCCGCCAATCAGAATCGTCAGCAAGCTCAACAGAACCAGCGCCAGCAACAGCAGCAAGGCGATAACAAGGGGTGCTTTCAGTGTGGAGCTGAGGGCCACTTCAAGAGAGATTGTCCCCAACTGAACAGGAACCAGAACAACAACAACAACAATAACAACAATCAAGGGAATGGTAACAATGGGAACAACAACAACAATGGCGCCAGGGGGCGGATGTTTGTGATTGGCCAAGGTGAAGCAAGGAATGACCCCAATGTTGTGGCGGGTAAGTTCCTTCTCGACGACTTTTATGTTTCAGTTTTATTTGATTCGGGTGCCGATACTAGCTACATGTCACTAGAAGTTAGTCGAATGCTTAAGCGTATCCCAACACCTTTGAACAACAAACACACCGTAGAGCTAGCAAACGGTAAGAGTTTAGAAGCCACACACGTAGTCAAGGGTTGTAAACTTATTCTCGCTGACCAGACCTTCTCTATCGACCTCATTCCTATTGTCTTGGGTAGTTTCGACGTTGTCATTGGGATGGATTGGTTATCCCAACACCGAGCAGAGATTCTTTGCAACGAGAAGGTTGTCCGTATTCCAGGTCCCGATGGTGAACCTCTCATGATTCATGGCGACAAGAGGAGTGCTGTTGAGAACGTCATTTCTCTCCTTAAGGCCCAAAAGTGCTTGCGAAAGGGCCACACTGCCATTTTGGCTCTCGTTACTGACACCTCAGAAAAAGAGAAGAAGATAGAAGATTTTCCAGTTGTACGCGATTATCCAGAGGTATTTCCTGAGGAATTACCTGGTCTTCCGCCTCATCGCCAAGTCGAGTTTCAGATCGAACTAGCTCCTGGAGCTGCGCCTATAGCTCGTGCACCTTATCGATTGGCTCCATCAGAGTTGAAAGAACTCTCCACGCAACTATAAGAGCTCCTGGATAAGGGTTTTATTCTTCCAAGCTCATCGCCCTGGGGAGCTCCAGTGCTATTTGTGAAGAAGAAAGACGATACTTTCAGAATGTGCATCGACTACCGGGAACTCAACAAGGTGACGGTGAAGAATCGTTATCCTCTACCGCGTATCGACGACTTGTTCGACCAGCTGCAAGGATCGAGCTACTATTCGAAGATCGATTTGAGATCGGGTTATCACCAGCTGAGAGTCCGGGAAGAGGACGTCTCCAAAACAGCTTTCAGAACTCGATACGGGCACTATGAGTTCTTGGTCATGCCTTTTGGGATGACAAACGCACCTGCGGTTTTCATGGACTTAATGAACCGAGTGTGCAAGCCTTACCTGGACAAGTTCGTTATAGTCTTCATCGACGACATCCTGATCTATTCTAAGAGCCAAGAAGAACACGAGCGACATCTACGACTTATTCTGGAACTCCTTCGAACGGAACAGCTTTATGCAAAGTTCTCGAAATGCGACTTCTGGCTTCGAGAAGTCCATTTCCTAGGCCACGTGGTGAACAAGGATGGGATTCATGTTGATCCATCCAAGATAGACTCGATTAAGAACTGGCCTGCGCCTCGTGCACCAAAGGAAATTCGCCAATTCTTGGGTTTGGCGGGATACTACCGGAGATTCATAAAGGATTTTTCTAAGATTGCACAGCCTCTCACCTCATTAACGCAGAAGGGCGTTGTTTATCGCTGGGGAAACGCACAGGAGTTGGCATTTCAGCACCTAAAGGATCGACTTTGTAGCGCACCTATCCTTTCCTTGCCAGAAGGCACAGACGATTTTGTGGTTTACTGCGACGCATCAATTCAAGGTCTTGGTTGCGTGTTGATGCAACGAGACAAAGTTATAGCCTACGCCTCACGCCAACTTAAGGTTCATGAGAAGAACTACACTACACACGATTTAGAGCTGGGAGCTGTTATTTTTGCACTTAAGTTATGGCGGCATTACCTGTATGGTACCAAGTGCGCCATCTACACCGACCACAGGAGCCTCGAGCATATCTTCAAGCAGAAGGAACTAAATATGCGGCAACGACGGTGGGTTGAACTACTGAATGACTACGAGTGCTCGATCAGGTATCACCCGGGCAAAGCCAATGTGGTGGCTGACGCCCTTAGTCGAAAGGACACTGCGCCTAAGCGCGTACGAGCTCTACAACTCACGATCCATTCTAGTCTTCCCTCCCAGATACGAGCTGCTCAGATAGAAGCACTGAAACCAGAAAACGTCAGGGCCGAAGCCCTACGCGGATCGAGGCAACACTTAGAACAGAAGGAAGACGGTGCTTACTACGTAACGGGACGCGTTTGGGTCCCACTCTATGGCAACCTATGAGAACTTGTGATGGACGAAGCACACAAGTCTCGCTACTCGGTACATCCTGGATCGGATAAAATGTACCACGACATCAAAACTACGTACTGGTGGCCTAGCATGAAGGCCCACATAGCAACCTACGTCAGCAAGTGTTTGACTTGTGCGAGAGTCAAGTCGGAATACCAGAAACCATCAGGCCTACTCCAACAACCAGAGATACCTCAATGGAAATGGGAGCAAATTTCCATGGATTTTGTCACTGGCCTACCTAGATCCCTGCGCGGGAACGATACTATTTGGGTGATCGTGGATCGACTCACAAAATCTGCACACTTCTTGGCTATCAAGGAGACGGATAAGTTCTCCACTCTTGCAGAAATATACCTTAAGGAAGTCGTTTCGAGGCACGGGGTGCCCACCTCCATTATCTCAGATCGAGATGCACGTTTTACTTCAGAGCTGTGGCAAGCAATGCACAAATCCTTCGGCTCACGATTAGACATGAGCACAGCGTACCACCCTCAGACGGACGGGCAGTCCGAGCGCACTATTCAAACCCTAGAAGACATGCTTCGTGCATGTGTAATCGACTTTGGCAATCGCTGGGAAAAGCATCTGCCACTTGTGGAATTCTCGTACAATAACAGCTACCACACCAGCATTAAAGCTGCTCCATTTGAGGCATTGTACGGACGTAAATGCCGGTCACCTCCTTGCTGGGCAGAGGTGGGAGATAGTCAGATCACTGGTCCAGAATATGTGGTAGACACGACTGAACAAATTGCTCAAATACGAAAACGCATGACGGCAGCTCGCGAACGTCAGAAAGTTTACGCCGACATGGGCAGGAAACCACTTGAGCTCCAGGTTGGGGAGCGGGTACTACTCAAAGTTTCACCCTGGAAGGGTGTGGTTCGTTTTGGTAAACGCGGTAAACTTAACCCACGATACGTTGGACCTTTCGAGGTCATTGAGAAAATAGGCAGGGTGGCCTACAGACTAAACTTACCAGCGGAACTCGGAGCAGTTCACAACGTTTTTCACGTGTCGAATCTGAAGAAGTGTCCGTCAGATGAGACCCACGTAGTTCCTCTGAAGGAACTCACTATCGACGAACAGTTACGATTCGTCGAGGAACCAGTCGAAATCACGGACCGGGATGTTAAGGTCCTCAAGAGCACCAGAATACCTCTCGTTCGAGTTCGTTGGAACTCACGTCGCGGCCCAGAGTTCACCTGGGAGCGCGAAGATCAAATGAAACAAAAGTATCCCCAACTGTTCGCAAACAGTACACCCACTACTGAGGCCGAAGCTACGGAATTTCGGGACGAAATTCCAGATCAACGGGAGGTGGATGTGACACCCCAGGAAAACCAGGAAAACCATACAACTTAACTAGCTTCCTCAGTGAGTGCCTACCAAATTTCGGGACGAAATTTCTTTCAACTTGGGGATGATGTGACAACTCGAAATTTAGAACCTTTCGCTGTATACTTAAACGTGTGACTAGTTAACTTATGTGATTAATGATTTGATGAATGATATGTGCGAACTTATATGATTATGTGTGTGCGTGTATGTATGCGTATATTTATATACGAACCGAGACGACAAGAACCCGAGTCGAGACCATGTGGTCTCGAGTGAACAATGACTTATGGGCCGGTTGGGCCACACATACACACTTAGCCTATTTCGAAACCCATTAGGGTACACCATAGAGAACAAGTATATAAATCTTAGTGTTAGCCATGTTGCCATTTTCCTTGGACAACATACTCACCCACACACACACTCCATCCTCTTCACTAAAACCCTAAGCTACAACATTGCTCCCCTTCATCTCGGATCAAACCGGTGGCCACAAGGAGACTCGGTTGAGCTCATCAACATCACTCGAACACCCCATTTCACTCATCTTCCTTAGCAACTCGGTGTCCTTCCACAAACCGGTTAGTGTTTATGAGACTTGTTGGCTTGTGATTCTTGTTATGTATTTCGGATGTTGATGATGATAATGTGTTTGCTTGCTAAAGATTCATGTATGATTAAGTGTTTGTTTGATTGATGAGCTCTTGTTTGATTAAATGATACATGCTTAGGAGAACATGACTATCATTTGAATATGACAAAGGTGTTGGTGGATTTAATGAATTCTTGGTGATGATACATGTTTAGTTACAACATTTGTTATGAACATGACCTCTTTAATAAAGGTATAGATTTTTGTATGATAAAAGAATAATGATGACCATCCGATTCATGAGGATTATAGAATAGATGTTTTGTTGCAATATGAGCTTGATATCTAGTTTAGATAATATAACTCCTGTCCGAAAAATGCAAAATATGTTGAAAAAGGGCTGTTTGTGTTTGATGATCATGATGAATGTATGAAGAACTTGTTGAATGTGATATGAACATGCTTGAATATTTGAAATCTGATATGTTTGATCCAATTTAGTAAATTGCTAGACAAACAAACATGTTTAAGTGGATAGTACAAGCCATTTCATGAAATCAAATTCCCATTGGATAGTACACTGTACCGAATCAGCAGTTGTCCAACCGAAACCTCCAGTTGCGACTCGAAACCAGTGCATGATGAGTCGAAATCTCCCGGTTGCGACATCGGTTGCGAGTCGCAAACACCTGGTTGCGACTCGAAACCACACGAGATCAGCACATAAACCGTATGACTCGAAACCACAGTTACGAGTCCGGTTGCGACTCGAGACCAAAACAGCATGAACCGAGACCATGATTGCGACTCGGGTTGCGAGTCGCAAACGCCTAGTTGCGACTCGAGACTATACACAGATACACGCTGTTTGGGCTTGCACCTCGTTTCGGACTTAAGTGATTGGGCCGGACTCTTGGGCCTGATGCACAGATTTTATGTGTTGATGATTGAATGTGGATAGTGTTGAACTGCCATGATCAAACGTGTATGCCATGAACGATAGTTGAATGCATTATGCTAGGAACATACGTGTACTGATTGAATACGAACCTGATTGGTATGATACAACTGTGATAGGACGTGAGTAGCCACGATATTGCTTGATTGACTTTTCTGTGTATCTACCGAGCAAACCAAGGTGAGTTCACACCCTCTACAAAGCATGGGATTCCCAGGGGTCAGGAATTGGGGTTAAGGAACATGGGTTCCTCGTCCTCCTTGGGTAGGACAGCAAAGGTTCAGGAATGTAATTCCTCGTCCTCACGGACAGATAACTCGTACTAGACCAAAACTCTATCACGAAGTCCCTCATTTTTTTATATCGACTTAATCGCCGGGCCAATGGCGAGCGGGTCATTAGTTAGATAGCGCTATTTAGGTCTGACAAACCTCACACCGTGCCGCAGAGGACGGGCGTGAACTAATGGATCTGGGGCACGTCAATGATGATAGACATTGACAGTTTCAGGGCACTTAAACATGACTACAGTCAGCAGTCGATATGGTAACGAGTCTAGTGTATACATGGGGTAGCCCCCACGGCCGAAATGCCAGATAACTAACACGGGGTAGCCCCCACGGCTGGATTGCCAGAGTAACCGGGAATAAACAAGTCACGTTTTTAACTATGGGGTAACCCCCACGGCAGGATGCCAGATAAAGGAAACTGTTTTCGAAACAACTTAAAACGAACACCCAACCGTGAACTCTCTCAACTTGTTGTTGACTCGTTACTACATGCTTTGCAGGTCCCTAGGTTCTCAATTGGAGCTTGCATGGAGGAGGATCGTTGTGGGACATGGACGGCTGTGTGCCATGTTAAACTTTGAAACAATTAAACTTATGTTTTGATTTAAGACTTATGCTTCCGCTTGCAACTTAACTATGTTTTGTTTGAACACCAATTGTATTGGTTAGATTTTTTTATAACTACTTATATGCTTGTTCAATATGATTGGTGGCTGGATCCTGGTCAGTCACGCCTCCAAGCGGTGGTACTCCGCAGGTGGATTTTGGGGGTGTGACAGAAATGAATATCCGCTTATTTAATCCTTCATTTCCGAACCTGAGGAAACAACCGTTGAAAATGACTCCGTTAGTCCATTTTCGTTTCTGAAGATTATCCGTTGAGGAAATGAACATCCGTTTGTCTATCATCTTCATTTCTGAACCTGAGGAAACAACCGTTGAAAATGACTCCGTTAGTTCATTTTCGTTTCTGCAAATTATCCGTTGAGGAAATGAACATCCGTTTGTCTATCATTTTCATTTCCGTTTCTGAGGAAGCAACCGTTGAAAATGACTCCGTTAGTTCATTTTCGTTTCTGAAGATTATCCGTTGAGGAAATGAACATCCGTTTGTCTATCATTTTCATTTTCGTTTCTAAGGAAGCAACCGTTGAAAATGACTCTGTTGTTCATTTTCGTTTCTGAAGAATTGTCCGTTGAGGAAATGAATATCCGTTTGTCTATCATTTTCATTTCCGTTTCTGAGGAAGCAACCGTTGAAAATGACTCTGTTGTTCATTTTCGTTTCTGAAGATTTGTCCGTCAAGGAAATGAATATCCGTTTGTCTATCATTTTCATTTCCATTTCTGAGGAAGCAACCGTTGAAAATGACTCCGTTAGTTCATTTTCGTTTCTGAAGATTATCCGTTAAGGAAATGAATATCCGTTTATCTTTCATTTCCAATTCTGAAGAATACCCGTTGAGGAAAATGTCTCCGTTTGTGCATTTTCGTTCTGAAGAGTATCCATCGAGGGAAATGAATATCCGTTTATTTAATCCTTCATTTCCGAACCTGAGGAAACAACCGTTGAAAATGACTCCGTTAGTTCATTTTCGTTTCTAAAGATTTGTCCGTCAAGGAAATGAATATCCGTTTGTCTATCATTTTCATTTCCATTTCTGATGAAGCACCTGTTGAAAATGACTCCGTTAGTTCATTTTCGTTTCTGAAGATTTTCCGTTGAGGAAATGAGTACCCGTTGTTAAATCCTTCATTTCCGAACCTGAGGAAGAAACCGTTGAAAATGACTCCGTTAGTTCATTTTTGTTTCTGAAGATTATCCGTCGAGGAAATGAGTATCCGTTGTTAAATCCTTCATTTCCGAACCTGAGGAAGCAACCGTTGAAAATGACTCCGTTAGTTCATTTTCGTTTCTGAAGATTTGTCCGTCAAGGAAATGAATATCCGTTTGTCTATCATTTTCATTTCCATTTCTGAGGAAGCACCCGTTGAAAATGACTCCGTTTGTTCATTTTCGTTTCTGAAGAATTGTCCGTCAAGGAAATGAATATCCGTTTGTTTATTCCTTCATTTCCGCTTCTGAAGAATACTCATTAAGGAAAATGACTCCGTCTGTTCATTTTCGTTCTGAAGAATGTCCGTTAAGGAAATGACAGGATTATGCCTTACATATCTCTGGTGATGGTTTGACACAAAGTCACAAATAGACTCCTACGAATAAATTTCGGGACGAAATTTCCTAAAGTAGGGGAGACTGTGACACCTGTGTCACTTCAACCATCAAACAACTGCCAAACCAATGAAATATTGTATTTCATACTTTGGACTTGTATAAATATATGTATCGTTTATACATATCAATTCTTGTTCGATTTCAAGCTCTAAATCGCTTTCTGGAAGGTTATACGCGCACTAATGCGTAAATATAACCAGTTTAATGCAACGAACACTCCGGAATAGTGAAATAGGCTTAACATACCTTAAATAACCTATACATAACTTAGATATAAGTTTTGGAAGGTTTGGTGTGGTGAAATCAAAGTTAAATCGCTTACAGGGACTAAAGTTGACAAACTGCGAAAGTATACCAATTTGAACTGTAACAGACATTCCGGAACAGGACCATAAGTTAAAAATGCCATAAAAATCCTTTACATAGCTTAGAAATAGGCTTTGAGGGGTTCGGTATGCTAAAATAAACTTTTGGGTCATTCAGGGACTAAAAGTGTCAAAAAGTGCACAAGTTTGCATTTTCGCGCATAACTTACGTTCTGAATACATCCGGACATCCAAAAATTTATGTAAGCACTAAAATATTTTATTTTAGTGTTCGCCATAAGAAAAATCCATTCGTCACGTCATTTGGATCGTTTTTCGCGCTTGTGCGCATTCCGTCGTAATTAAGCGAACATCGCGTTCGTACGACCAAACGAACCAACATCCGAGATATTTTGGAGCATGTTTTGAGTCCCCTATACTTTAACTTCATTTTAGAGCCTTGAAATGAGGTTAACGGGGTTCAAACGCATCGAAAAAGGCCTTAAACACGTGCAGGGACCATTTCTGCCAATTCTGAAACTTTTCTGATTCAGGGGGGTGCTAGCGTAGCGCGAGCCCTATGGGCTTACCCGTCGCACTACGCGACTGCCTATTCTGGACAGAAAACATGCAGAAATATCAGTTTTGCACTTTCGGGACCAGATTCGATGTATAAACAGCTGTTTAATTCACAACCACACATTCTAACATGCTTAGTCAGCGGATAAGGATGGAATTTAGGCACCATAACTTTGCAACACATGTATGGATGGAATTTAAGCACCTAAGCACCATAACTTTGCAACACATGTATGGATGGAATTTAAGCACCATAACTTTGCAACACATGTACGGATGGGATTAAGGCACGTTTTCCATGAAACGATCTTAACGGTTCGGGTATTCCTATAAATACCCATCCACCCCCATTGCTAAAATCACTAGAATTCTGATTTGAGAACCTCTAAGTTGAAACCATTGTTTCATACCTGAGATTCTTGAATCGGGATTAGCATTCGGGGACCCTTCGTAAGTATTCTTTCGTTCTTTTCCTTATTTTACTACTTTTCGAGTCAGAAAGTCAAACTTTGTTTGACTTTCAGCGTTGACCAGTAATGGTCAATGCGAAGTTCGTTAGAACTTCGCAACGTGAGTGTAATCACGTTGGTCATAGTCCCTTGGGACTATGCCCACTGATTACCACGTTGTCTAGGGTCGTAGGGTAAGCGATCTAATAAATCGCTTATACCTCGAACCCGACCCAGTTTGGTCGATCATTAGGATCCGACCAAATACATTAGGTGACCCTAGTATAGGGCATAACCTTCCGAGGTTATACCCTATGGTCACATCGTTTAAGTAGTTGTATGATAGGTAGTTTATATGCCTTAGGTAAATTACCAGAATACCCTTTTCATGTATAATTGGTAATTAAGCATATGTAACCAAAACTTTTGTCACATAACTGATTATGTAACATGTTTAGGCATATAACACTTGTCATAGGGCTAGTTAGGCGGTCCGAACGCGTTTCACGCGAACGACGCGTTAAAGTAGCATAAGCTTCCTAAACGGGTCGTAATGGGTCGTAAACAATTATGTTAGGTTTCATTTAGTATGTAGGCCTTGTTAAACAAAATGACACGAGTCTCTACACTCGTTTGGTTTACAAACCCTCATGCTACCCGATCTTCCGATTTAGGTCCGGTTTATTAACATAGTTACCTATAGTAGGTGCCGTTTGATATCCGCGATCTCTAGCATTGTTTGGTTGTTACCCAAGGACTACTAAGCAATCTCAGGTGAGTACATAGACCCCTTTTTTACTGTTTTCCAAACTGTTTTGGGGTGGAACACATGTGCCTACTTGTTACTTTCATGCTTTCCTGTTTTGACATCATATACTTGCTATGTTCATTAGTACATTATAGTACATGATTTCATTACATCTTATGCTAGGTGTGCCCATTGTGTGCATTACTTAGTACATTGTTTTACATTACATTTCATGCTAGGTGTGCCCATTGTGTGCATTACTTGGTACATTGTTTTACATTACATTTTGTTGCATATGCTCATCCAGTATATGAACACATTATATTACATTTTGAACCGTTAATAACTATTTGACTATGTGAACCGTTGTAGTCATTTGACTCAGTGAACCGTTTGTATCTGTGAACCGTTTGTATCTGTGAACCGTTTGTACTCTGTGAACCGTCTGTATCTGTGAACCGTTTGTATCGGTGAACCGTGTGAACCGTATTTGACCATACATAAACATTTCTACAACTGTTAAACGTTACTTTGGTGTTTTGGTTTGATTAAGTGATTAAGTAACGATGCGTGTGTAATATGATACAAGCATGGTGGATACGCCGCTGGTACTTCCTATATATAAGTGTTTGTATGGTATTACATATTGTAGCGTTATTTGAATCATTTCAGTTTGAGGCATAGAACATTTTATACAAGTAACATACTTTTCTCAAGACATTTATTTACAAACAACTTATCTTATACAAACTCATTTTACATGGTTATTCATTTAATCATACATTATTCACTTATTTATACATATCATCTGAACTCATTGTTTTTCAAATGATTTACAAGACAAAGCAAATTACAAGGTTCATGACTAAACATTTTCTCAAACATAAGTCATGAAACCTATTTTCACAAAACCTATGTATCTCACATGCATTTTTATGCTGACGTACCTATTTTCACATGTGTTTTTCAGGAACTGTTGCATAAGATGATCAAGATACATATAGGCAGACTTGGGCTTTAGTGACAATAAAAGATGCAAGACTAGTTAATTATGTTGTATTTCTTTGATTGTTAAGACATTGTAACACTTTAATCAATAAAACGAAACTTCAATTGCCATGGATTTGAAACAATTAATTCTGTTACAACACTCCCCGACGTTTCCGCCACGTTTTGTATGTTCTACGTGGTCGGGGTGTGACACTCGAGCCGGAGCGTTGTTTCTCTCTGGGCAGTTCTTCATGAAATGATCATTGCTTCCACACTTGAAGCATCCTTGCCCTTTCCCGTTACCATTCTTGTTACCAGCACCGTTCCCATTTCGGTTCTTTCCTTTTCCCCAACAGTCTTCTGTTTGATGACCCAATTTACCACATTTGTCGCACCTTGGAATGCGACAAGCTCCATCATGATGATACTTACATTTTTGGCATCTAGGCATGGAGCCTTGGTATGCTTTGGTTGCATGGGTTTTCGTCTCCTGAGGCGGATTAGTGTCGCGCTTCTTGTTGAAACCCTTGTTGTTGCGAGTAGCTTGGTTCAAACTTGTATGCTTTCTCTTTTTGTCACCGGACGACTCAGCATGTGTCTCGGTCTTTTCTGTTGGGTTTAGTGATAACTTCTTCATACGAACACAATCTTCAGTCAGGCTGACAGCCAGAGTTACAGCCTCGGTGATTGTTTGTGGTTTGGCCGACGTCACCATGCCACGAAACTCTGAGGCCAGTCCCCAAATGTAGCGTTCCACACGCTTAAATTCAGGAGTCACCATGTAGGGAAGCACTCTCGACAGGTCGTGGAACCTTCGAGTGTAACCATTGATGTCAGCACCTTCCATAGTCAAGTGCCAGAACTCTGTTTCCAGCCTTTGGAGTTCCGCACGAGAGCAGTACTTCTCTCTCATCCTTTCCTTCAGTTCTTCCCAAGTTAGGCCATAAGCGGCGTCATCACCCAAAGTTTGGGCTTGCAGGTTCCACCAAGTCAGAGCTTCATCGACGAATAACCCAGTAGCAAAAGTGACTTGTTGATCCGCGGTACACTTGCTCATGCGGAAGGTAGCTTCAGTCTTCTCCGTCCAGCGCACAAATGCTACTGCACCTCCTGTGCCATCATAGTTCATTGGCTTGCAGTCGAGGAACTGCTTGAAAGTGCAGCCTGGAATTGATTCAACCAATTCACATGTGAGCAATCGAAGAAATGATGAAACAAAGACCGTTCATAAATTTCCTCATGCTTAGCACAGTGTCTTAATGTTACCTTGAGCTGCATTGCCTCCAGACGAATCTCCATTCCCATTACGCCTAGCGTTGCTTGGTCCTCCACTGTCTTGAGTTCGGTTCGCCTCGTACTGGGCGATAGCAGCGGAGATCCTTTCCTCCAGCAGGGCGTTCAGCTCATCAGCAGTTCTGGGCAGTAGGGGAGGTGGAGGTTGATCGTCATTGCGAGCATTCACAGCTTTCCTGGGTGCCATGTTCTGACAGAACATAACACAGCAGGGTTAGGCATTTGTTTGATATCGTCCTACTAGGCAGTAGTAGTATATATATATATTCACAGGTATATATACCACATAAGTGACGTCAAACATTTATTACTCTAGCAGAGTACTTAGTAGGCTTGTGCTGAGGGAATCCATACGTGACAATACTTGCTGTGGTTTCTGTGCACTGAATTCCATAATTATGTATGCATCCATAATTACGTAACTCCTTGCACAGTCCACACAGTTCGTTTCATCCTCGTATCTCTTCCTTCAGATAGGCCATCGCTTTCAGGTAAAGTCACATATACTTGTGACATTCTACTTCTAGTACATGCTAATTATCACACATAATTGCAAGTAGTTTCTAGCCAACGACAGGTGCTACTCAAGTGCACTCTAAGTCTCGTGGTGTCTTTTCTAGACTCATGTAGACAGTTTCAGGCAGTGGATGTCGTGGGACGTTTTATGCAATGAAAACTCTTTGAAAATTATTTTCGTGAATGGATCCTAGAGATTGTAGACTAGACTCGAGAAGGAATCCTGGTTCACTACAATCGCAGCTCTGATACCAATCTGTCACACCCCTTTCTGCGGCGGAAGCACGAGGTGTGATCATGAAAGGTTCTCATTGTATACGAAGAGTAAACATACTACATGCTCAAAAATAACTTCAAATATTACATTACCAAAAACATATGTCGAGTGTTTACAACACTAGATAACATATTGTCTTAAAAGTCACGACTTTATTTAAAGATAAACAAAGCGACATCCACGAGCATGAGTAAGACCACGCGCACATCCATCCTAGTTACCTGAAATACATGTGAGTTTTGGAAAAACGTCAACATAATGTTGGTGTGAATTCATGCAGTTTTGTATTTCATGTTTGTATACTTTGTATGAAAACATAGTTTGTGAGTAAATCAAGTTTTCATATATAAATCCAGTTTCATGAGTACACCACGTACTCATGTATAATTCAATCTTTTCTTGAGTACCCCACGTACTTCAAGTTATATATCAATCCTCTTGAGTACCCCACGTACTTCAAGTTATATATCAATTTTAGTATGGTATGAATTTTATGTAAATACAGTATTTCTGTAATTATCAGATTGTTAATGGGTTGCAAAGCCATTAACATGTGGCACGACATAGGAAGTCACCAAACCTAAGGCATTTAATTGGTATATTCTGAGACACAAAAGCACTACTCGATTCTCGCCCCGACCGAGTGTGAGGCTGCCAGGCACCCGTTAGATCTAACCTTTTGTTCTGCGGTCTAAGTATGTACACGATTAATGGTGCTTCTGTACCCTATTCGTGACACTATTTCTCATAACGCATCCTACTTGGTTCTCGTCCTCACCAAGCGCGTTTGTTGTTATCATTTCTCATAGCGCCTCATACTTAGTTCTCGTTCTCACCAAGTGCGCTTCTCATATTCTTATATTTCGTCACACTTGGTTCTCGTTCTCACCAAGTGTACTTCTTGTATTCTTATATTTCGTCACACTTGGTTCTCGTTCTCACCAAGTGTACTTCTTGTATTCTTATATTTCGTCACACTTGGTTCTCGTTCTCACCAAGTGTACTTCTTGTATTTATATCATACCAATTATAAATTTTTGTACATTTGTACATGTATTTCACCCCCGAAGTTATAAAGACTGAAAACAGTTAAAGAGAAAAGGGGGAGCATGAACTCACAACTTTGCGTTCCTAGCGTCGTAAACTCCACCGGATTTGCTTAATTAACGTCGTAACCTATACGCGTTTTCTTAACGTTAGCCACTAGACTTGTATCGCACAAGTACAGTCACTTTCTTTTGTATTCGTATTGTTGTGTTAAAAATATTTCATATTTTTAACTACGTATCTTACTTATATTATTTCCTCTAAATAAATATAAGTCTTTTGTGTTTTGCACTTTGCACCCGAATTATGTATCTCGTATGTTGTATGTGTATTTTTATGTTTCTACTCCTCATGAGTATTTAGTGTATTTTTAAGTCTTAATACACTAGCACGTATAACACATACTATATATACACTTAGCACAAGAGTTGGTGATAAAATAATATATATTTTTCTCTCAAAAATATATATACATAATATCCATTTTTATTTTTGAAGAAATCCTCATTTCTTATCACCAAAAATTAGGGAAACCTTGGTAATACCCTTAAATACATTTTTAGGGAATAAGTTTCTTAAAAACTTATATTTTTCTAAGTGTCGAAATTTATAAAAATTTTGTCAGAGTTTCCCCTAAAAATGGAGGTTTCCCACGTTTTCAAAACATGTGTTTATTTTCTTTTAAATCGTCAACAATCATCAACAACAATTATCAACCATACTCATCAACAATAATCACTAATTTCTCCATTACATGAACTTGAATATTTACAAAAATGTGTAGTAACTTACTAGCACATTTAGTAAGTCTTGTTATCTTTAAAAATAAGTTTAATTTCTTAAAAACTTTATTTTTAAAGAATATGAAGTTTCACAACTTCTAGTCGGTTTTTATGAAAATTATTTCTTTGTTAAAACTTTTGTTACACAAGTGTCCACACACTTGTTTGTTCATAAAAACACCTCTAGTTCATGAAAGATCCGGTTTTTAAAACATGGTTTCATCACACACTTGGTTATTCAAAATACCACTTGTAGATTCGTAGATCTACTAATTTTGAACAATATTTTGCAAGTAAAAATACTTTTACACAAGTTCATGTTTCATGTGTGGTAGAGTTTCACCTTTTAACCCTTATATCTTCTAACATAACCTTATGTCATGATCCAAGAACATGACTACATCGGGTTAAATGGTGATCCGAGCTACCACAATCATAGATCGGGTCTCAATAATCATACATTTCGAATACTACATCATTTACACAACTTATGTGCTATTAACCACCATTTTTAGTGTTTTAAGTAGACTTTAAAGCATCATCTTGCATGTTAACGAGTTTTAAATCCTTTTAACCACTTTAGATTAGTTCAAATATGAGTTTTAAGCATTATACCTCTAGCTCGAGGCTAGGGAAGAATCTATGCGCAAAAGAGGTGGATAAAAGCTAGATAAAGAGGTCCTTCGAACTCCGTTTGCTCCAAGCTTCCTAATACGAGACCCTTAACACTTGTAGATGCTTGAAATATGAAGATCAAGATCGAAAGTATGATGGATGGAATAGGGGTGTTTGGCCGTAAGCTTTGGGAGAGAAAGAAGAAGGTTGAAGTGTGTTGGTGAAGTGATCTCTCATGATATCTATTTAGTACTACCCAAGATCTTATAATATCCTAGAGGATCCAAGGAAGATTATGTGTCACACCCCGACCGCGTAGAACAACAAATCGCGGCGGAAACATCGGGGCGTGTTGCAACAGAATTAATGTTTCACAACCATGGAAAATTAAAGTTTCGTTTTATTGATTAAAAGTGTTACAATGTCTTAACAAACAAAAAAAAATACAACATAATTAACTAGTCTTGCATCTTTTATTGTCACTAAAGCCCAAGTCTGTCTATGTGTATCTTGATCATCTTATGCAACAGCTCCTGAAAAACACATGTGAAAATATGGTACGTCAGCATAAAAATGCCGGTGAGATACATAGGTTTTGTGAAAATAGGTGTCATGACTTATGTTTGAGAAAATGTTTAGTCATGAACCTTGTTATTTGCTTTGTTTTGTAAATTACTTGAAAAACAATGAGTTCAGATGATATGTATAATTAAGTGAATAATGTATAGTTAAATGAATAACCAAGTTAAATGAGTTTGTATAAGATAAGTTGTTTGTAAAGCAATGTCTTGTGAAAAGTATGTTAGTTGTATAAAATGTTATATGTATCAAACTGAAATGATTCAAATAACGCTACAATATGTAATACCATACAAACATTTATATATAGGAAGTACCAGCGGCGTATCCACCATGCTTGTATCATATTACACACGCATCGTTACTTAATCACATAATCAATCCAAACCAAACAATGTAAGATGTCTATGTTTAAACCAATAGTCAAAAGTCCTTGTATAAACCATGTCAAATGTTGGTAGTCCAAAAGTAGTCAAGTAATGTATAACCAAAATGATATGTATGGCTAGTGAAAGGTATCAACTAAACCATATGCACAAGAACATAGTATCGAAGTAAAACTCGGTTTAAATCAATGTTATGTTTTGTGTAAATGCATGATCAATGTAAATCATGTAATATGTAACCAAATGATATGTATGGTAAGTAAAATTTAGACTACTTAAACCATAAGTAAAAATGTACAAAACAAAGTATTGAAGTAAAGCTGGTTTAAATCAAAGTTATGTTTTGTAAGACATATGCATGCTATACTGAATATGAACACTTATGCGGTATGTTAGACGCAAACATTCAAGCCTTGAGACAGTCGGATAACCCTTTCAGTCAAGGTTATCAAAAGAATTGTATTCGGATTCAGTCATTCCTTACATCCAAACAAACCCGGGATGTCAGGAATGGGATTTGTCAAGTCCTATGGTACCACTACTTACTCCCGAGCGGCGTAGCAAATGTTAATGAATGTTATATAGACCCGTTAAACAAACCAAATGTCATACCAAAATGTAAGCATGTTTTATGAAGATAATGTACCTAGTATGCTAGAGTAAACATACAAGGTAGAGCTGTAAAACAATGTGTCCATATGCTGAGTAAACATATGCAACAGAAATGCAATGTAAAACAATGTGTCCATATGCTGAGTAAACATATGCAATAGAAATGCAATGTAAAACAATGTGTCCATATGCTGAGTAAACATATGCAACAGAAATGCAATGTAAAACAATGTGTCCATATGCTGAGTAAACATATGCAACAGAAATGTACTAAGTATGCTAAGTTAACATACAAAGAAGAAAAGTCATGTAAATCAATGTGCTTAGCATGTTATCAGTCAATATACATAGCAGAAAAGTCATGTAAATCAATGTGCTTAGCATGTTATCAGTCAACATACATAGCAGAAAAGTCATGTAAATCAATGTGCTTAGCATGTTATCAGTCAACATACATAGCAGAAAAGTAATGAAATCATGTACTATAATGTACTAACAAACATAGTCGGTATATGATGTGAAAACAGGAAAGCATGAAAGTAACAAGTAGGCACATGTGTTCCACCCCAAAACAGTTTGGAAAACAGTAAAAGAGGGGTCTATGTACTCACTTGAGAATGCTCAGTAGTCCTTGAGTAACAACCAAACAATGCTAGAGATCACGGAAATCAAACGGCACCTAATATAGGTAACTATGTTAATTAACCGGACCTAAATCGGAAGACTGGGTAGCATTAGGGTTTGTAAACCAAATGAGTGTAGGAACTCATATGATATGATTTAACAAAGCCTACATGCTAAATGAAACTTAACCTAAGTCTTATCGACCCATTACGACCCGTTTAGGAAGCTTATGCTACTTTAACGCGTCGTTCGCGTAAAACGCGTTCGGAAAGCCTAACCAGCCCTATGACAAGTGTTATATGCCTAAACATGTTACAAAATCAGTTATGTGACAAAGGTTTAGGTTACATATGCTTAATTACCAATTATACATGAAAAGGGTATTCTGGTAATTTACCTAAGGCATATAAACTACCTATCATACAACTACTTAAACGATGTGACCATAGGGTATAACCTCGGAAGGTTATTCCCTACACTATGGTCACCTAATGTATTTGGTCGGATCCTAATGATCGACCAAATGGGTCGAGTTCGAAGGTATAGGCGATTTATTAGATCGCCTACCCTACGACTCTAGACAACGTGGTAACCAGTGGGCATAGTCCCAAGGGACTATGACCAACGTGATTACACTCACGTTGCGAAGTTCAAACGAACTTCGCATTGACCATTACTGGTCAACGCTGAAAGTCAAACAAAGTTTGACTTTCTGACTCGAAAAGCAGTAAAATAAGGAAAAGAACGAAAGAATACTTACGAAGGGTCCAAGAATGGAAGGTTTGAACCCGAACACTCTCAGGTATGAAGTGTTAAACACGACAACTTAGAGAGCAAGTTCAGATTCAAAGGTGTGGGTTTTTGGGTGTGATGTTGGTGGGTATTTATAGAAAAAGCACCACCGTTAGGATCGTTTATCGGGAAACGTGCCTTGATCTCACCCGTACAAGTGTCGGAATGTTATGGTGTGTAAATTGGCCACTCACCATAAGCTTCCAACAGGTGGCAAGGGATTAGGGAGTGGATAACAGCTGCAAACAGCTGGATTAGAACACTGAACCTGGTCTGCAGAAGGCTAGCGCACCGCTACGCTTAAAGTGTAGCGCACCGCTAGGCACTATTTCGGCAGAATTACACTTTTGGTCCCTGAACTGTATTTAGGCCATTTTCGACACGTTTAAGGCCCGTTAACCCCATTTCAAAGCTCTAAAATGAAGTTAAAATATAGGGAACTTAAAATGTGCTCAAAAATATCTCGGATGTCGGTTCGTTTGGCCGTACGAACGCGATGTTCGGTTAATTACGACGGAATGCGCATAAGCGCGAAAAACGAACCAAATGACGAAACGAATGGATTTTTCTTATGGAGAACACTAAAATATAATATAGTCATGCTTACATAAATTTTTGGATGTCCGGATGTATTCAGAACGTAAGTTATGCGCGAAAATGCAAACTTGTGCACTTTTTGACACTTTTAGTCCCTGAATGACCCAAAAGTTTATTTTAGCACACCGAACCCCTCAAAGCCTATTTCTAAGCTATGTAAAGGATATTTAAGGTGTGTTTAACTTATGGTTATGTTCCGGAATGTTCGTTACAGTTCAAATTGACATACTTTCGTAGTTTGTCATATTTAGTCCCTGTAAGCGAATTAACTTGATTTTTGCCATACCGAAGCCTTCAAAACTTATTTCTAAGTTATGTAAAGGTTATTTAAGGTATGTCAAGCCTATTTCACTATTCCAGAGTGTTTGTTGCATTAAACTGGTTATATTTACGCATCGGTGCGCGTATAACCTTCCAGAAAGTGATTTTAGAGTTTGAAATTGAACAAGAATTGATATGTGCAAATGATACACATATTTTTACAAATCCCAAGTATGAAATATAATATTTCATTGGTTTGGTATTTGTTTGATGGCCGTGGAGGCACAGGTGTTACAGTCTCCCCTACTTTAGGAAATTTCGTCCCGAAATTTATTTAGAGGAAACTTGTGAGAGCTTGAAAACATGAGGTTGAAAAGATCAAACAACATTGGTTAGGGTTCTGAACTCCTAGTAACTTTAATAACATTATGCTTGCAATGTAAGAGGGATACTTATATACAAGTATACGAAGCGTCATTGGTGCGTCCACCGTACCTCCATTACATCGTTCTCATTTTGTTATTGTTGTCACTATCGGTTCTTACACATAATAAACCTTACTGGGTTTCTATGCACTAAATTTCATAATTATGTACGCGTCCATAATCAGACAATTCCTTGCATAGTTCACTCAGTCCATTTTATAATGTGCAGGGGAAAACCAAATGAACACTCCTGTGATGAGTGTGACTAGACCGCCATAGAGTCCCGTAGACTAAATCAATAAATGATCTAAATAGACTATCAAGGAGTCTGTCCAGCTACATCACTAGATGTCATTCTTTAACCAAATTGTGAATCAATCCTTTAGACTAGACCACTAAAAAAGGTCTGGAGTGGTACTATATAATCCAAGGGTCTTAACTATTACATAGAAGCCCATTAAGGATTGAAGGTAGTACCTTTTGAATATCCTGCTACGAATCCCTCATATGAAGATATGAAAGATCCTGCGAGGATTTGGATAACGAATATCCAGAGTATTAAAAACACAAAAAAAACATGAAAGAAAACATAAGATGAATAAACACATAGTCACATAACCACAAAATTGCTAACTAGAAGTTTGTTCTGCTAACAGAGTACATGTATTTAAAGCACACTAGGAATCCATCTCGTGGATTTCATTTGGTACTTTAAACGTTATCAAGAATCCAACTATAAAGATAGAAAGATTCAAAAAGAAAATTCGACTTCGATTATCTGGAACCGAAGTGTTCGAATTAAGGTACATAAGGAATCCAATTAAGGACTCTGATTTGAATAATAATCATCCACAAGGATCTAATTGTGAGGATAAAAAGATCCCATATGGATTTAAAAGTTGGAGATGTTTTGAAACCTTGCACTGGACGTGCTTAGGTCAAAACATGATGTAAAATGCTTATGAAGTTGAGATGCTAGATATGTCAAGGCGACATATGAAGCAGAATTTGAAGGTTAAGTTAATGTACGAGGAAGATATTTTTGAAAACTGTGCATGGGGTTCTTTTAAGAAAAATATGTTTAGTGTTTTTGAAACCTTATATATAATACTTTTGATATCATAAAGTAGGTGTACTAGGTAGGTATATTTATAAAAATATTTTAAAATCATGCGAGATGAATTTTTGAAATTATGTATAAGGTTTTTTTTTGGAAAACATGAATGATGCTTTTCGAAATCATGCACTTGATGAGAAAATGTACTGTGTTAATATTGTCTTCAGACTATAAGAAATATTTTGAAATTAGAAAGATTGGTTTTGATAACATGGCCAATGTTTTTGAAATAACATAGACAATGTATCTAGAAAAATTGTTTTCAAACTATATGAAATGTTTTGAGATCATGAAGATTGTTTTGAAATACTTGTACTGTGTATGTTGAAAAATCAAAATGTAATGGGTATGAGATTTGGAAATACCCTTAGTTATTTAACCAAGGATTCAAAGGCACAGATGTGCAGAAGCATGATCACTCATAATGTCACTTTATTTTCTGTACTTCGTATCTTAGAATGAAACGAGTACTTAAAATTTTCAAAGGAATCATGAGCAATCATTTGAAAGAGAGAATCACAAGAGTAGTTTGTAAGGAACATAGTTCCTTGATGTAGGTATCATAGGAAAAGTCATACACACATGTAATTATATTTGTATATCAGAATTGCGAACAACAACTTTTATTTATGAACAAAACATATTGTTTCACAATACACGAGAACAAAAGAAACAAAGGCATAAGACAGCAATATCCTTTGTTCAGCCGAATGCTCATCCAAGGGTTGGATTTGCATTAGCAAGCTTTGGGCAGTTGTGGCGGAAGTGACCAATCTCTCCGTAGTTGAAACATGAACCCAGTGGGAATTTTGCAGCATTCCCTTGAACCGGAGCTTGAACCTGAGCAGCCTGATTTTGTCCCAAACGACAAACTTTGGCCAAATGCCCAAGTTTACCACACGTCGTGCATTGCCAGCAAACTTGTTGTAACGCGTGATGACCGTTGCAGCATGCACAATGAGGTGCAGTACCGGCATATGCTTTCTTTGCAGGTGGCTGAGCTGGTTGGTTGGGAACGGCTCGACCATTGTGAGCGACCACGGCGAAGTTCTGAGAAGTCTTTCGCTTCTTTGACTTCTTAGGGGATCGTTCATCCATGGTCTTTGATTCCTCGATTGGTTTCTTGGCTGATGGTGTTGTCACCTGACTAGGTCCTGCCTGTCTTGGTGACTCTTGAGTGGCTTCATCCTGGAGACGATACATGGCAGTAGCTAATTCAACAGTCTTCAGGACTACTTCGCCTATTCGCTGAGCGAATTTGGCTGCTTGCTCAGATATCGGGGCGTCATCGTGATGAAGAGGCATTCTTGAAGAAAAGAAAGGCATAGGGAGAAACAGGTGAAAGATTATTGGATAATCAAAACAGAATGATAGCGCATGAAGATTGCGATCATTTGTTTGTTACCTAAGGCAAACAAATGAGACGGTGACTAATCAAGGTAAACAGGTCTTATTAATGTATCACTGAAGACATGCTCGCCTATAAGTGAACACTCATCCCAAGAATTCCCAGGTAAGCACAACTGGTCTCGCGTCTGATGAGATGTATACGAAGTGCTTGCCTAGTCAGAAAACCCAGAATACAGGCATTCACCCTTTCAGTTTGCACGTGTTCACATTATTTAAAACCCAAAACCTTGACGAGATTTTGAAAACTCAAAGGGATTCAAAACCATATAACAGAGAGTTCAAAACCTAGTAATCAATCATCCTAGAACAGATGATTAGTTTTCAAAGTGGTTTTGAAATTTATGTTCTTGTTGTGGTCGTCGCCTAAGGATAGGTGACGGTATTGTTTTATGACTAAACGCAAGTAAACTCGCGTTAGGGTCCTAAGAAGGTTATAGACTAGGTCAAAGCATTACTAATAACCTAATTCCCTATAACCATTGGCTCTGATACCATCTTTTCTGTCACACCCCGACCGCGTAGAACAACAAATCGCGGCGGAAACATCGGGGCGTGTTGCAACAGAATTAATGTTTCACAACCATGGAAAATTAAAGTTTCGTTTTATTGATTAAAAGTGTTACAATGTCTTAACAAACAAAAAAAAATACAACATAATTAACTAGTCTTGCATCTTTTATTGTCACTAAAGCCCAAGTCTGTCTATGTGTATCTTGATCATCTTATGCAACAGCTCCTGAAAAACACATGTGAAAATATGGTACGTCAGCATAAAAATGCCGGTGAGATACATAGGTTTTGTGAAAATAGGTGTCATGACTTATGTTTGAGAAAATGTTTAGTCATGAACCTTGTTATTTGCTTTGTTTTGTAAATTACTTGAAAAACAATGAGTTCAGATGATATGTATAATTAAGTGAATAATGTATAGTTAAATGAATAACCAAGTTAAATGAGTTTGTATAAGATAAGTTGTTTGTAAAGCAATGTCTTGTGAAAAGTATGTTAGTTGTATAAAATGTTATATGTATCAAACTGAAATGATTCAAATAACGCTACAATATGTAATACCATACAAACATTTATATATAGGAAGTACCAGCGGCGTATCCACCATGCTTGTATCATATTACACACGCATCGTTACTTAATCACATAATCAATCCAAACCAAACAATGTAAGATGTCTATGTTTAAACCAATAGTCAAAAGTCCTTGTATAAACCATGTCAAATGTTGGTAGTCCAAAAGTAGTCAAGTAATGTATAACCAAAATGATATGTATGGCTAGTGAAAGGTATCAACTAAACCATATGCACAAGAACATAGTATCGAAGTAAAACTCGGTTTAAATCAATGTTATGTTTTGTGTAAATGCATGATCAATGTAAATCATGTAATATGTAACCAAATGATATGTATGGTAAGTAAAATTTAGACTACTTAAACCATAAGTAAAAATGTACAAAACAAAGTATTGAAGTAAAGCTGGTTTAAATCAAAGTTATGTTTTGTAAGACATATGCATGCTATACTGAATATGAACACTTATGCGGTATGTTAGACGCAAACATTCAAGCCTTGAGACAGTCGGATAACCCTTTCAGTCAAGGTTATCAAAAGAATTGTATTCGGATTCAGTCATTCCTTACATCCAAACAAACCCGGGATGTCAGGAATGGGATTTGTCAAGTCCTATGGTACCACTACTTACTCCCGAGCGGCGTAGCAAATGTTAATGAATGTTATATAGACCCGTTAAACAAACCAAATGTCATACCAAAATGTAAGCATGTTTTATGAAGATAATGTACCTAGTATGCTAGAGTAAACATACAAGGTAGAGCTGTAAAACAATGTGTCCATATGCTGAGTAAACATATGCAACAGAAATGCAATGTAAAACAATGTGTCCATATGCTGAGTAAACATATGCAACAGAAATGCAATGTAAAACAATGTGTCCATATGCTGAGTAAACATATGCAACAGAAATGCAATGTAAAACAATGTGTCCATATGCTGAGTAAACATATGCAACAGAAATGTACTAAGTATGCTAAGTTAACATACAAAGAAGAAAAGTCATGTAAATCAATGTGCTTAGCATGTTATCAGTCAATATACATAGCAGAAAAGTCATGTAAATCAATGTGCTTAGCATGTTATCAGTCAACATACATAGCAGAAAAGTCATGTAAATCAATGTGCTTAGCATGTTATCAGTCAACATACATAGCAGAAAAGTAATGAAATCATGTACTATAATGTACTAACAAACATAGTCGGTATATGATGTGAAAACAGGAAAGCATGAAAGTAACAAGTAGGCACATGTGTTCCACCCCAAAACAGTTTGGAAAACAGTAAAAGAGGGGTCTATGTACTCACTTGAGAATGCTCAGTAGTCCTTGAGTAACAACCAAACAATGCTAGAGATCACGGAAATCAAACGGCACCTAATATAGGTAACTATGTTAATTAACCGGACCTAAATCGGAAGACTGGGTAGCATTAGGGTTTGTAAACCAAATGAGTGTAGGAACTCATATGATATGATTTAACAAAGCCTACATGCTAAATGAAACTTAACCTAAGTCTTATCGACCCATTACGACCCGTTTAGGAAGCTTATGCTACTTTAACGCGTCGTTCGCGTAAAACGCGTTCGGAAAGCCTAACCAGCCCTATGACAAGTGTTATATGCCTAAACATGTTACAAAATCAGTTATGTGACAAAGGTTTAGGTTACATATGCTTAATTACCAATTATACATGAAAAGGGTATTCTGGTAATTTACCTAAGGCATATAAACTACCTATCATACAACTACTTAAACGATGTGACCATAGGGTATAACCTCGGAAGGTTATTCCCTACACTATGGTCACCTAATGTATTTGGTCGGATCCTAATGATCGACCAAATGGGTCGAGTTCGAAGGTATAGGCGATTTATTAGATCGCCTACCCTACGACTCTAGACAACGTGGTAACCAGTGGGCATAGTCCCAAGGGACTATGACCAACGTGATTACACTCACGTTGCGAAGTTCAAACGAACTTCGCATTGACCATTACTGGTCAACGCTGAAAGTCAAACAAAGTTTGACTTTCTGACTCGAAAAGCAGTAAAATAAGGAAAAGAACGAAAGAATACTTACGAAGGGTCCAAGAATGGAAGGTTTGAACCCGAACACTCTCAGGTATGAAGTGTTAAACACGACAACTTAGAGAGCAAGTTCAGATTCAAAGGTGTGGGTTTTTGGGTGTGATGTTGGTGGGTATTTATAGAAAAAGCACCACCGTTAGGATCGTTTATCGGGAAACGTGCCTTGATCTCACCCGTACAAGTGTCGGAATGTTATGGTGTGTAAATTGGCCACTCACCATAAGCTTCCAACAGGTGGCAAGGGATTAGGGAGTGGATAACAGCTGCAAACAGCTGGATTAGAACACTGAACCTGGTCTGCAGAAGGCTAGCGCACCGCTACGCTTAAAGTGTAGCGCACCGCTAGGCACTATTTCGGCAGAATTACACTTTTGGTCCCTGAACTGTATTTAGGCCATTTTCGACACGTTTAAGGCCCGTTAACCCCATTTCAAAGCTCTAAAATGAAGTTAAAATATAGGGAACTTAAAATGTGCTCAAAAATATCTCGGATGTCGGTTCGTTTGGCCGTACGAACGCGATGTTCGGTTAATTACGACGGAATGCGCATAAGCGCGAAAAACGAACCAAATGACGAAACGAATGGATTTTTCTTATGGAGAACACTAAAATATAATATAGTCATGCTTACATAAATTTTTGGATGTCCGGATGTATTCAGAACGTAAGTTATGCGCGAAAATGCAAACTTGTGCACTTTTTGACACTTTTAGTCCCTGAATGACCCAAAAGTTTATTTTAGCACACCGAACCCCTCAAAGCCTATTTCTAAGCTATGTAAAGGATATTTAAGGTGTGTTTAACTTATGGTTATGTTCCGGAATGTTCGTTACAGTTCAAATTGACATACTTTCGTAGTTTGTCATATTTAGTCCCTGTAAGCGAATTAACTTGATTTTTGCCATACCGAAGCCTTCAAAACTTATTTCTAAGTTATGTAAAGGTTATTTAAGGTATGTCAAGCCTATTTCACTATTCCAGAGTGTTTGTTGCATTAAACTGGTTATATTTACGCATCGGTGCGCGTATAACCTTCCAGAAAGTGATTTTAGAGTTTGAAATTGAACAAGAATTGATATGTGCAAATGATACACATATTTTTACAAATCCCAAGTATGAAATATAATATTTCATTGGTTTGGTATTTGTTTGATGGCCGTGGAGGCACAGGTGTTACATTATGTGTATCAAAATGGATCTAGAGAAGATTTAAGTAGGATATTGAAGGATCTTGAAAGATTATGGTGGGGTCCATGGTGACCGATTTTGTGAAGATATGGGGAGGGGGTCTAAGTGTAAACTTTAATCAATAAGTTATCTTATAGTACATGCAAATCTCTAGTGAATCTTCATCATATCTTCATGAATCCAAGGTAGATCGAGTGTAATCTTGGGAGATCTTTGGAAGATTATATGAGATCAAGAGTGGGGCCATCATGTGACCGTCCACCTTGTATGGGGGGGGGTAAATTGTAATATTCACTCCCTAGTTCATAAATAAGTTGGTTTCAAGTAATAAGTTTAGGGATTTAATGCGTTATTACGTTATAAGGGGTGTTATGGTGTTCGGGGACCATAACTAGTTCAGAAACATTTAAACAATGCTTCAAGTAATATTTTGATGTTCCGGGTAATGTCCGGTTCTTCGGTTAAATACCGATTCGTTAAGGTGCGAAATCACACTTTTTAGTGTCTTTTAAGTACCTTTTTGTATCCTTTCAATTCCCAACACTTAGGGAAGTATTCTGGATAATAAAACGAAATTTCTGCATAATATTTATATGTCTAAATGCTGATTTATTGCTGAATTATATAAATTCTGCACTTAAAGTGCGTTTCGGGTGCTTTTTAGTGCTTATTTTTGCTTTCGTATTGCATATATATTAACCCTTGTATGTACTCTTGGGTTTTAATGCATTCTTGTTGTCGGACCTACACCTAGGCTCCCATTTTATTGTCTGTCTGCTTTCTGCAGTTCAGTCGACACAGTGTGTCTTACCGGTGAGTTTACTATTATTCTGACGCAACGCTCTCGTTTATGCATAAAGCAATATTTTGTAGTATACAACATGCATGAATTCACTTGTTTAATCATGTGTTCAGACATTGCTGACAATTAAACTCATAATTGCAGTCATTAAGCAATAGTTAATGTGTACGGAAATTACCGGTTTGGGCCAGTTGTCACAGCAACAACAAGGCCAAAAAGAGAAAAGAGTACATGGGTAAGCTACCTAAATGCGATAGGTGCCGACGTCATCATACCGGGCGATGTAAAAATGGGAAGTGTGACAACTGTGGCAAAGTGGGACACAACAGGGAAACGTGTTGGCGTGAGATGAAGCGTGGAAAGAAAGGAAAGGGGAAAGATAAGGGATGTTATACCTGCGGGGATATGAGGCACTTTAGGAAAGATTGCCCAAGGGAGATTAAGCAAAATGATGGGAAAGATGTCTAACACCGGAGCCAGGGAAGCACGCCAGGAATCCAAGCATGAATATCGGTACGTCCCATACTACCCGATGTTATGCATCTGTATTGCCAAATATGTTGTAAATTTTACGCTTCGCACCCCTAGAGTTCGAGAGTATAATTGGTTTAAGCAGCGAGTAAGTAGATATTCCAGGACCCATTAGAACTAGCTTAGGGGAAGCTAGTGAAAGCCAACACAATAACTGGAATCGGCAAGATAGAACCCGGGAAGCATAAGATTACACTCGATCTACTGCCAGTGAATTGGGAGACTTCAACAAGGTAGTTGGAGGGATTGGTTGACAAATAATCAATAGGAGATCGATATCCGCACCATGATGACGAATGAAGAAACGATCTCGACTCATAAGGCAGGGTACGCCTCCTCAGATCACGAATTGCTTGAAAGCACGAAGGTTGTTATGGGAAGAATGTGTTGTTTTCTTGGCTCATGTCGGGGACAGGAGGAGCCGAAGAACCAAAGCACAGAGATGTTCCTATGATAAGGAAATATCCTGCAGTCTTCCTCGAAGACTTACCGGAATCACCTCCTCAACGATTAGTCGAGTCTCGCATCGATTTAATCCCAGGCACCACGCCTGTAGTCAATGCATCGTAACGACTTACACTTCCGGAGAGGCAAGGATTGGCAGTGCAACCCCAGTGGTTGATAAAGAAGGAAGATAACAGACCAAAACCTTTGTTTTGGATAACCTCAGTTCTGCTCGCCGAAAGAAAGGACGAATGACCTTCAAATGACCGAGAGTCGGACGAGCTAGCCAACCAGAGTCGGTGGCTCTTGCTGAGGACTAACGAACTTCTTATATAACTAACTATGAGGACCCAACAACTATTACACGACTGGTCCACAATCGAGCGTCGTTAACAGTAAATTCAAGAAGAAAGTTTACCGGTGAAAATTGTGAGACAATGACTAGTTCTTAGACGTACACAAAAACGGTGTTTCCTACACAATGTACAAACCGGATCCACACAGGATACGAAACATGGAGGATTTGGGAAAACTTATATTTAGGACCTTCATGAACCCAGGTCCAAACTCGTAAGGGTTTTTATTTAGGAACCCTATATGTCAACTCAATCAACCATCTTTAACCTGGCACATATGCCAGTTCCGCTGACCCAAGCAGAGAGTACTTGGATTTCTTTTACTTCTGGCGAGTAGCTATTTGCATCTCTACTCCCCTTAATGGTAGTTGCATCACACAAGTTTTCTTCGCTGAGAGCAAACACACATTTGTTTCGATACTTGGTCATTTCTTCATCTTAGCAAGCACTCATTGTTTCAGTGCTCGGAAACTTTCAGGACTCACATGCATCATTTGCTACGCACGTGGTTTTGTTTCGAACAAACACTTCATTGAAATTTAAATATTACCCTGCTAAACCCAGTTACTGATTCGTGATTCGAATGACCTACATTTTTGTCATTGTTGACTCTTTTGTTATCAAGTCAACACACTTATTGAAACTACCTTCTTTCATGTTACATGTTTGCTATCATGTCAAGATTTCCTTGTTGATATGTACGTTTATTGTTTGGTTACGTTGAAACTAAGTTCAACTGCTTGAACTTATCCAGTTCACATGCTTAATTTGAGACGCCATATGATGCATTGAGAGCATCATATTCTAATACTTTGGCACAGATTCTTTTGTTTCGGGTCGTAGTAGACTTATTTGGTCTAAGACTCCACTAAATCGTTGATAGATTTCGATACCTTACAGTGATACTTTCACAGAACAGAAGCTTGCGCTTTTTGACTACTCACTTCGTACACGGATTTAATTGATTATTTGACAACTTACCCTAAATCCGTTTCTTTATCACAATTAAATCACTCTCAACACACGTGCGTGCTGAGTCAAAAGTACATAAATTCATTTCATATCATGATGTACCCCCCTAACGATTCTTTCGTTGTAAATCAAATGCCTTGCGATACTTAATACATTTCATATTCGATTGGAAACAGTGGATCTTTGATGTTCCGTATTTAACTGAAAACTCTGTAACATGGTATAAATCAAATCTTCAGATTGCCTCAGTACACTTTCATTTGATTTCAAACGCGGTGAACTTGTTCAGTCACCACTATTATTGGGAAATGCCATTACGACACCTTGTGGTGTCATCATAAACTTGTAGCTTGTGCTAATCGTGGTAACCGTTTTACACGAGACCACACATACTTCTGTTTGATTTATCATTTAAACATTTCTGATGCAACTACGAATCAAGACAATGATACACCAGATTCACTTGTATTCCATTCGGTGTATCTCCACTATTCAAAAATGTCGACACACTAAACCTTACCAGACATTTATTCAAGAGTTGACAGATCATTTTACTATTACGTTGAGTTGTTACTTTTGAGTTCATATAACGGGTGCTATGGTTTGTAAAAACCCGTTAGCACATTGTAACCAATCGTTTAAAAGAATCTTATTAGTCAAAAATCCACTTTTGTGGAACCCCTGCTAGCTGGTGACACTAGATTATACGTCAAGTACGTCTTGTACCGTTGACATCCAATGCTAGAAGCACACACCTTTCAACCCTAGGATTCGGGTTGTTATATATTCTGGGACTCAGCTAATGTGAGTAAGGTTTGTTTCGATTTAATGATTATCTACTTCGATATTATCCATATACATACGTGTGTGACTTAACCATAAGTAGTAGGGTAGTACAAATTTCGAGGACGAAATTTATTTAACGGGGGGAGAATGTGACAACCCTCACCAAACCAGGTATCCGTACGACTTAATTAATAATTAATTACTGCTTAATTACTGTGCTTACTTGAAATTGTGGATAAACTGCTATTTGAATACTGATACATGTACTTACTTGCATCATACCTTATTTGCTGTTACCCTACTATTTACATACAGAACTGTAGTGACAACCGTGATGCACAAAAGCACTGTAGCACAATAACGGATAACCTACTAAACGTGCTGTTATAACCAGCACCAGGCAGGTACTGCCTCTAAGGCTTGTAAGAGCCAGAGATAGTTTGCTACACTAGTAGAGAGTGTAGGGATATAAGGGTTGTAGAACTGCGTCACTAGGAATGAGATTACAGTGACCGGATGTGCCAAAAACGTACTTTAGGTACAAAATTCAGCACTAAGCTAACTAATAAAGTGCCAAAACATGGGAAAAATATTACTAGACACTTTCCAAAGTGTCGGGAATAAGTTGTGTCGCTAAAAATAATATTAACGACACTTTAAGGCTTTGTTAAGCACTTTAACAGATCACTATCCAACCGAACAACCGGACTTTATCCGGAACACAAAAATATTGTCATTAACATTGTTTTTCTTTTCTGAGCCAGTTAGGGTCCCCGAATACCCTAACACCCGCTACAATGCATAACATACTAGTAACCGGATTAATTTCCTAAATCTCCTAACTAATACTTAATACTTAGTTGGAATTGAACTAGGAGACCCCTCCCCCTCCCTAACCGAACTCGTCCCCTAGGGGGACACCCTTTGTACTTGTTGATTATTTAAATCAACTATGCCTAATATCAACTAGACATAACATCCATTGGTTAATCTTGATGGCAATTGTCCATAAGTATCCTACATGATCCATCATAACCTTCACACTCACAACACTTGAGCATCACTTCTCTCTCCCTCTCTTTGGTTCTCGGCCGAGCACACAACCCACCCCCACATCCATTTTCGATTTTAATCAAGCTATTCCAAGGGTATACAAGTGTTAAGGATCACATACGAGGAAGCTTGGTGCATTCGGAACGTGAAGGACCTCACCCTATTGCTTTTATCCACTCATTCTTCGACTAGATTCGTCCCTAGCCTCGAGCTAGTAGTAAGTTGCTTGAAACACACTCTCGATCTATTTTAAAGTGGGTAAAATGAAATATGACGGTTAAAATTCATGAACATGCAAAATGATATGAAAAAGTCTACTAAAATGCTAAAAATGTTGGTTAATAGCACAAGGGTTGTGTAAATCTTGTAAGATTTGTTTTGTGTGATTATTTAGTGCCGATCTATGTTGTGGTAGCTCGGATCATCGTTTAACCCGGATTGGTCATGATCATGGATCATGACATAGAGCTTGTTTAAGTGTAACAAGGGTTAAGTGATGAAACTCTACCACACGAGAAACTTGAACTTGTGTAAAAACGATTTTACTTACGAAGTGGTGTTTAAAACTAGTAGATCTACGGATCTACAAGCGGTATTTTCAAAGGACCAAGTGTCAAGGAAATCTTATTTTCTAAAACCGGATCTTACATGAACAAGAATGATTTTTAAACACACAAGTGTATAAGCACTTGTGTAACACTAAGTTTCGACAAAGAATTTGTTTTGTCAAATTTTACAAGAAGTTGTAAAGATGGAATTTCTTTAAAAACAAAGTTTTTACGAAACCGGGTTGGTTTATATAAAGATCTACTAAAAGTAATGGGAATTACTACAAGTTTTTGAGTAAATCACGAGTTCATGTAATTTATGCGATTTATATATATTTTGACTAGTTGATGCTTTGAACATTGTTTTGATTGAGTGAGAAAATGGTTGGCTTGATTTGTAAAACAAAATGATACGCTTGAAGGCGTGGCCACCTCCAGTTACAGAGGAAACTCTGGCGAAATTTTTTCAAAAACCTAACACTTAGAAATATTTTCACTACAAGTGTCAGAAATACATTTTTAACGTGTTTTCGAATTATAGATTTCGCCATGACTTTATTACAAGATTTCTAATTATCGGAGGTGGGATTTTCACAAAATAAAACTGGATAAATATATATTTGATATATATATATATATATATATATATATATATATATATATATATTTTTCTTAACAACACTTGTGAGATTTTTATGATTATTTTGTGAACTATACAAATATTATTATTTTTTTATTGGGTAAAAATAATATTACCGAATGATAACGATTCCAAAAATTAATACAAACGCCTTCATAATTAATAATAAGTTACCACGGTATAATTATTACCACCCGATCTTTAAAATGTAACTTACGCATTTTAAGAAAATATTTATGAACGCGTATTTGTCAAGAATACTATTTTGGAAGTGTGTATGAAATAAAATATAATATTTTTGGGAAGAATGATTATATTTTGAAGTAAGAAATAAAATATATTAAGTGAGACTTAATAATGTATTACGAATGTTACGAACACACATGTATTAAATCCCCCATCCTTGGGAAGGAGAATTATTACCAAGTATTTACAAAAATATAAACACGAAATAGTTGTCTAACTATTTCCCAAAAACTTAGACCTGAAGTTAAGGCACGGCCATCCGTCTAATAGGGATAGTACGTGTAGGTCGTCGCACAGCTGCTTGATCAGGAGATATACTTGGTAGAGACGCACCACTGTGAGTTCATGTCCCCCTTTTTCTCTTAACTGTTTTCAGTTTTCTAAACTGCGGGGGTGAAATACATGTTACTATGATTACGAACTTTTACTTACACGGTATGATTAGCTAAGGAATTTATTACCTAGATCATGTGAATGGGTAGGCTATTATCGTAAGATCATTAATCCTTGTATAAGGACCGAGAGGCATGAGTGATAGATCTATCGGGTGTTGCGAGCCCCACACATGAGCCAGCGTGTGGCTGCATGTGGTGACTATGTCGTTCCACCGGAAGGACCGGTATGAAATTCGCGTTACAGGTTTGAGTGCTTCCTAGGCTATTTCACTTATTAATGTATTAGCTACACATTAATTGATCTCTTTTTCCTTATTGCTACATACCAGGAATTTTTATACATACACAGGTTTATTTACTCACTTACACATGAACTCGCTCAACATTATTGTTGATTTTTTTTTCAACTTACATGTATTTCAGGGAATTAAAGATCTGGCGCGGTATGTTATGTTTTCCCGCTGCATATGGGTTCCGAGGTCATCCCGGTTTAGGAAATGTGACTTTTTCCTGGACGAGTCACAAATCTTAAACTGCGTTTTATTCATGTTGATGTTTATGTCTTTCAAAACAATGTTTTATGTTATGGTGTTGTAGTCCCTAAGACAATGTTATGTTACTTCGGTTTTAAAACTTAAATCTATGGATGATCTTGCATGGTTTTATTATCATATAGCTTTGTTATGATTAAGCCAGGGTATTAAGAAGTCACACCAAATTAACCACGCTTCCGCAAAGCCAGGGTGTGACATACTACACTTTAAGCGTTGCGTCGAATTGATTAGTAAGCTCACCGGTTAGACAAGCTGCATCAGCATGACTGCAGAAAACAATCAGACAATAGATTTAATACTTAGAAGTAGGTCCAACATAAAAAATACATTGAAAACTAAGTAGGTGAGCAAAGGTTAACATAAACACTTTCCGGAAGCTAAAAGAAGCACTAAAAAGTACCCGAAACGCACTCTAAATGCAGAATTCTACAGAAATTCAGCAAAAACAGCAAATAAACACTAAAATAACATGCAGAATTAAGGTTTAAATGTCTAGAATAACTTGTAAAGTGTCTGGAATGAAAACTGTCACAAAAGGTACTTCATATCTAGCAAAACTGCACTATTTAGCACTTTAATGAACCGATAATCGAACAAATAACCGGACACTACCCAAAACACCAAAAATAGACTAGAAGCATTGTTTTAGTAATTTAAAGCTAGTTATAATGCTAGAAGACCTTAAAAATCATAAAAACACATAAACACACTTAACCTTCGAATTAACCTTCCAATTTACATCTTCTACCTTCAACTTCCAAAAACTTACATATTACCCCCCCCCCCCCCCTTTATGCCAACCGGCCCAACATGGGCCCATACCCTTTCCCATTAAAATAATAATCTTGATACTTGGATATTGGACATGATAACTAGTGGATAAAGAATTGTTGGAAGATTATATTAAGTAACCTAAAGACCATATTCTCATAACCTTCATTCAAAACCTTCACCATTCTTCTCCTTCCTCTACTCACGGCCAACACACACCACTCTTACATCTCCATTTCCTTCATCATTCAAGGCAATATAAGGTGATTTCAAGGTGTATGAAGATGATCTAAGGAGGCTACAAGTGAAGGAAGTTCAAGGACCTTCTTGGAGAGCTTTTATCCACTCATTTTCTTCATTCTTCCTCTTGTTCTTGTTCTTGTTCTTGCCACTTCCCTAGCAACTAGAGCTAGTAGTAAGCTTCATAATCTATCTTTTGCTTCATGTTAAGCTTATGTACAAGTTACACTTTCAAAGAATATAAACTTTTAAAGATGGTAACATGAAGATCTAACATAATCTAAGTGAAAACAAGTTGTTTTGAAGTTGTTTGATGTATGTGATGAAGTTGTGAATGTTGAAACTTGTGTTTTTGGTTGGATCCATCATGTGTAAGCTTGTTAGAAGCTTAGATCTAACAAGTTTAAGCATGGATCTTGAAAGATCCATGATGAAACTTGATGATGAACATAAAGATCTTTAAAATGAACATAAAAATGGTTTTAGAATATGTTTTCATGGTTTTCAAACCCTAAAACTCATGGATGGTTGGTTTAGTAAGTTAAAGTTTCATAAAAGTTTGTTAAAACTTAACAAGAACACTTGTTTTTGGAAGATCCTTGTATGTAAAGTGTAGATCTAAAATACTACACATTTTTAACAAAAATCAAGTTCATCATAAGGTTTTTCATGATGATTTTAGTGTATGTTACTTGTGAAATTGTTGGAAAATTGATTTTGATGATGAAAAGAAAATAAACACATGTTTTAAAAACATGGGAAACCTCCATTTTTAGGGGAAACTATGTCAAAATTTTTATAAAATTTAAAAATTTTGACACTTAGAAAAATATAAGTTTTGGTGAAACTTATTCCCAAAAAATTCACCTAAAAATATTTATCAAGTTTTCCTAAATTTTATACAAAAATTATAAGTAAGAAGTATGGATTTCTTCAAGTATAAAAACAATATTAAGTATGTATATTTTTAGGGAAAAATATATATATTTAGTGGTCACAAAATTATGTATTATATGTATTAGTGATGTTAGGAACTTGAAAAATACATTAAATACTCCCAAGGAGTATACTACAAAAATACACATACAAATATTTAAGAAATACACAATGATACAAGTATACAAAATTACATATAAAAGGATACATGGACAAATACAAAAATATATATAAATATGCATATATTTCCTACAAAATTAAGGACTTGAACAATTATGGGACTTATTGGACAAATTTTATATTTTTATGGACTTATACAAAAATTATTAGAAGTTATGGAAGAATTATAAAAAAAGGTGACAAGTGACAAAAATGAGTATATATATATATATATTTTAACAAAAAATGACAAAATATATATATAACCAATAAACCTTAAAAATATTATTATTTTTAAGAAATAAAATTCCGGAAAGTAATAAAAATCAAAGAATTGATTTTTGGGTAATTAATACAAATATACAAGTATTTACACTTAAAATACAAGTATACTTTCCTAAGTATACTTACACCCAAAAATAATATTGGGAATATTATTTAACAAATTACTTATATTTATTTTTGGGAAGCAATATAAGTAACATATATTTGATAAGGTTAAAAATATATTATTTTTAACATATAACATTCTCAAATCCTACTTACACAAACATATATTTTTGGGATAAAAATATATATAACAGATACAACACTTAATATATTGTAAAATATATATATAACAAATACAACACTTAATATATTGAAAAATATATACACTAATAATACAAGAACATATACATGTAAGACACGATAAGACACCTTAAATCCAAATAGTAACTTGTACTTTGAGGTTTATAAGTTAGGTGATTAACATACTTAGAGCATCTATAGGTCACGGCATTCAAGTAGCAAGAGGCGGTGAAGCTAGACGCTCAAGACACAAAACAGTGAGTTCATGTCCCCACTTTTAAACGTTTTTACTGTTTTCTAAACTTTGGGAAAAATACATGCACAAGTGGTATGCTTTAAACAAAGGAATCATACGTAGATCATGTCACGAATAGGGTATACGTAAGCACCATCAATCTAGTTTAGACCGAAAGAACAAGGGTTAGATCTAACAGGTCCGGGCAGCCTCACTCTCTTGACAACACATAGTCATGGAGTGTCTTGGATCATAGTCATAGGGTAAACGATGTTAAAAGTCGCCTAGGTTTGGATGCTTCCTATGTCGTCACATATGTTAATGTCCTCACGAAACATTAGTGATCTCAATTCCATTTCATTACATTTTACAATTACATACCATGTTTTTACACAGTTACAAATGTTACATTTTACACAAACTGCATGAATTAACACCAACTTTTGTTGACGATTTTTAAACTTACATGTATTTTAGGAAATTAGTGGATAATGCTCGCGGGCTCCTTTCCAAGATGTTTAGTGTCTAACCTCCGTTGCCATCTTTTGTGGATTTGTTTACTATATCCCATCTTTTGTGGTGATATAGGCAACAAAACCTTGATCTTTGTTATGAAATGGTGTTGTGAACTTTCAAACAATTATCTTTTATTTATGATGTAAACTTTAAACTAAATTCTGTATTTTGGGATAATTTAACTTTGAATGGCAATATGGAGTTTGTTTTATATCATGTAGCATATTTACTTATCGTATGCAATGAGAACCACTCAGATCACACCTCATGCTTCCGATTTTGAAATGGGTGTGATAGATTGGTATCGGAGCTTCGATTGTAGTGAACCAGGATTCCTTCTCGAGTCTAGTCTACAATCCTTAGGATCCTCTCACGAAAACAATTTTTACAAAAGTTTTCATTGCATAAAACTTTCCGCGACATCCACTACATAAACTTGTTTTTCAAAAAAAAAAAAAATCAAGCAAGGACACTATGTGACTTAGGGTGCATAGAAGTAGCACTTATCTTCAACTAGTGACTACTTGAAAAAATGTGTATAACTATATAAATATATATATATATATATATATATATTAAGTAGTAATAATTAATATAGGTATATATGCCATGATTTTTATGTTACAGGTACTTATGTCTTCCTCAGAGAGCAGTGGTTTATCAAAGGAGCACGACCCGATGGCGATTGTCTCTGACGACGAGATTGCCTTAGCTCAAGAGATTTTCACGTCTGACTCCGAGACCAACCCTGAGATGATGAGGATCTCGATGATTTCCAGCCGTTTGCCCTACCCGACTGTCACACCCCAACCGATGGCGGAATCACCGGGGCGCGACACTAGGCGAACCAGATTGCTCAAGAGAATCCATAACGACTATTCATTACCAATATTTAACAAGTTTAATATCCCATACTATTAAACAAACATTCCAACAAATGTCATAACAGATATCACGTCTCTCAAACAAAACAAGTCCGACAACCAAGATTTTTATTGTAGGTTTCTAGACCTCTTAATCTTGATTCGAGATAACCTGCGATTAACCTGTAAAATAAGTTAAAATAATGTCAATACAAAAAATGTATTGGCAAGTATACATGTTTGATATAATAGTAAACTAGAAAAAAGCGTTGCGAATTTCCACATACATAAACGAGATACAACACAACATATATACTAACAAGACAAACACTCAAGCTAAGTTCCGAGATAACTGCGAAGGAGAGGTGTGAAGTTCCTTAACTAAACCCTGTCGGGTGTGAGTCGAACTATAGTACCATACTAGCTAAGGTGGAACATCAACGAGTAAAAGTCCTAGCACATATGTATCAAGTATCACGTGTAAATATGCATACTGGTCATTCGCGTGTGTTAAATAGTTTATGAATATAGCGTGTTTTGATCAGTGTGTTTATGTATAAACGTATGTTACACCCCAAAAGGTGCGTTTTAAAGCGAAAAGGGGGTCAAGTATACTCACAGTGCGTGCTTAGCAAATAGACACGGTCTGGAATGGGGTGGAAAGAGCACTGGATCAGCCTGCGTGCTGGAAAAGAAGTGCGTAAGTCCTCCAAAGTGTTGAAACGGTTGAATTCGGAGTGTCGATTGGGAAACAGAGGCTTCGCACGAAGCTAGTGCCTTCGTACGAAGGTGGTGACTTCGTACAAGTGTTGCTTCCGTTGTCCAAAATCGAGTGTTCTTCGAGTCTTGCTTCGAGAAATCGAGGGTTCATCCCTCCAGCCTTAAGCTACTGATTAAACTTTGAGCCGGAAAGGTCTTTGTTCGAGTCACCGGTGAGAACTTGGGCTGGGTTGTATGAAACCAGTGCCTTCGTACGAAGCCAAGGCTTCGCACATAATAGTCCAGTTTTCACAAGTGGCTGTTGTTGCGTTCGGGGCTGTGTTTTTTCCTGAATCGGATGTGTTTTCGAGTCATATTCATGACGGTTTCGACACCACTTCGTCCCACTATCCAGTGAACGAAATATGTGTCGGCTTGGTCCGTTTTTGTGTAAAAATCAAGTTTAAAAGTGGTTTAAAAGGGGCTTCACTTAGATCTAACACTTGGTGAGTGCAAAATCTGTAGATTTCTAACTTGGGGAGCCGAAGCTAGGCCTAATACACTCGGTTAAGTGTAGATCTGTTGTAAAACAAGAAGATTTGATGGAAAAGATGAAGGTTTTCATGAAAAAGATGGGGTTTAGATGAAAAAGATGAAGTTTGAATTAAAATAGAAGAGTTTTGATGAAATCGAAGATAAACTTGTGGAAAATCGTAGTGGAAAACATTATGTAATCATGTAAAAATGATAAGTCTTACTTGAAAACAGTTGGACAACAACTCGGCAGCGTTTCGGAGTAAATGACAGCAAGTTAGAATGAGTGAGGGTGCTTGGGTATTTATAGGAGAGGTCTGGTGCTCTTGTGTGAAGGCCCTGCCTTCGTACGAAGTCGGGTGTCTTCGTACGAGGCTACACGTTTGGTGTGAAAGGTTTCCGTTCCGTGTATAAGATGCTCGTTTGGTGTGTTTTGTTGCGTTAGTTAGTGCGAGTACTTTAAGTATTTTAGCACGGTATTAATTGTTGCATTACGTTGCGTTACGTTGCGTTTTAGAATGATAAATTGAGTTGCGCGAGTGAGCGTTTAAGCGAGTTTTGACACATAGATAAGAATAATATTTATATATATAAGTAATACTATAATATGTATATATATATATATATATATATAATGTGTTGTTAAGCTGAGTTGATGTTAACGCACGTTGTAGAAGAGGTTTTTTTTCTAAGTTATTACGAAAAGACTTTAAGGAAAGCTTGATTTATGAAAATTTTTCTTATGACGTGGTGTTAAACTGAGTCGATGTTTAAACCAGTGTTGTAAGAAAAGTTTTGTTTGTCCAAAGGTTTTAATTTAAATTAAAAAAAATTTAGAAAATTTTCCATTTATTTCCAAAACATTCGCTAAACAAATAAGTTTTATTTATTTTCAAAACATACGGTAACAAATAGGTTTTAACAGTGTCAAAAGTTTAATTAGCATCGAGTCCCACATGGCATCTTTCCACGAAAGTTTGTTAACATGGCTAAAACACTTATATATAGGAAGTACCAGCGGCGTATCCACCATGTTTTAATCATATTGCCTTCGTCCCGTGGAGCGATGTCGTGTGTGTTGACATGGCATGGATAGGTTTTAGTTTCCTCGGTCCAAGTGATAAGTGGTTGGACCAAGTTCGAGAGGATGATCAAGTAGACTGAGCGGTGAAGTTGATTGCAAACTTAGTTTGCGATAAGAGCATGCGCGAATGGTTCAACGATTGTAATATCGAAGCAGCGTGAATGCTAGGTGCGTTAAGCGTTCAGGCGTCGGGAAGGAAAAGCGATGATATTGTCGAAGCAACGAGATTGATAGATGCGATAAAGCGTTAAAGCATTAAGCGTTGAGAGAGATTGCAACGGTGAAGCGAGATAGATTTCAGGGAAGGTGAGATTACGTTGTTGTAGACTTACGAAAAGTCTAGCGATGGTGCGATCGTGTTGAAAATAGTCTAAATAGTATAAGAGGTCTAATAACGTTCAAATCCACATGGAATTTTCTTCACGAGAATTTGTTAGCATGGCAAAGCACTTATATATAGGAAGTACCAGCGGCGTCATGCTTTGACCACACCGTCTCGGTCCCGTGAATAGATGTCACACTTTGTCGACATGGTTAAGACGCTTATAAATAGGAAGTACCAGCGACGTATCCACCACGCTTAACCACGCTTTTAACGTTATGGCGTCATTAGAACTTACTACGATCTCCATGCACTTACCAAAATAATCCTGTGTGCACCCGTGATTAATTTGGTCCTTGCATGTTTATCATAACTTATTCCAAAGACGCATAGTCGGGGTAAAACATATTATATCATGATATACCATATAGTGCTAGTAATAGAATCTGTGTGTGAATCTAGACTAAGTGTGTGGACTCAAGAGAGTGAACCGAATCGAGAGAGAGAGAGAGAGAGCGAGAGCGAGAGAGAGAGAGAGAGAGAGAGAGAGAGAGAGAAAGAGAGAGTGTCGGCATCGCATATTGAGGCGACATTGGACAATAGAACAATTATAAAGTATAAGTACCAATGTCGAGAATCGTACCATTAACTACGTCATTCTGCGCCTGGTTGGTGTTGATGTTGAAAACTCTTGCTTGGGCTGTGGTTGCTGTTGGAGCTTTTGTTGCGGGTGCTACAGCTTCTGTAGCTACTGGTGCGGTGGCTGCTAGGGCTGCGATGGAGGTGCTGGGAGGGTAGGTGTGTCTTGGTGTCGCGGCCCTGTGCGGCAATGACTGGTGAAGTGACCAAAACAGTTGCAATTGGTGCAATAGCGGCAGTTGGCTCTAGTCTGGTGGTGATAAGTACATTTCTGACACAGGGGAAGAGTCCCAGTGTAGGCACGTCTTGGGTGGACTGGGACTACTCGGAGAGGTTCAGGGTTTAAAACTGTTTGGGGTGGAGTTATTGCTGAGCAATTAAAACACGAGTTCTTTCGCTTGCGGCTGGGCTTGTCGGTGTCTTGAGGCTGTGTGGCGTCGTCATATGACTTAATGGTAGCTTAGTTAGCCTTCTTGGTGGAATCCTTGGAGAAGAATCCAGCCAAGACTCGCTTGTCATTGATTTCTGCGGCTAAGAGATAGGTTTCTTCGATGGTAGCCGGTCTTGCAGCTTCGATAAAATCGCCTACACACTCAGGCAAAGCACAGATGTACTTCTTAATGGCCTTTTCGGGAGTGTCAACTTGGCTTGGCAATGCTAAGCTGTTTGAACCTGGCTGTGAGGCCGGCGTTGTCACCTTCAACTTGCTTGATTTCCCAAAACGCGTTTTCTAGTTTCTAGACTTTGTGGGGAGGGCAGTACTCTTCCTTCATGAGCTCCTTCAGCTCGTTCCAGGAGAGCGCGTAGGCTGCCTCGCTCCCACGTTTGTTATGCTCGGCTGTCCACCAGTCGAGGGCTCTTGATTGAAATACTCCTATAGCACATGTGGTACGAAAATGCTCGGGGCACCCACTCTGACGAAGGGTAACCTCGATGGCATCGAACCACTGAAGCATCTGAGATACACCTCCTTCGCCTGTGAAGACCATCGGGTCACAAGCTTTGGACTGCTTGTAGGAGAAAGTAGTCCTTGGCACATTGGTCTTTGAGTCTTCCGATGTCTGAGAGTCGTTGAGGGATTGAATCTGCGAGACGACTTAAGGAATAACCTTGGCCATTTCCTTGGCCACGAGCGAGGCGATCCTCTTATCGGTGTTTCTTCGATCTTGACGTCGCGAGTTGGAAGCGTTCGAAGACATCTAGACAAAGAGAGAGATTTGGAGTGAGATTCAATCATAATGATTTTGAGAATGCGATGCGATTTAGTGCGTTTTAAAAATTGTCATAGTTGATATAGTAATACGTATTCACATAGGAGACACATAGGAGACACGAAATTCCTAGGTTCTCACGTATTCACATAAGCATGTATGTATGTATGTATATATATGTAGTATATGATTACATGTGCTTATATACATAGAGCGAGGACGCGTTGAAGAGAGAGTTCTTATGTTTTAGTTTTGTTGCGGATATTTCGCTCTTGTTTTAGATTGCGATGGCTGTGCGAGTTGTGCATGTAAAAGCGGGGAAGGGGCATAGCGTTTGAGGTTTCCAGATTTATTGCTCCCCGTTTTCAAAACAAAACCGTAGTTGCATAAAAATCAAAATTCGCAACTTTAAAACACAAAAACACAATAAATTCGATAACACATAAAAATCGGCGATCGCAGGCTAGAAAATAGATAGATGGCGGAATCATCGGGGCGTGGCACTAGGTGAACCAGATTGGTCAAGAGAATCCATAACGACTATTCATTACCAATATTTAACAAGTTTAATATCCCATAAAGTTAAACAAACATTCCAACAAATGTCATAACAGATATCACGTCTCTCAAACAAAACAAGTCCGACAACCTAGATTTTTATTGTGGGTTTCTAGACCTCCTAATCTTGATTCAAGATAACCTGCAATTAACCTGCAACATACGTTAAAATAATGTCAATACGAAAATGTATTGGCAAGCATACAGGTTTGATATAATAGTAAACTAGATAAAAGCGTTGCGAATTTCCACATACATAAACGAGCTACAACACAACATATATACTAATAAGACAAACACTCAAGCTAAGTCGTGATATGACTGCGAAGGAGAGGTGTGAAGTCCCTTAACTAGACCCCGTCGGGTGTGAGTCGAACTATAGTACCATACTAGCTAAGGTGGAACATCAACGAGTAAAAGTCCTAGCACATATGTATCAAGCATCGTGTAAATATGTATACTGGTCATTCGCGTGTGTTCAATAGTTTAAGCATATAGTGTGTTTTGATCAGTGTGTTTATGTATAAACGTATGTTACATCCCAAAAGGTGTGTTTTAAAGCGAAAAGGGGGTCAAGTATACTCACAGTGCGTGCTTAGCAAAGAGACACGGTCTGGAATGGAGTGGAGTGGAGAGAGCGCCGGATCAGCTTGTGTGTGGGAAAAGAAGTGCGTAAGTCCTCCAAAGTGCGGAAATGGTTGAATTCGGAGTTTCGAGTGGGAAACAGAGGCTTCGTACGAAGCTAGTGCCTTCGTATGAAGGCGTGCCTTCGTACGAAGGTGGTGACTTCGTACATGTGTTGCTTCCGTTGTCCAAAATCGAGTGTTCTTCGCGTCTTGCTTCGAGAAATCGAGTGTTCATCCCTCCAGCCTTAAGCTACTGATTAAACTTAGAACCGGAAAGGTCTTTGTTCGAGTCACCGATGAGAACTTGGGCTGGGTTGTGTGAAACCAGTGCCTTCGTACGAAGGCAGTGCCTTCGTACAAAGCCAAGGCTTCATACATAATAGTACAGTTTTCACAAGTGGCTGTTCTCACGTTCAGAGCTGTGTTTTCGCCTGAATCGGATGTGTTTTCGAGTCCTATTCATGACGGTTTCCACTTCGTCCCACTATCCAGTGAACGAAATATGTGTTGGCTTGGTCTGTTTATGTGTAAAAATCAAGTTTAAAAGTGGTTTAAAAGGGTCTTCACTTAGATCTAACGCTTGGTGAGTGCGAAATCTGTAGATTTCTAACTTGGGAAGTCGAAGCTTGGCCCAATACACTCGGTTAAGTGTAGATCCGTTGTAAAACAAGAAGATTTGATGAAAAAGATGAAGGTTTTCATGAAAACGATGGGGTTTAGATGAAAAAAAATGAAGTTTCAATGAAAATAGAAGAGTTTTGATGAAACCGAAGATAAACTTGTGGAAAATCGTAGTGGAAAACATTGTGTAATCATGTAAAAATGATAAGTCTTACTTAAAAATAGTTGGACAACAATTCAGCAGCGTTTCGGAGTAAATGGCAGCAAGTTAGAATGAATGAGGGTGCTTGGGTATTTATATGAGAGTGCCGGTGGTCTTGTGCGAAGGCCCTGCCTTCGTACCAAGCCAGTGGCTTCGTACAAAGCCGGGTGTCCTCGTACGAGGCTACTAGTTTGGTGTGAAAGGTTTCTGTTCCGCGTATAAGATGCTCGTTTGGTGCGTTTTGTTGTGTTAGTTAGTGAGAGTAGTTTAAGTATTTTAGCAAGGTATTAGGTGTTGCGTTACGTTGCGTTTTAGAACGATAAATTGAGTTTCGCGAGTGAGTGTTTAAGCGAGTTTTGACACATAGATAAGAATAATATTTATATATATAACTAATACTATAATATTTATATATATATATATATATAAGTAACTGCGTTTCGAGTTTGCGTTGCGTTTATGCGAGAGCGAGCGAGTAGTTTAAATACTCACTTGATGTAGTAGTGTAAGCGTAAGCGTTATAAGCGTATGCGTTGTGATGTTCGATATAGCGGGTGTAGTAAGCGATGTAGTGCGAAAATATGCGATGTAGCGTAGTAAGCGATATAGTTTGCATTATGATCCGAATCTCTGGTGTTAGGCGTAATGAGAGTAACGAGCGCGAAAGTGCGGGTTGTAACACCGACCTTGGAGATGATGTCCCTTTTGTTGATGATGTTCTAGCCTTTACCATACCCATTCATGACCAACTTATCATCGCACATCCCGATGGTGAGCACATCATCGAGCCTATTCTTATCCACGCTGTTCCTCTCGCTGCCATCCCTGTTGAGGATTGGCCCTGTGTTGTCGACTTAGATGATGATGTTGATGTTCCTGTGTTCGAGGTTGACAACCCTGACGATGATCTTGGCGATGGCGAGGTGTTCAACATCGCAATTCTAGACGTAGCATCCCTTGTTGTCTCTGTCATTGACAATTCTTCTGATTCTGACGCCGACTCCTTCTAGTCAGTGACCTCTTCTGCACTACGAGCCGCAGGCATAGAGGCTTACCCCATAGATGACGACGATGCTATGTCAGCTGTACTTGCTACCCCTACCCATGTCTCGACACCTACTGATACACCTCCTCATACTCCCGCTCGTGTTACCAGTGGCAGCTTCTCACAGCCACCTGTCCATGTGGACCACTCTAGCTGGATCCGACGTATTCGTTTTGCGTCAGCCTTCCCACATACACCCCCTACTCATGAGGGAGAGCCCTTAGGTTACCCACATGTACCACCACCCGAGATGAGCCCATGTTTTCTGCCATCCCGATCTTTCCCACCATTCCCTCCATATGCTATGCCATTATCCGATCTGTATCATCCCTCGCATCACTCTGGATACACCAGAGATGATCTCCTCTCATCACTCCAGCTTCAGGTTTAGATCCTCTGTCGTAGGGTCTATGAGCTGGAGAATGAGGCCGATGCTAGACTGTCACACCCCTTTCTGCGGCGGAAGCATGAGGTGTGATCATGAAAGGTTCTCATTGCATACGAAAGGTAAACATACTACATGCTCATGAAAATGACTTCAAATACCATAATTTGAAAACATAAGTTTGGCGTTTACATCGCTAAGTCGCGTGAAACATTGTCTTAAAAGTTTACAACTTTATTTAAAGATAAACAATAGCGACATCCACGAGCATGGGTCAGACCGCGCGCACATCCATCCTAGTTACCTGAAATACATGTGAGTTTTGGAAAAACGTCAACATAAAGTTGGTGTGAATTCATGCAATTTTTGTATTTCACGTCTGTATACTTTGTATGAAAACATAATTTGTATTTTGTATAAATCAAGTCTTTTGTGTACACCACGTACTCATGTATAAATCAAATATTTCTGTATGTATCAAGTGTTAATGGGTTGCAAAGCCATTAACATGTGACACGACATAGGAAGTCACCAAACCATAGGCATTTTTCTGTAGTCGATTCACGACTGAGACACAAAAACACTGCTTGGTAAAAGAGTGGCCAAGAGTGGGGCTGCCCGGAACCCATTAGATCTAACCTTTTGTTATGCGGTCTTAGTATGTACACGATTAATGGTGCATATGGTACCCTATTCGTGACACGATTTCTCGTATCATTCTTGTATCCATCATACCATTTGTAAACATTGTAATATTTGTAACATGTATTTTACCCCCGAAGTTATAAAACTGAAAACAGTTAAGAGAAAAGGGGGAGCATGAACTCACAACTTTGTGTTCCTGTGCGTCGTAAACTTCACCGGATTTGCTTACTTAACGTCGTAACCTATACGCGTTTTCTTAACCTTAGTCACTAAACTTGTATCGCACAAGTACAGTCACTCTCTTTTGTATTTGTATTGTTGTGTTAAAAATATTTCATATTTTTAACTACGCATCTTACTTATATTATTTCCTCTAAAATAAATATAAGTCTTTTGTGTTTTGCACTTCGCACCCGAATTATGTATCTTGTATTTTGTATGTGTATTTTTATGTTTATACTCCTCATGAGTATTTAGTGTATTTTTAAGTCTTAACACACTAGCACGTATAACACATACTTTATACACTTAGCACAAAAGTTGGTGATAAAATAATATATATATTTTTCTCAAAAATATATACATACTTAATATCCATTTTTATTTTGAAGAAATCCTCATTTCTTATTACCAAAAATTAGGGAAACCTTGGTAATACTTTTAAACACATTTTTAGGGAATAAGTTTCTCAAAAACTTATATTTTTCTAAGTGTCAAAATTTATAAAAATTTTGACAGAGTTTCCTTTAAAAATGGAGGTTTCCCATGTTTTCAAAACATGTGTTTATTTTCTTTTAAATCGTCAACAATCTCCTCATTCAACAATAAACAATATGCAACTAGTTAAAATAGATATAATCGCAGAAATACATGAACTTGTGGTTTTTCCAAAATAGGTAGTATCCTTCCATTATTTTTAGTGGATCTTTGTATAGATCAACTTTGTTTCTTGAAAGTCTCGTTTTTAAAGAAGTTACATCTTTACAACTTTCGGTCAACATTTACAAAAATAGTTATTTTGTCGAAACTTTGTGTTACACAAGTGTTTACATACTCGTGTGTTTGCTAAAATCATTCTTTTTCATGTAAGACTCGGCTTTAGAGAATATGATTTCTTGGACACTCGGTCCTTTAAAAATACCACCTGTAGATCCGTAGATCTATTAGTTTTAATCACTATTTTACAAGTTAAAACACTTTTACACAAGTTCATGATTCGTGTGTGGTAGAGTTTCATCTTCTAACCCTTGTTACACTTAAACAAGCTTTATGTCATAATCCAAGATCATGACTAAACCGGGTTAAATGATGATCCGAGCTACCACGACATAGATCGGGTCCAAATAATCACACAAATCAAATACTACATGATTTACACAACATATGAGCTATTAACCAACATTTTAGTGTTTTAAGTAGACTTTTGTGCTTCAACTTGCATGTTCATAAATTTTAACCGTCATGTATCGTTTTAACCACTTTAGAATAGTTCAAGAAGGTGATTTAAGCAACATACCACTAGCTCGAGGCTAGGGAAGAATCTAAGCGCAAATAGGGTGGATAAAAGCAAAGTAGAGAGGTCCTTCGCCTTCTGTTTGCTCCAAGGTTCCTTATATGCGACCCTTAACACTTGTAGATGATTGGAATGTGAAGATCAAAAACCGAAAATGGATGTATGTTGAGAGGGGTGTTCGGTCGTGAGCTAGGTAGAGAGGGAGAGAGAGTTGTGTTGAGTGAAAAGCTAAGTAAATGTTCATGTGTGTTTAGTGTTAAACTTATAGACAATTCTCAAGGTTATTAACCATAAGATTTTGTGCTATCTAGATACTAAGCACATGGATTATAATATTCATTTGAAGGACAAGGTGTGTCCCCCACATGGGGACGGTTTCTAAAGAGGGGGGGGGGGGTCTTGGTCCGATTCCAACTAATTAGTTGGATATTAGTTAGGTTAAGTAAGTTAGTTAAGTGCTTAACCCGGTTAGTTGTGTGTCGTGTGTTATGACGGGTGTTAGGGTATTCAGGGACCCTAACTGGCTCAGAAAAAGATAAATAATGTTATTAACAATATTTTCATGTTCCGGGTATAGTCCGGTTGTTCGGTTGCATACCGATTCGTTAAAGTGCTAAATTGCACCTTTTAGTGTTTAATAAGTATCTTTTTGTAACACTATCGATTCCCAACACTTAGGGAAATATTCTGGAAAATAAAACGACATTTCTGCAAAATATTTATAAGTCTAAAAGCTGATTAGAGCTGAATTCATTAAAATTCTGCACTTAAAGTGCGTTTCGGGTGCTTTTTAGTGCTTATTTTTGCTTTCGTATTGCATATATATTAAACCCTTGTATGTACTCTTGGGTTTTAATGCATTCTTGCCGTCGGACCTACACCTAGGCTCCAATTTTATAGTCTGACTGCTTTCTGCAGTTCCGTTGACACATAGTGTCTTACTGGTGAGTTTACTTAGTATTTTTGACGCAGCGCTCTCGATTGCATGAAGCAATATTTTGTAGTATACAATGTGCATGAATTCACTTGCTTAGCATCTAATCAGTCAATGTTGACATTTAAGCACATAATTGCAGTCATTAAATAATAATTAAAGTGTACGGAAGTTACCGGTTTTGTGCCAGTTGTCACAGTGTCCCCCCGTTAAAAGAATTTCGTCCCGAAATTCAGGCTGAACTAACTCTCGCAGGAGTCTTCTTGAATAGGTGGGGATAATTTTCTTTGAACTACTCTTCACGTTCCCATGTATACTCGGGCCCGTGCTTAGAGCTCCAACGTACTTTGACAAGTTTCACACTGCTCCTCCTGGTCTTGTTGACTTTCCAGTCGGTAACCTCAACGGGTTGTTCTGTAAATAGGAGGGCTTCATCGATATGCACTTCATCCATCGGGATGATCACGCTTTCTTGTGTTGGACTCTTCTTCAGGTTGGATACATGAAACGTATCATGTACTCCATTAAGTTCTTCCGGTAACTCCAACTTGTATGCCACGGTACCAATTCTTTTCAATATTCTGAATGGTCCGATGTATCGTGGATTCAGCTTTCCACGCTTTCCAAATCTGACTACGCCCTTCCATGGTGAGACTTTTAACAACACTTTGTCTCCCACCTTGAATTCTACCGATTTTCTTTTCGGATCAGCGTAGCTCTTTTGTCGATCTCGAGCCGCCTTAATGCGCTCTCGGATCTGCGCAATCTTGTCAGTTGTTTCTTGTACTAGTTCAGGACCAACCATACGTTTGTCACCAGCGTCTGCCCAACATAGGGGCGATCGGCATTTGCGGCCATACAGAGCTTCGAACGGTGCGGCTTTTATGCTCGTATGATAGCTGTTATTGTAGGAAAACTCAACTAAAGGTAGATGAGTATCCCAGCTGCCGCCTAGGTCCATGATGCATGCGCGAAGCATATCTTCTAACGTTTGTATAGTCCGTTCGCTCTGGCCGTCTGTTTGCGGATGGAATGTCGTGCTCAGATCTAACTGAGATCCAAAGGCTTCCTGAAATGATTGCCAGATTCTTGAGACAAAGCGTCCATCTCTGTCTGAAATGATTGAGATTGGCACTCCATGACGTGCCACAATTTCCCTTAGGTATATCTCTGCAAGCTTTCCAGTGCTATCCTTCTCTCGAATTGGTAGGAAATGCGCGGACTTCGTCAATCGATCAACTATTACCCATATCATATCATGCCCTCTCGGGGTCCTGGGTAATTTCGTTATGAAGTCCATCGAGGTTTGTTCCCACTTCCATACGGGAATCTCGGGTTGTTGTAGTAGGCCGGACGGTTTCTGATATTCTGCCTTAACCTTAGCACAGGTTAGGCATTTTCCAACATAGACAGCAACGTCGCTCTTGAGTCTCGGCCACCAATAATATTCCTTCAAGTCTTGATACATCTTGTCCGACCCTGGGTGGATCGAGTATCTTGACTTGTGCGCTTCATCAAGGATGACTTCTCGTAGGCCACCATAGAGCGGAACCCAAATACGCTTCTTGAAGTATAAGGCTCCCTCTTCGTTTGGCACCATGTATTTCAGCATACCCCGTAGGTATTCAGCTTTACGGTTCTCTCCTTTAAGAGCTTCTTGTTGTGCATCACGAATGCGTGCAGTGAGGTTCGTTTGAATCGTCATTTCCAATGCTCGAACCCTTAGGGTCTTAACCCTTTCTTTTCGGCTCAACACGTCCGCTACAACGTTTGCCTTTCCAGGATGGTACTTAATCTCACAGTCATAATCGTTCAGCAGCTCAACCCAACGTCGCTGGCGCATATTCAATTCCTTCTGATCAAATATGTGTTGTAAGCTTTTGTGATCTGTGAAGATTGTACATCGAGTACCATATAAATAATGTCGCCAAATCTTCAAGGCGAATACCACTGCACCCAGCTCCAGGTCGTGAGTGGTATAATTTCTCTCGTGAACCTTCAGTTGTCTTGAAGCATAAGCGATGACTTTTTGGCGTTGCATGAGCACGCAACCCAAGCCTTGTCGTGAAGCGTCACAGTATACCACGAAGTCTTCAGTGCCTTCGGGTAATGATAGTATTGGTGCATCGCAGAGCTTGTTCTTAAGTAGCTGAAAGGCTTCTTCCTGTTTGTGACCCCAGTCGTATTTCTTGTCTTTCTGTGTAAGGGTCGTTAGCGGTTGAGCTATCTTCGAGAAATTCTCAATGAATCGTCGGTAATAGCCCGCTAAGCCCAAAAATTGTCGAACTTCAGTTGGGGTCTTGGGAGCTTCCCAATTCTTTATTGCTTCAATCTTGGACGGGTCTACATGAATGCCCTTCTCATTCACCACGTGACCAAGAAATTGTACTTCGCGAATCCAGAATTCGCATTTCGAGAACTTTGCATAAAGTTTCTCTTTCTTCAGTAGCTCCAAGATGGTTCTGAGATGTTGCTCGTGCTCTTCTTTCGTTCGCGAGTAAATCAGGATATCATCGATAAACACAATCACGAATTTATCGAGATATGGTTTGCAAACGCGGTTCATCAGATCCATAAAGACCACTGGCGCGTTCGTCAATCTAAACGGCATCACAAGAAATTCGTAGTGCCCATAGCGTGTTCTGAATGTAGTCTTTGGCACGCTTTCATCTTGGATTCTCAGTTGATGGTATCCAGATCGAAGGTCGATCTTGGAATAGTAGCTTGATCCTTGCAGTTGATCAAATAAGTCATCAATCCTCGGTAGCGGATACCGATTCTTGATCGTGAGCTTGTTCAGTTCCCTGTAATCGATACACATCCGCAGTGATCCATCCTTCTTCTTCACGAACAATACTGGAGCTCCCCAGGGTGAGAAGCTTGGCCTTATGAATCCTTTATCCAACAACTCCTGAAGTTGTGTAGATAATTCTTTCATTTCGGGTGGCGCAAGTCGATAGGGTGCCTTGGCTACAGGAGCGGCTCCTGGAACCAAGTCTATGTGGAATTCGACTTGTCGTTGTGGAGGTAGTCCTGGCAGATCTTCAGGAAACACATCAGGAAATTCCTTCACCACAGGAATGTCTTCGAGTTTTGCCTCCACGGCCTTCTTGTCTATAACGTGTGCTAGGAAAGCGACACATCCTTTCCTTAAGCACTTCTGTGCCTTCATACAGCTGATGATACGAAGAGGCGCGTCTCGTTTTTCTCCATGCACGATGAGAGTTTCACCATTCGCTAAAGGGATGCGAATGATTTTCTCATAACAAATAACTTCAGCTTTGTTCTTGGACAACCAGTCCATCCCGACTACTACATCGAAGCTACCCAATTAAATAGGCAAGAGGTCGATGCTAAATCTTCGTTCACCAAGTTCTAGCGTGCAGCCTCTAACAACTTCGCCCGATTCAACAAGTTTACCATTGGCTAGTTCTATGGAATAAGGAATTTCTAATCTACTAGATTCTATTCCAAGTATGCGTTTAAATTCCACAGACATGAAACTATAATCGGCGCCAGTGTCGAATAATATGGATGCAAAGTGATTGTTAATGAGGAACGTACCGTTGACCACATTAGGGTCCTCGCGTGCGTCCCTTGCTCCAATCACAAATGCTCTAGCCTGAGCATTGTTTCTCTCTGGGCAGTTCTTCATGAAATGATCATTGCTTCCACACTTGAAGCATCCTTGGTTCTACCCTTTCCCGTTACCATTCTTGTTACCAGCACCGTTTCCACTTCGATTCTTTCCTATTCCCCAACAGTCTTCTGTTTGATGACCCAATTTACCACATTTGTCACATCTTGGGATGCGACAAGCACCTTCATGATGGTGTTTACACCGATGGCATTTGGGCAAGATGCCCCGGTATCCCCTTGCTGGTGCGTCGTTCATGGCTGCAAGAGGTTTCGCCCCTTGAGGCGGGTTAGGGTCACGCTTCTTGTTGGAGCCTTTGTTGTTACGAGTTGCTTGATTCAAGTTTGCATATTTCCTTTTCTTGTCGCCAGACGACTCAGCATGCGTCTCGGCATTTTCTGTTGGGTTCAGTGATAGCGTCTTCATTCGAACACAATTTTCAGTAAGGCTGACAGCCAGAGTTACAGCCTCGGTGATTGTTTGTGGTTTGGCCGACGTCACCATGCCACGAAACTCTGAGGCCAGTCCCCAAATGTAGCGTTCAACACGCTTGAATTCGGGAGTCACCATGTAGGGAAGCACTCTGGACAGATCGTGGAACCTTCGAGTATAACCATTAATGTCAGCACCTTCCATGGTCAAGTGCCAGAACTCCGTCTCCAGCCTTTGGAGTTCAGCACGAGAGCAGTACTTCTCTCTCATTCTTTCCTTCAGTTCCTCCCAAGTTAAGCCATAAGCAGCATCATCGCCCAAGGTTTAGACTTGCAGGTTCCACCAAGTCAGAGCTTCATCGACAAACAACCCAGTAGCAAAGGTGACTTGTTGATCCGCGGTACACTTGCTCATGTGAATAGTAGCTTCAGTCTTCTCCGTCCAGCGCACAAATGCTACTGCACCTCCTGTGCCATCATAGTTCGTCGGCTTGCAGTCGAGGAACTGCTTGAAAGTGCAGCCTGGAATTGATTCAACCAATTCACATGTGAGCAATCGAAGAAATAATGAAACAAAGACCGTTCATAAATTTCCTCATGCTTAGCACAGTGTCTTAAGGTTACCTTGAGCTGCATTGCCTCCAGACGAATCTCCATTCCCATTACGCCTAGTGTTGCTTGGTCCACCACTGTCTTGAGTTCGGTTCGCCTCGTACTGGGCGATAGCAGCGGAGATCCTTTCCTCCAGTAGGGCGTTCAGCTCATCAGCAGTTCTTGGCAGTGGGGGAGGAGGAGGTTGATCGTCATTGCGAGCATTCACAGCTTTCCTGGGTGCCATGTTCTGACAGAACATAACACAACAGGGTTACACATTTGTTTGATATCGTCCTACTAGGCAGTACTAGTATATATATTCACAGGTATATATCACATAAGTGACATCAAACAATTATTACTCTAGCAGAGTACTTAGTAGGCTTGCACTGAGGGAATCTATACGTGACAAGACTTGCTGTGATTTTTGTGCACTGAATTCCATAATTATGTATGCATCCATAATTACGTAACTCCTTGCACAGTCCGCACAGTTTGTTTCATCCTCGTATTTTCTTCCTTCAGGTAGGCCATTGCTCTCAGGTAAAGTCACATATACTTGTGACATTCTACTTCTAGTACATGCTAATTATCACACATAATTGCAAGTAATTTCTAGTCAACGACAAGTGCTACTCAAGTGCACTCTAAGTCTCGTAGTGTGTTTTCTAGACTCATGTAGACAGTTTCAGGCAGTGGATGTCGCGGGACGTTTTATGCAATGAAAACTCTTTGAAAATTGTTTTCGTGAAAGGATCCTAGAGATTGTAGACTAGACTCGAGAAGGAATCCTGGTTCACTACAATCGCAGCTCTGATACCAATCTGTCACACCCCTTTCTGCGGCGGAAGCACGAGGTGTGATCATGAAAGGTTCTCATTGCATACGAAAGGTAAACATACTACATGCTCATGAAAATGACTTCAAATACCATAATTTGAAAACATAAGTTTGGCGTTTACATCGCTAAGTCGCGTGAAACATTGTCTTAAAAGTTTACAACTTTATTTAAAGATAAACAATACCGACATCCACGAGCATGGGTCAGACCGCGCGCACATCCATCCTAGTTACCTGAAATACATGTGAGTTTTGGAAAAACGTCAACATAAAGTTGGTGTGAATTCATGCAATTTTTGTATTTCACGTATGTATACTTTGTATGAAAACATAATTTGTATTTTGTATAAATCAAGTCTTTTGTGTACACCACGTACTCATGTATAAATCAAATATTTCTGTATGTATCAAGTGTTAATGGGTTGCAAAGCCATTAACATGTAACACGACATAGGAAGTCACCAAACCATAGGCATTTTTCTGTAGTCGATTCACGACTGAGACACAAAAACACTGCTTGGTAAAAGACTGGCCAAGAGTGGGGCTGCCCGGAACCCATTAGATCTAACCTTTTGTTATGCGGTCTTAGTATGTACACGATTAATGGTGCTTATGGTACCCTATTCGTGACACGATTTCTCGTATCATTCTTGTATCCATCATACCATTTGTAAACATTGTAATATTTGTAACATGTATTTCACCCCCGAAGTTATAAAACTGAAAACAGTTAAGAGAAAAGGGGGAGCATGAACTCACAACTTTGCGTTCCTGTGCGTCGTAAACTTCACCGGATTTGCTTACTTAACGTCGTAACCTATACGCGTTTTCTTAACCTTAGTCACTAAACTTGTATCGCACAAGTACAGTCACTCTCTTTTGTATTTGTATTGTTGTGTTAAAAATATTTCATATTTTTAACTACGCATCTTACTTATATTATTTCCTCTAAAATAAATATAAGTCTTTTGTGTTTTGCACTTCGCACCCGAATTATGTATCTTGTATTTTGTATGTGTATTTTTATGTTTATACTCCTCATGAGTATTTAGTGTATTTTTAAGTCTTAACACACTAGCACGTATAACACATACTTTATACACTTAGCACAAAAGTTGGTGATAAAATAATATATATATTTTTCTCAAAAATATATACATACTTAATATCCATTTTTATTTTGAAGAAATCCTCATTTCTTATCACCAAAAATTAGGGAAACCTTGGTAATACTTTTAAACACATTTTTAGGGAATAAGTTTCTCAAAAACTTATATTTTTCTAAGTGTCAAAATTTATAAAAATTTTGACAGAGTTTCCTTTAAAAATGGAGGTTTCCCATGTTTTCAAAACATGTGTTTATTTTCTTTTAAATCGTCAACAATCTCCTCATTCAACAATAAACAATATGCAACTAGTTAAAATAGATATAATCGCAGAAATACATGAACTTGTGGTTTTTCCAAAATAGGTAGTATCCTTCCATTATTTTTAGTGGATCTTTGTATAGATCAACTTTGTTTCTTGAAAGTCTCGTTTTTAAAGAAGTTACATCTTTACAACTTTCGGTCAACATTTACAAAAATAGTTATTTTGTCGAAACTTTGTGTTACACAAGTGTTTACATACTCGTGTGTTTGCTAAAATCATTCTTTTTCATGTAAGACTCGGCTTTAGAGAATATGATTTCTTGGACACTCGGTCCTTTAAAAATACCACCTGTAGATCCGTAGATCTATTAGTTTTAATCACTATTTTACAAGTTAAAACACTTTTACACAAGTTCATGATTCGTGTGTGGTAGAGTTTCATCTTCTAACCCTTGTTACACTTAAACAAGCTTTATGTCATAATCCAAGATCATGACTAAACCGGGTTAAATGATGATCCGAGCTACCACGACATAGATCGGGTCCAAATAATCACACAAATCAAATACTACATGATTTACACAACATATGAGCTATTAACCAACATTTTAGTGTTTTAAGTAGACTTTTGTGCTTCAACTTGCATGTTCATAAATTTTAACCGTCATATATCGTTTTAACCACTTTAGAATAGTTCAAGAAGGTGATTTAAGCAACATACCACTAGCTCGAGGCTAGGGAAGAATCTAAGCGCAAATAGGGTGGATAAAAGCAAAGTAGAGAGGTCCTTCGCCTTCTGTTTGCTCCAAGGTTCCTTATATGCGACCCTTAACACTTGTAGATGATTGGAATGTGAAGATCAAAAACCGAAAATGGATGTATGTTGAGAGGGGTGTTCGGTCGTGAGCTAGGTAGAGAGGGAGAGAGAGTTGTGTTGAGTGAAAAGCTAAGTAAATGTTCATGTGTGTTTAGTGTTAAACTTATAGACAATTCTCAAGGTTATTAACCATAAGATTTTGTGCTATCTAGATACTAAGCACATGGATTATAATATTCATTTGAAGGACAAGGTGTGTCCCCCACATGGGGACGGTTTCTAAAGAGCGGGGGGGGGGGGGGGTCTTGGTCCGATTCCAACTAATTAGTTGGATATTAGTTAGGTTAAGTAAGTTAGTTAAGTGCTTAACCCGGTTAGTTGTGTGTCGTGTGTTATGACGGGTGTTAGGGTATTCAGGGACCCTAACTGGCTCAGAAAAAGATAAATAATGTTATTAACAATATTTTCATGTTCTGGGTATAGTCCGGTTGTTCGGTTGCATACCGATTCGTTAAAGTGCTAAATTGCACCTTTTAGTGTTTAATAAGTATCTTTTTGTAACACTATCGATTCCCAACACTTAGGGAAATATTCTGGAAAATAAAACGACATTTCTGCAAAATATTTATAAGTCTAAAAGCTTATTAGAGCTGAATTCATTAAAATTCTGCACTTAAAGTGCGTTTCGGGTGCTTTTTAGTGCTTATTTTTGCTTTCGTATTGCATATATATTAAACCCTTGTATGTACTCTTGGGTTTTAATGCATTCTTGCCATCGGACCTACACCTAGGCTCCAATTTTATAGTCTGACTGCTTTCTGCAGTTCCGTTGACACATAGTGTCTTACTGGTGAGTTTACTTAGTATTTTTGACGCAGCGCTCTCGATTGCATGAAGCAATATTTTGTAGTATACAACGTGCATGAATTCACTTGCTTAGCATCTAATCAGTCAATGTTGACATTTAAGCACATAATTGCAGTCATTAAATAATAATTAAAGTGTACGGAAGTTACCGGTTTTGTGCCAGTTGTCACATAGACGATTGTCCCCACCAGACTTCCCACCACCAGTTACACCACCACCACCATCCTCACCACCACCAGCATTTCCACCACTACCTGTTCATGCACCTATTGATGGTTATGCCGCTCGAGTTCTTACTCTTGAGCAGCAGGTGAGTTTGCTGACTCAACGAGTCCACGAGCTCGAGGATGAGGTAGCTCATCTCTGCAGTTGGGTTTTCCCTACACCTACACCCCCACCCTCTCCACCATCCCATTAGGTTTTCCATTATAGGTACTTTTGTTGGAGCAATATTTTTGGATATGAAGACTGAATCCGAGATTTGGGTACAAGTTGAAGACAAATGATCGCCAACGTAAAGAAAGATATTTTTCCTTTATATGTATTAAACTTGTACTGATTGGGTGATGTAACCCATATGCATTTTTGTTTTCTTCACAAACAATTATGTAACAAGTTTTCCTGATATATATAAAAACGTGGTGATTATCTTTGTGACACATTATTATTTATCTATTTATGCATGCTTGTTGCTTGTATGAATTGATTTATATGTTTGGTGGATTGTTTGGTTGTGTTTATATATGTATATATATATCCTTTTGTTATCTAGTATGGTGGTATCAGATAAATGCCTGACCATGTTGTGTTGTGTTTTGAAAGAAACATGCCACCCAGGAGAATGGTGAACACCCGAGGTTCTAACCCACCCCCACCGATGCCGAGGACTGCTGAAGAGTTGTGCTCACTTCTTGAGAAAAGGATTTCAGAAGCTATCGCCTAGTACGAGGCGAACCGTGCTGAGCACAGTGGAGGCTCAGGAGGTACTGGTTGAAATGGTCATGGAGATTCATCTGGAGGAAACCCTAACCAAGGTAACGTTGAGTTGATTTGCTACACTTTGATGGAACTTATGAACGATCTTTGTTTCAATGTTTGCTCATTCACGAATCGGTTGAATAAATTCCAGGTTGCACCTACAAGCAATTTCTAGACGGCAAGCCACTAAATTATGACGGCACTTGAGGTGCAGTGGCTTTCGTGCGCTGGACGGAGAAAACTGATTCCATGATCCGAATGAGCAAGTGCACCGCGGATCAACAAGTTACTTTCGTTACTAGGTTGTTTGTTGATGAAGCTCTGACTTGGTGGAACTTACAAGTTCAGACTCTGAGTGATGATGCGGCTTATGGTATGTCTTGGGATGACTTAAAGGAAAGGATGAGGGAGAAGTATTGTTCACGTGCCGAACTTCCGAAGTTGGAGACCGAATTCTGGAACTTAGCTATGGTTGGTGCAGATATCGTAGGGTACACCCATAGGTTCCATGATCTCTCGAGAGTGATCCCCTATCTTGTGACTCCTGAATTTAAGCGCATCGAGCGCTATATTTAGGGATTGGCTCCAGAGAATCGTAGCATGGTGACTGCACCAAACCCTACCACCATTACCCAGGCTGTAACTCTGGCTGTCAGCCTTACTGAAGATGCTGTTAGGTTGAAGAAGTTATCGCTGAAGATAACTGAGAAAATGGAAACTCATGTTGAGTCGTCTGGGGATAAGAAAAGCAAACACTCGAGCCTTAATCAAGCAACCCGCAACAACAACAAACACTCCAATAACAACAAGAAGCGAGATTCAAATCCGCCCTGTGAGACGAAGACGTTTGCTGCTGCAAATGAAACTGGAGTTAAGAAGTATCTTGGCAACCTGCCCAAGTGTTATAAGTGCAAGTATCACCATCTGGGTGCTTATCGTGGGCCGAACCGCCGAAGTGTGAATAATGTGGTAAACTGGGTCATCGTACATGTGACATATGTGCTTGTGTAATCATTGTAGAAAATCTGAACAATCCAATATTAATAAAACAGTGTGTTTTGATCACAATGTTTGTTATTTATGTTTGATATTTTGCACGTTTTGACTTTTGATCGATTTTGAACCCTATATCGCTTTCTGGAAAGTTATACGCAAACTGATGCGTAAAGTGTCACACCCCGACCGCGTAAAACAACAAATCGCGGCGGAAACATCGGGGCGTGTTGCGACAGATTTAATTGTTTCATAACCATGGCATACAAAGTTGTATTTTATTTATAAACAAAGGTGTTACATTGTTTCAAACAGGAAATTAAAGAGTTCAGAACATAATTAAACATAGTCTATCTTCTTTTAAAGTCTCTAAGGCACAGGTCCGCCCTAGTATCATGAACAACATCCTATGGAAAAGCACCTGAAAACACATGTGAAAATAGGTACGTCAGCATAAAAATGCCTGTGAGATACATAGGTTTTGTGAAAATAAGATTCATGACTTTTGTTTGAGAAAATGTTTAGTCATGAACCTTGTTATTTGCTTTGTCTTGTAAATCATTTGAAAACAATAAGACCAGATGATATGTATAAGTACTTGTCAGGTTAAATAAATGACCATGTAAAAAGATGTGTTTGTATAAGATAAGTTGTTTTGTAAATCAATGTCTTGTGAAAAGCATGTTATTTGTAATAAATGTTCTATGTCTCAAACTGAAATGATTCAAATAACGTTACGCCATGTAATACCATACAAACACTTATATATAGGAAGTACCAGCGGCGTATCCACCATGCTTGTATCATATTACACACGCATCGCTAACTTAATCACTTAATCAAACCAAACCAACCAATGTAAGAAGTCTATGTTTAACCAAATTGTCAAATGTATTGAATAATATGTCAAAGTGTTTATGTCAAGATGTAAATCATGTCAAATGTCTATGTCAAATATCCATGTCAATGTCTATGTCAAAATATCCATGTCAAATGTCTATGTCAAATATCCATGTCAAATGTCTATGTCAAATATCCATGTCAATGTCTATGTCAAAATGTCATGTATGGCAAGTGAAATGTCTCAACTAAACCATATGCACAAAAACAAAGTATTGAAGTAAAACTTGGTTTAAATCAAAGCTATGTTTTGTGTAAATGCATGCAACTATTTAATATGAACATCTATGCGGTATTGTGAAAATGCATACATCCAAGCCTGGCGACTGTGGTGATAAACCCTTTAAACAAATTAAAGGTCTATCTGTCTTATGTCAACGAATTCGGTCATTCCTTTCTGTCCCCTTACCCTGGGATGTCCGGAACGGGAGTTGTCAATTCCTATGGTACCACTACCTACTAACGAACGGCGTAGCTAATGTTAATGAATGTATTGTCCCATGTAAACAAACCAAATGTCATACCAAAATGTAAACATGTGAAAACAATGCACTAAGTATGTAATCAAATGAACATACATAGCGTGAAATGTCATGTAAAACGATGTACTAAGTAATGCACATAATGGGCACACCTAGCAGGAAATGTCATGTAAAACAATGTACTAAGTAATGCACACAATGGGCACACCTAGCAGGAAATGTCATGTAAAACAATGTACTAAGTAATGCACACAATGGGCACACCTAGCAGGAAATGTAATGAAATCATGTACTATAATGTACTAACGAACATAGCAGGTATATGATGTGAAAACAGGAAAGCATGAAAGTAACAAGTAGGCACATGTGTTCCACCCCAAAACAGTTTGGAAAACAGTAAAAGAGGGGTCTATGTACTCACTTGAGATTGCTCAGTTGTATAAAGATAACCACCAAGCAATGCTAGAGATCTCGGAATCAAACGGCACCTAATATAGGTAACTATGTTAATAACCGGACCTTAATCGGACGACTGGGTAGCATTAGGGTTTGTAAACCAAATGAGTGTCGGAACTCACGTGATATGGTTTAACAAAGCCTACATGCTAAATGAAACTTAACCTAAGTCTTATTGCCCCATTATGATCCGTTTAGGTAGCTTATGCTACTTTAACGCATCGTGCGCGTGAAACGCGTTCGGACCGCCTAACTAGTCCTATGATAAGTATTATATGCCTAAACATGTTACATAATCCGTTACGTGACAAAAGTTTAGGTTACATATGCTAAATTACCAATTATGTATGAAAAGGGTATTCTGGTAATTTACCTAAGGCATATAAACTACCTATCATACAACTACTTAAACGTCGTGACCATAAGGTATAACCTCGGAAGGTTATTCCCTACACTATGGTCACCTAATGTATTTGGTCGGATCCTAATGATCGACCAAACTGGGTCGGGTTCGAAGGTATAGGCGATTTATTAGATCGCCTACCCTACGACCCTAGACAACGTGGTAATCAGTGGGCATAGTCCCAAGGGACCATGACCATCGTGATTACAATCACGTTGCGAAGTTCTAACGAACTTCGCATTGACCATTACTGGTCAACGCTGAAAGTCAAACAAAGTTTGACTTTCTGACTCGAAAAGCAGTAAAAATAAGGAAAAGAACGAAAGAATACTTACGAAGGGTCCCTGAATGCTAATCTAGATCAGTATAGTTCAGGTATGAAACAAGGTTTCAACTTAGAACACAACTAATAAGATTCTAGTTCCTTAAAACAATGAAAGGCATGGGGTATATATAGTTTTCGGGTAACCGTTAGGATCGTTTCTTGAATAACGTGATCGAATCTCGTGCGTACACTTGTCGGAAAGGTTATGGAACCACATATGCTCCTTAACTTAGTGACACAACAACTTAAAACATGTGGTTAAGGATCAATTAGTTGCAACTTGTATTTAAAACATTAAATCTGGTCCAGATCATGCAGTCGCGTAGCGCGACTGGTAAGGCTTTAGGCGTCGCGCTACGCCACTGACCCATCTGATTCAGAAATGTTTCTAAATTGGCAGAAATGGTCCCTGTTGTGTTTTAAGCCCTTTTTCGATGCGTTTGAACCCCGTTAACCTCATTTCAAGGCTCTAAAATGAAGTTAAAGTATAGGGAACTCAAAACATACTCAAAAATATGCCGGATGATGGTTCGTTTGGTCGTACGAACGCGATGTTCGCTTAATTACGACGGAATGCGCATAAGCGCGAAAAACGATCTAAATGACGCGACGAATGGATTTTTCTTAAGGCGAACACTAAAATATAATGTAGTCATGCTTTCATAAATTTTTGGATGTCCGGATGTATTCAGAACGTAAGTTATGCGCGAAAGTGCAAACTTGTGCACTTTTTGACACTTTTAGTCCCTGAATGTTCCAAAAGTTTATTTTAGCACACCAAACCCCTCAAAGCCTATTTCTAAGCTATGTAAAGGATATTTAAGGTGTGTTTAACTTATGGTCATGTTCCGGAATGTTCGTTACAGTTCAAATTGACAAACTTTTGCAGTTTGTCATATTTAGTCCCTGTAAGCGAATTAACTTGTTTTTGCCATACCAAAGCCTTCAAAACTTATTTCTAAGTTATGTAAAGGTTATTTAAGGTATGTTGAGTATATGTTGATGTTCCAGAGTATTTCTCGCATTAAACTGAGTACGTTTACGCACTAGTTTGCGTATAACTCTCCAGAAAGCGATGTAGAGTTTGAAATTACATAAAAGTCAAAACATGAAAAATGTATAACATAACAAAACAGACATTGGGATCAAATAACATTGTTTTATTGATAACAGAACTGTTCATAGTGATTACAAGCACAGTTGTTACATAAACGTAATCAGTTTAACGCGACAAACACTCCGGAATAGCAACATAAGCTTAACATACCTTAAATAACCTTTACATAACTTAGAAATAAGTTTTGAAGGTTTAGTATGGCAAAAACAAGTTTATTCGCTCACAGGGACTATTTACGTCAACTTGCAAAAGTCTGGCATTTCGTAAGGCAACGTACAGTCTGGAACTTGATCATAAGCTAAACATACCATAAATAACCTAAACATAGCTTAGAAATAAGCTTTGATAGGTTCGGTGTGCGAAAATATGCTTATTTGATCTTACAGGGACTAAAAGTGTCAAAAACGGCGTAAGTTTGCATTTACGCGCATATCTTACGTTCTGACCACATCTGGACACCCAAAATTTTTGCAGACACTAAAATATTTTTATTTTAGTGATCGGCATGCAAAAATATTTTTATTTTGTGAACTTTCTACAAGTATAAATAGCCAAGCATTTAATTTGTTTCAAGCACCCTTGATCTGATTTCTCTAAGTTGAAGTTGTTAAACTTCATACCTGAGATTTTAAGATCAAGTTCTCTCTAGCAAGGACCCTTTGTAAGCTTCCTTCATTCTTTTATCGCTTTCCAAGCGTGAAAATGTTCAACAGAAAGTTCGTTTGAACTTTGTAACGTGATTGTAACCACGATGGTTATAATCCTTAGCGATTATACCTACTGATTACCACGTTAACTAGGTGTAGTGACGAGTCAAAGTTTCGGTCAAAATGCGTTTTAGCACGCATTTTGCAACGAAACTACTTTTAGGTATCAAAACACTTTGTTTTGATACCAAATCAGTTTTCTAAGTTAGTTAAACATGTTTTGACATGTTTAACTCGTCACTATTAGTTTAGTGCTTGTTTAGGGTCGTAAGTTAAGCGGTCTAAACAACCGCTTAGACTTTCAAACCTGACCCGTTTGGTCGATCATTAGGATCCGACCAAGCATGTTTAGTGATCATAGTTGCATAGGGAATAACCTCTGAGGTTATACCTTATGATCACATAGGATTGATTAGTTATTTGTTAAGTAGCTTGTATGCCCATAGGAAACGACCAAAATGCCCTTTTAAAGCATAAATCCGTATTGTGCATATGTGAACATATTTTTGACATCTAATCTGAATTAGTAACATGTTTAGGCATAATTGGGCATGTAAGACTTGACATAGCACATAGTTAACCATCCGACCATAGTTTTGCGCAAACGACGCGTTATAGTGGCTTAAACTACCATAACGGGTCGAAACGGGTCAAGAGCACTTAGTTAAACTTTCAAATCAGAATGTTAGCCCTATTAAATCATACCATATGAGTTCAAATACTCATTTTATTTATAGAACATCATTCTATCCTATCTCCCGGTTTAGGATCCGATTATTAACATAGTTACTTATACTAGGTGCCTTATTGATTCGTGATCCTTGAAGCCTTATTTGGTCTTATTCTCAAGACTATTAGGCAATCCCAAGTGAGTACATAGTTCCCCTCTTTTACTACTTTCAAATACTTTGGGGTGATACACATGTGCATACTTGTTACTTTCGTGTTTAATTGCTTTTATGACATAAACATGCTAGTTTCACCTAGTACACATATAGTACATGCTTTCAATTATGTTTTGCTATGCATGTTTACTGAGCATGCTGTGACAACCCTCATAATTACAGGTATCCGTACAATAAATTAATATTAAATTTGTGCTTAATGACTGTGCTTGATTTCAACTGATGATTAAACTGCTTTTCGATTTCTGTTACATACATACATGTGCATCACATTTCATACTGTCACGCCATTCATTACATACAAACTTTAGTGGCAAACTTGATGCACAAAGCACAGTTAGCACAGCGAGCGGATAACTCAGAATTATGCAGACAATGCCAGCATATAGACAGACATTGTTTTGAGGCCCAGTATAAGCCAGAGACAAGGTACTACACTAGTATGGAGTGTAGGGAAGTAAGGACCATAAAACTGCGTCACTAGGTGATAGTTTAAGTGCCTAAAACCCACTTAAAGTGCAGAATTCTGCATTTATTCACAAAATTCAGCATTTTAACATGCTAGTAATGTGCAAAAATATGGCAAAATGGTCCTGTATGCTTTCCTAAGTGTCGGGAATTGAAAGCGTCACAAAAAGTTACATAAAGGACACTATACGGAATAACATAGCACTTTAACGGAACGGTATCTAACCGAACAACCGGACATTAACCGGAACACAAAAATATTGTTAAAAACACTGTTTCACTTTTTCTAAGCTAGTATTGGTTCCCGAACACTTAAACACACTACATATTATATGTAACACATTAAACACTAGACTTTTACCGCATAACCTTCCACTAATTAATTTAGTTACCATCAAATTGCAATTTAACCCCTTTCCCCCCTTTGTGACCGTCCCCATGTAGACCCCACCCAAAGATTATTCCAAATCTTCCATAATATCCCTTAAATATTTCCTTGAAATTGTAATTGATTTGCTTGTACTCTTGGTGACACATTATCCATTGAGTAGTTTAATAAATATCACTTATCTTCTTCACTTTAATCACCACAAAAATTCTCTTCCTCCCTCCCCACTAAGCTCACGGCCGAACATATTCCACACACCACCATATTTTTGTTGCAAGTTCATCCATTTCAAGTGAAATACAAGGAGCTAGAAGGTGATTAACGAAGTGTGGAACTCACGGATCTTGAAGGACCTCTACCACAAGGTTTTATCCACTCATTTTCTCCATTGTTCTTCCCTAGCTTTAAGCTAGTTGTAAGACTTCCTTAAACCCTTGTTTATTTCATATTCTTAGTGGTTAATAGATATTCTCTGATGAAATAACTAGAACACTAAAAGACTTGAATCTTGAATCATGAAACATAAGCCTAAATAAGATGAAACATGATGAAATAATGCTAGTATGATGTTGTTTAGTGAATGTATGATGTTTACTTGATGATTACGAGTAATCTGATGATTGATCATCATATGGAACTTGTTAGAGTATGATTAAAAACATGGTTTAACAAGTTAGAGGTGATTATGTGCTTTCATGAAATAATCCTCTTCTAGACTAAACATGAACTTGAAAGAAAAAAAATGATTTTTTCTTACAAAGTAATAAACCTAGTGAACTAGTAAACTTGTAAATCCAAGGCTTGTGAATGATTTTTCTAAACAAACCAAGTTTAAAAGACGGTTTTCGAAAGATCATGATTCTTACATATACTTACACTATTTTTGGAAATAAAGTAAGTATATGGATGCTAGTAAAACAAGAAAATGTTGTAAATAAATGTTTTTGTAAAATGAGTTCACAAGTTGTGAACATCTAAAAATCCCGAGAATGAGATTTTAACAAACATAAGCACACTTTGGAGGGTAACTAAACCCACTAAGCACTTTACCAAGTTACTACGTGTTTTTACGAAAACTCAAGTTCATGTTATTATGTAAGGTGCATTGTTTTTGCACTTGGTAAGCGTAATATTGTTTAGAGTTTGGTTGTTGATGGTTTGTATGATTTTTGGAAAAGAAAATTATATGCTTATTAGCATGGACACCCCCATTTACAAAGGAAACTATGGCGAAATTTTCTAAAAATTCCAACACTTAGAAAATATTTTCTAACAAGTGTTTACAAATATGTTATAACTTTGTTTTCCAAAATTAACTTCGCCATAGGTTTTATCACAAAAATACGAAGTATCGGAGGTTGATTTTTACAAATAAAATGGATAAATATATATTTAGAATATATATTTTATATTAAGACACTTGTGTGGATATTTGTTTATTTTGTGGACTAGTTATATTATTTTAGGGTAAAATAATATAACTTAACAAATTACCATGACAAATACAACTCCAAAAATAATAATATCAAAAATCACAAGGAATAAATATTTAAGTTACACGCTTGATATTGTGAAACCGAACGCAAAAACGTAACTTATAAAATATTCCAGAAAATACTCTTACACATATATTTTTGGTAAACATTATTTTGGGATACATTATTTTGACAAATAACTTATATATTTTCTAAGTGGGACTTAAAAATACAATATTTCGGAGCTACAAAATACATGTATAAATACCCCCATCCTTGGGAAGGAAATACGAAGCTAAAATACTTGAGAAGTATTAATGCGAAATATTGTTTAATCAGTTATTCCAAAACAAAATATAATTTAAAGTTAAAATAATTATTATTTTAACAAATAATTATAACTTGGAATAATATTCGGAGACATAAGAAACACAACTCAAAAACATTAAACTCTAAGCCAAGGCACGGCCCGTTCGTCTAATAGACGTTAGTACACTGTAGGTAGTCGTGATTAGCTGCGGAGATTTGAGTTGACGATACTGAAGACGCACTACTGTGAGTTCATGCCCCCCTTTTCTTTTAACTGTTATCAGTTTTATACTTCGGGGGTGAAATACATGTTACAATTATTACAGACATTTTATACGTGGTATGGTTAGCTTAAGGAGGGTTTACTACTTAGATCATGTGAAAGGTGGGTATAACACTTAAGGCCATTAATCCTCATTGTAGGAGCGAGGGATATGAGTGATAGATCTATTTGGGTGTAGCGAGCCCACACCCATGCGGACCAGGGTGGCCCATGTGGTAACTATGTCTTATTCCCGGAGACGAGTTTGCTAGGTTTGAGTACTTCCTGCACCGTTTCACACATACCAGTGGCTTTGCAACCCATTGGTGATCTCTTTTTCCTTATTGCTACATACCAGGGAGATTCATACATACAAGACATACTTTAAAGGTTTATTCACATACACTTACACATGAACTCGCTCAACTTTTGTTGATTTTTCAAACTACATGTATTTCAGGAAACTAGTGGATCTGGAAGGGTATGCATGTGTCGTCAAGCTGCATTTGAATAAAAGATGTTATCCAGAGTTACTGAGTTTAGAGGGTGTATTCCTTTCCTAGACGGGATACATAATTCTAAACTCAGGTTTTATTTAAGTACTTTTGTTGAGTCTTGTGAACTCGTTTAAACACGTCATGGCTTGTAACTTAATTCGGTATTGATGTTTTCAAACAATGGTATTGTGGTGGTTTCTAAACTTTATTAATGGATAAACATCTCGTGTTTTTATCATATAGCATTGTTATGATTGTCGCTATGGTATTAAGAAGTCACACCAAATAAACCACGCTTCCGCAAAAGCCACGGTGTGACAGCTTCGTATCAGAGCCTTGATCATAGCGAACTAGGATTCTTTCTCGAGTCTAGACTATGATCATCAGGGCTCTCACGAAAATGTTTTCAAACATTTTTACATTGCATACACTAAACGTCCAGATCCAGGGAACAAACATTTTGACAAACAAAAGGCACAAATACACATTTCAAAACTTATATTTTCAGTCTTAGAGACTGAGGGAGGATCAGTCTTAGAGACTGAGGGAGGATCAGTCTTAGAGACTGGGGAGATTGAGTCTTAGAGACTTGGGAAAATTTGGTCTTAGGATCCAGGGAGTCAGTCTTAGAGACTGGGGAAATTTGGTCTTAGAGACCAGGGTGTTAGTCTGAGAGACTAGGGAGTTCAGTCTGAGAGGCTGGGTAGGATAGTCTTGGGAAGACTAGGATGATTACTTGTTTACATTGTTATTACTTGCATATTTATTTTCCGATTGTTGATATATGTGCATATGTGTGATTGTTTGTCATAGACACCATGTCATCATCCTCCGAGAGTGGAGTGTCAGACACCATAGACCCGATAGCTATAGTTTTAGATGACGAGATCCTTCCAGAGGACGAGGTTTACACTTCAGATACTACGAGTAGTGACGACGATGACTTCCAGCCCTTCGCCTTACCGGAGTTCGGAGATGATTTACCTTTAGCTGATGGTTTTCTCGATGGGGATTTACCTCTTGCTCAGATCCCTGCTCCTGTTCCCCTTGCGGCACTTCCTGTTGAGGATCTTCCACTTGATGATATGTCCGACGATGACGTCGATCTCTTCATCGAGGGTCCCCCTGAGGATGACTAGGATGGCGGGGCTCCGATTGATGATGATATTGCTATTCCTTTGGATGAGGTTCCTATTGTTGATGCCATTGTTATTCCACCTGTCGAGGTTCCTGTTAGGGATGTTTTATCTAACCATTCTGGTCACGATTCGTCTGGTCCCGATTAGTTTGAGTCTTTGTCGTCTTCTACTCTTCATGCACTGGGATTACAGCGATATCCCACAGACACTGATTTCGACACTAATATGTCAGCAGCCCCTGATTCGCCACACGATTTTGAGTTTGATCATGAGTTTGATGATGAGATGGATCCTATCATTCCGCAGCTGGGTTTTTGGTTCGTCCCTGACTTCCCACACAATTTGGATCCAGACCATGAGGTTGAGTTTATCCCAGAGGAGCAGCCTGTTGAGGCACCTATTTTCCCCGATGATCAGCACCTTGATATACCCGCTGATCATGAGCTTGCTCCCGCTGATCCAGAGCCTGAGATAGCACCAGAGCCCGTTTTTGCTCACGATCATTTACCTGTGCACGACCCTATCCCCGTTGATGCACCAGTTATTGCACCACCAGTTGTTGATGTTCCTGTTGTTATTGCACCACTGCCCGACCCGACCCCTGTGTTTGTTGACCGTGCACCTTTTGCTACCCACGTTGATCCTATATATGCTCACACCCGTAATGGGTGGATTGAGGATGAGGACGATTATCCTCCTTTTGTTCGACCAGTCACTCCCCCTTTTGCACCTGTCCAAGTACCCGTTGATGTCCCACAGTTTTATCCACACGTGTCAGACGTTCACCGCATGGATTTACCCGTCACTTTTCTTCAGGACATTCCTCCTCCCCATCCAGGGGAAGGACCTTCTACTCAGCAGCACGATCACATACCACCTATGACAGCGACCTTTCCGTTTATGCCCCCATTTGCACCTGCTGCACACACTGCTTTTTCCTCTGCACCCACAGGCGAGCCATTTATGTGGTCTTCGCCCAACGTCATGCCTTTGTCAGATCCATATCATCCCTTTCACGTTGGGTACTCTACGGATGACATACTTTTATCCTTGAAGTTACAATAGGATATGTTGAGTCGGAGAGTCGCTTAGCTCGAGAGGATCCCGCATCCTCCATCTTTCACTGATCCATCACAGTCTGCTTTTCCACCTGCTCCACTATTTCCTTATCCGGATTTCCACATCCGATTTTTGACGATGGGGAAACAGATCGCTTGTTTGTTGCGTATTGTGCATGCACTCGAGGAGGATTTGGTGCATCTGTGCCGTTTGCTTTTCATTTCTCCACCTCCTCCTCCTCCCCCATCAGCTTGAGGTTTTTGGTTTGTTGCAGATAGCATATTTTGATGAGGATGCAGCTATTGAGCCTGACTGCACAACATTTTGAAGACCACATGATGACTTATGACTTTTTGACATTTGATTTTTGGTTGTTGTAGATTGTAGACGATTCAGACAAGGGTGATGTGACCCTTGGTCTCTTTTGATGTACGATACATTTGTGAAACCTGTAAACTGTACTCGTGGTCTTGTTATATGATAGCTCAATCGCAGCATTCTCATTACATGCGTTGTTGGATTATTTGTTTTGTGTTATGACATGGGATGTTATGTGTGTTAATGAATGTTATTACATGAGCGTGTTACGTACGTACTATACTTATTATGGCCTGACCTATACAATCTTCTTATAGAAGATGCCACCACGAAGGGAAAATCGTTTACCTACTACTGAGGCTGAATTGCAAGCAAGGATCTCCCAAGCAATAGCGGATTACGAGGCCTCCCGCGCTGAAACTAGCGGGAATACCTCAAGAAACAACAACCCACCCAATGGTAATGTTCAAGTCGCTTGAGACACACTACGTTACATTTGGATATTCCTTGCACATCCGCTAATGCTTTCTGTAAATGTTATTGCCTGTAGAGGCTGTACCTACAAACAATTTCTGGATTGTAAGCCCTTAAATTACGACGGCACTGGGGTGCTGTTGCTTTCGTCAGATGGACGGAAAAGACGGATTCTATTTTAAGGATGAGCAAGTGTGCTCCTGAACAACAAGTTACTTACATCTCAGGACTTTTTCTTGATGGTGCTTTATCCTGGTGGAATCTTCAAGTACAAACCCTGGGGGAGGCGACAGCGTATGCATTGACATGGACTGAGCTGAAAGAGCTCATGCAGAAGAAATACTGTTCACGGACCGAAATACAGAAGCTGGAAACTGAATTTTGGAATCTCAAAATGGACGGCCCAAAAATTGCTGAATATGTACAAAGATTCCATGATTTATCTCATGTGGTACCCTATATGGTTAGTCCAGAGTTCAAGCATGTTGACCTTTTTATCTGGGGGTTGGCACCTTAGATTATGAGCATGGTGACAACATCGAAGCCTGCCACAATTACTGAGGCAATTGATCTAAGTGTGGCTTTAACTGAAGAGGCGATCAGGCTAAACAAGTTTTCGAATTCCGACCCGAAAAATAAAGAAACTCATGTGGAATCCTCAGGAGAGAACCAAAGGAAGTTCTCCAACTTTAAAAAGGGTACCAGCAGCGCCCACAAGAAGAGAGATGCAAACCCGCCAGTTGAAGTCAAGACCGGTGCTGAGGTCAAAGGAAAGGGTTACATGGGCGCTCTGCCCAAATGTGATGTATGCCAGTACCATCATTCCGGCCAGTGCAGAATGAGGAAATGTGAGTCTTGCGGGAAGGAGGGCCATTCGAAGAATACATGCTGGGCTGGTACTGGTACTGGTCGTGGTAACAATGGTCAACGAGGTTTTGGTAACAACAATCGCGGTAATAACGGGAATGGGAACCGCAACGGCAGAAATGGTAATCGCGGTGGTTTTGCGAATCAAGCTGGGAATCGCAACCAAAACAACGCTCAAGGCGGTAATGGGAATGGTAACGGTCGAGGACCGGGATGTTTTAACTGCGGAGACATCGGGCACTTCAAGCGTGAATGCCCAAAACTCAATCAAGCTCGTGGAAGGGTATTCAACATTGGTGTGAGGGAAGCTCGCCAGGATCCTAATGTTGTCACTGGTACGTTCTCTATAAATCAACGCTTTACATCTGTACTATTTGACACTGGTGCCGACTATAGTTTTGTATCGCTAGAATTTAAGAATATGCTTGGGTTAACTGCTAGTAAGTTAGACATTCCGTACTCAATTGAACTGGCTAATGGAAAGCTAGTTGAAACGAATGAAGTCATCAGAGGATGCATGATAGAGCTGGGAGAACACGAGTTTACACTGGATCTACTGCCAGTCGAGTTGGGAAGCTTCGACGTGGTAGTAGGGATGGATTGGTTGTCAAGCAACAGAGTAGAGATTGTTTGTCACGAGAAGACCATTCGCATCCCAATGGCGGATGGAGAAACGATTGTGGTTCATGGAGAGAAGCGCGATACGCCCTTAAAGATCATTAGCTGTTTAAAAGCTCGAAAGTGTTTGGAGAAGGGATGTATTGCCTTCTTGGCACACATCATGGATAAAGAAGCCGCTGAGCCGAAGTTAGAAGACATTCCAGTCGTGAAGGAGTATCCTGAAGTCTTTCCCGAAGACTTGCCAGGATTTCCGCCACAGCGTCAAGTCGAGTTTCACATTGACTTAGTTCCAGGCGCTGCGCCTGTGGCTAAGGCACCCTACCGACTTGCGCCATCTGAAATGCAGGAGTTGTCAACGCAACTTCAGGAACTGTTAGACTAGGGATTTATCAGACCAAGCTTCTCGCCTTGGGGAGCTCCAGTTTTGTTCGTTAAAAAGAAGGATGGTAGTTTTCGCATGTGTATCGACTATCGGGAGCTGAACAAGTTGACAATCAAGAATAGATATCCTTTGCCAAGGATCGATGACCTGTTCGATCAATTGCAAGGTTCAAGTTTTTACTCAAAGATCGATCTACGATCCGGTTACCACCAGCTGAGGATTCAGGAGGAGAGTATTCCAAAAACTACTTTTAGGACTCGCTATGGGCATTACGAGTTCCTGGTTATGCCGTTTGGGCTGACAAATGCACCAGCAGTATTCATGGATTTAATGAACAGAGTTTGTAAGCCGTACCTCAATAAGTTCGTAATCGTGTTCATTGATGACATTTTGATCTACTCAAAGACGAAAGAAGATCATGAGCAACACCTAAGAGCTATCTTAGAACTGCTTAAGAAAGAAAAGTTGTACGTGAAGTTCTCGAAGTGCGAGTTCTGGCTACGCGAAGTCCAGTTTCTTGGTCATGTAGTTAATGGAAATGGAATTCATGTGGATCCCACAAAGATCGAAGCGATCAAGAACTGGGAGACTCTGAAAACGCCAACCGAGATTCGACAGTTTCTAGGTTTGGCTGGTTATTATCGCATGTTCATTGAGGATTTCTCAAAAATCGCTCAACCGTTGACCTCTCTCACACAAAAAGACAAGAAGTTTGATTGGGGAGACAAGCAAGACGAAGCATTCCAGTTGTTGAAAAACAAGCTTTGTGGCGCACCAATTTTATCTCTACCCGAAGGCACTGACGACTTCGTGGTATATTGTGATGCTTCACGTCAAGCTTTAGGATGCGTGCTGATGCAGCGTCAGAAGGTTATAGCATATGCATCTCGCCAGCTGAAAGTTCACGAGAAAAATTATACCACGCATGATTTGGAATTAGGCGCGGTGGTATTTGCATTGAAAATCTGGCGACACTACTTATATGGCACGCGGTGTACAATCTATACTGATCACAAGAGCCTGCAACATATCTTCGATCAGAAAGAGCTTAACATGAGAAAGAGACGCTGGGTTGAATTATTGAACGACTACGATTATGAGATCAAGTATCACCCGGGGAAGGCGAACGTGGTCGCCGATGCCCTGAGTCGAATGGAAAGGATCAAGCCCATAAGGGTTAGGGCTTTGGAAATGATTGTACAAACGGACCTCTCGTTGCGCATTCATGCCGCGCAGAGAGAAGCCCTCAAAGAAAGGAATATTCAGAATGAATATCTCTGTGGGATGGAGAAGCAGTTGGTACCAAAGGGGGATGGAACATTGTGTTTCTTGGGAAGAATTTGGGTTCCCCTCTTTGGTGGTTTGAGAAATGTTATTTTTGATGAGGCTCATAAATCTCGGTACTCGATCCATCCTGGATCAGATAAAATGTACCAAGATCTAAAGGATTTTTATTGGTGGCCAAGGATGAAAGGCGATGTTGCGGTATATGTTGGCAAATGTTTAACTTGCGCCAAGGTAAAGGTCGAATACCAGAAACCTTCAGGTCTCTTGCAACAACCTGAAATACCCCAATGGATATGGGAACAAATTTCGATGGACTTCATAACGAAATTACCAAGGACGCCCAAGGGTCATGATACGATTTGGGTAATAGTAGACCGTTTAACGAAATCTGCACACTTTTTGCCCATCAAGGAAAAAGACAACACGAGTAAACTTGCTGAGATATACCTGAGAGAGATTGTTGCACGACATGGAGTGCCTCTCTCAATTATCTCTGATAGAGACGGAAGATTCGTGTCAAGGATTTGGCAATCCTTTCAAGAAGCATTTGGCTCTCAGTTGAATCTGAGTACTGCCTTTCACCCGCAAACAGACGGACAGAGCGAACGAACAATTCAAACGTTGGAAGACATGTTGCTAGCTTGTGTAATGGACTTAGGTGAAAGTCGGGACACTCACCTACCATTGGTTGAATTTTCATACAACAACAGTTATCATGAATGCATCCAAGCCGCACCGTTCGAAGCTCTCTATGGACGTAAGTGTCGTTCACCGCTATGCTGGGCAGACGCGGGTGATAGACAGCTTGTTGGCCAGGAATTGGTCCAAGAGACGACAGACAAGATTGCACAGATCCGAGAACGCATCAAAGTGGCTCGAGATCGTCAAAAGAGTTATACGGACCTGAGAAGGAAACCTCTGGAATTTGAGGTGGGAGATATGGTTTTGTTGAAGGTTTCACCCTGGAAGGGTGTGGCACGCTTTGGGAAGCGTGGGAAGTTGAACCCCATATACATTGGTCCATTTAAAATCCTGAAAAGGATTGGTCTGGTAGTATACAAGTTGGATCTACCAGCAGAGCTAAATGGCGTTCATGATACATTTCATGTATCAAATTTGAAAAAGAGTCCAACTCAAGAAACAATGGTCATTCCTTCCGACGAAGTTCATATTGACGACACACTCCACTTTACTAAAGAACCTGTTGAGGTCACTGATTGGAAGGTTAACAAAACACGCCGGAGCAGTGTCAAACTCGTCAAGGTTTGATGGAATGCACGACATGGCCCAGAATTCACGTGGGAACGTGAGGATCGCATGAAGGAAAAATACCCACAATTATTCCCCAAGACCCCTGCATCTAGCAACAGAACTAAAACTTCGGGATGAAAATTTCTTAACAGGGGGAGAATGTGACAACCCTCATAATTACAGGTATCCGTACAATAAATTAATATTAAATTTGTGCTTAATGACTGTGCTTGATTTCAACTGATGATTAAACTGCTTTCTGATTTCTGTTACATACATACATGTGCATCACATTTCATACTGTCACGCCATTCATTACATACAAACTTTAGTGGCAAACTTGATGCACAAAGCACAGTTAGCACAGTGAGCGGATAACTCAGAATTATGCTGACAACGCCAGCACATAGACAGACAGTGTTTTGAGGCCCAGTATGAGCCAGAGACAAGGTACTACACTAGTATGGAGTGTAGGGAAGTAAGGACCATAAAACTGCGTCACTAGGTGATAGTTTAAGTGCCTAAAACCCACTTAAAGTGCAGAATTCTGCATTTATTCACAAAATTCAGCATTTTAACATGCTAGTAATGTGCAAAAATATGGCAAAATGGTCCTGTATGCTTTCCTAAGTGTCGGGAATTGAAAGCGTCACAAAAAGTTACATAAAGGACACTATACGGAATAACATAGCACTTTAACGGAACGGTATCTAACCGAACAACCGGACATTAACCGGAACACAAAAATATTGTTAAAAACATTGTTTCACTTTTTCTAAGCTAGTATTGGTTCCCGAACACTTAAACACACTACATAATACATGTAACACATTAAACACTAGACTTTTACCACATAACCTTCCACTAATTAATTTAGTTACCATCAAATTGCAATTTAACCCCTTTCCCCCCTTTGTGACCGTCCCCATGTAGACCCCACCCAAAGATTATTCCAAATCTTCCATAATATCCCTTAAATCTTTCCTTGAAATTGTAATTGATTTGCTTGTACTCTTGGTGACACATTATCCATTGAGTATTAGTATTAGTTTAATAAATATCACTTATCTTCTTCACTTTAATCACCACAAAAATTCTCTTCCTCCCTCCCCACTAAGCTCACGGCCGAACATACTCCCACATACCACCATATTGTTGTTGCAAGTTCATCCATTTCAAGTGTAATACAAGGAGCTAGAAGGTGATTAACGAAGTGTGGAACTCACGGATCTTGAAGGACCTCTACCACAAGCTTTTATCCACTCATTTTCTCCATTGTTCTTCCCTAGCTTTAAGCTAGTTGTAAGACTTCCTTAAACTCTTGTTTATTTCATATTCTTAGTGGTTAATAGATATTCTATGATGAAATAACTAGAACACTAAAAGACTTGAATCTTGAATCATGAAACATAAGCCTAAATAAGATGAAACATGATGAAATAATGCTAGTATGATGTTGTTTAGTGAATGTATGATGTTTACTTGATGATTACGAGTAATATGATGATTGATCATCATATGGAACTTGTTAGAGTATGATTAAAAACATGGTTTAACAAGTTAGAGGTGATTATGTGCTTTCATGAAATAATCCTCTTCTAGACTAAACATGAACTTGAAAGAAAAAAATGATTTTTCTTACAAAGTAATAAACCTAGTGAACTAGTAAACTTGTAAATCCAAGGCTTGTGAATGATTTTTCTAAACAAACCAAGTTTAAAAGACGGTTTTCGAAAGATCACGATTCTTACATATACTTACACTATTTTTGGAAATAAAGTAAGTATATGGATGCTAGTAAAACAAGAAAATGTTGTAAATAAATGTTTTTGTAAAATGAGTTCACAAGTTGTGAACATCTAAAAATCCCGAGAATGCGATTTTAACAAAAATAAGCACACTTTGGAGGGTAACTAAACCCACTAAGCACTTTACCAAGTTACTACGCGTTTTTACGAAAACTCAAGTTCATGTTATTATGTAAGGTGCATTGTTTTTGCACTTGGTAAGCGTAATATTGTTTAGAGTTTGTTTGTTGATGGTTTGTATGATTTTTGGAAAAGAAAATGATATGCTTATTAGCATGGACACCCCCATTTACAAAGGAAACTATGGCGAAATTTTCTAAAAATTCCAACACTTAGAAAATATTTTCTAACAAGTGTTTACAAATATGTTATAACTTTGTTTTAAAAAATAAACTTCGCCATAGGTTTTATCACAAAAATACGAAGTATCGGAGGTTGATTTTTACAAATAAAATGGATAAATATATATTTAGAATATATATTTTATATTAAGACACTTGTGTGGATATTTGTTTATTTTGTGGACTAGTTATATTATTTTAGGGTAAAATAATATAACTTAACAAATTACCATGACAAATACAACTCCAAAAATAATACCAAAAATCACAAGGAATAAATATTTAAGTTACACGCTTGATATTGTGAAACCGAACGCAAAAACGTAACTTATAAAATATTCCAGAAAATACTCTTACACATATATTTTTGGTAAACATTATTTTGGGATACATTATTTTGACAAATAAGTTATATATTTTCTAAGTGGGACTTAAAAATATAATATTTCGGAGCTACAAAATACATGTATAAATACCCCCATCCTTGGGAAGGAAATACGAAGCTAAAATACTTGAGAAGTATTAATGCGAAATATTGTTTAATCAGTTATTCCAAAACAAAATATAATTTAAAGTTAAAATAATTATTATTTTAACAAATAATTATAACTTGGAATAATATTCGGAGACATAAGAAACACAACTCAAAAACATTAAACTCTAAGCCAAGGCACGACCCGTTCGTCTAATAGACGTTAGTACACTGTAGGTAGTCGTGATTAGCTGCGGAGATTTGAGTTGACGATACTGAAGACGCACTACTGTGAGTTCATGCCCCCCTTTTCTTTTAACTGTTATCAGTTTTATACTTCGAGGGTGAAATACATGTTACAATTATTACAGACATTTTATATGTGGTATGGTTACCTTAAGGAGGGTTTACTACTTAGATCATGTGAAAGGTGGGTATAACACTTAAGGCCATTAATCCTCATCGTAGGACCGAGGGACATGAGTGATAGATCTATTTGGGTGTTGCGAGCCCACACCCATGCGGACCAGGGTGGCCCATGTGGTGACTATGTCTTATTCCCGGAGACGAGTTTGCTAGGTTTGAGTACTTCCTGCACCGTTTCACACATACCAGTGGCTTTGCAACCCATTGGTGATCTCTTTTTCCTTATTGCTACATACCAGGGACATTCATACATACAAGACATACTTTAAAGGTTTATTCACATACACTTACACATGAACTCGCTCAACTTTTGTTGATTTTTCAAACTACATGTATTTCAGGAAACTAGTGGATCTGGAAGGGTATGCATGTGTCGTCAAGCTGCGTTTGAATAAAAGATGTTATCCAGAGTTGCTGAGTTTAGAGGGTGTATTCCTTTCCTGGACGGGATACATAATTCTAAACTCTGGTTTTATTTAAGTACTTTTGTTGAGTCTTGTGAACTCGTTTAAACACGTCATGGCTTGTAACTTAATTCGGTATTGATGTTTTCAAACAATGGTATTGTGGTAGTTTCTAAACTTTATTAATGGATAAACATCTCGTGTTTTTATCATATAGCATTGTTATGATTGTTGCTATGGTATTAAGAAGTCACACCAAATAAACCACGCTTCCGCAAAAGCCAGGGTGTGACACATGCTAGCACATTGATTTCATAAAGACACCTTTGTTGCATATGTTTACTTAGCATATGGACACATTGTTTTACATGACATTTCTGCTATGTATGTTTACTGAGCATGCTAGCACAATTGTTTTACATGACATTTCTACTATGTATGTTTACTTAGCATACTTAGTACATGGTTTTCACATGCTACATTGGTTATGACATTTGGTATGTTTAATCGGGACAATAATACATTCATTAACATTAGCTACGCCGCTCGGTAGTATGTAATGGTACCATAGGACTTGACAAATCCCGTTTCCGACTTCCTAGGTTTGTTTGGAAGTTGGGAATGACAGAATCCAATATACATAACTTAGATAAATATTTAATTTGTTTAAAGGTTTGTCGCCACAGTCGCAAGGCTTGAATGTATGCGATTAACATTACTGCATAAATGTTTGTAATCATAAAGCATTGTTTTCTGCAAAACATAACATTTGATTTAAACTTAGGTTTATTCAAAAACTTTGTTTTGTACATTTTCCTATGGGGTTGAGTAATTACTAGTTATTCACCATACATGACATTTGTTTTCACATGGACATTATCACGTAGTTTGAGTAGATACCTTCTACTTGCTATGCATTACATTTGGTTATATATGATACATTTCACACATGACATTAAACATGGTTTACACATAAACATTTTGACATTTAACAAGACATTTTGGTTGGTTATTGATAAGTGACTTATGTAACGGGGCTATGTGTTATATGGTAAAAGCATGGTGGATACGCCGCTGGTACTTCCTATATATAAGTGCTTTTATTGTATTATACATTGTTGCGTTATCTAAACCACTTGACAAAGACATGAAACATTTTATAAGGATACGACATTGTTTTACAAATTACATATTTTATACATATTCATTTTCACTTGGTTATTCATTTAACCATGCATTATCCTTTTGTTATCATTTGATTTCCACATCGATTTTCATATGATTTTATAAAGGAAAACATTTTACAAGATTCATGACTACTTTTTGTTAAACCCTTCTTTTAACTCCAAGTCATGAATCCTGCATAAACAAAACCTATGTATCTCACAGGCATTTTTATGCTGACGTACCTATTTTTACATATGTTTTAGGTGCTAATGCATGATGATGTTTGTGCTTCACTTAGGCGGACTTGGGCCTTAGTGACTTAAAAGACAGTTATTATGTTATGTTTTGTTTGAACTCTAAGACAATGTAAACATTAATCTTACTAATACAAAACTTTAATTACCATGGTTGTTGAAACAATAATTCTGTCGCATCACTCCCCGACGTTTCCGCCGCGGTTTGTTGTTTTACGCGGTCGGGGTGTAAAAGAAGAGTTGGTATCAGAGCCAATGGTTATAGGGAATTAGGTTATTAGTAATGCTTTAACCTAGACTATAACTTTCTAGGACCCTAACACAAGTTTTCTTGTGTTTAGATCTTAAAACAATACACGTCACCTATCCTTAGGTGATTACCAAAACATGAACACAAATTCCAAAATGATTTTGAAATCAATCATCTATCCTTAGATGATTTCTTTTGGTTTAATGCCTTCCAAATTTTCAAAATCTCGTCAAGGTTTGGGTCTAAATAATGTGAACACGTGCAAACTGGAAGGGTGAATGCATGTACCCTGAGTTTTCTGTCAAAGGCTAGAGTGTTCGTACAAATCCGCAGTATCGGACCAGTCACTCTTACCTGGGAACTGTTGGGGTGAGTGTTCACTTATAGGCGAGCATATCTTCGGTGATACTTTATTATGGCTCATTTACTTTGATTTGTCACTGTGTGTCGACTGTTTGTTACGAGGTAATCAACAAATGACCACCATCCTTTCATTTTTTTGATTTTTATTGATATCTCATTTCTTTCATCACGTCATCTCACTCGTTTTCTCTCATGTTTCCTCTTTTAGAATGCCTCCTCGACGTAACGTTCAGGAACCCAATGCCGAACTGGCGGCTATTATAGCACAGCAGATGGCTGCTATGCTACCAAATCTTATCACTCAAATAAACCAAGCCAACAATAACAATAATGCACTTGTTCCGTGCAATTTCAAAAGCTTTAACTCGGCTAAACCACTCAAGTTTAGTGGTTCTGAAGGAGCAACTGGACTCCTACAGTGGTTTGAGAGTCTTGAGAGCACCTTTCGCCATGTTCAGTGTCCTAACAACCGTAAGGTCGAGTTTGCTTCTAGTGTATTCCAAAAGAGGGCTCTCACATGGTGGAATGGGGTAATGAGAGACCGAGGTGCTGATGTTGCTTTGGGTCAGACATGGGAGGAACTTAGAGCTCTCATGATGAGAGAGTTCTGCCCTCTTCACGAGCAGAGGGCACTTGAAAATGAGTTCCATGACCTGAAACAAGATAGTGGTGAACATCGGGCTTATACTGATAGATACGAGGAGTTAAGCTTGCTCTGTCCGACAATGGTCACGCCTTTGGATAAGGCTATTGAGAAATACATAGACAGTTTGCCAGATCCTGTTCAAGATATCGTTACTGGCAGCAACCCTACTACCGTTCGACAGTCCATTGAGCTAGCTGCAACCCTTACTGAATCGCAAGTCAAGAAGGGTAAACTCCACAGGAAAGGGGATAAGAAGCAGAAACAGTCTGATAGCACTAATGAGAAAAAGGGCAAGAAGACTGATGAGTCTTCAAAGAAATCTAGGAAGCGTAAGGCTTCCAAGAATTTCGCTGTCCCTGCTCAGACTAACCAGGCTGCTCCTAATCAGGCTGCACAACCTGCCACCAAGAGGCAGTATGCTGGTAATGCACCTCTGTGCAACAGATGTAACAGCCATCATCAACCACAAGTGCAATGTCGCATCTGCACAAACTGTGCAAGTCTGGTCATCTTGCGAATACCTGCGGTTTTGCTCCAAACCAAAATCAGGCAGCTCAAAACCAAGCAGCACAAAACCCTGCCCAAAATCCTGCACGACCTCACTATCCGCCTGGTTCATGTTTCAACTGTGGGGATCTGACCCACTACAGGAACAACTGCCCGAGGTTGGCAAACGCAAATCAGGCACCGACTCATGGTAGAGCTTTTAATCTGAATGCAAACGAGGCACGTGCAGATAACGAAGTGGTGAACGGTACGTTCTTTGTTAACAACCAACCTGCTTCTGTTCTATTTGATTCGGGTGCCGATAAGAGTTTTGTGTCCTTAGCATTTGAGCCTTTGCTTTCGATGACTAGAACAAAACTAGGAAAGCCCTTAACAGTAGAAGTAGCTAGTGGTTAACCTATTGTACTTGACTCTGTTCTTCGAAATTGCCAGTTGAACCTTAATAACCATCTTTTCCCTATTGACCTCACACCGATGCAATGTGGGAGCTTCGATGTAATAGTAGGGATGGATTGGTTAGCCAAGTACCATGCTGAGGTGGTCTGTTTCGAGAAGATTCTCCGTATAGCTTTCAACTGGTGAGATCTTAGAAGTTCGTAGGGAGAAACCCGTTAAACTCATGTCTTGTGTAACAACTGTGCTTGTAATCACTTTGAACAGTTCTATTATCAATAAAACAATGTTATTTGATCCCAATGTTTGTTTTGTTATGTTATACATTTTTCATGTTTTGACTTTTATGTAATTTCAAACTCTACATCGCTTTCTGGAGAGTTATACGCAAACTAGTGCGTAAACGTACTCAGTTTAATGCGAGAAATACTCCGGAACATCAACATATACTCAACATACCTTGAATAACCTTTACATAACTTAGAAATAAGTTTTGAAGGCTTTGGTATGGCAAAAACAAGTTAATTCGCTTACAGGGACTAAATATGACAAACTGCGAAAGTATGTCAATTTGAACTGTAACGAACATTCCGGAACATGACCATAAGTTAAACACACCTTAAATATCCTTTACATAGCTTAGAAATAGGCTTTGAGGGGTTTGGTGTGCTAAAATAAACTTTTGGGACATTCAGGGACTAAAAGTGTCAAAAAGTGCACAAGTTTGCATTTTCGCGCATAACTTACGTTCTGAATACATATGGACATCCAAAAATTTATGTAAGCATGACTACATTATATTTTAGTGTTCGCCTTAAGAAAAATCCATTCGTCACGTCATTTAGATCGTTTTTCGCGCTTATGCGCATTTCGTCGTAATTAAGCGAGCATCGCGTTCGTACGACCAAACGAACCATCTTCCGGCATATCTTTGAGTATGTTTTGAGTTCCCTATACTTTAACTTCATTTTAGAGCCTTGAAATGAGGTTAACGGGGTTCAAACGCATCGAAAATCGCTTAAAACACAACAGGGACCATTTCTGCAAAAATCTGCCAAAACAGGGGCCTAGCGTGACGCGACGGGCCTAGGCGTCACGCGAGCCCCTATCTGGACCAGATTCAGTGTTTTAATGCAAGTTGCAACCCATTTAATCCTCAACCACATGTTTTCACTTGCTTAGTCACTAAGATAAGGATGGAATTAAGCTTCCATAACCTTGCAACAAGTGTTCGGACGAGATCATTTCCCCTTTTCCAAGAAACGATCTCAACGGTGCACCTAAAACTATAAATACCCATCCACCCTCAACCCCAAAACCCACAAATCTGATTAAGAAAGCTCTAAGTTGGAACCTTCGTTTCATACCTGAGCTATTTTGATCTGGGTTAGCATTCGGGGACCCTTCGTAAGTATTCTTTCGTTCTTTTCCTTATTTTTACTGCTTTTCGAGTCAGGAAGTCAAACTTTGTTTGACTTTCAGCGTTGACCAGTAATGGTCAATGCGAAGTTCGTTCGAACTTCGCAACGTGAGTGTAATCACGTTGGTTATAGTCCCTTGGGACTATGCCTACTGATTACCACGTTGTCTAGGGTCGTAGGGTAGGCGATCTAATAAATCGCCTATGCCTTCGAACCCGACCCAGTTTGGTCGATCATTAGGATCCGACCAAACACATTAGGTGACCATAGTAGGTAGGGAATAACCTTCCGAGGTTATACCCTATGGTCACATCGTTTAAGTAGTTGTATGATAGGTAGTTTATATGCCTTAGGTAAATTACCAGAATACCCTTTTCATACATAATTGGTAATTTAGCATATGTAACCTAAACTTTTGTCACGTAACTGATTATGTAACATGTTTAGGCATATACTACTTGTCATAGGACTAGTTAGGCGGTCCGAACGCGTTTCACACGCACGACACGTTAAAGAAGCATAAGCTTCCTAAACGGGTCGTAATGGGTCGTATACAATTATGTTAAGTTTCATTTAGCATGTAGGCTTTGTTAAACCATATCACGTGAGTTCCGACACTCATTTGGTTTACAAACCCTAATGCTACCCAGTCTTCCGAGATAGGTCCGGTTTATTAACATAGTTACCTATACTAGGTGCCGTTTGATTCCGAGATCTCTTGCATTTCTTGGTGGTTATCTTTATACAACTGAGCAATCTCAAGTGAGTACATAGACCCCTCTTTTACTGTTTTCCAAACTGTTTTGGGGTGGAACACATGTGCCTACTTGTTACTTTCATGCTTTCCTGTTTTCACATCATATACTGCTATGTTCGTTAGTACATTATAGTACATGATTTCATTTCATCTTATGCTAGGTGTGCCCATTGTGTGCATTACTTGGTACATTGTTTTACATGACATTTCCTGCTAGGTGTGCCCATGGTGTGCATTACTTAGTACATTGTTTTACATGACATTTCCTGCTAGGTGTGCCCATTGTGTGCATTACTTAGTACATTGTTTTACATGACATTTCATGCTAGGTATGCCCATTGTGTGCATTACTTGGTACATCGTTTTACATGACATTTCATGCTAGGTATGCCCATTGTGTGCATTACTTAGTACATCGTTTTACATGACATTTCATGCTAGGTATGCCCATTGTGTGCATTACTTAGTACATCGTTTTACATGACATTTCACGCTATGTATGTTCATTTGATTACATACTTAGTGCATTGTTTTCACGTGCCCACATTTTGTTATGACATTTGGTTTGTTTACATGGGACAATATATCCATTAACACTAGCTACGCCGTTCGTTAGTAGGTAGTGGTACCATAGGAATTGACAACTCCCGTTCCGGACATCCCAGGGTAAGGGGACAGAAAGGAATGACTGAATTCGTTGACATTAAGACAGATAGACCTTTAATTTGTTTAAAGGGTTTATCACCACAGTCGCCAGGCTTGGATGTATGCATATTCACAATACCGCATAAATGTTCATATTAAATAGTTGCATGCATTTACACAAAACATAGCTTTGATTTAAACCAAGTTTTACTTCAATACTTTGTTTTCGTGCATATGGTTTAGTTGAGACATTTCGCTTGCCATACATGACATTTTGACATAGATATTTGACATGGATAATTGACATAGACATTTGACATGGATATTTGACATAGACATTTGACATGGATATTTGACATAGACATTTGACATGATTTACATCTTGACATAAACACTTTGACATATTATTCAATACAATTGACAAATTGGGTTAAACATAGACTTCTTACATTGTTTGGTTTGGTTTGATCAAGTGATTAAGTAACGATGCGTGTGTAATATGATACAAGCATGGTGGATACGCCGCTGGTACTTCCTATATATAAGTGTTTGTATGATATTACATGGCGTAACGTTATTTGAATCATTTCAGTTTAATACATATAACATTTTATACAAATAACATACTTTTCACAAGACATTGATTTACAAACAACTTACCTTATACAAACACATTTTTACATGGTCATTTATTTAATCTGACATTTACTTATACATATCATCTGATCTTATTGTTTTCAAATGATTTACATGACAAAGCAAATAACAAGGTTCATGACTAAACATTTTCTCAAACATAAGTCATGAATCTTATTTTCACAAAACCTATGTATCTCACAGGCATTTTTATGCTGACGTACCTATTTTCACATGTGTTTTCAGGTGCTTTTCCATAGGATGTTGATCATGATACTAGGGCGGACCTGTGCCTTAGAGACTTTAAAAGAAGATAGACTATGTTTAATTATGCTCTGAACTCTTTAATTTCCTGTTTGAAACAATGTAACACTCTTGTTTAATAAATAAATAAAACTTTGTATGCCATGGATTTGAAACAATTAATTCTGTCGCAACACGCCCCGATGTTTCCGCCGCGATTTGTTGTTTTACGCGGTCGGGGTGTGACAGAAGAGTTGGTATCAGAGCCAATGGTTATAGGGAATTAGGTTATTAGTAATGCTTTGACCTAGACTATAACTTTTCTAGGAACCTAACACAAGCTATCTTGTGTTTAGATCTTAAAACATGTACGTCACCTATCCTTAGGTGATTAACAAAACAAGGAACCAAAATTTTTCCGAAACGATTTTTGAAAAACAATCATCTGTTTTTGAATAAATTTTTACAAGGTTTTGAACCCTCAATTGTAAGGTTTTGAACCCTCTGTTTTATGGTTTTGAACCCTTTTCAAGTTTGGTTTTTGGCCTTGTGCCTTCTAATTTTTCAAAAATCCCGTCAAACGTTTTGGGTTTTAAATAATGTGAACGTGTGCAAACTGGAAGGGTGAATGCCTGTATTCTGAGTTTTCTGTCTAGGCAAGCACTTCGTATACATCTCAACCAGACGCAGAGACCAGTTGTGCTTACCTGGGAATTCTTGGGATGAGTGTTCACTTATAGGCGAGCATATCTTCATTATACATTATTTTTGATCCATTTACTTTGATAAGTCACTGTGTGTCGTTTGTTTGCTTTGTGATACGGACGAATGACCACCATCTTTGCTTTTGTTGATTTTGTTTCATCTCATTCTCTTCATCCAATCATCTCACTCGTTTCTTTTCATATTTTCCTCTTTTAGAATGCCTCCTCGACGCGAGAACCAGATAGCTACTGCCGAGCTGGCAGAAATTATTGCGCAGCAGATGGCTGCTCAGTTTCCAAATCTCTTTGCTCAATGGCAACAAGCCAACAACAACAACAATGGTCCGTGCAAATACAAGGATTTTAACTCAGCTAAGCCACTCAAGTTTAGTGGTTCTGAGGGAGCGACTGGGCTTCTTCAGTGGTTTGAGAGCATAGAGAATACTTTTCGCCACGTGCAGTGTCTCAAAAATCGCAAAGTCGAGTTTGCTTCGAGCGTATTTCAGAAGAGGGCTTTGACATGGTGGAACGGGGTTATGAGGGACCAAGGTGCAGAAGTTGCTCTCGCACAGACATGGGCTGAACTTAGAGCCCTTATGATGAGGGAATTCTGTCCTCGCCATGAACAGCGAGCGTTGGAGAAAGAGTTTGATGTGTTGAAGCAAGATAGTGGTGAGCACAGGGCTTATACTGATCGGTTTGAAGAATTGAGTCTGCTTTGCCCAACAATGGTCACCCCACTCGACAAGGCTATCGAGAGATACATCGATGGCCTACCTGACTCGGTACAGGACATTCTCACTGGTAGTAACCCTGCCACACTTCGTCAGGCGATCGAGTTATCTGCGACATTGACTGAGTCGCAGATCCGGAAGAACAAGTTACACCGGAAGGGTGACAAGGGCAAGAAGCAGTCGGCTGACAAGGAAGATAGCAAGAAAGGTCAAAACTTGAATGGAAAGAACTCTGGTTCTTCGAAGAGGTCAAGGAAGCGAAAGGCTTCCCAGAATTTTGCTATCACTGCCCAAGCTAATCAGGCAGCTCCCAACCAACCCGCACAGTTTCCAGCAAAGAAACCCTATACAGGGAATGCACCTTTGTGCAATAGATGCAACAGTCACCACCAGCCGCAATTTCCATGCCGTTTCTGTACTAACTGTGGGAAGTCAGGCCATCTCGCCAATGTTTGTCGATCTGCTCAGAATCCCGCGGTTCAGAACCCGGCTCAACAAGTTACTCAGCCTCCTGCTCCGCAACAGGGTCAAGCTGCAAGACCACAATACCCACCAGGTGCTTGTTACAATTGTGGGGATCTGACCCACTATAGAAATCGGTGCCCAAGGCTAGCGAACCAGAACCAGAACCAGAACCAGAATCAGGCTCCGGCTCGAGGCCGAGTCTTTAACATGAATGCCCAAGAGGCACAGGCTGACGATAATGTGGTGAACGGTACGTTCTTTATTAATAATCAGCCTGCAGCTGTTCTTTTCGATTCCGGTGCCGATAAGAGTTTCGTGTCTTTATCTTTTGAGCAAATGCTTCGAGTGTCTAGAACGAAACTAGGCAAATCTTTGACAGTAGAGGTTGCTAGTGGTGAACCCATTATTCTTGATTCTGTTCTTCGCAACTGCCAGTTGAATCTTAACGACCATCTTTTTCCTATTGACCTCGCGCCTATGCAACTTGGAAGCTTCGACGTTATTGTGGGAATGGATTGGTTATCCAAGAATCACGCAGAGATAGTTTGTTCTAAGAAGATTGTTCGTGTGCCACTTTCGACAGGCGAGATCCTGCAAGTTCAAGGTGAGAAGCCTACCGGTGGTCTCAAACTCATGTCTTGTTTTAAAGCTCGGAAGTATCTGCAGAAGAACTATGTGGCTTTCTTAGCACATGTTACAGAAGATAAAGGCAAGGGTAAGTCTATTTCAGATATTCCTGTCGTTCGGGATTATTCTGAGGTGTTCCCTGAAGATTTACCTGGTCTACCTCCAGCACGCCAAGTCGAGTTCCGCATTGATCTCGTACCTGGTGCAAATCCCATTGCCAGAGCTCCATATCGTCTTGCACCGTCTGAGATGCAAGAGTTGTCTAAACAGCTTCAGGAGCTCTCTGACAAAGGTTTTATCCGTCCTAGCTTTTCACCGTGGGGTGCTCCCGTTCTTTTTGTCAAGAAGAAGGATGGATCCTTTAGGATGTGTATCGATTATCGTGAGCTTAACAAGCTTACCATCAAGAATCGATATCCCCTACCTCGCATCGACGACCTCTTTGATCAGTTACAAGGTGCTTCTTATTTTTCGAAGATTGATCTGCGATCTGGATATCATCAACTTCGGGTGCAAGAAGAAGACATTCCGAAGACAGCATTCCGTACTCGATATGGGCATTATGAGTTCACAGTCATGCCATTCGGTGTGACTAATGCTCCTGCTGTTTTCATGGACTTAATGAATAGGGTCTGCAAACCTTATTTGGATCAGTTCGTCATTGTTTTTATTGACGATATCTTGATTTACTCTAAGACGCGAGCTGATCACGAGCAGCATCTTCGTCTTACTCTGGAACTCCTGAAGAAAGAGCAACTTTTCGCCAAATTCTCCAAGTGCGAATTTTGGCTTAAAGAAGTTCAATTTTTGGGACACATTATCAACGAACGAGGTGTTCATGTAGATCCCTCCAAGATCAGTGCGATTAAGGATTGGGATACACCTTCTACTCCTACTGAAGTTCGTTCATTTCTTGGTCTAGCGGGTTATTATCGCCGCTTCATTGAAAACTTCTCTAAGATTGCAGTTCCTCTAACTGCTCTAACTCAGAAGAAAATGCCCTTTTACTGGGGATTCAGACAAGAGGAAGCTTTTCAACACCTGAAGCAGAAGCTTTGCGATGCGCCTGTTCTATCGTTGCCTGAGGGTGATGATGATTTTGTCGTGTATTGTGATGCATCCAAATTGGGTCTTGGCTGTGTTCTTATGCAAAGGAACAAAGTCATAGCCTATGCATCGAGACAGTTGAAGATACATGAGAAGAACTACACCACTCATGATCTTGAGTTGGGTGCAGTTGTCTTTGCTCTCAAGATCTGGAGACACTATTTGTATGGTACAAAATGTGTGGTTTTCACTGACCACAAAAGTCTTCAGCATATCTTCAACCAGAAAGAACTCAACATGAGACAGCGACGTTGGGTTGAGCTTTTAAACGACTATGACTGCGAAATTCGCTACCATCCTGGAAAGGCGAATGTCGTAGCTGATGCATTGAGTCGCAAGGAACGTACTAAGCTTCATTGTGTACGTGTTCAATCTGTTACTCAAGCTCGATCTGATATTCAAGCCCGCATTTCTCTAGCTCAGCAATCTTGTGTTTCACAGGGTTTAATGGATAAGGAATTTCCTTATCACATAACACCTGCTCTTGAACTGAAGGACAATGGATCATATTACTTCATGGACCGTTTGTGGGTCCCAAGCCAGGATGATCTTCGTGCCTTGCTTATGGATGAAGCCCATAAGTCTCGTTATTCTATTCATCCGGGCTCAGATAAAATGTATAAGGATCTTCGTATTCAGTATTGGTGGCCTGGTATGAAGAAAGACATTGCCTTATACGTATCCAAATGCCTTACTTGTCTTAAGGTTAAGGCTGAACATCAGCGTCCTTCGGGTTTATTGGAACAACCAGAGATCCCAGTTTGGAAATGGGAAAACATTACTATGGATCTTGTTACCAAACTCCCGCGCACAAAGAAAGGTCATGATGCCATTTGGGTAGTCGTTGATCGTCTTACAAAGTCAGCACATTTCTTGCCAATCCGCGAGGATTTTCCTACTGACAGACTTGCTCAAATCTATGTAGATGAAATTGTAGCTCGACATGGTGTTCCTTTGAACATCATTTCTGACAGAGATGCTCGTTTCACTTCTCATTTTTGGAGAACCATGCAATCTGCCATGGGGACCCAACTAAATCTGAGCACAGCTTATCATCCGCAAACGGATGGTCAATCTGAGAGAACAATCCAGACTCTGGAGGATATGCTAAGAGCTTGTGTGATCGATTTTGGTGGTAGCTGGGATTCACATCTTAAATTGATCGAATTCTCCTACAACAACAGTTATCAAACTAGCATCAAAATGGCTCCTTTTGAGGCTCTCTATGGTCGAAAATGTCGTTCACCAGTCTGCTGGAATGAGATTGGCGAGGCTCAACTTACTGGACCTGCCCTCATTTTAGAGACAACTGACAAGGTCAAGAAAGTTCGTGATAACCTTCAGGCAGCTAGAAACCGTCAGAAGATTTACGCGGACCCAAAACGCAAAGCCTTTGAATTTCAAGTCGGTGATCGTGTATTACTTAAGGTCTCACCTTGGAAAGGTGTGATCAGATTTGGAAAGAAAGGAAAACTTGCACCTAGATACGTTGGACCATTCAAGATCGTCGAAAGAATCGGAAAGGTAGCCTACAGACTTGAGTTACCTCCTGAACTTGGAAATGTTCATCCAACTTTTCACATATCAAATCTCAAGAAGTGTACAGCTGATGAGAACTACTCCATACCGCTTGACGAAATTCGTGTTGGCAAAACACTGAAATTTGTTGAGAAACCGGTGGAAATCATGGAACGTGAAGTCAAGTGGCTTAAACGCAAGCGCATTCCTTTGGTCAAAGTTCGCTGGGAAGCTAAACGTGGACCCGAGTTTACTTGGGAACGCGAAGATCAAATGAAAGCGAAATATCCACATCTTTTTCCACGAGTTTCCTCTAAATAAATTTCGGGACGAAATTTCCACAAGTAGGGGAGACTGTAACAACTGTGCTTGTAATCACTTTGAACAGTTCTATTATCAATAAAACAATGTTATTTGATCCCAATGTTTGTTTTGTTATGTTATACATTTTTCATGTTTTGACTTTTATGTAATTTCAAACTCTACATCGCTTTCTGGAGAGTTATACGCAAACTAGTGCGTAAACGTACTCAGTTTAATGCGAGAAATACTCCGGAACATCAACATATACTCAACATACCTTGAATAACCTTTACATAACTTAGAAATAAGTTTTGAAGGCTTTGGTATGGCAAAAACAAGTTAATTCGCTTACAGGGACTAAATATGACAAACTGCGAAAGTATGTCAATTTGAACTGTAACGAACATTCCGGAACATGACCATAAGTTAAACACACCTTAAATATCCTTTACATAGCTTAGAAATAGGCTTTGAGGGGTTTGGTGTGCTAAAATAAACTTTTGGGACATTCAGGGACTAAAAGTGTCAAAAAGTGCACAAGTTTGCATTTTCGCGCATAACTTACGTTCTGAATACATATGGACATCCAAAAATTTATGTAAGCATGACTACATTATATTTTAGTGTTCGCCTTAAGAAAAATCCATTCGTCACGTCATTTAGATCGTTTTTCGCGCTTATGCGCATTTCGTCGTAATTAAGCGAGCATCGCGTTCGTACGACCAAACGAACCATCTTCCGGCATATCTTTGAGTATGTTTTGAGTTCCCTATACTTTAACTTCATTTTAGAGCCTTGAAATGAGGTTAACGGGGTTCAAACGCATCGAAAATCGCTTAAAACACAACAGGGACCATTTCTGCAAAAATCTGCCAAAACAGGGGCCTAGCGTGACGCGACGGGCCTAGGCGTCACGCGAGCCCCTATCTGGACCAGATTCAGTGTTTTAATGCAAGTTGCAACCCATTTAATCCTCAACCACATGTTTTCACTTGCTTAGTCACTAAGATAAGGATGGAATTAAGCTTCCATAACCTTGCAACAAGTGTTCGGACGAGATCATTTCCCCTTTTCCAAGAAACGATCTCAACGGTGCACCTAAAACTATAAATACCCATCCACCCTCAACCCCAAAACCCACAAATCTGATTAAGAAAGCTCTAAGTTGGAACCTTCGTTTCATACCTGAGCTATTTTGATCTGGGTTAGCATTCGGGGACCCTTCGTAAGTATTCTTTCGTTCTTTTCCTTATTTTTACTGCTTTTCGAGTCAGGAAGTCAAACTTTGTTTGACTTTCAGCGTTGACCAGTAATGGTCAATGCGAAGTTCGTTCGAACTTCGCAACGTGAGTGTAATCACGTTGGTTATAGTCCCTTGGGACTATGCCTACTGATTACCACGTTGTCTAGGGTCGTAGGGTAGGCGATCTAATAAATCGCCTATGCCTTCGAACCCGACCCAGTTTGGTCGATCATTAGGATCCGACCAAACACATTAGGTGACCATAGTAGGTAGGGAATAACCTTCCGAGGTTATACCCTATGGTCACATCGTTTAAGTAGTTGTATGATAGGTAGTTTATATGCCTTAGGTAAATTACCAGAATACCCTTTTCATACATAATTGGTAATTTAGCATATGTAACCTAAACTTTTGTCACGTAACTGATTATGTAACATGTTTAGGCATATACTACTTGTCATAGGACTAGTTAGGCGGTCCGAACGCGTTTCACACGCACGACACGTTAAAGAAGCATAAGCTTCCTAAACGGGTCGTAATGGGTCGTATACAATTATGTTAAGTTTCATTTAGCATGTAGGCTTTGTTAAACCATATCACGTGAGTTCCGACACTCATTTGGTTTACAAACCCTAATGCTACCCAGTCTTCCGAGATAGGTCCGGTTTATTAACATAGTTACCTATACTAGGTGCCGTTTGATTCCGAGATCTCTTGCATTTCTTGGTGGTTATCTTTATACAACTGAGCAATCTCAAGTGAGTACATAGACCCCTCTTTTACTGTTTTCCAAACTGTTTTGGGGTGGAACACATGTGCCTACTTGTTACTTTCATGCTTTCCTGTTTTCACATCATATACTGCTATGTTCGTTAGTACATTATAGTACATGATTTCATTTCATCTTATGCTAGGTGTGCCCATTGTGTGCATTACTTGGTACATTGTTTTACATGACATTTCCTGCTAGGTGTGCCCATGGTGTGCATTACTTAGTACATTGTTTTACATGACATTTCCTGCTAGGTGTGCCCATTGTGTGCATTACTTAGTACATTGTTTTACATGACATTTCATGCTAGGTATGCCCATTGTGTGCATTACTTGGTACATCGTTTTACATGACATTTCATGCTAGGTATGCCCATTGTGTGCATTACTTAGTACATCGTTTTACATGACATTTCATGCTAGGTATGCCCATTGTGTGCATTACTTAGTACATCGTTTTACATGACATTTCACGCTATGTATGTTCATTTGATTACATACTTAGTGCATTGTTTTCACGTGCCCACATTTTGTTATGACATTTGGTTTGTTTACATGGGACAATATATCCATTAACACTAGCTACGCCGTTCGTTAGTAGGTAGTGGTACCATAGGAATTGACAACTCCCGTTCCGGACATCCCAGGGTAAGGGGACAGAAAGGAATGACCGAATTCGTTGACATTAAGACAGATAGACCTTTAATTTGTTTAAAGGGTTTATCACCACAGTCGCCAGGCTTGGATGTATGCATATTCACAATACCGCATAAATGTTCATATTAAATAGTTGCATGCATTTACACAAAACATAGCTTTGATTTAAACCAAGTTTTACTTCAATACTTTGTTTTCGTGCATATGGTTTAGTTGAGACATTTCGCTTGCCATACATGACATTTTGACATAGATATTTGACATGGATAATTGACATAGACATTTGACATGGATATTTGACATAGACATTTGACATGGATATTTGACATAGACATTTGACATGATTTACATCTTGACATAAACACTTTGACATATTATTCAATACAATTGACAAATTGGGTTAAACATAGACTTCTTACATTGTTTGGTTTGGTTTGATCAAGTGATTAAGTAACGATGCGTGTGTAATATGATACAAGCATGGTGGATACGCCGCTGGTACTTCCTATATATAAGTGTTTGTATGATATTACATGGCGTAACGTTATTTGAATCATTTCAGTTTAATACATATAACATTTTATACAAATAACATACTTTTCACAAGACATTGATTTACAAACAACTTACCTTATACAAACACATTTTTACATGGTCATTTATTTAATCTGACATTTACTTATACATATCATCTGATCTTATTGTTTTCAAATGATTTACATGACAAAGCAAATAACAAGGTTCATGACTAAACATTTTCTCAAACATAAGTCATGAATCTTATTTTCACAAAACCTATGTATCTCACAGGCATTTTTATGCTGACGTACCTATTTTCACATGTGTTTTCAGGTGCTTTTCCATAGGATGTTGATCATGATACTAGGGCGGACCTGTGCCTTAGAGACTTTAAAAGAAGATAGACTATGTTTAATTATGCTCTGAACTCTTTAATTTCCTGTTTGAAACAATGTAACACTCTTGTTTAATAAATAAATAAAACTTTGTATGCCATGGATTTGAAACAATTAATTCTGTCGCAACACGCCCCGATGTTTCCGCCGCGATTTGTTGTTTTACGCGGTCGGGGTGTGACATCTTGTACCCAAGCCCAAAAATACCTACGAAAGAAATATGTCGCCTTCTTGGAACATGTTGTAGAGGAGAAAGGCAAGGGTAAGACTATACAAGATATCCCTGTTGTTCGGGATTATCCTAAGGTATTTCCTGAAGAATTACCTGGTTTACCCCCTGTACGCCAAGTTGAGTTTCGCATCGCTCTCATACCTGGCGCAAATCCTATTGCTAAGTCACCTTACCGTCTTGCACCATCTGAGATACAAGAGTTATCTAAGCAGCTCCTAGATCTTTCTGACAAAGGATTCATTCATCCAAGCTTTTCACCTTGGGGCGCTCCTGTCCTATTTGTGAAAAAGAAAGATGGATCATTTAGGATGTGTATCGATTACCGTGAGCTTAACAAGCTTACCATCAAGAATCGATATCCCTTACATCGCATTGATGATCTCTTTGATCAGCTACAGGGTGCTACTTGCTTTTCAAAGATTGATCTACGTTCTGGGTATCATCAACTTTGAGTGATCGAAGAAGACATTCCCAAGACAGCCTTTCGTACCAGATATGGTCATTATGAGTTCACTGTTATGCCCTTTGGTCTAACAAATGCTCCTGCTGTTTTCATGGACTTGATGAATAGGGTTTGTAAGCCTTATTTGGACAAGTTCATCATCGTTTTCATTGATGACATTCTGATCTATTCTAAGACTCGAGCTGATCATGAATAGCATCTCCGTCTTACAATGGAGCTCCTAAAGAGAGAACAGCTTTTCGCCAAATTCTCCAAGTGCGAATTTTGGCTTAAGGAAGTTCAATTTTTGGGGCACATCGTTAACGAACAAGGTATTCATGTAGATGCCGCCAAAATCAGTGCGATTAAGGATTGGGATACACCTACTACTCCTACCGAAGTTTGTTCATTTCTTGGTCTCGAGGGTTATTACCGCCGTTTCATTGAAAACTTCTCCAAGATTGCGGTTCCTCTCACTACTTTAACTCAGAAGAATAAACCTTTTGAGTGGGGACCCAAACAGGAGGAAGCTTTTCAGACCTTGAAACAGAAGCTCTGTGATGCACCTATTCTATCTTTGCCCAAGGGCAACGACGACTTTGTCGTATACTGTGATGCATCCAATTTAGGCCTTGGCTGCATTCATATGCAAAGAAACAAAGTCATAGCCTATGCATTAAGACAACTGAAGGTACACGAGAAAAAACTACACGACTCACGATCTTGAGTTAGGTGCAGTAGTTTTCGCTCTCAAAATCTGGAGTCACTACCTTTACGGTACAAAGTGTGTAGTGTTTACTGACCACAAGAGTCTCCTGCATATTTTCAATCAGAAAGAACTAAACATGAGGCAACGACGTTGGGTTGAACTTCTAAACGACTACGATTGCGAAATTCGCTACCATCCTAGTAAGGCGATTGTCGTGGCTGACGCATTGAGTCGTAAGGAACGTGTCAAGCTTCACTGTGTTCAGGTTTGATCTGATATTCAAAACCGCATTTCTCAGGATCAACATACTTGTGTTACACAAGGCTTGATGGGTAAAGAATTACCGTGTCACATTAAGCCTGAGCTTGAACTGAATGACTTTGGGATAATCTATTTCATGGGCCATTTGTGGGTCCCAAGTCTAGACGATCTTCGCACCTTGCTAATGGATGAAGCTCATAAGTCTCGTTATTCTATTCATCTTGGTACAGATAAAATGTATAAGGATCTTCGAACCCAGTATTGGTGGCCGGGTATGAAGAAGGATATTGCCTTATATGTTTCCAAATGCCTTACTTGTCTCAAGGTTAAGGCAGAACATCAACATCCCTCTGGATTATTGGAGCAACCAGAGATTCCGGTTTGGAAATGGGAAAACATTGCTATGGATCTCATTACCAAGTTACCGCGCACTAAAAGAGGTCATGATGCCATTTGGGTAATCATTGATCGTCTAACCAAGTCAGCACATTTCTTGCCGATCCGTGAGGATCTATCTGCTGACAAGCTTGCCAAGATATACGTTGATGAGATTGTATCTCGACATGGTGTTCCTTTGAACATTATATCTGACAGAGATGCTCGATTCTCGTCTCGCTTTTGGAGAACCATGCAATCTGCCATGGGAACCCAACTTAATTTGAGCACAGCATATCATCCTCAAACGGATGGTCAATCTGAGAGAACAATCCAGACACTGGAGGATATGCTTAGAGCTTGTGTGATTGATTTTGGTGGTAGTTGGGATTCGCATCTACCGTTGATCGAATTCTCCTACAACAATAGTTATCACTCTAGCATCAACATGGCTCCTTTCGAAGCCTTATACGGTCGAAAATGTCGTTCACCGGTCTGCTGGAATGAGATAGGTGAAGCTCAGCTTACTGGACCTGAATTCATTCTAGAGACTACAGATAAGGTCAAGAAGATTCGTGATAACCTTCAGACAGCTAGAAGCCGTCAAAAGAGTTACGCGGATCAACGACGCAAGCCCTTAGAATTTCAAGTCGTTGTTCACATCCTACTCAAGGTATCCCCTTGGAAAGGTGTGATTCGATTTGGAAAGAAAGGGAAAATTTCAGCACGCTATGTTGGACCATTCAAGATCATTGAAAGAATCGGAAAAGTAGCCTATAGACTTGAGCTACCTCCTAAACTTGGAAATGTTCATCCAACATTCCACGTGTCCAATCTCAAAAAGTGTTTAGCTGATGAGAACCTCCACATCCCACTTGATGAAATTCGTGTTGATAACACGATGGACTTCGTTGAGAAACTTGTGGAAATCATGGACCGTGAAGTCAAAAAGCTCAAACACAAACGCATTCCTATTGTCAAAGTTTGCTGGGAATCTAAACGTGGCCCAGAATTTACTTGGGAACGTGAAGATTATATGAAAGCGAAATATCCGCATCTATTCTCACAAGTTTCCTCTAAATAAATTTCGGGACGAAATTTCCTAAAGTAGGGGAGCCTGTGACATCTGTGCTTGTGTAATCATTGTACAAACTCTGAACAATCCAATATTAATAAAACAGTGTGTTTTGATCACAATGTTTGTTATTTATGTTTGACATTTTGCACGTTTTGACTTTTGATCGATTTTGAACCCTATATCGCTTTCTGGAAAGTTATACGCAAACTGAAGCGTAAACGTAATCAGTTTAATGCGACAAACACTCCGGAATAGCAACATAAGCTTAACATATCTTAAATAACCTTTACATAACTTAGAAATAAGTTTTGAAAGTTTGGTATGGCAAAAACAAGTTTATTCGCTCACATGGACTATTTGCGTCAACTTGCAAAAGTCTGCCGTTTCGTAAGGCAACGTACAGTCCGGAACTTGATCATAAGCTAAACATACCATAAATAACCTAAACATAGCTTACAAAAAAAGCTTTGATAGGTTCCTTGTGCGAAAATATGCTTATTTGATCTTACAGGGACTAATCGTGTCAAAAACGGCGTAAGTTTGCATTTACGCGCATATCTTACGTTCTGACCACATCTGGACACCCAAAATTTTTGCAGACACTAAAATATTTTTATTTTAGTGATCGACATGCAAAAATACCATTCGTCGCTTAATTTGGATCGTTTTCACGTCTGCTCGAGTTTCGTCGTAATTAGACGAATAACGTGACCGTACGACCATACAAACCGACATCCGGGACTTTTCCGAGCATATTTTGAGTCCTCTATACTTTGACTACCTTGTAGAGCCTTGAAAATGGCTTAACGGGGGTTAAAAGTGCTAAAAATGGGCTTATTCAAGTGCAGGGACCTAAGCTGTCAACTTTGAAACATTTGCTGAACTGCAGGGACTAGGCGGGCCGCGTAAGCCCTGCCTCCTATCTTACGCGGGGCGCGTAAAAAGGCCCAGTGACAGAAAATCAGTTTTTGCATTTTGTTGATAGTTCAGGGACTGTTTATGCCATTTTCTTGGTGTGTTAACCAAGTTAACACCTCTCCAAGGCAATTACCTATCACATAACACTTGTATGGCTGAGATCTTTTGGTTGGAGGTTACACCAACAAGTGGAATGATGTTGTGAACTTGCTACAAGTATAAATAGCCAAGCATTTAATTTGTTTCCAGCACCTTGATCTGATTTCTCTAAGTTGAAGTTGTTAAACTTCATACCTGAGATTTTAAGATCAAGTTCTCCCTAGCAAGGACCCTTTGTAAGCTTCCTTCGTTCTTTTATCGCTTTCCAAGCGTGAAAGTCAAACAATGTTTGACTTTCAGCTTTGACCAGTCAATGGTCAACACAAAGTTCGTTTGAACTTTGTAACGTGATTCTAATCATGATGGTTATAATCCTTAACGATTATACCTACTGATTACCACGTTAACTAGGTGTAGTGACGAGTCAAAGTTTCGGTCAAAATGCGTTTTAGCACGCATTTTGCAATGGAACTACTTTTAGGTATCAAAACACAAAACACTTTGTTTTGATACCAAATCAGTTTTCTAAGTTAGTTAAACATGTTTTGACATGTTTAACTCGTCACTATTAGTTTAGTGCTTGTTTAGGGTCGTAAGTTAAGCGGTCTAAACAACCGCTTAGACTTTCAAACCCGACCCGTTTGTTCGATCATTAGGATCCGACCAAGCATGTTTAGTGATCATAGTTGCATAGGGAATAACCTCTGAGGTTATACCTTATGATCACATAGGATTGGTTAGTTATTTGTTAAGTAGCTTGTATGCCCATAGGAAATGACCAAAATGCCCTTTTAAAGCATAAATCCGTATTGTGCATATGTGAACATATTTTTGACATCTAATCTGAATTATTAACATGTTTAGGCATAATTGGGCATGTAAGACTTGACATAGCACATAGTTAACTATCCGACCATAGTTTTGTGCAAATGACGCGTTATAGTGGCTTAAACTACCATAACGGGTCGAAACGAGTCAAGAGCACTTAGGTAAACTTTCAAATCAGAATGTTATCCCTATTAAATCATACCATATGAGTTCAAATACTCATTTGATTTATAGAACATCATTCTATCCTATCTCCCGGTTTAGGATCCGATTATTAACATAGTTACTTATACTAGGTGCCTTGTTGATTCGTGATCCTTGAAGCCTTATTTGGTCTTATTCTCAAGACTATTAGGCAATCGCAAGTGATTACGTAGTTCCCCTCTTTACCGCTTTCAAATACTTTGGGGTGATACACATGTGCATACTTGTTACTTTCGTGTTTTCATTGCTTTAATGACATAAACATGCTAGTTTCACCTAGTACACATATAGTACATGCTTTCAATTATGTTTTGCTATGTATGTTTACTGAGCATGTAGCACATTGATTTCATAAAGACACCTTTGTTGCATATGTTTACTCAGTATATGGACACATTGTTTTACATGACATTTCTGCTATGTATGTTTACTGAGCATGCTAGCACAATTGTTTTACATGACATTTCTACTATGTATGTTTACTTAGCATACTTAGTACATGGTTTTCACATGCTACATTGGTTATGACATTTGGTATGTGTCACACCCCGACCACGTAGAACATACAAAACGTGGCGGAAATATCGGGGAGTGTTGTAACAGAATTAATTGTTTCAAATCCATGGCAATTGAAGTTTCGTTTTATTGATTAAAAGTGTTACAATGTCTTAATAAACAAATAAATACAACATAATTAACTAGTCTTGCATCTTTTATTTTCACTAAAGCCCAAGTCTGTCTATGTGTATCTTGACCATCTTATGCAACAGTTCCTGAAAAACACATGTGAAAATAGGTACGTCAGCATAAAAATGCCTGTGAGATACATAGGTTTTGTGAAAATAAGATTCATGACTTATGTTTGAGAAATTGTTTAGTCATGAACCTTGTTATTTGCTTTGTCTTTTAAATCATTTGAAAAACGATAAGATCAGATGATAAGTATAAATAAATGTAAGGTTAAATGAATAACCAAGTAAAATGTGTTTGCATAAGATAAGTTGTTTATAAATCAATGTCTTGTGAAAAGTATGTTATTTGTATAAAATGTTCTATGTCTCAAACTGAAATGATTCAAATAACGTTACGACATGTAATACCATACAAACACTTATATATAGGAAGTACCAGCGGCGTATCCACCATGCTTGTATCATATTACACACGCATCGTTACTTAATCACTTAATCAAACCAAACCAAACAATGTAAAATGTTCATGTCAAGATGTAAATCATGTCAAAATGTCTATGTCAAATATCCATGTCAAATGTCTATGTCAAATATCCATGTCAAATGTCTATGTCAAGATGTCATGTATGGCAAGTGAAAGGTCTCAACTAAACCATATGCACAAAAACAAAGTATTGAAGTAAAACTTGGTTTAAATCAAAGCTATGTTTTGTGTAAATGCATGATCAAATGTCAATCATGTTAAAATGTCTATGCCGAAATGTCTATGTCAAATGTCTATGTCAAAATGTCATGTATGGCAAGTGAAAGGTCTCAACTAAACCATATGCACAAAAACAAAGTATTGAAGTAAAACTTGGTTTAAATCAAAGCTATGTTTTGTGTAAATGCATGCAAATATTTAATATGAACATTTATGCGGTATTGTGAAAATGCATACATCCAAGCCTGGCGACTGTGGTGATAAACCCTTTAAACAAATTAAAGGTCTATCTGTCTTATATCAACGAATTCGGTCATTCCTTTCATCCCCTTTCCCTGGGACGTCCGGAACGGGAGTTGTCAATTCCTATGGTACCACTACCTACTAACGAACGGCATGATCGGTGTTAATGAATGTATTGTCCCATGTAAACAAACCAAATGTCATACCAAAATGTAAGCATGTGATGAAAACAATGTACTAAGTATGCACGCAATGGACATACATAGCATAAAATGTAAATGTAAAACGATGTACTAAGTATGAACTAAATGGACATACATAGCATAAAACACAATGAGATCATGTACTATAATGTACTAACGAACATAGCAGTATATGATGCGAAAACAGGAAAGCATGAAAGTAACAAGTAGGCACATGTGTTCCACCCCAAAACAGTTTGGAAAACAGTAAAAGAGGGGTCTATGTACTCACTTGAGAATGCTCAGTAGTCCTTGAGTGACAACCAAACAATGCTAGAGATCACGGAAATCAACCGGCACCTAATATAGGTAACTATGTTAATAAACCGGACCTAAATCGGAAGATCGGATAGAATGCGGGTTCGTAAACCAAACGAGTATAGAGACTCGTGTCATATGGTTTAACAAAGCCTACATACTAACTGAAACTTAACCTAAGTGTTTACGACCCATTACGACCCGTTTCGGTAGCTTATGCTACTTTAACGCGTCGTTCGCGTGTAACGCGTTCGGACCGCCTAACTAGCCCTATGACAAGTGTTATATGCCTAAACATGTTACATAATCCGTTATGTGACAAAAGTTTAGGTTACATATGCTTAATTACCAATTATACATGAAAAGGGTATTCTGGTAATTTACCTACGGCATATAAATTACCTATCATACAACTACTTAAACGATGTGACCATAGGGTATAACCTCGGAAGGTTATTCCCTACCTACTATGGTCACCTAATGTATTTGGTCGGATCCTAATGATCGACCAAACTGGGTCGGGTTCGAGGTATAAGCGATTTATTAGATCGCTTACCCTACGACCCTAGACAACGTGGTAATCAGTAGGCATAGTCCCAAGGGACTATGACCATCGTGATTACAATCACGTTGCGAAGTTCAAACGAACTTCGCATTGACCATTACTGGTCAACGCTGAAAGTCAAACAAAGTTTGACTTTCTGACTCGAAAAGCAGTAAAATAAGGAAAAGAACGAAAGAATACTTACGAAGGGTCCCCGAATGCTAATCCCGATCCAAGAACTCAGGTATGAAACAATGGTTTCAACTTAGAGCTCTCAAAATCAGAATTCTAGTGGGTTTTGATGTTGTGTGGGTTGGGTATTTATAGAAATACCCGAACCGTTAGGATCGTTTGTCGAAAATCGTGCCTTAATCATGTCCGTACAAGTGTCGGAATGTTATGGAACCACATATGCTCCTTAACTTAGTGACACATCAACTTAAAACATGTGGTGAAGGATCATTCAGCTGGGACCCGCTGTTAAAAACATGGAATCTGGTCCAGAGGGGGGCTCGCGTGACGCTAAGGCCCGTCGCGTCACGCTAGGCCCCTGTTTTGGCAGATTTTCCAGAAATGGTCCCTGCAGCTTGTTTAAGCGATTTTCGATGCTTTTGAACCCCGTTAACCTCATTTCAAGGCTCTAAAATGTAGTTAAAGTATAGGGAACTCAAAACATACTCAAAAATATGCCGGAGGTTGGTCCGTTTGGCCGTACGAACGCGATGTTCGCTTAATTACGACGGAATGCGCATAAGCGCGAAAAACGAACCAAATGACGTGACGAATGGATTTTTCTTAAGGAGATCACTAAAATAAAATATAGTCATGCTTACATAAATTTTTGGATGTCCAGATGTATTCAGAACGTAAGTTATGCGCGAAAATGCAAACTTGTGCACTTTTTGACACTTTTAGTCCCTGAATGTCCCAAAAGTTTATTTTAGCACACCCAACCCCTCAAAGCCTATTTCTAAGCTATGTAAAGGATATTTAAGGTGTGTTTGACTTATGGTCATGTTCCGGAATGTTCGTTACAGTTCAAATTGACATACTTTCGCAGTTTGTCATATTTAGTCCCTGTAGTCGAATTAACTTGGTTTTGCCATACCAAAGCCTTCAAAACTTATTTCTAAGTTATGTAAAGGTTATTTAAGGTATGTTAAGCCTATTTCACTATTCCGGAGTGTTTGTTGCATTAAACTGGTTATATCTACGCATCGGTGCGCGTATAACCTTCCAGAAAGTGAATTTAGAGTTTGGAATTGAACGAGAATTGATATGTGCAAAATGATACACATATTTTTACAAATCCCAAGTATGAAATATAATATTTCATTGGTTCGGTATTTGTTTGATGGCCGTGGAGGCACAGGTGTTACAGTCTCCCCTACTTTAGGAAATTTCGTCCCGAAATTTATTTAGAGGAAACTTGTGAGAGTTTAAAACATGAAGTTGAAAAGATCGAACAACATTGGTTAGGGTTCTTGAACTTCTAATAACCTTAATAACATTATGTTTGCAATGTAAGAGGGACACTTATATACAAGTATATGAAGCGTCATTGGTGCGTCCACCGTACCTCCATTACATCGTCCTCATTTTGTTATTGTTGTCGCTATCGGTTCTTTCACATAATAAATCTTACTGGATTTCTGTGCACTAAATTTCATAATTATGTGCGCATACATAATTAGAGAATTCCTTGCACAGTTCACACAGTCTATTTTATAATGTGTAGGGTAAAACCAAATGAAAATCATGTGAGGAGCGTGACTTAGACCGCCATAGAGTCCTTTAGACTAAATCAATAAATGATTTAAATAGACTATCAAGGAGTCTGTTCAGCTACATCACTAGATGTTATCATTTTTTTTAACCAAATTGTGAATCAATCTTTTTGACTAGACCACTAAAGGGTCTCTTATGAATCATGGAGTGGTACTATATAATCCAAGGGTCTTAACTATTACATAGAAGCCCATTTAAGGATTAAAGGTAGTACCTTTTGAATATCCTGCTACGAATCCCTCATATGAAGATATGAAAGATCCTGCAAGGATTTGGATAAAGAATATCCAGAGTATTAAAAACACCAAAAATGCATAAAAGAAAACATAAGATGAGTAAACACATAGTCACATAATCACAAAATTGTTTAACTAGAAGTTTGTTCTGCTAACAGAGTACATGTATTTAAAGCACACTAGGAATCCATCTCGTGGATTTCATTTGGTACTTTAAACATTATCAAGAATCTAACTATAAAGATAGAAATATCTTTTTAAAAGAAAAATTCGATTTCGATTATAAGGAACCGAAATGTTCGAATTCAGGTACATAAGGAATCCATTTAAGGACTCTGATTTGAATGATGATCATCCACAAGGATCTAATTGTGAAGATAAAAAGATCCCTTATGGATTTTAGAAGTTGAAGATGTTTTGATACCTTGCACTGGACGTGCTTATGTCAAAACATGAAGTAAAAAAATGCTTATGAAATTGAGATGCTAGATATGCCAAGGCGACATATGAAGCAGAATTTTGAAGGTTAAGTCAATGTATGAGGAAAATATTTTTGAAAACTAGGCATGGGGTTCTTTTAAGAAAAAGGTGTTTAACGTTTTTGAAACCTTATATATAATACTTTTGAAATAAAGTAGGTGTATTAGGTAGATATATTTACAAAAATGTTTTTAAAATCATGCGAGATGAATTTTGAAATTATGTATAAGGTTTTTGAAAGACATGAATGATGCTTTTCGAAATCATGCACTTGATCAGAAAATGTATTGTGTTAGTATTGTCTTTAGACTATATGAAATATTTTGAAATTAGAAAGGTTGGTTTTGATAACATGGCCAATGTTTTTGAAATAACATAGACAATGCATCTAGAAAAATTGTTTTCAAACTATATGAAATGTTTTGAGATCATGAAGATTGTTTTGAAATACTTGTACTGTGACTGTTGAAAAAAAAATCAAAACATAATGGGTATGAGATTTGAAAAAAATATCCTTAGTTATCCAACCAAGGATTTAAAGGTACTGATGTGTAAAAAGCACGATTACTCATAATTTCACTTTATTTCCTGTACTTCGTTTCTTAGAATGAAACGAGTACTTAGAACTTTCGAGGAAATTATGAGCGATCACTTGAAAGTGAGAATCACAAGAGTAGTTTGTAAGGAACATAGTTCCTTCATGTAGGTATCATAGGAAAAATCATACACACATGCAATTACACTCGTATATCAGAACTTGTGAACAACGATTTTTATTTATGAACAAGACATATTGTTTCACAATACACGAAACAAAAGAAACAAAGGCATAAGACAGCAACATCCTTTGTTCAGCCAAATGCTCATCCGAGGGTTGGATTTGCACTGACTATCTTCGGGCAGTTGTTCCTGAAATGGCTCGTATCGCCACAGTTGTAGCAAGTACCACGCGGGAAACGAGCTTGAGTAGGGTTGACTTGGAGTTGGGTAGCAGCAAGATTTGCAACAGCTTTGTTCTGGATAGCAAAGCGGCATGTGTTGACCAAATGTCCCCGCCGTCCACAGTAGGTACATTTCCAGCAGGGTATGAGGTTTGAATGATGACCGTTGCATCGCTTGCACCTAGGAGCAGTTCCTAAGTACGGCTTCCTAGTTGGTGGCCTTGCCACTTGGCTAGGTCCAGCTTGATTAGGTGTAACCGCTGCGGGTTTCCTTGAAGCCTTACGCTTCCTTGATGTTGTTGCAAGCCTGACTACTGCTTCCTTTGGTGTCTCTTGAGTGGCTTCATTGTCGAGACGAGAGGCTTCATTGTTAAGACGAGCCATGGCAATACCTAAATCCACAGTCCTCTGAATCACTTCGCCAATTCGCTGGACAAATTTGGCTGTTCGCTCGGGCATTTGACCAGTGCCAAGAGGAATAGACATTCTAGAAGAAAATGAAAGACAGAGGAAGAAACGAGTGAAAGGTTATTGGATAATCAATACAGAATGGTAACGAATGAAAATTGTGATCATTTGTTTGTTACCTAAGGCAAACAAATGAGATGGTGACAAATCAAAGTAAATAGGTCAAAAATAATGTATCGCGAAGACATGCTCGCCTATAAGTGAACACTCATCCCAAGAATTCCCAGGTAAGCACAACTGGTCTCGTGTCTGATGAGATGTATACGAAGTGCTTGCCTAGACAGAAAACCCAGAATACAGGCATTCACCCTTCCAGTTTGCACGTGTTCACATTATTTAAAACCCAAAACTTTGACGAAATTTTGAAAACTCAAAGGGGTTCAAAACCATATAATAGAGAGTTCAAAACCTTACAATAGAGGGTTCAAAACCTAGTAATCAATCATCCTAGAACAGATGATTAGTTTTCAAGAGGTTTTGAAATTTATGTTTTTGTTGCGGTTGTCGCCTAAGGATAGGCGACAGTATTGTTTTATGACTAAACGCAAGTAAACTCGCGTTAGGGTCCTAAGAAGGTTATAGACTAGGTCAAAGCATTACTAATTACTAATAACCTAATTCCCTATAACCATTGGCTCTGATACCATCTTTTCTGTCACACCCCGACCACGTAGAACATACAAAACGTGGCGGAAATATCGGGGAGTGTTGTAACAGAATTAATTGTTTCAAATCCATGGCAATTGAAGTTTCGTTTTATTGATTAAAAGTGTTACAATGTCTTAATAAACAAATAAATACAACATAATTAACTAGTCTTGCATCTTTTATTTTCACTAAAGCCCAAGTCTGTCTATGTGTATCTTGACCATCTTATGCAACAGTTCCTGAAAAACACATGTGAAAATAGGTACGTCAGCATAAAAATGCCTGTGAGATACATAGGTTTTGTGAAAATAAGATTCATGACTTATGTTTGAGAAAATGTTTAGTCATGAACCTTGTTATTTGCTTTGTCTTTTAAATCATTTGAAAAACGATAAGATCAGATGATAAGTATAAATAAATGTAAGGTTAAATGAATAACCAAGTAAAATGTGTTTGCATAAGATAAGTTGTTTATAAATCAATGTCTTGTGAAAAGTATGTTATTTATATAAAATGTTCTATGTCTCAAACTGAAATGATTCAAATAACGTTACGACATGTAATACCATACAAACACTTATATATAGGAAGTACCAGCGGCGTATCCACCATGCTTGTATCATATTACACACGCATCGTTACTTAATCACTTAATCAAACCAAACCAAACAATGTAAAATGTTCATGTCAAGATGTAAATCATGTCAAAATGTCTATGTCAAATATCCATGTCAAATGTCTATGTCAAATATCCATGTCAAATGTCTATGTCAAATATCCATGTCAAATGTCTATGTCAAGATGTCATGTATGGCAAGTGAAAGGTCTCAACTAAACCATATGCACAAAAACAAAGTATTGAAGTAAAACTTGGTTTAAATCAAAGCTATGTTTTGTGTAAATGCATGATCAAATGTCAATCATGTTAAAATGTCTATGCCGAAATGTCTATGTCAAATGTCTATGTCAAAATGTCATGTATGGCAAGTGAAAGGTCTCAACTAAACCATATGCACAAAAACAAAGTATTGAAGTAAAACTTGGTTTAAATCAAAGCTATGTTTTGTGTAAATGCATGCAAATATTTAATATGAACATTTATGCGGTATTGTGAAAATGCATACATCCAAGCCTGGCGACTGTGGTGATAAACCCTTTAAACAAATTAAAGGTCTATCTGTCTTATATCAACGAATTCGGTCATTCCTTTCATCCCCTTTCCCTGGGACGTCCGGAACGGGAGTTGTCAATTCCTATGGTACCACTACCTACTAACGAACGGCATGATCGGTGTTAATGAATGTATTGTCCCATGTAAACAAACCAAATGTCATACCAAAATGTAAGCATGTGATGAAAACAATGTACTAAGTATGCACGCAATGGACATACATAGCATAAAATGTAAATGTAAAACGATGTACTAAGTATGAACTAAATGGACATACATAGCATAAAACACAATGAGATCATGTACTATAATGTACTAACGAACATAGCAGTATATGATGCGAAAACAGGAAAGCATGAAAGTAACAAGTAGGCACATGTGTTCCACCCCAAAACAGTTTGGAAAACAGTAAAAGAGGGGTCTATGTACTCACTTGAGAATGCTCAGTAGTCCTTGAGTGACAACCAAACAATGCTAGAGATCACGGAAATCAACCGGCACCTAATATAGGTAACTATGTTAATAAACCGGACCTAAATCGGAAGATCGGATAGAATGCGGGTTCGTAAACCAAACGAGTATAGAGACTCGTGTCATATGGTTTAACAAAGCCTACATACTAACTGAAACTTAACCTAAGTGTTTACGACCCATTACGACCCGTTTCGGTAGCTTATGCTACTTTAACGCGTCGTTCGCGTGTAACGCGTTCGGACCGCCTAACTAGCCCTATGACAAGTGTTATATGCCTAAACATGTTACATAATCCGTTATGTGACAAAAGTTTAGGTTACATATGCTTAATTACCAATTATACATGAAAAGGGTATTCTGGTAATTTACCTACGGCATATAAATTACCTATCATACAACTACTTAAACGATGTGACCATAGGGTATAACCTCGGAAGGTTATTCCCTACCTACTATGGTCACCTAATGTATTTGGTCGGATCCTAATGATCGACCAAACTGGGTCGGGTTCGAGGTATAAGCGATTTATTAGATCGCTTACCCTACGACCCTAGACAACGTGGTAATCAGTAGGCATAGTCCCAAGGGACTATGACCATCGTGATTACAATCACGTTGCGAAGTTCAAACGAACTTCGGATTGACCATTACTGGTCAACGCTGAAAGTCAAACAAAGTTTGACTTTCTGACTCGAAAAGCAGTAAAATAAGGAAAAGAACGAAAGAATACTTACGAAGGGTCCCCGAATGCTAATCCCGATCCAAGAACTCAGGTATGAAACAATGGTTTCAACTTAGAGCTCTCAAAATCAGAATTCTAGTGGGTTTTGATGTTGTGTGGGTTGGGTATTTATAGAAATACCCGAACCGTTAGGATCGTTTGTCGAAAATCGTGCCTTAATCATGTCCGTACAAGTGTCGGAATGTTATGGAACCACATATGCTCCTTAACTTAGTGACACATCAACTTAAAACATGTGGTGAAGGATCATTCAGCTGGGACCCGCTGTTAAAAACATGGAATCTGGTCCAGAGGGGGGCTCGCGTGACGCTAAGGCTCGTCGCGTCACGCTAGGCCCCTGTTTTGGCAGATTTTCCAGAAATGGTCCCTGCAGCTTGTTTAAGCGATTTTCGATGCTTTTGAACCCCGTTAACCTCATTTCAAGGCTCTAAAATGTAGTTAAAGTATAGGGAACTCAAAACATACTCAAAAATATGCCGGAGGTTGGTCCGTTTGGCCGTACGAACGCGATGTTCGCTTAATTACGACGGAATGCGCATAAGCGCGAAAAACGAACCAAATGACGCGACGAATGGATTTTTCTTAAGGCGATCACTAAAATAAAATATAGTCATGCTTACATAAATTTTTGGATGTCCAGATGTATTCAGAACGTAAGTTATGCGCGAAAATGCAAACTTGTGCACTTTTTGACACTTTTAGTCCCTGAATGTCCCAAAAGTTTATTTTAGCACACCCAACCCCTCAAAGCCTATTTCTAAGCTATGTAAAGGATATTTAAGGTGTGTTTGACTTATGGTCATGTTCCGGAATGTTCGTTACAGTTCAAATTGACATACTTTCGCAGTTTGTCATATTTAGTCCCTGTAGTCGAATTAACTTGGTTTTGCCATACCAAAGCCTTCAAAACTTATTTCTAAGTTATGTAAAGGTTATTTAAGGTATGTTAAGCCTATTTCACTATTCCGGAGTGTTTGTTGCATTAAACTGGTTATATCTACGCATCGGTGCGCGTATAACCTTCCAGAAAGTGAATTTAGAGTTTGGAATTGAACGAGAATTGATATGTGCAAAATGATACACATATTTTTACAAATCCCAAGTATGAAATATAATATTTCATTGGTTCGGTATTTGTTTGATGGCCGTGGAGGCACAGGTGTTACAGTATGTTTAATCGGGACAATAATACATTCATTAACATTAGCTACGCCGCACGGTAGTTTGTAATGGTACCATAGGACTTGACAAATCCCGTTTCCGACTTCCTAGGTTTGTTTGGAAGTTGGGAATGACAGAATCCGATATAAATAACTTAGATAAACCTTTAATTTGTTTAAAGGTTTGTCGCCACAGTCGCAAGGCTTGAATGTATGCGATTAACATTACTGCATAAATGTTTGTAATCATAAAGCATTGTTTTCTGCAAAACATAACATTTGATTTAAACTTAGGTTTATTCAAAAACTTTGTTTTGTACATTTTCCTATGGGGTTGAGTAATTACTAGTTATTCACCATACATGACATTTGTTTTCACATGTACATTATTGTCACACCCCGACCACGTAAAGCAACTAGACGTGGCGGAAACGTCGGGGAGTGTTGTAACAGAATTATTGTTTCATAACCATGGCATAAATAAATTCTGTTTTATTGACTAAATGAACTCATTGTTTTAATACAATCAAATAAATACAACTATGATCTTCCAAGTTTTAAAGTCGCTAAGGCACGAGTCCATCCTAAATGTAGCATGTATCAACAATCATTGCAAAGCAGTACCTGAAACATGTGTAAAAATAGGTACGTCAGCATAAAAATGCCTGTGAGATACATAGGTTTTGTGAAAATAGGTTTCATGACTTATGTTTGAGAAAATGTTTAGTCATGAACCTTGTAATTTGCTTTGTCTTGTAAATCATTTGAAAAATGATAAGATCAGATGATATGTATAAATAAGAGAATAATGTATGGTTAAACGAATAACCATTGTAAAAATGAGTTTGTATAAGATAAGTTGTTTGTAAATAAATGTCTTGTGAAAAGTATGTTATTTGTATAAAATGTTATACGTCTCAAATTGAAATGATTCAAATAACGATACAATATGTAATACCATACAAACACTTATATATAGGAAGTACCAGCGGCGTATCCACCATGTTTGTATCATATTACACACGCCTCGTTACTTAATCACTTACTTAAACCAAACCAGCAATGTAAGATGTCTATGTTTAACCCAATTGCCAAACGTATTGAATAATGTGTCAAAATGTTTATGTCAAGATGTAAATCATGTAATGTGTAACCAATGTCATTTGTATAAATAAATGTAAGGTTAAACGAATAACCCTATATTAGCATATTAAAAGTATACTTTGGATTTGTAAGTAACATGTTTAACTATGTTTTGGTTTCATAAATAACATATCAAAATATTCTTTAGATGTGATAAATAACATATTAAACTATGTTTTTGGTTTTGTAAATATATGTTGGTTTTGTACAATACCACACATGAGAGTATATCAAACTATACTTTAATAGTGTGATTTGAGAATTCATTCAGACTTGGTGCATCAAAATACACCTTTGAGACTATAGAAATACCACAAAGGCAATCCCTATTTGGATGGAGAAACAAATTGGTTTCAGACATTCCATGACAACAGGAATGGGGTGTCAAATCCTATAGCGCTATATCATACTAACAATCGGTCTGGTGAACATAAAATAAGTACAATTCAACATTTTATTTTATGTTCTTTGAGAAATCAGTGTTTATACCATAGATAGTCATTTAGTTTGTCAAAAGATAAGTAATAACATGTATAATCAATTATACTTTGAAATCATGAAAATAACAGATAGGTACACATGCTTCACCCCAAAACAGTTTGAAAACAGTAAAAGAGGGGAACTATGTACTCACCTGAGAGTGCTTAGGAGTCTTGCACAACTACCAAGCAAGCTAGAGGAGTCCCGGAAATTAAACGGTACCTAATATAGGTAACTACATAAATAACCCGGACCTAAATCGGAGGATCGGATAGAATGAGGGCTCGTAAACCAGATGAGTATTGGAACTCATGTAGTATGGTTTACAAAATCCTACATACTAAATGAAACCTAGTCTAAGCGCTTACGACCCATTTCGACCCGTTTAGGTAGCTTATGCTACTTTAACGCGTCGTTCGCGTGAAACGCGTTCGGACCGCCTAACTAGTCCTATGACAAGTAATATATGCCTTAACATGTCTAATATGGTTGTCAAATCAGTTTAGATGTCAAAAGTTATGTTACATATGATTAAAACGAATTTTGGCATCAAAGGGGTATTTTGGTAATTTACCTAAGGCATATAAACTACCTATCATACAACTACTTAAACGATGTGACCATAGGGTATAACCTCGGAAGGTTATTCCCTACCTACTATGGTCACCTAATGTGTTTGGTCGGATCCTAATGATCGACCAAATGGGTCGGGTCCGAGGTATAAGCGATTTATTAGATCGCTTACCCTACGACCCTAGACAACGTGGTAATCAGTAGGCATAGCCCCAAGGGACTATAACCAACGTGATTACACTCACGTTGCGAAGTTCAAACGAACTTCGCATTGACCATTACTGGTCAACGCTGAAAGTCAAACTAAGTTTGACTTTCGGACTCGAAAAGCAATAAAATAAGGAAAAGAACGAAAGAATACTTACGAAGGGTCCCCGAATGCTAACTTCGATTCAAAAATCTCAGGTATGAAACAATAGTTTCAACTTAGAGTTTCTCAAATCAAAGTTCTTGTAATTTTGAAGCATGGGGGGTGGGGTATTTATAGGATTTCCCGAACCGTTAGGATCGTTTCTTGGAAAAAGTGCTTCAATCTTGGCCATACACTAGCACCCATGGTATTGTAATACCATGTGCCCAAAATACCAGCCCATAGATTCCCAAAACCATGTGCAACAAGTGGGAAGGACTAGATTCGATGTATAAGCAAACATCTTTCAGAAATGACAGTTTTGGTCCCTGTTATGTGTTTATGCCATTTCCGACACTTCTAAGGCCCGTAAAGCCAACTTTAAGGCCCTAAAATGATGTCTAAACATTGTGGACATGAAACATACTAAAAAATATGCCGGGTGTTGGTTCGTTTGGTCGTACGAACGCGATGTTCGCTTAATTACGACGGAATGCGCATAAGCGCGAAAAACGATCCAAATGACGCAACGAATGGATTTTTGGTAATCCAAACACTAAAGCATAATATAGTCATGCTTACATAAATTTTTGGATGTCCGGATGTATTCAGAACGTAAGTTATGCGCGAAAATGCAAACTTGTGCACTTTTTGACGCTTTTAGTCCCTGAATGACACAAAAGTTTATTTTAGCATACCGAACACCTCAAAGCCTATTTATAAGCTATGTGAAGGGTATTTATGGTATGTTTAACTTATGCTCATGCTCCGGAATGTCTGTTACAGTTCAAATTGGCATACTTTCGCAGTTTGTCAAGTTTAGTCCCTGTAAGCGAATTAACTTGTTTTTGCCATACCAAAGCCTTTAAAACTTATTTCTAAGTTATGTAAAGGTTATTTAAGGTATGTTAAGCCTACTTCACTATTCCGGAGTGTTCGTTGGATTGAACTGGTTATATTTACACATCTGAGCGCGTATAACCCTCCAGAAAATGATTTAAAGCTTAAAATCGAACAAGAGTTGTTATGTGTAAAAGATACACATAATTTTACAAATCCCAAATATGAAATACAATATTTCATTGGTTTGGCATTTGTTTGACGGTTGAAGTGACACAGGTGTTACAGTCTCCCCTACTTTAGGAAATTTCGTCCCGAAATTTAATTCTAGAGGAAACTTGTGAAGACAGCTGTGACGGTTTCGCCTTCTAATAGATCCATTGAACCCTTAAGTAAAACTCTGGGCCATGTTAGGATTCTTAGCGAATTTGTTAACCCTCAATGTGAATTCCTTGTAGCAGTAAAACATGGAATTTTTGAACTATGGATAGAAAACGTTTCTTATGAAGACTTATCATAGGAAACTTGTGTGTGCTTGAAATCAGAATTGGGGAGTGTGAGAATAAATGACATTGGTTAAGGTCCAAGACTTCTCCCGTATCATTATTCTTGTCACTATGGGTCTTAACACATGACAAAATTCCCTGTGGTTTCTGGGCACTGAATTTCCATAATTATGTAGGCCTCCATAATTACTTAATTCCTTGCACAGTCCGCACAGTTCATTTCAGAATGCGTAGAGGAAAAATCAATTGAATAAACATGAAGCGACTTGACTAGATCACCAAAGGATCTTTTTAACTAAATCAACGAACGATCTTTTTAACTAGATCAACATATGATCTTATTAACTAAACCGTCGTACGATCTCCTTAAATAGACCACTTAAGGGATCTAATTATAGAATAGTACTTAAAAATCCAAGGGACTTGACTACAACGTAGAAGTCCATTAAGGATTTAAGATAGTAGCTTTGGATATCCTATTATGAATCTCTCGTATGAGATAAGAAAGATTTTACGAGGATTTGGATGGATCACATACAACCACAAACATGTAAGAAAACATATAAGCACAAAAATTAGTTAACTTGATTCTTTAATTTGTTGTCCTTGAGCATGGATAATTAAAGCACACTAGAAATCCAATCCATGAATTTCATTCGATACTTTAATCATTTTCAAGGATCCATCTATAAAGATAGAAGGATTCTCAATAAAAGTTTGGCTTTGTTTCTTAAAAGAAACGAGTGTTTAAGATTCTTGGGGAGATCACAAGTGATCATAAATGACAGAACCATACTAGTAGTCTGTCTTTGGGTTGACATCATAAGATTGTATCCAACGTTCACACAATCGTATCAGTTTTGCAAAAATAAAAACGACGAATTTTTATTTATATAACAACTGACTTGTCTTTAAACATCATAAGATAACAACCAAGGAAATAACAAAACACTAATTGTTCACTGCCGCATCATTGTTCATGTTTGCCTCATTGATGTTAAACACTCGTCCACGTGCTGGAGGTGCGTTAACAAGCCTTGGGCAATTGTTCCTGTAGTGGGTAAGGTCACCACAATTATAACATGACCCCGGAGGGAACCGTGCTTGAACAGCAGCAGGGTTTGCAGCAGCTTGATTTGCATAGCGACAAACATTGATCAAATGTCCCAACCGCCCACAGTGGGTACATTTGTGACACTGCTCTTGCTCTAGATGATGACGGTTGCACTTGTTGCACAAAGGTGCAGTACCAACATAGTTTTGCCTTTTGCGAGGTTGTGCTGGTTGGTTTGGTGCAACCTGTTTGTCTTGAGCAGTTACAGCACAGTTCTGAGAGGCTTTGCGCTTCTTCTTCTTGGACACCTCAACATTTTCTTCCTTTGGTTCAACTTGAGCAGTCTTGTCAGTTGGTCTTGAGTCGCCCTTTCGAAACAGCTTATGCTTCCTGATGTGGGATTCAGTTAGGGTGGCAGACAGTTCAATGGCTTGTCTGACAGTAGTAGGGTTACTGCCAGTAACAATATCCTGAACTAGGTCAGGAAGACCATCCGTATATTTCTCGATCGGCTTATCCACAGGAGTAACCATAGCAGGACACAACAGGCTCAATTCTTCAAAATGGTCAGTATAGGCTCGATGTTCACCACTGTCTTGCTTCAAATCATCAAACTCCCTCTCCAAAGCTCGCAGTTCATGACGAGGGCAAAACTCCTTCATCATAAGAGCCCTAAGCTCAGCCCAAGTCTGTGCTAATGCAACCTCAGCGCCGCGGTCTCTCATAACCCCGTTCCACCATGTAAGAGCCCTCTTCTGAAACACACTTGAAGAAAACTCGACCTTACGATTTTCAGGACACAGAACATGACGGAAGGTATTCTCAATGCTCTCGAACCACTGAAGAAGCCCAGTTGCTCCCTCAGAACCACTAAACTTGAGCGGTTTAGCCGAGTTGAAACTCTTGAAATTGCATGGAGCATTGTTGTTGTTGATGGCTTGCATCATTTGAGCATAAAGATTTGGGAAGGCAACAGCCATTTGCTGCGCGATGATTTCCGCCAGTTCGGCATTTGCCATCTGATTGTCGCGTCGAGGAGGCATTCTAAAAGAGGAAACATGAAAGGAAACGAGTGAGAGAAATAGACGAAAAGAATGAGATGAAACAAATTTGATGAAGGCAAGGATAGTGGTCATTTGTTCGCTTTACAAAGCAAACAAACTACACACAGTGACTAATCAAAGTAAATGGGTCAAAAATAATGTATCGCGAAGACATGCTCGCCTATAAGTGAACACTCATCCCAAGAATTCCCAGGTAAGCACAACTGGTCTCGCGTCTGATGAGATATATACGAAGTGCTTGCCTAGACAGAAAACCCAGAATACAGGCATTCACCCTTCCAGTTTGCACGTGTTCACATTATTTAAAACCCAAAACCTTGACGAGATTTTTGAAAATTCAAAGGGGTTCAAAACCATATAACAGAGGGTTCAAAACCTTACAATAGAGGGTTCAAAACCTAGTAATCAATCATCCTAGAACAGATGATTAGTTTTTCAAAGCGGTTTTGAAATTTATGTTCTTGTTGTGGTCGTCGCCTAAGGATAGGTGACGGTATCGTTTTATGACTAAACGCAAGTAAACTCGCGTTAGGGTCCTAAGAAGGTTATAGACTAGGTCAAAGCATTACTAATAACCTAATTCCCTATAACCATTGGCTCTGATACCACTTTTCTGTCACACCCCGACCACGTAAAGCAACTAGATGTGGCGGAAACGTCGGGGAGTGTTGTAACAGAATTATTGTTTCATAACCATGGCATAAATAAATTCTGTTTTATTGACTAAATGAACTCATTGTTTTAATACAATCAAATAAATACAACTATGATCTTCCAAGTTTTAAAGTCGCTAAGGCACGAGTCCATCCTAAATGTAGCATGTATCAACAATCATTGCAAAGCAGTACCTGAAACATGTGTAAAAATAGGTACGTCAGCATAAAAATGCCTGTGAGATACATAGGTTTTGTGAAAATAGGTTTCATGACTTATGTTTGAGAAAATGTTTAGTCATGAACCTTGTAATTTGCTTTGTCTTGTAAATCATTTGAAAAATGATAAGATCAGATGATATGTATAAATAAGAGAATAATGTATGGTTAAACGAATAACCATTGTAAAAATGAGTTTGTATAAGATAAGTTGTTTGTAAATAAATGTCTTGTGAAAAGTATGTTATTTGTATAAAATGTTATACGTCTCAAATTGAAATGATTCAGATAACGATACAATATGTAATACCATACAAACACTTATATATAGGAAGTACCAGCGGCGTATCCACCATGTTTGTATCATATTACACACGCCTCGTTACTTAATCACTTACTTAAACCAAACCAGCAATGTAAGATGTCTATGTTTAACCCAATTGCCAAACGTATTGAATAATGTGTCAAAATGTTTATGTCAAGATGTAAATCATGTAATGTGTAACCAATGTGATTTGTATAAATAAATGTAAGGTTAAACGAATAACCCTATATTAGCATATTAAAAGTATACTTTGGATTTGTAAGTAACATGTTTAACTATGTTTTGGTTTCATAAATAACATATCAAAATATGCTTTAGATGTGATAAATAACATATTAAACTATGTTTTTGGTTTTGTAAATATATGTTGGTTTTGTACAATACCACACATGAGAGTATATCAAACTATACTTTAATAGTGTGATTTGAGAATTCATTCAGACCTGGTGCATCAAAATACACCTTTGAGACTATAGAAATACCACAAAGGCAATCCCTATTTGGATGGAGCAACAAATTGGTTTCAGACATTCCATGACAACAGGAATGGGGTGTCAAATCCTATAGCGCTATATCATACTAACAATCGGTCTGGTGAACATAAAATAAGTACAATTCAACATTTTATTTATGTTCTTTGAGAAATCAGTGTTTATACCATAGATAGTCATTTAGTTTGTCAAAAGATAAGTAATAACATGTATAATCAATTATACTTTGAAATCATGAAAATAACAGATAGGTACACATGCTTCACCCCAAAACAGTTTGAAAACAGTAAAAGAGGGGAACTATGTACTCACCTGAGAGTGCTTAGGAGTCTTGCACAACTACCAAGCAAGCTAGAGGAGTCCCGGAAATTAAACGGTACCTAATATAGGTAACTGCATAAATAACCCGGACCTAAATCGGAGGATCGGATAGAATGAGGGCTCGTAAACCAGATAAGTATTGGAACTCATGTAGTATGGTTTACAAAAGCCTACATACTAAATGAAACCTAGTCTAAGCGCTTACGACCCATTTCGACCCGTTTAGGTAGCTTATGCTACTTTAACGCGTCGTTCGCGTGAAACGCGTTCGGACCGCCTAACTAGTCCTATGACAAGTAATATATGCCTTAACATGTCTAATATGGTTGTCAAATCAGTTTAGATGTCAAAAGTTATGTTACATATGATTAAAACGAATTTTGGCATCAAAGGGGTATTTTGGTAATTTACCTAAGGCATATAAACTACCTATCATACAACTACTTAAACGATGTGACCATAGGGTATAACCTCGGAAGGTTATTCCCTACCTACTATGGTCACCTAATGTGTTTGGTCGGATCCTAATGATCGACCAAATGGGTCGGGTCCGAGGTATAAGCGATTTATTAGATCGCTTACCCTACGACCCTAGACAACGTGGTAATCAGTAGGCATAGCCCCAAGGGACTATAACCAACGTGATTACACTCACGTTGCGAAGTTCAAACGAACTTCGCATTGACCATTACTGGTCAACGCTGAAAGTCAAACTAAGTTTGACTTTCGGACTCGAAAAGCAATAAAATAAGGAAAAGAACGAAAGAATACTTACGAAGGGTCCCCGAATGCTAACTTCGATTCAAAAATCTCAGGTATGAAACAATAGTTTCAACTTAGAGTTTCTCAAATCAAAGTTCTTGTAATTTTGAAGCATGGGGGGTGGGGTATTTATAGGATTTCCCGAACCGTTAGGATCGTTTCTTGGAAAAAGTGCTTCAATCTTGGCCATACACTAGCACCCATGGTATTGTAATACCATGTGCCCAAAATACCAGCCCATAGATTCCCAAAACCATGTGCAACAAGTGGGAAGGACTAGATTCGATGTATAAGCAAACATCTTTCAGAAATGACAGTTTTGGTCCCTGTTATGTGTTTATGCCATTTCCGACACTTCTAAGGCCCGTAAAGCCAAATTTAAGGCCCTAAAATGATGTCTAAACATTGTGGACATGAAACATACTAAAAAATATGCCGGGTGTTGGTTCGTTTGGTCGTACGAACGCGATGTTCGCTTAATTACGACGGAATGCGCATAAGCGCGAAAAACGATCCAAATGACGCAACGAATGGATTTTTGGTAATCCAAACACTAAAGCATAATATAGTCATGCTTACATAAATTTTTGGATGTCCGGATGTATTCAGAACGTAAGTTATGCGCGAAAATGCAAACTTGTGCACTTTTTGACGCTTTTAGTCCCTGAATGACACAAAAGTTTATTTTAGCATACCGAACACCTCAAAGCCTATTTATAAGCTATGTGAAGGGTATTTATGGTATGTTTAATTTATGCTCATGCTCCGGAATGTCTGTTACAGTTCAAATTGGCATACTTTCGCAGTTTGTCAAGTTTAGTCCCTGTAAGCGAATTAACTTGTTTTTGCCATACCAAAGCCTTTAAAACTTATTTCTAAGTTATGTAAAGGTTATTTAAGGTATGTTAAGCCTACTTCACTATTCCGGAGTGTTCGTTGGATTGAACTGGTTATATTTACACATCTGAGCGCGTATAACCCTCCAGAAAATGATTTAAAGCTTAAAATCGAACAAGAGTTGTTATGTGTAAAAGAAACACATAATTTTACAAATCCCAAATATGAAATACAATATTTCATTGGTTTGGAATTTGTTTGACGGTTGAAGTGACACAGGTGTTACAATTATCACGTAGTTTGAGTAGATACCTTCTACTTGCTATGCATTACATTTGGTTATACATGATACATTTCACACATGACATTGAACATGGTTTACACATAAACATTTTGACATTTAACAAGACATTTTGGTTGGTTATTGATAAGTGACTTATGTAACGGGGCTATGTGTTATATGGTAAAATCATGGTGGATACGCCGCTGGTACTTCCTATATATAAGTGCTTTTATTGTATTATACATTGTTGCGTTATCTAAACAACTTGACAAAGACATGAAAAATTTTATAAGGATACGACATTGTTTTACAAATTACATATTTTATACAGATTCATTTTCACTTGGTTATTCATTTAACCATGCATTATCCTTTTGTTATCATTTGATTTCCACGTCGATTTTCATATGATTTTATAAAGGAAAACATTTTACAAGGTTCAGGACTACTTTTTGTTAAACCCTTCTTTTAACTCCAAGTCATGAATCCTGCATTAACAAAACCTATGTATCTCATAGGAATTTTTATGCTGACGTACCTATTTTTACATATGTTTCAGGTGCTAATGCATGATGATGTTTGTGCTTCACTTAGGCGGACTTGGGCCTTAGTGACTTAAAAGACAGTTATTATGTTATCTTTTATTTGAACTCTAAGACAATGTAAACATTAATCTTAATAATACAAAACTTTAATTACCATGGTTGTTGAAACAATAATTCTGTCGCATCACTCCCCGACGTTTCCACCGTGGTTTGTTGTTTTACACGGTCGGGGTGTGACAGTACAGAGGATTGTTGGGGAAAAGGAAACGGAGGTGGAAATGGAAATGGTAATGGGAATCGCAATGGGAATGGAAACGGGAATGGAAATGGCACTGTTAATCGGAATGGGAATGGAAATGGACACAATCAAGGATGTTTTGGATGTGGTAGTAAGGAGCACTACAAGAAAGAATGCCCGAAGGAGAACAACGCTCAAGCTCGAGCATTTGTCATTGGAGCAAGGAACGCCCGTGAAGACCCTAATGTGGTCACCGGTACGTTTCTTGTTAACAATCACTTTGCATCCATACTATTTAACACTGGTGCCAATTATAGTTTCATGTCTTTGGAATTTAAATGTATGCTTGGGGTTGAATCAAGTCGATTAGATATTCCTTATTCCATAGAATTATCCGATGGTAAACTTGTTGAATCGGGCGAAGTTGTTAAAGGATGTTCGTTGGAGCTTGGAGAATGGAAATTTGATATTGATCTGTTACCTGTCCAGTTGGGGAGTTTTTATGTTGTAGTCGGCATGGATTGGCTATCTAAGATTAGAGCTGAAGTCGTTTATCATGAGAAGATCATTCACATCCCTCTTGCTAATGATGAAACTCTCATAGTGCATGGAGAGAAAAGAGACACGCCCCTACGGATTATCAACTGTATGAAAGCACATAAATGCTTACGAAAAGGATGTGTTACCTTTTTGACACATGTAGTAGATAAGAAGGTTGAGGAGCCAAAGCTTGAAGATCTCCCAGTAGTGAAGGATTTCCCTGAAGTCCTCCCCGAAGACTTTCCAGGATTGCCTCCGCAGAGATAAGTCGAATTCCATATTGACTTGGTTCCAGGCGCCGCTCCTGTAGCCAAGGCACCATATCGACTTGCGTCATCCGAAATGTAGGAATTATCTATGTAACTTCAGAAGTTGTTGGATAAAGGATTCATAAGACTGAGATTCTCGCCTTGGGGAGCTCCAGTGCTGTTCGTAAAGAAGAAGGATGGAACCTTGTAGATGTGCACTGACTATAGAGAGTTGAATAAGCTCACCGTTAAGAATCGGTATCCATTACCGAGGATTGAAGACTTATTCGACCAATTGCAAGGATTGATCTAATACTCCATGATTGACCTTCGATCTGGATATCATAAGTTGAGGATTCAGGAGGAGAGCAAACCGAAGACAGTGTTTAGGACTAGTTATGGGCACTATGAGTTTCTAGTGATGCCGTTTGGATTAACGAACGCTCTTACAGTTTTTATGGATCTGATGAATTGCGTATGAAAACCATATCTCGATAAATTTATGATATTATTTATCGATGATATTCTGATCTACTCGCTAACGAATGAAGAGCATGAGCAACATCTAAGAACCATTCTGGAACTGCTGAAGAAGGAGAAGCTTTACGCGAAGTTCTCAAAATGCGAATTTTGGATTCGCGAGTTACAGTTCCTTGGTCATGTTGTGAATTAGAGTGGTATTCACGTAGACCCGTCAAAGATTGAAGCAATCAAGAATTGGGAAGCGCCCAAAACTCCGACCGAAGTACGACAGTTTCTGGGATTAGTGGGCTACTACCGAAGGTTTATTAAGAATTTTTCCAAAAGTGCTCAACCGCTAACTTCCCTTACGCAGAAGGACAAGAAGTTTGACTGGGGAGACAAACATGAAGAAGCCTTTCAACTACTTAAAGATAAGCTATATGATGCGCCGATCTTGTCGCTGCCCGAAGGTACCGAAGATTTTGTGGTATACTGTGACGCTTTGCGTTAAGGTTTGGGTTGCGTGTTTATGCAACGACAGAAGGTCATTGCATATGCATCACGACAGTTGAAGGTTCATGAAAAGAATTACACCACCCACGACCTTGAATTGGGTGCAGTGGTGTTTGCTTTGAAGATCTGGCGGCATTATCTGTATGGTACTCGGTGTACTATCTTCACAAACCACAAGAGCTTGCAGCACATATTTAATCAGAAGGAATTAAATATGTGTCAGCGATGATGGGTTGAGTTGCTGAATGATTATGACTATGAGATTAAGTACCACCCTAGAAAGGCGAATGTGGTAGCAGACGCCTTGGGTCGAAAGGAAAGGACTAAAACCTTAAGGGTTCGAGCTTTAGAGATGACAATTCGGATGAATATCACTTCGCGCATTCACGGCGCCCAGCAAGAAGCATTGAAGGAGGAGAACCTTAAAGTTGAACTTCTCTGGGGTATGGAGAAAAATTTGGTGCCAAACTAGGAGGGAACCTTATACTTTATGGGACGCATTTAGGTTCCGCTCTTTGGCGGTATTCGGGAAGTAATCTTTGATGAAGCTCACAAGTTGAGATACTCGATCCACCCAGGATCGGACAAAATGTATCAATACTTGAGAGAATATTATTGGAGGCCGAATCTCAAGAATGATGTTGCTACTTATGTTGGAAAGTGCTTGACCTGCGCTAAGGTCAAGGCGGAGTATCAGAAACCGTCAGGCCTGTTGCAGCAACCAGGGATTCCCGTATGGAAGTGGGAGCAAATCTTGATGGATTTTACAACTAAATTACCCAAGACCCCCAGAGGACATGATATGATATGGGTAATAGTTGATCGATTGACCAAGTCTGCGCATTTCTTGCCGATAAAGGAGAAGGATAGTACTAAGCTTGCCGAATTGTACCTGAAGGAAATTGTGGCACGTCATGGAGTACCTACCTCAATTATTTTCGATAGAGATGGACGCTTTGTGTCGAGAATTTGGCAATCTTTTCAGGAGGCCTTTAGATCTCAACTGGATCTAAGCACGGCTTTCCATCTGTAAACTGATGGTCAGAGTGAACGGACTATACAAACCCTTAAAGACATGCTCCGTGCGTGTGTTATGGATTTAGGCGACAACTGGGATACTCACCTACCCTTAGTGTGTGACAACTGGCCCAAACCGGTAATTTCCGTACACTATAATTATTGCTTAATGACTGCAATTATGTCCTTAATTGTCAGCAATGGCTGAACACATAATAAACAAGTGAATTCATGCATGTTGTATACTACAAAATATTGCTTTATGCATAAGCGAGAGCGTTGCGTCAATAGTGAACTCACCGGTAAGACACTATGTGTCAACGGAACTGCAGAAAGCAGCCAGACAATAAAATTGGAGCCTAGGTGTAGGTCCGACAACAAGAATGCATTAAAACCCAAGAGTACATACAAGGGTTAATATATATGCAATACGAAAGCAAAAATAAGCACTAAAAAGCACCCGAAACGCACTTTAAGTGCAGAATTTTGTATAATTCAGCTATAATCAGCATTTTGGCACTGAAATATTATGCAGAAATGTCGTTTTATTATCCAGAATACTTCCCTAAGTGTTGGGAATTGAAAGAGTACACGAAAGGTACTTAAACGACACTAAAAAGTGCAATTTAGCGCTTTAACGAACCGGTATTTAACCGAACAACCGGGTATTACCCGGAATACCAAAATAATGCTAGAAACATTGTTTTCACTTTTCTGAGCTAGTTAGGGTCCCCGAGCACCCTAACACCCACTAAAATATCTTGTAACTAACATAACTAACTAATGCTTGGGATTGAACATTAAACAAACTATATGGTTACAAATTTACACATTACCCCCCCCCCCTTGTATTGTGGACGGTTATAAAGGGGTCCCACCACCCAAATCTTGTTAAATATTCCACATGATCCTCCATAATCTTCTCATAGATTTAGTGGAGATTATGTCTAGTACTTGGCCAACATATTACACTTGGGTTAAAACCTTAACATGGTCTATAAGTAAAGCTTAAGGATCATGATCTTTCACACACCAACACCACAAAACTCTCTCTCTTTCTCCCTCTAGAACTTACGGCCAAACACCCCTCATTCAACCACCCATCTTCGAGTCCGATCATCATCATTCCAAGCACACACAAGTGTTAAGGGTCACATATTAGGAGTCTTGGAGCAGACGGAAGGCGAAGGACCTCTCTACTTAGCTTTTATCCACGCGTTTTTCATCGAGATTCTTCCCTAGCCCCGAGCTAGAGGTATAACACTTAGAACTCTTGTTTGAACATATCTAAAGTGGTTAAAAGAAATTTTATCGGTTGAATCTCGTTAAAATGAAAGATGATGATCAAAAGTCTACTAAAAATACTTAAAATGGTGGTTAAAGACATATAACTTGTGTAAAAGTTGTAGGACTTGAAAATTGTTATTTTTGAGACCCGATCTATGATGTGGTAGCTCGGATCTCCGTTTAACCCGACCTTGTAAGATCATGTATCTTCACATAAGCTCGTTTTTTGCTACCGCAAGGGTTAAAAGGTGAAACTCTACCACACAAGATGCATGAACTTGGGTAGAAATATTTTACTTGTGTAAAAGTAATTTAACTTGTACAATGGAGTTTAAAACTAGCGGATCTACGTATCTGCAAGTGGTATTTTTGAAGAACCACACTTTAAAGAAACCACATGTTCTAAACCGGGTCTTACACAAACAAAAGTGGTTTTTGTGAACAAACAAGTATATGGAATACTTGTGTAACAAAGGTTTTAACAAAGAAATAATTTTCGTAAAAACCGACTAGAAGTTGTAAAACTTCATATTCTTTAAAAATAAAGTTTTTAAGAAATTAAACTTATTTTTAAAGATAACAAGACTTACTAAATGTGCTAGTAAGTTACTACACATTTTTGTAAATATTCAAGTTCATGAAATTAGTGATTATTGTTGACGATTATTGTTGAAAATTGTTGTTGATGATTGATGATGATTTAAAAGAAAATAAACACACGTTTTGAAAACGTGGGAAACCTCCATTTTTAGGGGAAACTCTGTCAAAATTTTTATAAATTTTGACACTTAGAAAAATATAAGTTTTTGAGAAACTTATTCCCTAAAAATGTATTTAAAAGTATTACCAAGGTTTCCCTAATTTTTTTTTTTTGGTGATAAGAAATGGTGATTTCTTGAAGGATAAAAATGGATAATAAGTATATATTTTTTTGAGAGAAAATATATATTATTTTATCACCAAATTTTGTGCTAAGTGTATATAGTATGTGTTATACGTGCTAGTGTATTAAGACTTAAAAATACACTAAATACTCATGAGGAGTAGAAATATAGAAATACACATACAAAACACAAGATACATGATTCGGGTGCAAAGTGCAAAACACAAAAGACTTATATTTATTTTTGGAGAAAATAATATAAGTAAGATGCGTAGTTAAAAATATAAGAATATTTTTAACACAAGAAAATATACACAAAAGAGAGTGACTGTACTTGTGCGACGCAAGTCTAGTGACTAACGTTAAGAAAACGCGTATAGGTTACGACGTTAATTAAGCAAATCCAGTGGAGTTTACGACGCTAGGAACGCAAAGTTGTGAGTTCATGCTCCCCCTTTTCTCTTTAACTGTTTTCAGTTTTTATAACTTCGGGGGTGAAATACATGTACAAAAGTACAATATTTATAAATGGTATGATATAAATACAAGAAGCGCATTTGGTGAGACGAGAACCAAGTGTAAGGCGCTATGAGAAATGATAACAAGAAACGCGCTTGGTGAGAACGAGAACCAAGTAGGAGGCGTTATGAGAAATAGTGTCACGAATAGGGTACAGAAGCACCATTAATCAACGTATACATTCAGACCGCAGAACAAAAGGTTAGATCTAACGGGTGCCTGGCAGCCACACTCCTGGTCGGGGCGAGAATCGAGGAGTGCTTTTGTGTCTCAGAATATACCAACTAAATGCCTTAGGTTTGGTGGCTTCCTATGACGTGTCACATGTTAATGGCTTTGCAACCCATTAACGATCCTGATATTTACAGGAATATTTTAATTACATGAAATTCATACCATACTAAAAATTGATGAATACTTGAGTACGTGGGGTACTCAAGAAAAGATTGAGTTATACTTGAAGTACGTGGGGTACTCAAGAAGAAATTGAATTATACAGATGTACGTGACGTACACATGAAACTGGATTTATATATGAAAACTTGATTTACTCACAAACTATGTTTTCATACAAAGTATACAAACATAAAATACAAAACTGCATGAATTCACACCAACTTTATGTTGACGTTTTTCCAAAAACTCACATGTATTTCAGGTAACTAGGATGGATGTGCGCGCGGTCTTGCTTATGCTCGTGGATGTCGCTTGTGTTTAACTTTAAATAAAGTTGTAAACTTTTAAGACAATGTTTTAAGCTGTCTAGCGATGTAAACACTAAACTTATGTTTTCAAATCATGGTATTCGATGTTATTTTACGAGCATATAGCATGTTTACTCTTCGTATGCAATGAGAACCTTTCATGATCACACCTCGTGCTTCCGCCGTAGAAAGGGGTGTGACAGATTGGTATCAGAGCTGCGATTGTAGTGAACCAGGATTCCTTCTCGAGTCTAGTCTACAATCTCTAGGATCCATTCACGAAAACAATTTTCAAAGAGTTTTCATTGCATAAAACGTCCCGCGACATCCACTGCCTGAAACTGTCTACATGAGTCTAGAAAAGACACTACGAGACTTAGAGTGCACTTGAGTAGCACTTGTCCTTGACTAGAAACTACTTGCAATTATGTGTGATAATTAGCATGTACTAGAAGTAGAATGTCACAAGTATATGTGACTCTACCTAAAAGCAATGGCCTATCTGAAGGAAGAAATGCGAGGATGAAACGAACTGTGCGGACTGTGCAAGGAGTTACGTAATTATGGATGCATACATAATTATGGAATTCAATGCACAGAAACCACAGCAAGTCTTGTCACGTATAGATTTCCTCAGTGCAAGCCTACCAAGTACTCTGCTAGAGTAATAATTGTTTGATGTCACTTATGTGGTATATATACCTGTGAATATATATGATACTACTGTCTAGTGTGACGATATCAAACAAATGCCTAACCCTGTTGTGTTATGTTCTGTCAGAACATGGCACCCAGGAAAGCTGTGAATGCTCGCAATGACGAACAACCTCCTCCTCCCCCACTGCCAAGAATTGCCGAAGAGCTAGAGGCTCTACTGGAAGAAAGGATCTCCGCTGCTATCGCCCAGTACGAGGCAAACCGTACTCAAGACAGTGGAGGACCAAGCAACGCTAGACGTAATAGGAATGGAGATTCATCTGGGGACAGCGTAGTGCGAAGCTGCACTTTTCAACAGTTCCTCGACTGCAAGCCGATGAACTATGATGGCACAGGAGGTGCAGTAGCATTTGTGCGCTGGGCGGAGAAGACTGAAGCTACTTTCCGCATGAGCAAGTGTACCGCGGATCAACAAGTCACTTTTGCTACCGGGTTGTTTGTCGATGAAGCTCTGACTTGGTGGAATTGGCAAGCCCAAACCTTGCTCAATAATGCCGCGTATGGTCTAACCTGGGAGGAACTGAAGGAAAGGATGAGAGAGAAGTATTGCTCTCGTGCTGAACTCCAAAGACTGGAAACGGAGTTCTGGCACTTGACTATGGAAGGTGCTCATATTGATAGTTATACTCGAAGATTCCACGATCTGTCCAGAGTGCTTCCCTACATGGTGACTCCCGAATTCAAGCGTGTCGAACTCTACATTTGGGGACTGGCCTCAGAGTTTCGTGGCATGGTGACGTCTGCCAAACCACAAACAATCACCGAGGCTGTAACTCTGGCTGTCAGCCTGACCCAAGATTGTGTTCGTAAGAAGAAGTTATCGTTGAACCCAACAGAGAAGACCGAGACACATGATGAGTCGTCCGGTGACAAGAAGAGAAAGCGTTCGAATCTGAGTCAAGCGACTCGCAACAACAAAGGTGTCAACAAAAAGCATGAGGCTAACCCGACTCAGGAGGCGAAGACCCTTTCAACCAAGGCATACCAAGGCTCCATGCCTGAATGCCAAAAATGTAAGTTTCATCATAAAGGAGCTTGTCGCATTCCAAGGTGCGACAAATGTGGTAGATTGGGTCACCAAGCAGAAAACTGTTGGGGAAACGGAAGGAATGGGAATGAGAATGGCAATGGTAACCGGAATAGCCGTGGAGCTGGGCAAAGCCAAGGATGCTTCGGTTGTGGAGGCATGGATCATTTCAAGAAAAATTGCCCAAGGGGAAACAATGCTCAGACCCGAGCATTTGTAATTAGAGCAAGGGACGCACGCAAGGACCCTAATGTGGTCAACGGTACGTTCCTCATTAACAACCACATTGCATCCATATTATTCGACACTGGCACCGATTATAGTTTCATGTCTGTGGAATTTAAACGCATACTTGGAATAGAATCTAGTAGATTAGAAATTCCTTATTCCATAGAACTAGCCAATGGTAAACTTGTTGAATCGGGCGAAGTTGTTAGAGGCTGCACACTGGAACTTGGCAAACGAAATTTTAGCATCGACCTCTTACCTATTCAATTGGGTAGCTTCGATGTAGTGGTCGGAATGGACTGGTTGTCCAAAAATCAGAGCTGAAGTTATTTGTCATGAGAAAATCATTCGCATCCCTCTAGCGAATGATGAAACTCTCATTGTACATGGGGAAAGACGAAACGCGCCTCTACGAATCATCAGTTGCATGAAGGCACAGAAGTGCTTGAGGAAAGGATGTGTCGCTTTCCTAGCACACGTTATAGACAAGAAGGCTGTAGAGCCAAAACTCGAAGACATTCCTGTGGTGAAGGAATTTCCTGATGTGTTCCCTGAAGATCTGCCAGGACTACCTCCGCGACGACAAGTCGAATTCCGTATAGATTTGGTTCCAGGAGCTGCTCCTGTAGCCAAGGCACCCTATCGACTTGCGCCATCCGAGATGCAAGAGTTATCTACACAACTCCAGGAGTTGTTGGATAAGGGATTTATAAGGCCAAGCTTCTCACCCTGGGGAGCTCCGGTATTATTCGTGAAGAAGAAGGATGGAACATTGCGGATGTGTATCGATTATAGGGAACTAAACAAGCTCACTATCAAGAATCGGTATCCACTACCGAGGATTGATGACTTATTTGATCAACTGCAAGGATCAAGCTACTATTCCAAGATCGACCTTCGATCTGGATATCATCAGCTGAAAATCCAAGAGGAAAGCGTACCAAAGACTGCATTCAGAACGCGATATGGGCACTACGAATTTCTGGTGATGCCATTTGGGCTGACGAATGCACCAGCGGTCTTTATGGATCTAATGAACCGCGTATGCAAACCATATCTCGATAAATTCGTGATTGTATTTATCGATGATATCCTGATTTACTCGCGAACGAAAGAAGAGCACGAGCAACATCTCAGAACCATCTTGGAACTACTAAAGAAAGAGAAACTTTATGCAAAGTTCTCAAAATGCGAATTCTGGATTCGCGAAGTACAATTTCTTGGTCACGTGGTGAATGAGAAGGGCATTCATGTAGACCCGTCCAAGATTGAAGCAATAAAGAATTGGGAAGCTCCCAAGACCCCAACTGAAGTTCGTCAATTTTTGGGCTTAGCGGGCTACTATCGGCGATTCATTGAGAATTTCTCGAAGATAGCTCAACCGCTAACGACCCTGACTCAGAAAGACAAGAAGTACGACTGGGGTCACAAACAAGAAGAAGCCTTTCAGCTACTTAAGAACAAGCTCTGCGATGCACCGATACTATCGTTACCCGAAGGCACTGAAGACTTCGTGGTATACTGCGACGCCTCACGACAAGGCTTGGGTTGCGTGCTCATGCAACGCCAAAAAGTCATCGCTTATGCTTCAATACAACTGAAGGTTCACGAGAGGAATTATACCACTCACGACCTGGAGCTGGGTGCAGTGGTATTCGCCTTGAAGATTTGGCGACATTATTTATATGGTACTCAATGTACAATCTTCACAGATCACAAAAGCTTACAACACATATTTGATCAGAAGGAATTAAATATGCGCCAGCGACGTTGGGTCGAGCTGCTGAATGATTATGACTGTGAGATTAAGTACCATCCCGGAAAGGCAAACGTTGTAGCAGACGCGTTGAGCCGAAAAGAAAGGGTTAAGACCCTAAGGGTTCGAGCATTGGAAATGACGATTCGAACGAACCTCACTGCACGCATTCGGGATGCACAACAAGAAGCTCTTAAATAAGAGAACCGTAAAGCTGAATACCTCCGGGGTGCATTGAATTACATGGTGCCAAACGAAGAGGGAGCCTTATACCTTAAGAAGCGTATTTGGGTTCCACTCTATGGTGGCATACGAGAAGTCATCCTTAATGAAGCCCACAAATCGAGATATTCGATCCATCCAGGATCGGACAAGATGTACCAAGACTTGAAAGAGTACTATTGGTGGCCGAGACTCAAAAGCGACGTTGCTGTCTATGTTGGAAAATGCCTAACCTGTGCGAAGGTTAAGGCCGAATATCAGAAACCGTCCGGCCTACTACAACAACCAGAGATTCCCGTATGGAAGTGGGAACAAATCTCGATGGACTTCATAACGAAATTACCCAGGACCCCGAGAGGGCACGATATGATATGGGTAATAGTTGATCGATTGACGAAGTCTGCGCATTTCCTACCAATCCGAGAGAAGGATAGCACTGGAAAGCTTGCAGAAATATACTTAAGAGAAATTGTGGCACGTCATGGAGTGCCAATCTCAATCATTTCAGACAGAGATGGACGCTTTGTCTCAAGAATCTGGCAATCATTTCAGGAAGCCTTTGGATCTCAGTTAGATCTGAGCACGGCATTCCACCCGCAAACAGACGGCCAGAGCGAACGGACTATACAAACGTTAGAAGATATGCTTCGCGCATGTGTCATGGACCTAGGCGGCAGCTGGGATACTCATCTACCTTTAGTTGAGTTTTCCTAAAATAACAGCTATCATACAAGCATAAAAGCCGCGCCGTTCGAAGCTCTGTATGGCCGCAAATGCCGATCGCCCTTATGTTGGGCAGATGCCGGAGATAAACGTATGGTTGGTCCTGAACTTGTACAAGAGACAACCGATAAGATTGCGCAGATCCGAGAGCGCATTAAGGCGGCTCGAGAGCGACAAAAGAGCTACGCGGATCCAAATAGAAAATCGGTAGATTTCGAAGTGGGAGACAAAGTGTTGTTAAAAGTCTCACCATGGAAGGGCGTAGTCAGATTTGGAAAGCGTGGAAAGTTGAATCCACGATACATCGGACCATTCAGAATATTGAGAAGAATTGGTACCGTGGCATACAAGTTGGAGTTACCGGCAGAACTTAATGGAGTACATGATACGTTTCATGTATCCAACCTGAAGAAGAGTCCAACGCAAGAAAACGTGACCATCCCGTTGGATGAAGTGCATATTGATGAAGCCCTCTGATTTACAGAACAACCCGTTGAGGTTACTGACTGGAAAGTCAACAAGACCAGGAGGAGCAGTGTGAAACTTGTCAGAGTACGTTGGAGCTCTAAGCACGGACCCGAGTACACATGGGAACGTGAAGACCAGTTCAAGAAAAAGTATCCCCACCTATTCAAGAAGACTCCAGCGAGAGTTAGTTCAGTCTGAATTTCGGGACGAAATTCTTTTAACGGGGGGAGACTGTGACAACTGGCCCAAACCGGTAATTTCCGTACACTATAATTATTGCTTAATGACTGCAATTATGTCCTTAATTGTCAGCAATGGCTGAACACATAATAAACAAGTGAATTCATGCATGTTGTATACTACAAAATATTGCTTTATGCATAAGCGAGAGCGTTGCGTCAATAGTGAACTCACCGGTAAGACACTATGTGTCAACGGAACTGCAGAAAGCAGCCAGACAATAAAATTGGAGCCTAGGTGTAGGTCCGACAACAAGAATGCATTAAAACCCAAGAGTACATACAAGAGTTAATATATATGCAATACGAAAGCAAAAATAAGCACTAAAAAGCACCCGAAACGCACTTTAAGTGCAGAATTTTGTATAATTCAGCTATAATCAGCATTTTGGCATTGAAATATTATGCAGAAATGTCGTTTTATTATCCAGAATACTTCCCTAAGTGTTGGGAATTGAAAGAGTACAAGAAAGGTACTTAAACGACACTAAAAAGTGCAATTTAGCGCTTTAACGAACCGGTATTTAACCGAACAACCGGGTATTACCCGGAATACCAAAATAATGCTAGAAACATTGTTTTCACTTTTCTGAGCTAGTTAGGGTCCCCGAGCACCCTAACACCCACTAAAATATCTTGTAACTAACATAACTAACTAATGCTTGGGATTGAACATTAAACAAACTATATGGTTACAAATTTACACATTACCCCCCCCCCCCTTGTATTGTGGACGGTTATAAAGGGGTCCCACCACCCAAATCTTGTTAAATATTCCACATGATCCTCCATAATCTTCTCATAGATTTAGTGGAGATTATGTCTAGTACTTGGCCAACATATTACACTTGGGTTAAAACCTTAACATGGTCTATAAGTAAAGCTTAAGGATCATGATCTTTCACACACCAACACCACAAAACTCTCTCTCTTTCTCCCTCTAGAACTTACGGCCAAACACCCCTCATTCAACCACCCATCTTCGAGTCCGATCATCATCATTCCAAGCACACACAAGTGTTAAGGGTCACATATTAGGAGTCTTGGAGCAGACGGAAGGCGAAGGACCTCTCTACTTAGCTTTTATCCACGCGTTTTTCATCGAGATTCTTCCCTAGCCCCGAGCTAGAGGTATAACACTTAGAACTCTTGTTTGAACATATCTAAAGTGGTTAAAAGAAATTTTATCGGTTGAATCTCGTTAAAATGAAAGATGATGATCAAAAGTCTACTAAAAATACTTAAAATGGTGGTTAAAGACATATAACTTGTGTAAAAGTTGTAGGACTTGAAAATTGTTATTTTTGAGACCCGATCTATGATGTGGTAGCTCGGATCTCCGTTTAACCCGACCTTGTAAGATCATGTATCTTCACATAAGCTCGTTTTTGGCTACCGCAAGGGTTAAAAGGTGAAACTCTACCACACAAGATGCATGAACTTGGGTAGAAATATTTTACTTGTGTAAAAGTAATTTAACTTGTACAATGGAGTTTAAAACTAGCGGATCTACGTATCTGCAAGTGGTATTTTTGAAGAACCACACTTTAAAGAAACCACATGTTCTAAACCGGGTCTTACACAAACAAAAGTGGTTTTTGTGAACAAACAAGTATATGGAATACTTGTGTAACAAAGGTTTTAACAAAGAAATAATTTTCGTAAAAACCGACTAGAAGTTGTAAAACTTCATATTCTTTAAAAATAAAGTTTTTAAGAAATTAAACTTATTTTTAAAGATAACAAGACTTACTAAATGTGCTAGTAAGTTACTACACATTTTTGTAAATATTCAAGTTCATGAAATTAGTGATTATTGTTGACGATTATTGTTGAAAATTGTTGTTGATGATTGATGATGATTTAAAAGAAAATAAACACACGTTTTGAAAACGTGGGAAACCTCCATTTTTAGGGGAAACTCTGTCAAAATTTTTATAAATTTTGACACTTAGAAAAATATAAGTTTTTGAGAAACTTATTCCCTAAAAATGTATTTAAAAGTATTACCAAGGTTTCCCTAACTTTTTTTTTTGGTGATAAGAAATGGTGATTTCTTGAAGGATAAAAATGGATAATAAGTATATATTTTTTTGAGAGAAAATATATATTATTTTATCACCAAATTTTGTGCTAAGTGTATATAGTATGTGTTATACGTGCTAGTGTATTAAGACTTAAAAATACACTAAATACTCATGAGGAGTAGAAATATAGAAATACACATACAAAACACAAGATACATGATTCGGGTGCAAAGTGCAAAACACAAAAGGCTTATATTTATTTTTGGAGAAAATAATATAAGTAAGATGCGTAGTTAAAAATATAAGAATATTTTTAACACAAGAAAATATACACAAAAGAGAGTGACTGTACTTGTGCGACGCAAGTCTAGTGACTAACGTTAAGAAAACGCGTATAGGTTACGACGTTAATTAAGCAAATCCGGTGGAGTTTACGACGCTAGGAACGCAAAGTTGTGAGTTCATGCTCCCCCTTTTCTCTTTAACTGTTTTCAGTTTTTATAACTTCGGGGGTGAAATACATGTACAAAAGTACAATATTTATAAATGGTATGATATAAATACAAGAAGCGCATTTGGTGAGACGAGAACCAAGTGTAAGGCGCTATGAGAAATGATAACAAGAAACGCGCTTGGTGAGAACGAGAACCAAGTAGGAGGCGTTATGAGAAATAGTGTCACGAATAGGGTACAGAAGCACCATTAATCAACGTATACATTCAGACCGCAGAACAAAAGGTTAGATCTAACGGGTGCCTGGCAGCCACACTCCTGGTCGGGGCGAGAATCGAGGAGTGCTTTTGTGTCTCAGAATATACCAACTAAATGCCTTAGGTTTGGTGGCTTCCTATGACGTGTCACATGTTAATGGCTTTGCAACCCATTAACGATCCTGATATTTACAGGAATATTTTAATTACATGAAATTCATACCATACTAAAAATTGATGAATACTTGAGTACGTGGGGTACTCAAGAAAAGATTGAGTTATACTTGAAGTACGTGGGGTACTCAAGAAGAAATTGAATTATACAGATGTACGTGACGTACACATGAAACTGGATTTATATATGAAAACTTGATTTACTCACAAACTATGTTTTCATACAAAGTATACAAACATAAAATACAAAACTGCATGAATTCACACCAACTTTATGTTGACGTTTTTCCAAAAACTCACATGTATTTCAGGTAACTAGGATGGATGTGCGCGCGGTCTTGCTTATGCTCGTGGATGTCGCTTGTGTTTAACTTTAAATAAAGTTGTAAACTTTTAAGACAATGTTTTAAGCTGTCTAGCGATGTAAACGCTAAACTTATGTTTTCAAATCATGGTATTCGATGTTATTTTACGAGCATATAGCATGTTTACTCTTCGTATGCAATGAGAACCTTTCATGATCACACCTCGTGCTTCCGCCGTAGAAAGGGGTGTGACATAGTGGAGTTCTCCTATAATAATAGCTATCACACAAGCAGTAAAGTCGCTCCGTTTGAAGCTCTGTATGGTCGTAAATGTCGCTCACCTCTGTGTTGACCGGAAGCTGGTGACAGACAGCTAATTGGTCTCGAACTAGTCCAAGAAACGACTGACAAGATCTTTCAGATCCGAGACTGTAACACCCCTAAATTATTAAACTATATATATCATTATACATGTATAAGTTATAATAATTATAATAAAATAATGAGAATCGAAACTAGGAATAACTAACCTAGTTAAAAATTTAGTTAGAAAAGAAGGAAATCAAAGTATTTTAACCTTTTTATAAAACTTAGAAAATCAGAGGGGCCAAAGGTGCAAATTTTGAAAGTTGTTAGCTTAAACCTGGATAAACATCAGAACACACACACTTTGTTTGTGTCCTGATCGATTGAAACCCCAGGGACGAACTATACTTCTTTCAAACCCTAAATTTTACAAATTTCACTCAAAAATCAAAGAAGAGTTCAATCAAGAATCAATCTTAAGCTAAAATCTTGATCACTAACACTAGGAGATCGAAAGGTATGCTTAATTTTGATATATGAAGATGTTTTGATGATTCTTGAATTCTTGTAACAGAAATTCATGGTGAATTGATGAAGGTTATGGTTAAACTATGATGAATACAAGTCTAGGAACTAATCTTAGACAATAAATTGATCAATTCATGACATAACCTATGAGTTTTAATGTTTGTCACATAAGGGTATATGGGTTTTGTGAAGAATACATATAGTCTTGTGATATTTGATGTTAATTGATGCTTATGATGCAAATTCTAGTGTGATTATAGTGTTCTTGATATATGAATTGGATTACTATGCTTAAACATGGTTAAAGTTATTAATCATGAACATGATAGTGTTAGAATACAAATTATGCACACTAGATGTTTCATAAAATGCTTGAATGAATTGGAATACTTGAAAAATATGAAATAATCGCTTAATTGATTAACCAAGAAGAATGAAATATCGAATATTGAACTATGAGTTCTAAACAATATATTCGAATCAAATTATATAGGTGAATTGGGTGGATTATCAAGTGGGCAAGGCGGAACGGATACCCGCTTAAAAGGAAAGCTTTGAAAAGGTACGTGGCTATACGCTTCGTAAAGTCTTGTTATTGTTTATGCTAATTATTTGAAGAATAATGATCTACTCATAATGTTGATTATTACTAAGCGAAGGAATTCGTATGTAATAATCGGATGAGAAAAATTTAGAGATTTGATAGTGAATAAATGATGAAAGTGGTGGATTCCACTTAAAAGTTTAAACGGGTCAAATTGACTCGAACACTACATGTTTGATTCAAAAAGGGCGATGGATTTCGCTAGTGAAATCAAACGGGTCAAAATCACCAAAGTATTGAACTTTGGTAAGTTAAAGTGATAAATGTCACTATGTAAGTTAAACCGGATAATTAGGACATATGTACCTTGTTATCGAAACTTGCATTTTTAGTATAATGTGTCGTAACGTAAAAGTATGTTGATGTGTAGTTCTTATAGGAGTTTCGAGCTTATAAGTATATTTTATGCCTCATTAATGCAAACGGGTCGAATAGTTAGGAAAATTCATATAAAACAAGTGTTTAAAGTAAGAAAAATTGTTTAACCATATGTTGGATTTTACACCATGTCCTAGATGGTCTGATTACGGTCGTGTAGAAAGAAACGTGACCTGATTCGGATTAGAAATGAACAAGTTATGATCATTTTTGTAAAATGGAACATAGCTGGGAAAATGCAGGTTTTCAAAAGAAACTCGCTGGAAAAACCATTCCGTCGCGACACGCGACAGAAACCTTATGATCTGTCGCGACACGCGACAGAGCTCGCGGCCCGTGACAGCTGAAGTTGTCTCTGTCGCGCCCCGCGAAAGCAGCACAGATCTGCAAATTCTTTTTATGTTTTTCAGTTTGATCTTTTAAACATGTTAGACTACATTATAACATCATAAAACTGATGGTTTGAAACATTTTGACCACAGGTAGCTATAGGAACTTACGGATGAAGATCAAGCTTTGTAATTGAACCGAACGCGTGCATAAAGAAACTTCCGCAAATGAAACTAGCTCTTTTGTCACATAACATTTTGAATGTTGTGTTTTCATACTTTAGTATATATGGCTTGTATGTTTTAAAAGGTTAAGTATGTTGGGTTTGAACAACATGTTTTGGTAATGTTAAGGAACGTTTTGTAAAGTTTTGAAACTTATATAAATGTCGTTAATTCGATGTTTTACTATTAAAAAAATACTATTAAATGTATCATTTATTACATAAATGATAAAGTAAGCATGATGGGTATAACAAGTTGGTAATCAGAGCCTCGTTAAGACAAAGCGTGTTCGGTTTAAGGCTTGATCAAGACATCCGGTAAGAGTACTTATAAATTAGTTTAGATTTAAAAAATTAAATGATGTGAAATATGTGAAAAGTGTATGGGAGGAGTGTATGAATACGCTCGAACCCGGGAAATACACTAAGTAAGAAAGGTAAGGCAAGATATGTACTTGACCGAACCTAAAAAGAAACAACACATTACTTGTGATTAAGTATGTGTAATATAAATTTCCATGTAACAAGGTGGAAATAAATTAAATAGTTATTGATTAACTATTGTGAACATTTCAGTTAAAGAAATGGCCGGTGAAACCAGAAAAGAATCAACATCTCGTTTAACTGAGGAGATGAAAGCTACCATTTCCGAGGAAGTCGGAAAAGCCTTAGAAGCTAGTCTACCGCAGTTCATCGATAGACTACAAACTATGCTCTTATCAGTAATAAACGATAAGATGAATGAAAAGAAAGATACGGGTAAATCGAAAGCGTGTCCATATAATAAATTTATGGCATGCAAACCCCCGTTCTATCATGGTGAAGTTGATCCAATCGTTTGTCAATGATGGATTAGCGACATCGAAGGGGTATTCGAAAGGACCCATTGTGATGAGACTGGTTTCATGGCATATGGAACCAGTTAGTTGAGAGGCCACGCTAAGGATTGGTGGGATAATCTGAAGAAGGAACAGGGAATTGAGGCCACGAGAACTATGACGTGGGAAGAATTCAAAACTCCGTTCCTTAGACACCATAGCCCGAAAGCTGTAATCAATAGGATTAAAGAAGAGTTTATTCAGCTAAGGCATAGTGGCTAGTCGATAGAGAAGATTACGGGAACCTTTCTTGATAAGCTCAGGTTTTGTGATGAGCTGGTTCAGAATGAAGAACAGAAAATATATTATTACTACAACATGCTGAGTGCGGAGTATAAGGAGTTTATGACTCCTTCAAAATATGGGCACCTTACAGAGATAGTGAATGCCGCACGTGAAAGAGAAATTGAATTGAAAAATCATATCGATAGGGGTGAGAGGAGAGCGTTTGATAAAAATCCAATCCCCACAAAGAAACAAAAGCTGAATGAAGCTCCTAAGAAAGGCGCTGAAAAAGGGGGGATACCTCAATGAAAAATTTGTGGAAAGAATCATAAGGGAGAATGCTATTTTAAAAACAAACCATGTCCTACTTGTGGCAAAGTGGGACATGTGGTTGCAAATTGCCCAGGGAAGGTGTCAGTATGCTATAAATGTTATAAACCGGGACACAAAAAGTCTGAGTGCCCAGAGATAGTTGGAACCAAAGACACCACTGATGTAAAGCCTGATGCCCAGAAAGCAAATGCTAGGTCTTTCCACATGACAGCCTCTGAAGCTAAAACTGAACCTGATGTTGTTTCAGGTATATTTCTTGTAAATTCAATTCCAGCATGAATTTTATTTGATACGGGTGCAAATAGATCTTTTATATCACATCGATTTATTCAACACCCTACATTCACATTAACAAAATTACCTATACCACTAGAAGTAGAAATATGTGATAATAAAAGTTTATTGTTTGTGATATGTGTTGGAATTGCAAACTGAGCATTGACGATGAAGAGTATTTCGTCGACTTAATTCCCATGTCAATAGGAGAATTTCAAGTGGTAATCGGGATGGATTGGCTAGCTCGATATCACGCGAAAGTAATATGTAACCGTAAAGAGATACAACTAATGTCTCCAAGCGGAAAACATGTTACTATTTACCGGGAGAAAAGCTGCAGCCCCATAATCGGTTCTTTCATTAAAGTTTGCAAGCTGGTTCGACATGGATGTAAGGCGTATATGGCTTACATACATGATTCGACTCAAGAGGCTCCAGAAATCAAAGACGTACCAGTTGTACGGGAATTTGAAGATGTTTTTCCGAAAGATCTACCGGGGATACCACCTGAGCGTGAGGTGGAGTTTGATATCGAATTGGTTCCGGGCGCGAAACCGATAGCCAAGGCTCCTTATCGATTAGCGCCGTCGGAACTACAAGAATTGTTGTCGCAATTACAAGACCTTCTAGACAAAGGATTTATTCGACCGAGCGTTTCTCCGTAAGGAGCGCCAATATTATTTGTAAAGAAGAAAGACGGAAGTATAAGGATGTGCATTGATTATCGGGAGTTAAACAAACTCACGGTAAAGAATCGATATCCGCTTCCTAGGATCGACGACTTATTCGATCAGCTACAAGGCGCGAGTTGGTTTTCAAATATCGACTTAAGGTCTGGTTATCATCAGTTGAAAGTAAAAGAAGAAGATATACCGAAAACAGCATTCCGAACTCGTTACGGATATTACGAGTTTTTAGTAATGTCTTTCGGATTAACCAATGTACCTGCGGCTTTCATGGATCTTAGGAACCGTGTCTGCAAGCCAATGCTAGATAAGTCGGTGATTGTTTTCATCGACGATATTCTTGTGTATTAAAAAAGCGAAGCGGATCATGAACGTCATCTGTGGGAAGTACTTGAAACACTTAGGCGCGAGAGACTTTACGCAAAGTTTTCAAAATGTGCCTTTTGGCTGTCACACCTCGACCACGTAAAACAACAAATCGTGGCGGAAACGTCAGGGAGTGTTGTAACAGAATTATTGTTTCACAACCATGGATACAAAAAGTTTCGTTTTATTGATTCATTAAGTAATTCACATTGTCTTAAAGCAAAACAAACATGTTACACATCGACTATCATTATTATTATGTCAATAAGGCCTCGTCCAGATCCTATGTGAAACATGCATCCTAGCAATCAACATCAAGCAACAACACCTGAAACATATGTAAAAACAAAGTCAGCAAAGAAATGTTGGCGAGCACATAGGTTTTATGAGAGTGTCGAATTCATGGCTCATTTACATGTTGCAATACCTCATTAAAACCTTGTTTTTGAAAAGTATATAGCATTGCAGCATAATTAACCATCTCAAATCAAGATGGTTATAACTTATAAAATCTCGTAGCCATGATTCTTAACCCCAAAACATTTGTTTAATTAAATCGAATTGTAAAACATCTTGTAAAAACTCGTTAATAAAACTCGTCTGGTTTATATCTTCTCGAAAACATCGTTATATGACATCGTTTTAACCTCGTTTACCCAAGTGAACTAAATAACGCCACGGTATGTAATATGATGAAAACACTTATATATAAGAAGTACCAGCGGTGTATCTACCATGTTTTCATCTCATTACACCCGTCCCGTTATCTAAACACTAACCAAAAACCAATCGTTCATCCATCTCGTTTAACTCGTTTAAGTCGTTTCGAAATCGTTTAACTCATTTAACTTGTTTTAAATCATCCTCGTTTTAATTGTGAAAACTACTTTTGGTCATCTCGCTAACAACATCCAAACCTTCGTGACTCGACTATCTCGCTTCTCGCATTAACAAACCACCAAAGGGTAAGTAACCACAGATTCAGTCGTTACCCACATAACCCCCACAAATAACCATGGGTGCAGTCTGATAACGGGATTCGTCAGATCCTATGGTACCATAACCTAATACTGGTCGGCTTGATCAATGTTAATGAACGTCATTCGTTATGTAAATATGTCCAACAAGTTTATTCACATTATCGAAATCGTTATTAATTTTATATAAACCATATCAATCGTTTTTAAAACCATCGTTAAAATCTCGAAAACATTTAGCACATATGAATCACCCCAAAACAATTGAAAACAGTAAAATAGGGGAACTATGTACTCACATGAAGTGCAAGGTATCCTCATTCAAAAGAACTTCAACAAACTCAAGTAAACCAGAGAAATCAAGCAGCACCTAGTAATCGAATCACTAGTCAAATAATCGACACCTAAATCGGTAGATCGGATAGAATGAGGTTTCGTAAACCAAATGAGTGTTGGAACTCATGTGATATGGTTTAACAAAGCCTACATTCTTAAAACGGAACTTATCCTATGTGCTTTCGACCCATTGCGACCCATTAAGGTAGCTTATGCTACTTTAACGCGTCGTTCGTGCAAACGCGCGTTCGAGACGTCTAACTAGTCCTATGACAAGTATTATATGCCTAAACATGTTGCATAATCAATTAAGTGACAAAAGTTTATGTTACATATGCTTAATTACCAATTATGCATGAAAAGGGCATTTTGGTCATAAGGTATAACCTTGGAAGGTTATTCCCTATGCAACTATGGTCACTAAACATGCTTGGTCGGATCCTAAAGATCGACCAAACTGGTCTAGTTCGAAAGTCTAAGCGGTTGTTTAGACCCCTTGACTTACGACTCTACACAAGTACTAAACTAAAAGTGACGAGCTAAACATGTTAAAACATGTTTAGTTAAGTTAGAAAACAGGTTTTGATATCAAAACAAAGTGTTTTGATACCCAAGAGTAGTTTGGTTACAAAATACGCATGAATACGCATTTTGGCCGAAACTACGACTCGTCACTATGCCTAGTCAACGTGGTAATCAGTAGGTATAGTCACACGGGACTATAACCATCATGATTACGCTCATGTTGCAAAGTTCAAACGAACTTTGTGTTGACCATAACCTGGTCAAAGCAGAAAGTCAAACACTGTTTGACTTTCGTGCTTAAAACGCATAAAAGAACGAAAGAATGCTTACAAAGGGTCCAAGCTAGGAAATCTAGATTCAATTTGCTCAGGTATGAAGTGTTTTAACCTCAACTTAGAGCATTTGAATCAGATTGTGAGAAATGAATGAGGTTGAGTTAGGTTTATATAGGAAACCCACAACCGTTAGGATCGTTTCTCGCATTCCGTGCTTCGATCATGACCTTACACTTGGGGACATGGTTTTGAGATACAAGGGGCACACAAATACCAGTCCATAGAGTGCAAAACCAGGGATTAAAACCATTAGAATGGGTGGTATTGGCCAGATTCAATGTTTATGCAATTCTGCTGATCTGGGCAATGCTTACGGACCGTAAGCAAGTCACCATACGGACCGTAAGCAAGTCACCATACGGTCCGTAAGGACCTTGCAGACCAGCAACTTTCACATATTGGCAGATTTACTCCCGGAAGCCCCAAACTTGATTTTCGAAGCATTTTTGACACGTTTAAGCCCAGTTAACCCCATTTTAAAGCTCTAAAATGATGTTATAGTATAGGGAAGTTAAAATATGCTCAAAAACATCTTGGATGTCGGTTCGTTTGGTCGTACGATTGCGTTGTTCGGTTAATTACGTCGGAAGTCGTAACGGACGCAAAAACGATCCAAATGGAATTTTATCATGCCAATCACAAAAATAAAATATTTTAATGAGTACATAAATTTTTTGGGTGTCCGGATATATTCAGAACGTAAGATATGCGCGAAAATGCAAACTTATGCACTTTTTAACGCTTTTAGTCCTTATTGATCAATAAAGTTTATTGTAGCATACCGAACCCATCAAAGCCTATTTCTAAGTTATGTAAAGGATATTTAGGGTATGTTTAACTTATGATCAAGTTCCGGAATGTTCATTTCTATACAAATCGGTATAGTTTCGCAGTTTGACACAAATAGTCCCTGCGATCGAACAAACTTGTTTTCAACACACCAAACTATCCAAAACTTATTTCTAAGTTATGTGAAGGTTATTTAAGGTATGTTAAGCTTATGTCACTATTCCGGAGTGTTTGTCGTGTTAAACTGAATGCGTTTACGCACCAGTTTGCGTATAACCTTCCAGAAAGTGATTTAAAGCTTAAAATCGGAATCGAATCAAATCGTAAAATCACCAACCATAAATACACATATAATAACACCAAAACACATATAATAACACCGAAACACATTGTTTTATTGATAATCAACATTGTTTTACATTGTACATCGATTACAGAACACAGTTGTCACAGTCTCCCCTACTTTAGGAAATTTCGTCCCGAAATTTTAACTAGAGGAAACTTGTGAAAACAAATGCGGATATTTCGCCTTCATTTGGTCCTCACATTCTCAAGTAAACTCTGGGCCTCGTTTGGATTCCCAACGAACCTTGACCAATCAAATCCGTTTGTTCTTCAACTGTTTGACAGCACGGTCCATTATCTCCACAGGTTTCTCGACAAAGTGCAACGTTTCATCAACTAGAATCTCGTCGAGAGGGATGTGAAGATCAGCATCAGCTAAACACTTTCACAAGTTGGACACGTGAAAAGTCAGGTGAATATTCCCAAGCTCTGGAGGTAGCTCTAGTCAATAGGCAACCTTTCCAATCCTGTCAACAATCTTAAATGGTCCAACATATCTAGGTGCAAGTTTTCCTTTCTTTCCAAATCTCACCACTCCCTTCCAAGGTGACACCTTGAGTAGGACACGGTCTCCGACTTGAAATTCTAAGGGCTTGCATCGCATATCCGCATAACTCTTTTGACGGCTTCGAGTTGTCACAAGATTATCGCGGATTTTTTTGATTTTGTCTGTTGTTTCCAGAACGAGCTCAGGTCCAGTAAGCAGAGCTTCACCGGTCTCATTCCAACAGACAGGTGAACGACATTTTCGACCGTAGAGAGCTTCGAATGGTGCCATATTAATACTAGCATGATAGCTATTGTTGTAAGAGAACTCAATCAATGGCAGATGAGAATCCCAATTACCACCAAAGTCTATCACGCATGCTCTAAGCATATCCTCCAAAGTTTGAATCATTCTCTCAGATTGACCATCTGTTTGGGGATGATAAGCAGTGCTTAGATTTAGTTGGGTTCCCAAAGCAGATTGCATGGTCTTCCAGAAATGAGATGAAAATCGAGCATCACGATCAGAAATGATATCCAAAGGAACACCATGTCGTGAGACAATCTCATCAACATAAATCTTTGCCAGTTTATCAGCAGATAGATCCTCGTGAATTGGAATAAAATGAGCTGATTTCGTTAATCGATCGATAACAACCCAAATAGCATCATGACCTTTAGACGTACGTGGTAACTTAGTGATGAGATCCATCGCAATGTTCTCCCACTTCCAAACCGGTATCTCTGGTTGTACAAGCAAACCAGAAGGTCGTTGATGTTCAGCCTTAACTTTAAGACAAGTCAAGCATTTTGATACATACAAGGCAACATCCTTCTTCATACCAGGCCACCAGAACTTAGTATGAAGATCCTTGTACATTTTATCAGCACCAGGATGGATAGAATATCGAGACTTATGAGATTCATCCATTACCAAGGTGCGAAGATCGTCTTATTTCGGAATCCACAAACGATCCTTGAAGTAGAGCAACCCATCGTCCTTCGCTTCATGTTTAAGCTCAAGCTGACGTGGCAATTCCTCACCTATCAAATTTTGTGAAACACAAAATTGCTGAGCTTGAAGAACACGAGTTTGAAGATCAGATAGCGTTTGAACAAAATGAAGCTCGACTCGCTCTTTTCGACTAAGCGCATCGGCCACGACATTTTCTTTACCAGGATGGTAGCGAATCTCGCAATCGTAATCACTTAATAGTTCAAACCAATGATGTTGCCTCATGTTGAGCTCCTTCTGATTAAGAATATGCTGGAGACTTTTGTGGTCTGTAAAAACCACACACTTCGTTCCATAGAGGTAGTGTCTCCAGATTTTAAGCGCGAAAACCACAGCTCCTAACTCAAGATCATGAGTCGTATAGTTCTTCTCGTGAACTTTCAATTGTCTAGACGCATAAGCTATGACCTTATCTCGTTGCATAAGAACGCAACCAATTCCTAGATTCGACGCGTCACAATACACAATGAAATCATCATTTCCCTCGGGCGAAGATAGAACACGAGCATCACACAGCTTCCGTTTTAGTGTTTGGAACGCTTCTTCTTGCTTGGGTCCCCACTCAAAAGGCTTATTCTTCTGAGTTAAAGCAGTGAGTGGAACCGCGATTTTTGAGAAGTTTGAAATGAATCGACGATAATAACCAGCAATACTAAGAAAAGATCGAATCTCTGTAGGTGTCGTCGGCGTACTTCAGTCTCTAATAGAAGTTATCTTGGATGGATCCACATGAATACCCTGCTTATTGACTATATGACCCAAGAACTAAACTTCTTTAAGCCAAAATTCACACTTGGAGAATTTAGCAAAAAGTTGTTCCTTCTTAAGGAGTTCCAATGTTAAGCGAAGGTGTTGCTCGTGATCGGCACGAGACTTTGAATAAATGAGGATATTATCGATAAACACAATGATGAACTTGTCTAAATAAGGTTTACAAACCCTATTCATTAAGTCCATGAAGATAGCTGGGGCATTTGTCAAACCAAAAGGCATGACAGTGAACTCGTAATGCCCATATCTCATGCGGAAAGCAGTTTTGGGAATATCTTCTTCGAGAACACGAAGTTGATGATACCCAGAACACAGATCGATCTTGGAGAAGCATGAAGCACCTTGCAGCTGGTCGAAGAGATCATCAATTCGAGGTAGGGGATATCGATTTTTGATGGTAAGCTTATTAAGCTCACGATAATCGATACACATTCGAAAAGATCCATCTTTCTTTTTCACGAAGAGGACAGGAGCTCCCCAGGGTGAAAATCTCGGACGGATAAATCCTTTATCAAACAACTCTTGAAGCTGTTTCGATAACTCTTGCATCTCCGACGGTGCAAGACGATAAGGTGCTTTCGCAATCGGGTTGGCATTGGGTACAAGGTCAATATGAAACTCAACTTGACGAACTGGAGGCAAACCAGGCAGTTCATCAGGAAACACCTCTGGATAATCCCGAACAATCGGAAAATCCTGAATACTCTTACTCTTGTCTTTCTCTTCGGTGACATGTGCTAGAAAAGCAACATATCCTTTTCGTAAATACCTTTGGGCTTCCATACACGACATAAGCTTCAATCCACCTGAAGGCTTCTCGCCACGAACTTCTAAAACTTCACCAGACGAAAGAGGAATACGAACGATCTTATCGAAACAAACCACCTCAGCATGGTGTTTGGTTAGCCAATCCATTCCAACGATAATGTGGAAGCTCCCAAGTTGCATTGGTGTGAGGTCAATAGGAAAAAGATGGTTATCGAGGTTCAACTGACAATCATGAATAATAGAATCGAGAACAAGAGGTTTACCAGTAGCAACTTCGACAGACAAGGGTTTCCTCAGTTTAGTTATAGGTATCGCAAGCAAAGGTTAAAAAGAAAATGAAACAAAACTTCTATCGGCACCAGAATCAAAAAGAATAGACGCAGGTCGATTGTTAACAAGAAACGTACCATTAACAACCTCGTTGTCGGCCCTCGCTTCGTTTGCATTCAAATTGTACGCTCGTCCAAGAGCGGGATTCACGTTTGTGTTGACATTCGCATTTGGGTTCGCATTAGTATTCGCGTTTGCATTCACCAGCCTCGGACAGTTGTTGCGGAAGTGACCAAACTCTCCACAGTTGAAACATGAACCCGGTGGGAATCTCGTAGCATTCCCTTGAACCGAAGCTTGAACCTGGGCAACCTGATTCTGTCCTAAACGACAAATATTGGCCAAATGCCCAAGTTTACCACACGTCGTGCATTGCTTACAAGCTTGTTGTGCAACATGATGACCGTTGCAGTGTGCACAAAGAGGTGCGGTACCAGCATACGCCTTTTTTGCAGGCGGCTGAGCCGGTGGGTTCTGCGGGTTTTGAGCAGTCTGTGCTGTAACAGCAAAATTCTGAGCACCCTTTCGCTTCCTTGATTTCTTCGACGACTCGCCTTTCTTACCCTTGCCCTTATCCTTGTCAGAATCGGTCGACTTCTTCTTGTCACTCTTGCAGGTAAGTTTACCCTTCCTGACTTGAGACTCAGTTAGGGTAGCAGACAACTCGATCGCGTGACGAATAGCAGTTGGATTAATTCCAGTCACAATATCCTGTATGGAATCGGGTAAACCATCGATATATCTCTCAATTGCTTTCTCTAGAGGGGTAACCATGGTGGGACACAACAGACTGAGTTCCTCAAAACGATCCGTGTACGCACGGTGTTAAGCCCCATCTTGCTTTAAATCGTCAAACTCTCGTTCCAAAGCTCGAATCTCGTGACAGGGACAAAACTCCTTCATCATGAGAGCCCGAAGCTCTTCCCATGTTTGTGCCAACGCCACTTCGGCACCCCTATCGCGCATAATACCATTCCACCAGGTAAGCGCTCGCTTCTCAAACACGCTTGAAGCAAATTCAACCTTACGCACATTCGGACACTGCACATGTCTGAATGTGCTCTCGATACTCTCAAACCACTGCAAGAGCGCAGTTGCTCCTTGTGACCCAGAAAACTTTAGCGGCTTAGCAGAATTGAAACTCTTGAAGTTACACGGTGCATTATTGTTGCTATTATTGTTGTTTTATATCTCATGGACTTGGGTCACAACGCCGGGAAGCACTGCAGCCACTTGCTGAGAGACCAGGGCTGCAATTTCTTCAATAGTAAAAGATTGTGCTTCACGTCGAGGAGGCATTGTCTAACAAGGAAACAGAGGAAACGAGTGAGGTTGAAAAGCAAAAGAGGTATTGAAAATACCGACAAAACACAAGAAAGGCGATCATATGTTCGTTATCTCGAACAAACAAATGACACGCAGCGACTAATCAAAGTGAATGGGTCAATATAAGGTATCGCCGAAGACATGCTCGCCTATAAGTGAACACTCACCCCAAGAGTTCCCATGTAAGAGTGACTGGTCCAATTATGTGGATTTGTACGAACACTCTAGCCTTAGACAGAAAACTCAGGGTACAGGCATCCACTCTTCCAGTTTGCACGTGTTCACACTATTTAGACCCAAACTTTGACGAGATTTTGAAAACTCAAAAGGCACTAAGCCAAATATGAGTCAAACTGGAAGGGTTCAAAACCTTATAACAAAGGGTTCAAAACCTAGTAATCAATCATCCTAGAACAGATGATTAGTTTTCAAAGCGGATTCGAACTTAGCGTTCTCATCGTGGTTATCACCTAAGGGTAGGACACGGTCTCCGACTTGAAATTCTAAGGGCTTGCGTCACATATCCGCATAACTCTTTTGACGGCTTCTAGCTGTCACAAGATTATCGTGAATTTTCTTGATTTTGTATGTTGTTTCCAGAATGAGCTCAGGTCCAGTAAGCTGAGCTTCACCGATCTCATTCCAACAGACAGGTGAACGACATTTTCGACCGTAGAGAGCTTCGAATGGTGCCATATTGGTACTAGCATGATAACTGTTGTTGTAAGAAAACTCTATCAATGGCAGATGAGAATCCCAATTACCACCAAAGTCTATCACGCATGCTCTAAGCATATCCTCCAAAGTTTGAATCGTCCTCTCAGATTGTCCATCTGTTTGGGGATGATAAGCAGTGCTTAGATTTAGTTGGGTTCCCATAGCAGATTGCATGGTTTTCCAAAAATGAGATGAAAATCGAGCATCACGATCAGAAATGATATCCAAAGGAACACCATGTCGAGATACAATCTCATCAACATAAATCTTTGCAAGTTTATCAGCAGATAGATCCTCGCGAATCGAAATAAAATGAGCTGACTTCGTTAAACGATCGATAACAACCCAAATCGCATCGTGAACTTTAGATGTACGCGATAATTTAGTGATGAGATCCATCACAATGTTCTCCCACTTCCAAACCGGTATCTCTGGTTGTACAAGCAAACCGGATGGTCGTTGATGTTCAGCCTTGCCTTTGAGACAAGAAAGGCATTTCAATACGTATAAGGCAATATCCTTCTTTATACCAGGCCACCAATTGTCACACCCCGACCACGTAAAACAACAAATCGTGACGGAAACGTCGGGGAGTGTTGTAACAGAATTATTGTTTCATAACCATGGATACAAAAAGAGTTTCGTTTTATTGATAATATTAAACATTTACATTGTCTTAACAAACAACAACCAAGTACATATCGTCTATCATTATTATTATGTCACTAAGGCCTCGTCCAGATCCTATGTGATGCATGCATCCTAGAAATCAATCAAGCAACAACACCTGAAACATATGTAAAAACAAAGTCAGCAAAGAAATGCTGGCGAGTACATAGGTTTTATAAGAGTATCGGAATCATGGCTTCGTTTACATGTTGCAGTACTTTATTAGACTACAAGAGTCAAAATACAAACCTCGTTTTGAAAAGTGTATTGCAACATAGCTAACCAACTCAGATCAAGTTGGTTATAGTTCATAAAATCTCGTAGCCATGATTCTTAACCCAAAATCATTTATTTTAGAAAACCAATTTGGAAAACATCTCGTAAAAACTCGTTAATAAAACTCGTATGGTTCATATCTTTTAGAAAACATCGTTGTGTGACAGCGTTTCAAAATCGTTTACCCAAGTGAACTAAATAACGCCACGGTATGTAATATGTTGAAAACACTTATATATAAGAAGTACCAGTGGCGTATCTACCATGTTTTCACCACATTACACCCGTCCCGTTATCTAAACACTTAACCAAAAACCAATCGTTTATCCAATTCGTTTAACTTGTTCAAATCATTTCTAAATCGTTTCCAAATCGTTAACTCGTTTAAATCGTTTAAATCGTTTAAATCATCCTTGTTTTAATTGTGAAAACTATTCTTGGTCGTCTCGCTAACAACATTCAAACCTTCATGACTCGACCATCTCGCTTCTCGCGTTAACAAACCACCAAAGGGTAAGTTAACTTTCATCAGATTCAGTCGTTACCCACAACCCCCACACATAACCATAGGTGCAGTAAAATAACAGGATTTGTCAGATCCTATGGTACCATAACCTAATACTGGTCGGCTTGATCAATGCTAATGAATGTCATTTGTTATGTAACTACAACCAACAAGTTTGTTCACTTTATTGAAATCGTTATTAGTTTTGTATAAACTATCTTAATTGTTTTTGAAAAACCATCGTTTAAAATCTTGAAATCATTTTGTACATATGAATCACCCCAAAACAATTGAAAACAGTAAAAGAGGGGAACTATGTACTCACATGTAGTGCAAAGTATCCTCAATCAATAGAACTTCAACAAACTCAAGCAAACCAGAGAAATCAAGTAGCACCTAGTAATCGAACCACTAGTCAAACAATAGACGCCTAAATCGGACGATCGGACAGAATGAGGTCTTGTAAACCAAATGAGTGTTGGAACTCATGTGATATGGTTTAATAAAGCCTACATCCTAAAATTGAAACCTAACCTAAGTGCTTTCGACCCATTGTGACCCATTAAGGTAGCTTATGCTACTTTAACGCATCGCGCGCGTAAAACGTGTTCGAGACGTCTAACTAGTCCTATGACAAGTATTATATGCCCAAACATGTTTAAATATGTTGCATAATCAGTTACGTGACAAAAGTTTGGGTTACATACGCTTAATTACCAATTATGCATGAAAAGGGTATTTTGGTAATTTACCTAAGGCATATAAACTACTTATCATACAACTACCTAAACTTGGTGACCATAAGGTATAACCTCGGAGGGTTATTCCCTATGCAACTATGGTCACTAAACATGTTTGGTCGGATCCTAATGATCGACCAAACGGGTCGTGTTCGAAAGTCTAAGCGGGTGTTTAGTCCGCTTGACTTACGACTCTACACAAGCACTAAACTAAAAATGACGAGCTAAACATGCTAGAACATGTTTAGTTAAGTTAGAAAACAGGTTTGGTATCAAAACAAACGGTTTTGATACCTATAAGTAGTTTGGTTACAAAATACGCAAGAATGCGCATTTTGGCCGAAACTACGACTCGTCACTACACCTAGATAACGTGGTAATCAGTAGGTATAGTCACTAGGGACTATAACCATCGTGATTACGCTCACGTTATGAAGTTCAAACGAACTTCGCATTGACCATAAACTGGTCAATGCAGAAAGTCAAACGCAGTTTGACTTTCAGACTCGAAAAGCGATAAAAGAACGAAAGAATTACAAAAGGTCCCCGCAAGCTATGATCCGATTTACTCTCAGGTATGAAGCATAAACTTCAACTTAGAGAGCAGAAATCATATCATTTGTGCTTTGGGAGTGAAATGGGGGTGGGTATATATAGGAAATCTAGAGCCGTTAGGATCGTTTATCGAATAACGTGCTTCGATCTTGTCCATCTACTTGGGCCCATTGTTTCCTAATACCATTGGAGTCCCTGGTATGGCCCATAGACTTCATAATACCATTAGCAAGTGGAAAATATGGCTGGAACGAGCTGGAAACTGGTTTTTGCACATCTGATACATTCACACGGGCCGCATAAGAGTAAGGGGGTCCTTACGCGGGCCGCCTAACATCCACAGATCAGCAAACAGTTTCAAAATGTTCAGTTTCAGTCCCTGCATGTGTTTAAGCCTCATTTTGACACGTTTAAGGCCCGTTAAACCATTTTTAAGGCTCTACAATGATGCCTAAGTATGAGGGACATGAAACATGCTCAAAATATCTCAGATGTCAGTTCGTTTGGTCGTACGGTTGCGTTGTTCGGTTAATTACGACGGAAGTCGTAACGAACGCAAAAACGATCCAAATTAAGCGACGAATGGATTTTTATGAAACCAATCACTAAAATAAAATATTTTAATGATTACATAATTTTTTGGATGTCCGGAAATATTCAGAACGTAAGATATGCGTGAAAATGCAAACTTGTGCACTTTTTGACGCTTTTAGTCCCTGTAAGATCAAATAAGCATGTTTTTGCACACCGAACCCCTCAAAGCTTATTTCTAAGCTACGTTTAGGTTAATTATGGTATGTTTATCTTATGATCAAGTTCCAGAACGTTCGTTACTATACAAATCGGTATAGTTTCGCAGTTTGACACAAATAGTCCCTGCGATCGAACAAACTTGATTTCAACACACCAAACCATCCAAAACTTACTTCTAAGTTATGTGGAGGTTATTTAAGGTATGTTAAGCCTATTTCACTATTCTGGAGTGTTTGTTGCATTAAACTGGTTATATTTGCGCATCGGTGCGCGTATAACCTTCCAGAAAGCGATTTGAAGCTTGAAATCGGAATCGAATCGAATTGAAAAATCACCAAACAGAAACACACATAATAACACCAAAACACATATAAGAACACCAAAGCACATTGTTTTATTAATAATCAACATTGTTTTACATTGTACATCGATTACAGAGCACAGTTGTCACAGTCTCCCCTACTTTAGGAAATTTCATCCTGAAATTTTAACTAAAGGAAGCTTGTGAAAACAAATGCGGATATTTCGTCTTCATTTGGTCCTTATGTTCCCAAGTAAACTCTGGGCCACGTTTGGATTCCCAACGAACCTTTACCAATCGAATCCGTTTGTTTTTCAACTGTTTGAAAGCACGGTCCACTATCTCCACGGGTTTCTCGACAAAGTGCATTGTTTCGTCGATTCGGATTTCGTTGAGAGGAATGTGAAGATCAGCATCAGCTAAACAATTTTGCAAATTGGACACGTGAAAAGTCGGATGAATATTCCCAAGCTCTGGAGGTAGCTCTAGTTGATAGGCAACCTTCCCAATTCTTTCCACAATCTTAAATGGTCCCACATATCGAGGTGCAAGTTTTCCTTTCTTTCCAAATCTCACGACTCCTTTCCAAGGTGAAACCTTGAGTAGGACACGGTCTCCGACTTGAAATTCTAAGGGCTTGCGTCGCATATCCGCATAACTCTTTTGACGGCTTCGAGCTGTCACAAGATTATCGCGGATTTTCTTGATTTTGTCTGTTGTTTCCAGAACGAGCTCAGGTCCAGTAAGCTGAGCTTCACCGGTCTCCTTCCAACAGACAGGTGAACGACATTTTCGACCGTAGAGAGCTTCGAATGGTGCCATATTAATACTAGCATGATAGCTATTGTTGTAAGAGAACTCAATCAATGGCAGATGAGAATCCTAATTACCACCAAAGTCTATCACGCATGCTCTAAGCATATCCTCCAAAGTTTGAATCGTTCGCTCAGATTGACCATCTGTTTGGGGAACGTTCATTACTGTCACACCCCGACCACGTAGAACATACAAAACGTGGCGGAAACATCGGGGAGTGTTGTAACAGAATCATTGTTTCATAACACATGGAATTTGAAATATTGTTTTATTGATTAAAAGAGTTACAATGTCTTAACAATCAAAGAAACATGACAAAATAACTAGTCTTGCATCTTTTATTGTCACTAAGGCCCATGTCCGCCTAAGTGTATCTTGATCAATCCTATGCTTCATTTCCTGAAACACATGTGAAAATAGGTACGTCAGCATAAAAATGCCGACGAGTACATAGGTTTTGTGAAAATAAGATTCATGACTTCTGTTTAAGAAAATGTTTAGTCATGAACCTTGTAATTTGCTTTGTCTTTGTAAATCATTTGAAAAACAATAAGTTCAGATGATACGTATAAATAAGAGAATAACGCATGGTTAAATAAATAACCATGTAAAATGAGTTTGTATAAGTTAATTTGTTTGTAAAACAATGTATTGTGAAAAGTATGTTATTTGTATAAAATGTTATATATCTAAATTGAAATGATTTCAAATAACGCAACGATATGTAATACCATACAATCACTTATATATAGGAAGTACCAGCGGCGTATCCACCATGATTGTATCATATTACACACGCCTCATTACTTAAATCACTTACTCAAACCAAACCAACAATGTAAGATGTCTATGTTTAAACCAATTGTCAAAAGTCCTTGTATAAACCATGTCAAATGTTGATAGTCCAAAAGTAGTCAAGTAATGTGTAACAAATGTTTATGTATGGCTAGTGAAATGCATCAACTAAACCATAGATGAAATGCACAAAACAAAGTATTGAAGTAAAACTTGGTTTAAATCAAAGTTATGTTTTGTAATATATATGTATGCTATACTGAATATGAACATTTATGCGGTATTGTAAAAATTCATACATCCAAGCCTTGCGACAGTCGGATAACTATGTAAAAATGAGTTATCAAAAGAATATGTATTCGGATTCGGTCATTCCTTACGTCCAAACAAACCCGGGATGTCAGGAATGGGATTTGTCAAGTCCTATGGTACCACTACCTACTACCGAGCGGCGTGATCGGTGTTAATGAATGTATAGTATAGTTTAAACAAACCAAATATCATACCAAAATGTAAGCATGTTTTATGAAGATAATGTACCTAGTATGCTAGAGTAAACATACAAGGTAGAGCTGTAAAACAATGTGTCCATATGTTACTGGAACATATGCAACAGAGATGCAATGTAAAATAATGTACTAAGCATGTACTAAATGGACATACATAGCATGTGATGTGATGTGATGTAAAACAATGTACTAAGTATGCACACAATGGATATACATAGCATAAAATGTAATGAAATCATGTACTAATAGTGTACTAATGAACATAGCATGTATATAATGTGAAAACATGGAAAGCATGAAAGTAACAAGTAGGCACATGTGTTCCACCCCAAAACGTTTGGAAAACAGTAAAAGAGGGGTCTATGTACTCACTTGAGATTGCTCAGAAGTCCTAAGATAACCACCAAGCAATGCTAGAGATCTCGGAATATCAAACGGCACCTAATATAGGTAACTACATTAATAAACCGGACCTAAATCGGAAGATCGGATAGAATGAGGGCTCGTAAACCAAATGAGTATGGGAACTCATGTAGTATGGTTTAACAAAGCCTACATACTAAATGAAACCTAACCTAAGTGCTTACGACCCGTTTAGGTAGCTTATGCTACTTTAACGCGTCGTTCGCGTAAAACGCGTTTGGACCACCTAACTAGTCCTATGATAAGTAAAATATGCCTTAACATGTCTAATATGGTTGTCAAATCAGTTTAGATGTCAAAAGTTATGTTACATATGTTTAAAATGAATTTTGGCATAAAGGGGTATTTTGGTAATTTACCTAAGGCATATAAACTACCTATCATACAACTATTTAAACGAAGCGACCATAAGGTATAACCTCGGAAGGTTATTCCCTATATACTATGGTCACCTAATGTGCTTGGTCGGATCCTAATGATCGACCAAACGGGTCGGGTTCGAAAGTATAAGCGATTGATTAGATCGCTTACCTTTACGACCCTATACAAGCACTAAACTAAAAGTGAGGAGCTAAGCATGTTAAAACATGCTTAACTAAGTTTAGAAACAGGTTTGGTATCAAAACAAACGGTTTTGATACCCATAAGTAGTTTGGTTACAAAATACGCAAGAATACGTATTCTGACCGAAACTACGGCTCGTCACTGAGCCTAGATAACGTGGTAATCAGTAGGTATAGTCACTAAGGACTATAACCATCGTGATCACGTTCACGTTATGAAGTTCAAATGAACTTCGCATCGACCATAAACTGGTCAACGCTGAAAGTCAAACAAAGTTTGACTTTCGGACTCGAAAACAATAAAAGAACGAAAGAATACTTACGAAGGGTCCCCGAATGCTAATCTAGATCGAAATAACTCAGGTATGAAACAAAGGTTCCAACTTAGAGTCTTTTAGATCAGATTCTAGTGAGTTAGAAGTAATGGGGGGTGGGGTATTTATAGTTTTCGGGTAACCGTTAAGATCGTTTCACGGAAACCGTGCTCGAATCTCATGCGTACACTTGTCGGAACCTTATGGTAACTAAAAATGACCCTAAATCAGCTGAAAGGGCAAGTTAGAATGTGTGGTTGTGGATTAAACAGCTGGAATCAGCTGACTAAGCGATCTTATCTGTTCTGGGAGGCTCACGCGGCCCGCTTCAGGATACACCAAAACTAATGCGGGCCGCATGGGGGTTCTGATCATAAAATAAGTTTCAGAAATGACAGTTTTGGTCCCATTTGCGTATTTAAGCCATTTCCGACACTTCTAAGGCCCGTAAAGCCAACTTTAAGGCCCTAAAATGATGCCTAAACATTGTGGACATGAACCATGCTCAAAAATATGTCGGATGTCAGTTCGTTTGGTCGTACGAACGCGATGTTCGCTTAATTACGACGGAATGCGCACAAGCGTGAAAAACGATCCAAAATGCGTGACGAATGGATTTTTCTTATGCCAAACACTAAAATAAAATATTTTAGTGCTTACATAAATTTTTGGATGTCCAGATGTATTCAGAACGTAAGTTATGCGCGAAAATGCAAACTTGTGCACTTTTTGACACTTTTAGTCCCTGAATGACCCAAAAGTTTATTTTAGCACACCGAACCCCTTAAAGCCTATTTCTAAGCTATGTCAAGGATATTTATGGTATGTTTAACTTATGGTCATGTTACGGAATGTCTGTTACAGTTCAAATTGGCATACTTTCGCAGTTTGTCAAGTTTAGTCCCTGTAAGCGAATTAACTTGTTTTTGCCATACCAAAGCCTTCAAAACTTATTTCTAAGTTATGTAAAGGTTATTTAAGGTATGTTAAGCCTATGTCACTAATCCGGAGTGTTTGTTGCATTAAACTGGTTATATTTACGCATCGGTGCGTGTATAACCTTCTAGAAAGCGATTTAGAGTTTGGAATTGAACAAAAATTGATATGTGCAAATGATACACCTATTTTTACAAATCCCAAGTATGAAATATAATATTTCATTGGTTCGGTATTTGTTTGATGGTCGCAGTGACCCAGGTGTTACAGTCTCCCCTACTTTAGGAAATTTCGTCCCGAAATTTATTTAGAGGAAACTTGTGAGAGTTTTAAAACATGAAGTTTGAAAAGATCGAACAACATTGGTTAGGGTTCTGAACTTCAAGTAACTTTAATAACATGTTGTTTGCAATGTAAGAGGGATACTTATATACAAGTATATGAAGCGTCATTGGTGCGTCCACCGTACCTCCATTACATCGTTCTCATTTTGTTATTGTTGTCACTATCGGTTCTTGCACATAATAAATCTTACTGGGTTTCTGTGCACTAAATTTCATAATTATGTACGCGTCCATAATTAGACAATTCCTTGCACAGTTCACACAGTCTATTTTATAATGTGTAGTGTAAAACCAAATGAACAAACCTGTGATGAGTGTGACTAGACCGCCATGGAGTCCTTTTAATTAAGTCAATAAATGATCTAAATAGACTATCAAGGATTCTGTTCAGCTATATCACTAGATGTCATTCTTTAACCAGATTGTGAATCAATCTTTTTGACTAGACCACTAAAGGGTCTCTTATGAATCATGGAGTAGTACTATATAATCCAAGGGTCTTAACTATTACATAGAAGCCCATTAAGGATTTAAGGTAGTACCTTTTTTTGAATATCCTACTACGAACCCATCTTATGAAGATATGAAAGATTCTATGAGGATTTGGATAACGAATATCCAGAGTACACAAAAAACACAAAATGCTTAAAAGAAAACATAAGATAAACACATAGTCACATAACCACAAAATTGTTTAACTAGAAGTTTGTTCTGCTAACAGAGCACATGTATTTAAACTACAATAGGAATCCATCTCGTGGATTTCATTTGGCACTTTAAACATTTACAAGAATCTAACTATAAAGATAGAAAGATTTTTGAAGAGAAAATTCGATTTCGATTACAAGGAACCGAAATGTTCGAATTTAGGTACAAACGGAATCCAATTAAGGATTTTGATTTGAATGATAATCATCCACAAGGATCTAAATGTGAAGATAAAAAGATCCCATATGGATTTTTAGAAGTTGAAGATGTTTGAAACCTTGCACGGGATGTGCTTATGTCAAAACATGAACTAAAATGCTTATGAAGTTAAGATGCTTGATATGTCAAGGCGACATATGAAGTAGAATTTGAAGGTTAAGTCAATGTACGAGGAAAATATTTTTGAAAACTTTGCATGGGGTTCTTTTAAGAAAAATGTGTTTAACGTTTTTGAAACCTTATATATAATACTTTTGAAATCATAAAGTAGGTGTATTTGATAGATATATTTACAAAAATGTTTTAAAATCATGCGAGATGAATTTTGAAATTATGTATAAGGTTTTTGGAAGACATGAATGATGCTTTTCGAAATCATGCACTTGATAAGAAAATGTATTGTGTTAATATTGTCTTCAGACTATATGAAATATTTTGAAATTAGGAAGGTTGGTTTTGATAACATGGCCAATGTTTTTGAAATACTTGTACTGTGTATGTTGAAAAATCAAAACGTAATGGGTATGAGATTTGAAAATATCCTTAGTTATCTAACCAAGGATGTAATGGCACAGATGTGCAGAAGCATGATCACTCATAATGTCACTTTATTTTCTGTACTTTGTTTCTTAGAATGAAACGAGTACTTAAAATTTTTGAGGGAATCATGAGCAATCATTTGAATAAGAGAATCACAAGTGTAGTTTGTAAGGAACATAGTTCCTTAATACAGGTATTATAGGGAAATGCCATAAATGCATGTAATTATACTTGTATATCAGAATTGCGAACAACAACTTTTATTTATGAACAAGACATATTGTTTCACAATACACGAGAATAAAGAAATAAAGGCATAAGACAGCAACATCCTTTATTCAGCCGAATGCTCATCCAAGATTTGCATTAGCAAGCTTTGGGCAATCCCTTTGGAAATGGCCCATCTCGCCACAATTGTAGCAAGACCCTCGTGAGAAACGAGCTTGAGCAGGATTGTCGCCAGCTTGATTTGGTACAGCTGCAGTTGGGCAAACCCTTGCTGTATGACCTATAAGTCCACACATCTGGCATTTGCGGCACCTCACACTAGCATGATGATGAAGGTTACATTGGTTGCACAAGGGTGCGGTTCCATTGTATGGCTTTCTAGCAGGGGGTTGAGCTGGTTGGTTGGGGACGGCTTGATCATTGTGAGTAATCATGGCGTAGTGCTGAGAAGCCTTTCGCTTCTTTGACTTCTTAGGAGATCGTTCATCCATGGTCTTTGATTCCTCGATTGGTTTCTTGGCTGATGGTGCTGTCACCTGACTAGGTCCTGCCTGTCTTGGTTCATCCTGGAGACGATACATGGCAGTAGCTAATTCAACAGTCTTCAGGACTACTTCGCCTATTCGTTGAGCGAATTTGGCTGTCTGCTCGGACATTTGACCGGTGCTGAGAGGAAGAGACATTCTTGAAGAAAATGAAAGTCATTGGAAGAAACAAGTGAAAGGTTATCAGACAATCAAAACAGGATGGCAATGCATAAAAATTGCGATCATTTGTTTGTTACCTAAGGCAAACAAATGAGATGGTGACAAAATCAAAGTAAATGGGTCAAAAATAATGTATCGCGAAGACATGCTCGCCTATAAGTGAACACTCATCCCAAGAATTCCCAGGTAAGCACAACTGGTCTCGCGTCTGATGAGATGTATACGAAGTGCTTTCCTAGACAGAAAACCCAGAATACAGGCATTCACCCTTCCAGTTTGCACGTGTTCACATTATTTAAAACCCAAAACCTTGACGAGGTTTTGAAAACTCAAAAGGGTTCAAAACCATATAATAGAGAGTTCAAAACCTTACAATTGAGGGTTCAAAACCTAGTAATCAATCATCCTAGAACAGATGATTAGTTTTCAAAGCGATTTTGAATTTTATGTCCTTGTTGTGGTTGTCGCCTAAGGATAGGTGACAGTATTGTTTTATGACTAAACGCAAGTAAACTCGCGTTAGGGTCCTAGAAAGGTTATAGACTAGGTCAAAGCATTACTAATAACCTAATTCCCTATAACCATGAGCTCTGATACCAACTTTTCTGTCACACCCCGACCACGTAGAACATACAAAACGTGGCGGAAACATCGGGGAGTGTTGTAACAGAATCATTGTTTCATAACACATGGAATTTGAAATATTGTTTTATTGATTAAAAGAGTTACAATGTCTTAACAATCAAAGAAACATGACAAAATAACTAGTCTTGCATCTTTTATTGTCACTAAGGCCCATGTCCACCTAAGTGTATCTTGATCAATCCTATGCTTCATTTCCTGAAACACATGTGAAAATAGGTACGTCAGCATAAAAATGCCGGCGAGTACATAGGTTTTGTGAAAATAAGATTCATGACTTCTATTTAAGAAAATGTTTAGTCATGAACCTTGTAATTTGCTTTGTCTTTGTAAATCATTTGAAAAACAATAAGTTCAGATGATACGTATAAATAAGAGAATAACGCATGGTTAAATAAATAACCATGTAAAATGAGTTTGTATAAGTTAATTTGTTTGTAAAACAATGTATTGTGAAAAGTATGTTATTTGTATAAAATGTTATATGTCTAAATTGAAATGATTTCAAATAACGCAACGATATGTAATACCATACAATCACTTATATATAGGAAGTACCAGCGGCGTATCCACCGTGATTGTATCATATTACACATGCCTCATTACTTAAATCACTTACTCAAACCAAACCAACAATGTAAGATGTCTATGTTTAAACCAATTGTAAAAAGTCCTTGTATAAACCATGTCAAATGTTGATAGTCCAAAAGTAGTCAAGTAATGTGTAACAAATGTTTATGTATGGCTAGTGAAATGCATCAACTAAACCATAGATGAAATGCACAAAACAAAGTATTGAAGTAAAACTTGGTTTAAATCAAAGTTATGTTTTGTAATATATATGTATGCTATACTGAATATGAACATTTATGCGGTATTGTAAAAATTCATACATCCAAGCCTTGCGACAGTCGGATAACTATGTAAAAATGAGTTATCAAAAGAATATGTATTCGGATTCGGTCGTTCCTTACGTCCAAACAAACCCGGGATGTCAGGAATGGGATTTGTCAAGTCCTATGGTACCACTACCTACTACCGAGCGGCGTGATCGGTGTTAATGAATGTATAGTATAGTTTAAACAAACCAAATGTCATACCAAAATGTAAGCATGTTTTATGAAGATAATGTACCTAGTATGCTAGAGTAAACATACAAGGTAGAGCTGTAAAACAATGTGTCCATATGTTACTGGAACATATGCAACAGAGATGCAATGTAAAATAATGTACTAAGCATGTACTAAATGGACATACATAGCATGTGATGTGATGTGATGTAAAACAATGTACTAAGTATGCACACAATGGATATACATAGCATAAAATGTAATGAAATCATGTACTAATAGTGTACTAATGAACATAGCATGTATATAATGTGAAAACATGGAAAGCATGAAAGTAACAAGTAGGCACATGTGTTCCACCCCAAAACGTTTGGAAAACAGTAAAAGAGGGGTCTATGTACTCACTTGAGATTGCTCAGAAGTCCTAAGATAACCACCAAGCAATGCTAGAGATCTCGGAATATCAAACGGCACCTAATATAGGTAACTACATTAATAAACCGGACCTAAATCGGAAGATCGGATAGAATGAGGGCTCGTAAACCAAATGAGTATGGGAACTCATGTAGTATGGTTTAACAAAGCCTACATACTAAATGAAACCTAACCTAAGTGCTTACGACCCGTTTAGGTAGCTTATGCTACTTTAACGCGTCGTTCGCGTAAAACGCGTTTGGACCACCTAACTAGTCCTATGATAAGTAAAATATGCCTTAACATGTCTAATATGGTTGTCAAATCAGTTTAGATGTCAAAAGTTATGTTACATATGTTTAAAATGAATTTTGGCATAAAGGGGTATTTTGGTAATTTACCTAAGGCAAATAAACTACCTATCATACAACTATTTAAATGAAGCGACCATAAGGTATAACCTCGGAAGGTTATTCCCTATATACTATGGTCACCTAATGTGCTTGGTCGGATCCTAATGATCGACCAAACGGGTCGGGTTCGAAAGTATAAGCGGTTGATTAGATCGCTTACCTTTACGACCCTATACAAGCACTAAACTAAAAGTGAGGAGCTAAGCATGTTAAAACATGCTTAACTAAGTTTAGAAACAGGTTTGGTATCAAAACAAACGGTTTTGATACCCATAAGTAGTTTGGTTACAAAATACGCAAGAATACGTATTCTGACCGAAACTACGGCTCGTCACTGAGCCTAGATAACGTGATAATCAGTAGGTATAGTCACTAAGGACTATAACCATCGTGATCACGTTCACGTTATGAAGTTCAAATGAACTTCGCATCGACCATAAACTGGTCAACGCTGAAAGTCAAACAAAGTTTGACTTTCGGACTCGAAAACAATAAAAGAACGAAAGAATACTTACGAAGGGTCCCCGAATGCTAATCTAGATCGAAATAACTCAGGTATGAAACAAAGGTTCCAACTTAGAGTCTTTTAGATCAGATTCTAGTGAGTTAGAAGTAATGGGGGGTGGGGTATTTATAGTTTTCGGGTAACCGTTAAGATCGTTTCACGGAAACCGTGCTCGAATCTCATGCGTACACTTGTCGGAACCTTATGGTAACTAAAAATGACCCTAAATCAGCTGAAAGGGCAAGTTAGAATGTGTGGTTGTGGATTAAACAGCTGGAATCAGCTGACTAAGCGATCTTATCTGTTCTGGGAGGCTCACGCGGCCCGCTTCAGGATACACCAAAACTAATGCGGGCCGCATGGGGGTTCTGATCATAACATAAGTTTCAGAAATGACAGTTTTGGTCCCTGTTGCGTATTTAAGCCATTTCCGACACTTCTAAGGCCCGTAAAGCCAACTTTAAGGCCCTAAAATGATGCCTAAAAATTGTGGACATGAACCATGCTCAAAAATATGTCGGATGTCAGTTCGTTTGGTCGTACGAACGCGATGTTCGCTTAATTACGACGGAATGCGCACAAGCGTGAAAAACGATCCAAAATGCGTGACGAATGGATTTTTCTTATGCCAAACACTAAAATAAAATATTTTAGTGCTTACATAAATTTTTGGATGTCCAGATGTATTCAGAACGTAAGTTATGCGCGAAAATGCAAACTTGTGCACTTTTTGACACTTTTAGTCCCTGAATGACCCAAAAGTTTATTTTAGCACACCGAACCCCTTAAAGCCTATTTCTAAGCTATGTTAAGGATATTTATGGTATGTTTAACTTATGGTCATGTTACGGAATGTCTGTTACAGTTCAAATTGGCATACTTTCGCAGTTTGTCAAGTTTAGTCCCTGTAAGCGAATTAAGTTGTTTTTGCCATACCAAAGCCTTCAAAACTTATTTCTAAGTTATGTAAAGGTTATTTAAGGTATGTTAAGCCTATGTCACTAATCCGGAGTGTTTGTTGCATTAAACTGGTTATATTTACGCATCGGTGCGTGTATAACCTTCCAGAAAGCGATTTAGAGTTTGGAATTGAACAAAAATTGATATGTGCAAATGATACACATATTTTTACAAATCCCAAGTATGAAATATAATATTTCATTGGTTCGGTATTTGTTTGATGGTCGCAGTGACCCAGGTGTTACAGTCTCCCCTACTTTAGGAAATTTCGTCCCGAAATTTATTTAGAGGAAACTTGTGAGAGTTTTAAAACATGAAGTTTGAAAAGATCGAACAACATTGGTTAGGGTTCTGAACTTCTAGTAACTTTAATAACATCATGTTTGCAATGTAAGAGGGATACTTATATACAAGTATATGAAGCGTCATTGGTGCGTCCACCGTACCTCCATTACATCGTTCTCATTTTGTTATTGTTGTCACTATCGGTTCTTGCACATAATAAATCTTACTGGGTTTCTGTGCACTAAATTTCATAATTATGTACGCGTCCATAATTAGACAATTCCTTGCACAGTTCACACAGTCTATTTTATAATGTGTAGTGTAAAACCAAATGAAAAAACCTGTGATGAGTGTGACTAGACCGCCATGGAGTCCTTTTAATTAAATCAATAAATGATCTAAATAGACTATCAAGGAGTCTGTTCAGCTATATCACTAGATGTCGTTCTTTAACCAGATTGTGAATCAATCTTTTTGACTAGACCACTAAAGGGTCTCTTATGAATCATGGAGTAGTACTATATAATCCAAGGGTCTTAACTATTACATAGAAGCCCATTAAGGATTTAAGGTAGTACCTTTTTTTGAATATCCTCCTACGAACCCATCTTATGAAGATATGAAAGATTCTATGAGGATTTGGATAACGAATATCCAGAGTATACAAAAAACACAAAATGCATAAAAGAAAACATAAGATAAACACATAGTCACATAACCACAAAATTGTTTAACTAGAAGTTTGTTCTGCTAACAGAGCACATGTATTTAAAGTACAATAGGAATCCATCTCGTGGATTTCATTTGGCACTTTAAACATTTACAAGAATCTAACTATAAAGATAGAAAGATTTTTGAAGAGAAAATTCGATTTCGATTACAAGGAACCGAAATGTTCGAATTTAGGTACAAACGGAATCCAATTAAGGATTTTGATTTGAATGATAATCATCCACAAGGATCTAAATGTGAAGATAAAAAGATCCCATATGGATTTTTAGAAGTTGAAGATGTTTGAAACCTTGCACGGGATGTGCTTATGTCAAAACATGAAGTAAAATGCTTATGAAGTTAAGATGCTTGATATGTCAAGGCGACATATGAAGTAGAATTTGAAGGTTAAGTCAATGTACGAGGAAAATATTTTTGAAAACTATGCATGGGGTTCTTTTAAGAAAAATGTGTTTAACGTTTTTGAAACCTTATATATAATACTTTTGAAATCATAAAGTAGGTGTATTTGATAGATATATTTACAAAAATGTTTTAAAATCATGCGAGATGAATTTTGAAATTATTTATAAGGTTTTTGGAAGACATGAATGATGCTTTTCAAAATCATGCACTTGATAAGAAAATGTATTGTGTTAATATTGTCTTCAGACTATATGAAATATTTTGAAATTAGGAAGGTTGGTTTTGATAACATGGCCAATGTTTTTGAAATACTTGTACTGTGTATGTTGAAAAATCAAAACGTAATGGGTATGAGATTTGAAAATATCCTTAGTTATCTAACCAAGGATGTAATGGCACAGATGTGCAGAAGCATGATCACTCATAATGTCACTTTATTTTCTGTACTTTGTTTCTTAGAATGAAACGAGTACTTAAAATTTTTGAGGGAATCATGAGCGATCATTTGAATTAGAGAATCACAAGAGTAGTTTGTAAGGAACATAGTTCCTTAATACAGGTATTATAGGGAAATGCCATAAACGCATGTAATTATACTTGTATATCAGAATTGCGAACAACAACTTTTATTTATGAACAAGACATATTGTTTCACAATACACGAGAATAAAGAAATAAAGGCATAAGACAGCAACATCCTTTATTCAGCCGAATGCTCATCCAAGATTTGCATTAGCAAGCTTTGGGCAATCCCTTTGGAAATGGCCCATCTCGCCACAGTTGTAGCAAGACCCTCGTGAGAAACGAGCTTGAGCAGGATTGTCGCCAGCTTGATTTGGTACAGCTGCAGTTGGGCAAACCCTTGCTGTATGACCTATAAGTCCACACATCTGGCATTTGCGGCACCTCACACTAGCATGATGATGAAGGTTACATTGGTTGCACAAGGGTGCGGTTCCATTGTATGGCTTTCTAGCAGGGGGTTGAGCTGGTTGGTTGGGGACGGCTTGATCATTGTGAGTAATCATGGCGTAGTGCTGAGAAGCCTTTCGCTTCTTTGACTTCTTAGGAGATCGTTCATCCATGGTCTTTGATTCCTCGATTGGTTTCTTGGCTGATGGTGCTGTCACCTGACTAGGTCCTGCCTGTCTTGGTTCATCCTGGAGACGATACATGGCAGTAGCTAATTCAACAGTCTTCAGGACTACTTCGCCTATTCGTTGAGCGAATTTGGCTGTCTGCTCGGACATTTGACCGGTGCTGAGAGGAAGAGACATTCTTGAAGAAAATGAAAGTCATTGGAAGAAACAAGTGAAAGGTTATCAGACAATCAAAACAGGATGGCAATGCATAAAAATTGCGATCATTTGTTTGTTACCTAAGGCAAACAAATGAGACGGTGACAAATCAAAGTAAATGGGTCAAAAATAATGTATCGCGAAGACATGCTCGCCTATAAGTGAACACTCATCCCAAGAATTCCCAGGTAAGCACAACTGGTCTCGCGTCTGATGAGATGTATACGAAGTGCTTGCCTAGACAGAAAACCCAGAATACAGGCATTCACCCTTCCAGTTTGCACGTGTTCACATTATTTAAAACCCAAAACCTTGACGAGGTTTTGAAAACTCAAAAGGGTTCAAAACCATATAATAGAGAGTTCAAAACCTTACAATTGAGGGTTCAAAACCTAGTAATCAATCATCCTAGAATAGATGATTAGTTTTCAAAGCGGTTTTGAATTTTATGTCCTTGTTGTGGTTGTCGCCTAAAGATAGGTGAAAGTATTGTTTTATGACTAAACGCAAGTAAACTCGCGTTAGGGTCCTAGAAAGGTTATAGACTAGGTCAAAGCATTACTAATAACCTAATTCCCTATAACCATGAGCTCTGATACCAACTTTTCTGTCACACCCCGACCACGTAGAACATACAAAACGTGGCGGAAACATCGGGGAGTGTTGTAACAGAATCATTGTTTCATAACACATGGAATTTGAAATATTGTTTTATTGATTAAAAGAGTTACAATGTCTTAACAATCAAAGAAACATGACAAAATAACTAGTCTTGCATCTTTTATTGTCACTAAGGCCCATGTCCACCTAAGTGTATCTTGATCAATCCTATGCTTCATTTCCTGAAACACATGTGAAAATAGGTACGTCAGCATAAAAATGCCGGCGAGTACATAGGTTTTGTGAAAATAAGATTCATGACTTCTGTTTAAGAAAATGTTTAGTCATGAACCTTGTAATTTGCTTTGTCTTTGTAAATCATTTGAAAAACAATAAGTTCAGATGATACGTATAAATAAGAGAATAACGCATGGTTAAATAAATAACCATGTAAAATGAGTTTGTATAAGTTAATTTCTTTGTAAAACAATGTATTGTGAAAAGTATGTTATTTGTATAAAATGTTATATGTCTAAATTGAAATGATTTCAAATAACGCAACGATATGTAATACCATACAATCACTTATATATAGGAAGTACCAGCGGCGTATCCACCATGATTGTATCATATTACACATGCCTCATTACTTAAATCACTTACTCAAACCAAACCAACAATGTAAGATGTCTATGTTTAAACCAATTGTCAAAAGTCCTTGTATAAACCATGTCAAATGTTGATAGTCCAAAAGTAGTCAAGTAATGTGTAACAAATGTTTATGTATGGCTAGTGACATGCATCAACTAAACCATAGATGAAATGCACAAAACAAAGTATTGAAGTAAAACTTGGTTTAAATCAAAGTTATGTTTTGTAATATATATGTATGCTATACTGAATATGAACATTTATGCGGTATTGTAAAAATTCATACATCCAAGCCTTGCGACAGTCGGATAACTATGTAAAAATGAGTTATCAAAAGAATATGTATTCGGATTCGGTCGTTCCTTACGTCCAAACAAACCCGGGATGTCAGGAATGGGATTTGTCAAGTCCTATGGTACCACTACGTACTACCGAGCGGCGTGATCGGTGTTAATGAATGTATAGTATAGTTTAAACAAACCAAATGTCATACCAAAATGTAAGCATGTTTTATGAAGATAATGTACCTAGTATGCTAGAGTAAACATACAAGGTAGAGCTGTAAAACAATGTGTCCATATGTTACTGGAACATATGCAACAGAGATGCAATGTAAAATAATGTACTAAGCATGTACTAAATGGACATACATAGCATGTGATGTGATGTGATGTAAAACAATGTACTAAGTATGCACACAATGGATATACATAGCATAAAATGTAATGAAATCATGTACTAATAGTGTACTAATGAACATAGCATGTATATAATGTGAAAACATGGAAAGCATGAAAGTAACAAGTAGGCACATGTGTTCCACCCCAAAACGTTTGGAAAACAGTAAAAGAGGGGTCTATGTACTCACTTGAGATTGCTCAGAAGTCCTAAGATAACCACCAAGCAATGCTAGAGATCTCGGAATATCAAACGGCACCTAATATAGGTAACTACATTAATAAAGCGGACCTAAATCGGAAGATCGGATAGAATGAGGGCTCGTAAACCAAATGAGTATGGGAACTCATGTAGTATGGTTTAACAAAGCCTACATACTAAATGAAACCTAACCTAAGTGCTTACGACCCGTTTAGGTAGCTTATGCTACTTTAACGCGTCGTTCGCGTAAAACGCGTTCGGACCGCCTAACTAGTCCTATGATAAGTAAAATATGCCTTAACATGTCTAATATGGTTGTCAAATCAGTTTAGATGTCAAAAGTTATGTTACATATGTTTAAAATGAATTTTGGCATAAAGGGGTATTTTGGTAATTTACCTAAGGCATATAAACTACCTATCATACAACTATTTAAACGAAGCGACCATAAGGTATAACCTCGGAAGGTTATTCCCTATATACTATGGTCACCTAATGTGCTTGGTCGGATCCTAATGATCGACCAAACGGGTCGGGTTCGAAAGTATAAGCGATTGATTAGATCGCTTACCTTTACGACCCTATACAAGCACTAAACTAAAAGTGAGGAGCTAAGCATGTTAAAACATGCTTAACTAAGTTTAGAAACAGGTTTGGTATCAAAACAAACGGTTTTGATACCCATAAGTAGTTTGGTTACAAAATACGCAAGAATACGTATTCTGACCGAAACTACGGCTCGTCACTGAGCCTAGATAACGTGGTAATCAGTAGGTATAGTCACTAAGGACTATAACCATCGTGATCACGTTCACGTTATGAAGTTCAAATGAACTTCGCATCGACCATAAACTGGTCAACGCTGAAAGTCAAACAAAGTTTGACTTTCGGACTCGAAAACAATAAAAGAACGAAAGAATACTTACGAAGGGTCCCCGAATGCTAATCTAGATCGAAATAACTCAGGTATGAAACAAAGGTTCCAACTTAGAGTCTTTTAGATCAGATTCTAGTGAGTTAGAAGTAATGGGGGGTGGGGTATTTATAGTTTTCGGGTAACCGTTAAGATCGTTTCACGGAAACCGTGCTCGAATCTCATGCGTACACTTGTCGGAACCTTATGGTAACTAAAAATGACCCTAAATCAGCTGAAAGGGCAAGTTAGAATGTGTGGTTGTGGATTAAACAGCTGGAATCAGCTGACTAAGCAATCTTATCTGTTCTGGGAGGCTCACGCGGCCCGCTTCAGGATACACCAAAACTAATGCGGGCCGCATGGGGGTTCTGATCATAAAATAAGTTTCAGAAATGACAGTTTTGGTCCCTGTTGCGTATTTAAGCCATTTCCGACACTTCTAAGGCCCGTAAAGCCAACTTTAAGGCCCTAAAATGATGCCTAAACATTGTGGACATGAAACATGCTCAAAAATATGTCGGATGTCAGTTCGTTTGGTCGTACGAACACGATGTTCGCTTAATTACGACGGAATGCGCACAAGCGTGAAAAACGATCCAAAATGCGTGACGAATGGATTTTTCTTATGCCAAACACTAAAATAAAATATTTTAGTGCTTACATAAATTTTTGGATGTCCAGATGTATTCAGAACGTAAGTTATGCGCGAAAATGCAAACTTGTGCACTTTTTGACACTTTTAGTCCCTGAATGACCCAAAAGTTTATTTTAGCACACCGAACCCCTTAAAGCCTATTTCTAAGCTATGTCAAGGATATTTATGGTATGGTTAACTTATGGTCATGTTACGGAATGTCTGTTACAGTTCAAATTGGCATACTTTCGCAGTTTGTCAAGTTTAGTCCCTGTAAGCGAATTAAGTTGTTTTTGCCATACCAAAGCCTTCAAAACTTATTTCTAAGTTATGTAAAGGTTATTTAAGGTATGTTAAGCCTATGTCACTAATCCGGAGTGTTTGTTGCATTAAACTGGTTATATTTACGCATCGGTGCGTGTATAACCTTCCAGAAAGCGATTTAGAGTTTGGAATTGAACAAAAATTGATATGTGCAAATGATACACATATTTTTACAAATCCCAAGTATGAAATATAATATTTCATTGGTTCGGTATTTGTTTGATGGTCGCAGTGACCCAGGTGTTACAATTACTATACAAATCAGTATAGTTTCGCAGTTTGACACAAATAGTCCCTGCGATCGAACAAACTTGATTTCAACACACCAAACCATCCAAAACTTATTTCTAAGTTATGTGGAGGTTATTTAAGGTATGTTAAGCCTATTTCACTATTCCGAAGTGTTTGTTGCATTAAACTGGTTATATTTGCGCATCGGTGCGCGTATAACCTTCCAGAAAGCGATTTGAAGCTTGAAATCGGAATCGAATTGAAAAATCACCAAACAGAAACACACATAATAACACCAAAACACATATAATAACACCAAAGCACATTGTTTTATTAATAATCAACATTGTTTTACATTGTACATCGATTACATAGCACAGTTGTCACACCAATACTGAGTACGAAGATCCTTGTACATTTTATCAGCACCAGGATGGATAGAATATCGAGACTTATGAGATTCGTCCATTACCAAAGTGCGAAGATCGTCTTGTTTCGGAATCCACAAATGATCCTTAAAATAGAGTAAACCATCACCTTTCGCTTCGAGTTTAAGCTTAAGTTGACGTGGTAATTCCTTACCTATCAAATTTTGTGAAACACAAAATTGATGAGCTTGAAGGACACGAGTTTGAAGATCAGATAGAGTGCGAACATAATGAAGCTTGACTCGCTCCTTTCGACTAAGCGCATCAGCTACGACATTCTCCTTACCAGGATGGTAGCGAATCTCGCAATCATAATCGTTTAAGAGCTCAACCCAACGTCGTTGCCTCGTGTTCAGCTCCTTCTGGTTAAGAATGTGCTGGAGACTTTTGTGGTCTGTGAAAAACACACACTTCGTGCCATAAAGATAGTGTTTCCAGATTTTGAGAGCGAAAACTACAGCTCCTAACTCAAGATCATGAGTGGTGTAGTTCTTCTCATGAACTTTCAGCTGTCTAGACGCATAAGCTATCACTTTTCCTCGTTGCATAAGAACACAACCAAGGCCTAAGTTGGACGCATCACAATAGACAACAAAATAATCATTTCCCTCGGGCAAAGATAGAACAGGAGCATCACATAGCTTCTATTTCAGCGTTTAGAACGCTTCTTCTTGCTTGGGTCCTCACTCAAAAGGCTTATTCTTCTGAGTCAAAGCAGTGAGTGGAACCGCGATCTTAGTGAATTTCGAAATGAACCAACGATAATATCCAGGAAGACCAAGAAAATATCGAATCTCTGTGGGTGTCGTCGGTGTATTCCAATCCTTAATTGCAGTAATTTTGGATGGATCCACATGAATACCCTGTTCGTTGACTATATGACCCAAAAACTGAACTTCTTTAAGCCAAAATTCACACTTGGAGAATTTAGCAAAAAGTTGTTGCTTCTTCAGGAGTTCCAATGTCAAACGAAGGTGTTGCTCGTGATCGGCTCGAGACTTCGAATAAATGAGAATATCGTCGATAAACACAATGATGAACTTGTCTAAATAAGGCTTACAGACCCTATTCATTAAGTCCATGAAGATGGCTGGAGCATTCGTCAGACCAAAAGGCATGACTGTGAACTCATAGTGCCCATATCTTGTGCAGAATGCAGTTTTGGGAATATTTTCTTCGAGAACACGAAGTTGATGATACCCAGAACGCAGATCGATCTTGGAAAAACATGTAGCACCCTGCAGCTGATCAAAGAGATCATCGATTCATGGTAGGGGATATCAATTCTTGATGGTAAGCTTATTAAGCTCACGATAATCGATACACATTCGAAAAGATCCATCTTTCTTTTTCACAAAGAGGACAGGAGCGCCCCATGGTGAATAACTTGGTCTGATGAATCCTTTATCAGATAACTCTTGAAGCTGTTTCGATAACTCTTGCATCTCCGATGGTGCAAGACGATAAGGTGCTTTCGCAATCAGGTTGGCATTGGGTACAAGGTCAATATGAAACTTGACTTGACGAACTGGAGGCAAACCAGGCAGTTCATCAGGAAACACCTCTGGATAATCCTGAACAATCGGAATATCCTGAATATTCTTGCTCTTGTCTTTCTCCTCGGTGACATGTGCCAGAAAAGCAACATATTCTTTTCGTAAATACCTTTGGGCTTCCAAACATGACATGAGTTTTAAACCACCTGAAGGTTTCTCGCCACGATCTTCCAGAACATCGCCAGACGAAAGAGGAATACGGACAATCTTATCGAAACAAACTATCTCAGCATGATGTTTGGTTTACCAATCCATTCCAACAATAATAACGAAGCTCCCAAGTTGCATCGGCACGAGGTCAATAGGAAAAAGATGGTTATCAAGGTTCAACTGACAATCACGAATAACAGAATCGAGTACAAAAGGTTTACCAGTAGCAACTTCGACCGATAAGGGTTTCCTCAGTTTAGTTCTAGGTATTGCAAGCAAAGGCTCAAATGACAATGAAACAAAACTTCTATCGGCACCAGAATCAAAAAGAACAGATGCAGGTCAACTGTTAACAAGGAACGTACCATTAACCAGCTCGTTGTCAGCCCTCGTTTCATTTGCATTCAAGTTGTACGCTCGTCCACGAGCGGGGTTCACATTCGCATTTGCATTCGGATTCGCGTTCACCAACCTCGGACAGGTGTTGCGGAAATGACCAAACTCTCCACAATTGAAACATGAACCAGGTGGGAATCTAGCAGCATTCCCCTGAACCTGTGCTGGAACCTGAGCAGCTTGATTCTGACCCAGACGACAAATGTTGGCCAGATGCTCAAGTTTACCACATGTAGTGCATTGCTTGCAAGCTTGTTGTGCAACATGATGACCGTTGCAGCGAGCACAGTGAGGTGCGGTACCAGCATACACTTTCTTCGCAGGAGGTTGAGTCGGTGGGTTCTGAGCAGTCTGTGCTGTTACTGTAAAATTCTGGGAACCCTTTCGCTTTCTTGATTTTTTCGAAGACTCACCCTTCTTCTTTTCCTTACCCTTATCCTTTTCTTTAACATAATCGACCGACTTCTTCTTATCACCCTTGCGGGTCAGTTTACCCTTTCTGACCTGAGAGTCGGTCATAGTAGCAGACAACTCGATCGCTTGACGAACAGTAGTAGGATTACTGCCAGTCACAATGTCTTACACAGAATCGGGTAAACCATTAATATACCTCTCAATTGCCTTCTCCAATGGGGTAACCATAGTGGGACACAACAAACTCAGCTCTTCATAACGATCCGTATATGCACGGTGTTCTCCCCCATCTTGTTTCAGATCGTCAAACTCTCGTTCCAAAGCTCGAGTTTCGTGACGGGGACAGAACTCTCTCATCATGAGAGCTCGAAGCTCTTCCTAAGTTTGTGCCATAGCCACATCGACACCCCTATCGCGTATAACACCGTTCCACCATGTAAGAGCACACTTCTCGAACACACTTAATGCAAATTCAACCTTACGCTCATTCGAACATTGTACATGTCTGAATGTGCTCTCGATACTCTCGAACCACTGCAGGAGCGCAGTTGCTCCTTGAGACCCAGAAAACTTCAATGGCTTAGCAGAATTGAAATTCTTGAAACTACACTGAGCATTATTGTTGTTATTATTGTTGTTGTTATATAATTGATGGATCTGGGTCACTACGCCCGGAAGCACTGTAGCCATTTGTTGAGCGACAAGGGCTGTGACTTCTTCATTAGTCATAGGTTGTGCATCACGTCGAGGAGGAATTGTCTAAAAAGAACAAGGAAACATGAGAAACGAGTGAGGTCGACAATTGGAAAAACAAAAGAGGTATTGAAAACATCGACAAAACACAAGGAAGGCGGTCATTCGTTTGTTACCTCGAACAAACAAATTACACGCAGTGACTAATCAAAGTAAATGGGTCAAAATAATGTATCACGAAGACATACTCGCCTATAAGTGAACACTCACCCCAAGAGTTCCCAGGTAAGAGTGACTGGTCCGATTATGTGGATTTGTACGAACACTCTAGCCTTAGACAGAAAACTCACGGTACAGGCATTCACTCTTCCAGTTTGCACGTGTTCACATTATTTAGACCCAAACTTTGACGAGATTTCGAAAACTCAGAAGGCACTAAGCCAAGTATGAGTCAAACTAGAAGGGTTCAAAACCTTATAACAAATCATTTACGAAGAAATGATTGGTTTTCAAAGCGGATTCGAAATTTGTGTTCACGTTGTGGTTATCACCTAAGGATAGGCGACGGTTTTGTTTTAAAATCTAAATGCAAGAAAACTCGCGTTGTGGTCCTAGAAAGTTATAGTCTAGGTCAAAGCATTACTAATAACCTAATTCCCTATAACCATTGGCTCTGATACCAACTCTTCTGTCACACCCCGACCACGTAAAACAACAAATCGTGTCGGAAACGTCGGGGAGTGTTGTAATAGAATTATTGTTTCACAACCATGGATACAAAAAGTTTCGTTTTATTGATTCATTAAGTAATTCACATTGTCTTAAAACAAAACAAACATGTTACACATCGACTATCATTATTAATATGTCACTAAGGCCTCGTCCAGATCCTATGTGAAACATGCATCCTAGCAATCAACATCAAGCAACAACACCTGAAACATATGTAAAAACAAAGTCAGCAAAGAAATGCTGGCGAGCACATAGGTTTTATGAGAGTGTCGGATTCATGGCTCGTTTACATGTTGCAATACCTCATTAAAACCTTGTTTTTGAAAAGTATATAGCATTGCAACATAATTAACCATCTCAAATCAAGATGGTTATAACTTATAAAATCTCGTAGCCATGATTCTTAACCCCAAAACATTTGTTTAATTAAATCGAATTGTAAAACATCTTGTAAAAACTCGTTAATAAAACTCGTATGGTTTATATCTTCTCGAAAACATCGTTATGTGACATCGTTTCTCCAAAATTGCAATGCCATTAACTAAGTTGACCCGTAAATTCACCCGTAAAGATGAGAAATTTGTATGGTAGTGCACAAGAAGATGCCTTCCATATCCTTAAAGAAAAATTGACCAGTGCCCCTGTATTAACGTTACCAGATGGGACTAAAGATATGGTCATTTATTCTGACGCATCCCAGCTTGGTCTCAGGTGTGTACTTATGCAGCGAGGAAAGGTGATCGCGTATGCTTCAAGACAATTAAAAATTCATGAAAAGAAGTATCCGACACATGATCTAGAATTAGCGGCAGTAGTCTTTGCCTTAAAAGTATGGAGGCATTATTTATATGGTGTGAAATGTACTATTTTCACTGACCATAAAAGTCTCAAATACTTCTTTGATCAAAAGGAGTTAAATATGAGACAACGGCGTTGGTTAGAGACGGTGAATGATTATGATTGTGAAATTCATTATCATCCCGGTAAAGCTAACATAGTTGCAGATGCACTGAGCAGAAAGCAAGAATATTCACCTATTCGGGTGCAGTCGATGCAGTTAGTAGTGACCTCGGGTTTACTAGAACGAATCAAAGATGCGCAAACTAAAGATGTAAAAAAAGAAAATTTAAAAAGGGAAAGAATAGTGGGTCATGTCACACCCCGACCACGTGGAACATACAAAACGTGGCGGAAACATCGGGGAGTGTTGTAACAGAATTAATGTTTCACAACCATGGAAATTAAAGTTTCGTTTTATTCAATATAAGTGTTACAATGTCTAAACAAACATGAAAATACAACATAATTAACTAGTCTGCATCTTTTATTGTCACTAGGCCCATGCCCGCCTAAGTGTAACTTGATCAATCCTATGCTTCATTTCCTGAAAAACACATGTGAAAATATGGTACGTCAGCATAAAAATGCCGGTGAGATACATAGGTTTTATGAAAATAAGATTCATGACTTCTGTTTAAGAAAATGTTTAGTCATGAACCTTGTAATTTGCTTTGTTTTGTAAATCATTTGAAAAACAATGAGTTCAGATGATATGTATAAATAAGTGAATAATGTATGGTTAAATGAATAGCCATGTAAAAATGAGTTTGTATAAGTTAAGTTGTTTGTAAATCAATGTCTTGTGAAAAATATGTTATTTGCATAAAATGTTCTATGTCTCAAACTGAAATGATTCAAATAACGCTACGACATGTAATACCATACAAACACTTATATATAGGAAGTACCAGCGGCATATCCACCATGCTTGTATCATATTACACACGCATCGTTACTTAATCACTTAATCAACCAAACCACCAAAGTAAAATGTTCATGTCTAATGTAAATCATGTAATGTAAAACAAAATGTGATATGTATGGCTAGTGAAAGCGCATCAACTAAACCATAGGTGAAATGCACAAGAACATAGTATTGAAGTAAAACTGTGTTTAAATCAACGTTATGTTTTGTGTAAAATGCATGATCAAGGTCAATCATGTTAAAATGTTTATGTCTAATGTCTATGTCAAAATGTCCTGTATGGCTAGCGAAATGTGTCAACTAAACCATATGCACAAGAACATAGTATTGAAGTAAAACGTAGTTTAAATCAACATTATGTCTTGTGAAAATGCATGATCTAGGTCAATCATGTTAAAATGTCTATATGCATGCTATACTGAATATGTACATTTATGTGGTGTTGTTCCAATGCATACATCCAAGCCTTGCGACTGAGGTGATAAACCCTTAAACAAATTAAAGGTCTATCTGAGTAAATATCATCGAATTCGGTCATTCCTTTACTGTCCCCTTTCCCTGGGATGTCCGGAACGGGAGTTGTCAATTCCTATGGTACCACTACCTACTAACGAACGGCGTAGCTAATGTTAATGAATGTATTGTCCCATTTAACAAACCAAATGTCATACCAAAATGTAAGCATGTGATGAAATGAATCTGTACTAAGTATGCAACAATGAACATACATAGCATGTGATGTGATGTAAAACAATGTACTAAGTATGAACTAAATGAACATACATAGCATAAAATGTCATGTAAAACGATGTACTAAGTATGCACGCTATATACATACATAGCATAAAATGTCAATGTAAAACGACGTACTATAATGTACTAACAAACATAGCAGGTATATGATATGAAAACAGGAAGCATGAAAGTAACAAGTAGGCACATGTGTTCCACCCCAAAACAGTTTGGAAAACAGTAAAAGAGGGGTCTATGTACTCACTTGAGATTGCTCAGTAGTCCTTGAGTAACAACCAAACAATGCTAGAGATCACGGAAATCAAACGGCACCTAATATAGGTAACTATGTTAATTAACCGGACCTAAATCGGAAGATTGGGTAGTATTAGGGTTTGTAAACCAAATGAGTGTAGGAACTCATATGATATGGTTTAACAAAGCCTACATACTAAATGAAACTTAACCTAAGTGTCTACGACCCATTACGACCCGTTTAGGAAGCTTATGCTACTTTAACGCGTCGTTCGCGTGTAACGCGTTCGGACCGCCTAACTAGTCCTATGACAAGTGTTATATGCCTAAACATGTTACATAATCAGTTATGTGGCAAAAGTTTAGGTTACATATGCTTAATTACCAATTATGCATGAAAAGGGTATTTTGGTAATTTACCTAAGGCATATAAACTACCTATCATACAACTACTTAAACGATGTGACCATAGGGTATAACCTCGGAAGGTTATTCCCTACCTACTATGGTCACCTAATGTATTTGGTCGGATCCTAATGATCGACCAAATGGGTCGAGTTCGAAGGTATAGGCGATTTATCAGATCGCCTACCCTACGACTCTAGACAACGTGGTAATCAGTGGGCATAGTCCCAAGGGACTATGACCAACGTGATTACACTCACGTTGCGAAGTTCCTACGAACTTCGCATTGACCATTACTGGTCAACGCTGAAAGTCAAACAAAGTTTGACTTTCTGACTCGAAAAGCAATAAAATAAGGAAAAGAACGAAAGAATACTAACCCAGGGTCCCCGAATGCTAATCCCGACTTCAAGAACTCAGGTATGAAACAATGGTTTCAACTTAGAGCTCTCAAAATCAGAATTCTTGTAAGAAATGCAATGGGGGGTGGATGGGTATATATAGTATTCGGTCCACCGTTGAGATCGTTTCTTGGAAAAGGGGAAACGATCAAGGCCGTACACTTGTTGCAAGGTTATGGAAGCTTAATTCCATCCTTATCATCTGACTAGGCAAAGGAGAACATGTGGTTGTGGATCAAACATGTGCAAACAGCCTGTTTGGTACTCTGCATCTGGTCTGCAGACCCCTAGCGCACCGCTACGCTTAAAGTGTAGCGCACCGCTAGGCACTATTTCGGCAGAATTACACTTTTGGTCCCTGAACTGTATTTAGGCCATTTTCGACACGTTTAAGGCCCGTTAACCCCATTTCAAAGCTCTAAAATGAAGTTAAAATATAGGGAACTTAAAATGTGCTCAAAAATATCTCGGATGTCGGTTCGTTTGGCCGTACGAACGCGATGTTCGCTTAATTACGACGGAATGCGCATAAGCGCGAAAAACGAACCAAATGACGCGACGAATGGATTTTTCTTAAGGCGAACACTAAAGCATAATATAGTCATACTTACATAAATTTTTGGAAGTCCGGATGTATTCAGAACGTAAGTTACGCGTAAAAATGCAAACTTGTGCACTTTTTGACGCTTTTAGTCCCTGAATGACACAAAAGTTTATTTTAGCATACCGAACACCTCAAAGCCTATTTCTAAGCTATGTAAAGGATATTTATGGTTTGTTTAACTTATGGTCATGATCCGGAAGGTCTGTTACAGTTCAAATTGGCATACTTTCGCAGTTTGTCAACTTTAGTCCCTGTAAGCGATTTAACTTTGATTTCACCACACCAAACCTTCCAAAACTTATATTTAAGTTATGTAAAGGTTATTTAAGGTATGTTAAGCCTATTTCACTATTCCGGAGTGTTTGTTGCATTAAACTGGTTATATTTACGCATTGGTGCGCGTATAACCTTCCAGAAAGCGATTTAGAGTTTGAAATCGAATAAGAATCGATATGTGCAAATGATACACATATTAATACAAATCCAAAGTATGAAATACAATATTTCATTGGTTCGGTACTTGTTTGATGGCCGTGAAGGCACAGGTGTTACAGTCTCCCCTACTTTAGGAAATTTCGTCCCGAAATTTATTTAGAGGAAACTTGTAAGAGTTTAAAACATGAAGTTGAAAAGATCAAACAACATTGGTTAGGGTTCTGAACTTCTAGTAACTTTAATAACATTATGCTTGCAATGTAAGAGGGATACTTATATACAAGTATATGAAGCGTCATTGGTGCGTCCACCGTACCTCCATTACATCGTTCTCATTTTGTTATTGTTGTCACTATCGGTTCTTACACATAATAAACCTTACTGGGTTTCTATGCACTAAATTTCATAATTATGTAGGCCTCCATAATTAGACAATTCCTTGCACAGTTCACACAGTCTATTTTATAATGCGCAGGGGAAAACCAAATGAACAATCCTGTGATGAGTGTGACTAGACCGCCATAGAGTCCTTTTACTTAAATCATTAAATGATCTAAATAGACTATCAAGGAGTCTGTCTAGCTACATCACTAGATGTCATTCTTTAACCAGATTGCGAATCAATCTTTTGACTAGACCACTAAAAAGGGTCTCTTATGAATAATGGAGTGGTACTATATAATCCAAGGGTCTTAACTATTACATAGAAGCCCATTTAAGGATTAAAGGTAGTACCTTTTGAATATCCTGCTACGAATCCCTCATATGAAGATATGAAAGATCCTGCAAGGATTTGGATAACGAATTATCCAGAGTATAAAAACACAAAATACTTAAATGAAAACTCAAGATGCATAAACACATAGTCATATAACCACAAAGATTGTTTGTTAATTTGTCTTGTTACTTGCGTACATGCATTTAAAGCACACTAGGAATCCATTCAACGGATTTCATTTGGTACTTTAAACGTTATCAAGAATCTAACTATAAAGATAGAAAGATTTTTGAAGAGAAAATTCGATTTCGATTATAAAGAACCGAAATGTTCGAATTAAGGTACATAAGGAATCCAATTAAGGACTCTGATTTGAATGATGATCATCCACAAGGATCTAAATGTGAAGATAAAAAGATCCCATATGGATTTTAGAAGTTGAAGATGTTTTGAAATCTTGCACTGGATGTGCTTAAGTCAAAACATAAGTAAAATGCTTATGAAGTTGAGATGCTAGATATGTCAAGGAGACATATGAAGCAGAATTTGAAGGTTAAGTAAATGTGTGAGGAAAAAATATATTTGGAAGACTATGCATGGGGAAAGAAAAAAAAAATGTTTTTGAAACCTTATATATAATACTTTGAAATCATAAAGTAGGTGTACTAGGTAAGTATATTTATAAAAAAAAAATGTTTTAAAATCATGCGAGATGAATTTTGAAATTATGTATAAGGTTTTTAAAAAAATTAAATGATGATTTTCGAAATCATGCACTTGATAAGAAAATGTATTGTGTTAATATTGTCTTCAGACTATATGAAATATTTTGAAATTTGAAAGGTTGGTTTTGATAACATGGCCAATGTTTTTGAAATAACATAGACAATGTATCTAGAAAAATTGTTTTCAAAATATATGAAATGTTTTGAGATCATGAAGATTGTTTTGAAATACTGGTACTGTGTATGCTGAAAAATCAAAACGTAATAGGTATGAGATTTGAAAATACCCTTAGTTATCTAACCAAGGATTCAAAGGTACTGATGTGCAAAAAGCATGATTACTCATAGTTTCACTATATTTCATGTACTTCGTTTCTTAGAATGAAACGAGTACTTAGAATGTTCGAGGGAAACATGAGCGATCATTTGAAAGAGAGAAATCACAAAAGTAGTTTGTAAGGTACATAGTTCCTTGATGTAGGTATCATAGGAAAAGTCATACACACATGTAATTATATTTGTATATCAGAATTTGTGAATCAACGATTTATTTATAAACAAAACAGATTGTTTCACATTACAAGGAAACAAAAGAGCAAAAGCATAAGATAGCAACATCTTCTACTCAGTAAACTGCTCATCCGTGGGTTAGATTTGCATTAGCAAGCTTTGGGCAATTTCTTCGGAAATGTCCCATCTCACCACACTTGTTGCACGAACCCGGTGGAAAGCGAGCTCGGGCAGGTTTGTTGTTAGCTTGATTCGGTGCAACTGCTGCAACGCAAACCTTTGCTGTATGACCTTTAAGTCCACAAATTTGGCATTTGCGGCACTTCACATTAGGGTGATGATGAAGGATACATTGGTTGCACTAGGGTTCAATTCCGTTGTATGGCTTCCTGACTGGTAGTGCAGTCACTTGGCTAGGTCCCGCTTGATTAGGTGTAACCGTTGCGGGTTTCCTTGAAGCCTTACGCTTCCTTGACTTTGGTGCTGGCTTGACTTCTGCTTCCTTCAGTGGCTCTTGAGTGGCTTCATTCTCGAGACGAGAGGCTTCATTGTTGAGACGAGCCATGGCAATACCTAAATCCACAGTCCTCTGAATCACTTCGCCAATTTGCTGGACAAATTTGGCTGTTCGCTCGGGCATTTGACCAGTGCCAAGAGGAATAGACATTCTAGAGGAAAAATGGAAGACAGAAGAAGAAGCGAATGAAAGGTTATTGGATAATCAATACAGAATGATAACGCATGAAAATTGCGATCATTTGTTTGTTACCTAAGGCAAACAAATGAGATTGTGACTAATCAAGGTAAACAGGTCTTATTAATGTATCACTGAAGACATGCTCGCCTATAAGTGAACACTCATCCCAAGAATTCCCAGGTAAGCACAACTGGTCTCGCGTCTGATGAGATGTATACGAAGTGCTTGCCTAGATAGAAAACCCAGAATACAGGCATTCACCCTTCCAGTTTGCACGTGTTCACATTATTTAAAACCCAAAACCTTGACGATATTTTGAAAATTCAAAGGGATTCAAAACCATATAACAGAGAGTTCAAAACCTTACAATAGAGAGTTCAAAACCTAGTAATCAATCATCCTAGAACAGATGATTAGTTTTCAAAGCGGTTTTGAAATTCATGTTCTTGTTGTGGTCGTCGCCTAAGGATAGGTGACGGTATTGTTTTATGACTAAACGCAAGTAAACTCGCGTTAGGGTCCTAAGAAGGTTATAGACTAGGTCAAAGCATTACTAATTACTAATAACCTAATTCCCTATAACCATTGGCTCTGATACCATCTTTTCTGTCACACCCCGACCACGTGGAACATACAAAACGTGGCGGAAACATCGGGGAGTGTTGTAACAGAATTAATGTTTCACAACCATGGAAATTAAAGTTTCGTTTTATTCAATATAAGTGTTACAATGTCTAAACAAACATGAAAATACAACATAATTAACTAGTCTGCATCTTTTATTGTCACTAGGCCCATGCCCGCCTAAGTGTAACTTGATCAATCCTATGCTTCATTTCCTGAAAAACACATGTGAAAATATGGTACGTCAGCATAAAAATGCCGGTGAGATACATAGGTTTTATGAAAATAAGATTCATGACTTCTGTTTAAGAAAATGTTTAGTCATGAACCTTGTAATTTGCTTTGTTTTGTAAATCATTTGAAAAACAATGAGTTCAGATGATATGTATAAATAAGTGAATAATGTATGGTTAAATGAATAGCCATGTAAAAATGAGTTTGTATAAGTTAAGTTGTTTGTAAATCAATGTCTTGTGAAAAATATGTTATTTGCATAAAATGTTCTATGTCTCAAACTGAAATGATTCAAATAACGCTACGACATGTAATACCATACAAACACTTATATATAGGAAGTACCAGCGGCATATCCACCATGCTTGTATCATATTACACACGCATCGTTACTTAATCACTTAATCAACCAAACCACCAAAGTAAAATGTTCATGTCTAATGTAAATCATGTAATGTAAAACAAAATGTGATATGTATGGCTAGTGAAAGCGCATCAACTAAACCATAGGTGAAATGCACAAGAACATAGTATTGAAGTAAAACTGTGTTTAAATCAACGTTATGTTTTGTGTAAAATGCATGATCAAGGTCAATCATGTTAAAATGTTTATGTCTAATGTCTATGTCAAAATGTCCTGTATGGCTAGCGAAATGTGTCAACTAAACCATATGCACAAGAACATAGTATTGAAGTAAAACGTAGTTTAAATCAACATTATGTCTTGTGAAAATGCATGATCTAGGTCAATCATGTTAAAATGTCTATATGCATGCTATACTGAATATGTACATTTATGTGGTGTTGTTCCAATGCATACATCCAAGCCTTGCGACTGAGGTGATAAACCCTTAAACAAATTAAAGGTCTATCTGAGTAAATATCATCGAATTCGGTCATTCCTTTACTGTCCCCTTTCCCTGGGATGTCCGGAACGGGAGTTGTCAATTCCTATGGTACCACTACCTACTAACGAACGGCGTAGCTAATGTTAATGAATGTATTGTCCCATTTAACAAACCAAATGTCATACCAAAATGTAAGCATGTGATGAAATGAATCTGTACTAAGTATGCAACAATGAACATACATAGCATGTGATGTGATGTAAAACAATGTACTAAGTATGAACTAAATGAACATACATAGCATAAAATGTCATGTAAAACGATGTACTAAGTATGCACGCTATATACATACATAGCATAAAATGTCAATGTAAAACGACGTACTATAATGTACTAACAAACATAGCAGGTATATGATATGAAAACAGGAAGCATGAAAGTAACAAGTAGGCACATGTGTTCCACCCCAAAACAGTTTGGAAAACAGTAAAAGAGGGGTCTATGTACTCACTTGAGATTGCTCAGTAGTCCTTGAGTAACAACCAAACAATGCTAGAGATCACGGAAATCAAACGGCACCTAATATAGGTAACTATGTTAATTAACCGGACCTAAATCGGAAGATTGGGTAGTATTAGGGTTTGTAAACCAAATGAGTGTAGGAACTCATATGATATGGTTTAACAAAGCCTACATACTAAATGAAACTTAACCTAAGTGTCTACGACCCATTACGACCCGTTTAGGAAGCTTATGCTACTTTAACGCGTCGTTCGCGTGTAACGCGTTCGGACCGCCTAACTAGTCCTATGACAAGTGTTATATGCCTAAACATGTTACATAATCAGTTATGTGGCAAAAGTTTAGGTTACATATGCTTAATTACCAATTATGCATGAAAAGGGTATTTTGGTAATTTACCTAAGGCATATAAACTACCTATCATACAACTACTTAAACGATGTGACCATAGGGTATAACCTCGGAAGGTTATTCCCTACCTACTATGGTCACCTAATGTATTTGGTCGGATCCTAATGATCGACCAAATGGGTCGAGTTCGAAGGTATAGGCGATTTATCAGATCGCCTACCCTACGACTCTAGACAACGTGGTAATCAGTGGGCATAGTCCCAAGGGACTATGACCAACGTGATTACACTCACGTTGCGAAGTTCCTACGAACTTCGCATTGACCATTACTGGTCAACGCTGAAAGTCAAACAAAGTTTGACTTTCTGACTCGAAAAGCAATAAAATAAGGAAAAGAACGAAAGAATACTAACCCAGGGTCCCCGAATGCTAATCCCGACTTCAAGAACTCAGGTATGAAACAATGGTTTCAACTTAGAGCTCTCAAAATCAGAATTCTTGTAAGAAATGCAATGGGGGGTGGATGGGTATATATAGTATTCGGTCCACCGTTGAGATCGTTTCTTGGAAAAGGGGAAACGATCAAGGCCGTACACTTGTTGCAAGGTTATGGAAGCTTAATTCCATCCTTATCATCTGACTAGGCAAAGGAGAACATGTGGTTGTGGATCAAACATGTGCAAACAGCCTGTTTGGTACTCTGCATCTGGTCTGCAGACCCCTAGCGCACCGCTACGCTTAAAGTGTAGCGCACCGCTAGGCACTATTTCGGCAGAATTACACTTTTGGTCCCTGAACTGTATTTAGGCCATTTTCGACACGTTTAAGGCCCGTTAACCCCATTTCAAAGCTCTAAAATGAAGTTAAAATATAGGGAACTTAAAATGTGCTCAAAAATATCTCGGATGTCGGTTCGTTTGGCCGTACGAACGCGATGTTCGCTTAATTACGACGGAATGCGCATAAGCGCGAAAAACGAACCAAATGACGCGACGAATGGATTTTTCTTAAGGCGAACACTAAAGCATAATATAGTCATACTTACATAAATTTTTGGAAGTCCGGATGTATTCAGAACGTAAGTTACGCGTAAAAATGCAAACTTGTGCACTTTTTGACGCTTTTAGTCCCTGAATGACACAAAAGTTTATTTTAGCATACCGAACACCTCAAAGCCTATTTCTAAGCTATGTAAAGGATATTTATGGTTTGTTTAACTTATGGTCATGATCCGGAAGGTCTGTTACAGTTCAAATTGGCATACTTTCGCAGTTTGTCAACTTTAGTCCCTGTAAGCGATTTAACTTTGATTTCACCACACCAAACCTTCCAAAACTTATATTTAAGTTATGTAAAGGTTATTTAAGGTATGTTAAGCCTATTTCACTATTCCGGAGTGTTTGTTGCATTAAACTGGTTATATTTACGCATTGGTGCGCGTATAACCTTCCAGAAAGCGATTTAGAGTTTGAAATCGAATAAGAATCGATATGTGCAAATGATACACATATTAATACAAATCCAAAGTATGAAATACAATATTTCATTGGTTCGGTACTTGTTTGATGGCCGTGAAGGCACAGGTGTTACAGGTCAGCTTAAAGATTTGAAGGAAAATAGTGATGGATTAAAAACCCATTTCGATCGAATCTGGATTCCAAACACTTGCAATGTAAAAACTCTTCTTCTTGACAAAGCCCACAAGTCATGCTGTTCTATTCATCCGGGAACTACCCAAATGTACAAAGACTTAAAACAAATTATTGGTGGCCCGGAATGAAGCGAGACATCACGAAGTATGTGGAAAAATGATTAACTTGTTTACAAGTAAAAGCAGAACACCAGAAGCCTTACGGTAAACTTCAACCGTTAGACATTCCGGTGTGGAAGTGGGAACATATTAATATGGATCTGTTAACTAAACTACCAAGAACATCACGTGGATTTGATGCTATATGGGTAGTAGTTGACTGATTGACCAAGATTGCTCATTTTATTCCAATTCGGGAAACATACGCTTCCGAGAAGATGTCAGAAGTATACACGAATGAAATTATATCTCGCCATGGAGTACCGGTGTATATCGTCTCGGATAGAGATACGCGCTTTACTTCAAACTTTTGGCACGATTTTTAAGAGGAGATGGGTACTAAGTTGTTCATTAGTACCGCATATCATCCGCAAACTGATGGGCAAAGTGAAAGAACTATTCAAACACTTGAAGATATGCTACGAGCATGAATTATCGATTTTGGTGGTAGCTGGGATATCTATCTGCCACTAGCTGAGTTTTCATATAACAACAGCTACCATTCCAGTATTGGAATGGCCCCATATGAAATGCTTTATGGCAGAAAGTGTCGAACCCTAGTGTGTTGGGATGAAGTGGGTCCGCGAGAATTAGCCCACAAAGATGTAGTCAGGATTACTAATGAGAAGATTTAAGTGATCCGAGCTCATTTAAAAGCTTCTCAAGATCGACAAAAGTCCTACGCAGATAAAAGACGAAGACCAATTGAATTTCAGGTGGGTGATATGGTTATGCTCAAAGTATCTCCATGGAAAGGGGTTATCCGATTCAGAAAACAGGGAAACTTGAGTCCAAGATTTATTGGAACATTCAAAATCGTGGAGCGTGTAGGAAAGGTTGCATACCAACTCGAATTGCCGGAAGAATTGAGTAGTATACACAGCACTTTCCATGTTTCACATTTACGAAATTCCTTAGCTGACGAAACAGCTTATGTAAGCTATGATGACATTGAAGTTGACGATAAACTTAACTATGTCGTAAAGCCTATTGAAATCCTTGATCGAAAAGTCAAAAGCTTAAGGCATAATGAGATTAATCAAGTTAAAGTTAAATGAGACGCTTATACCCTTCCTTATTCGGTACGTATTATGATTTCGAGGACGAAATCCTCTTTAAGGGGGGTAGACTTGTAACACCCCTAAATTATTAAACTATATATGTCATTATGCATGTATAAGTTATAATAATTATAATAAAATAATGAGAATCGAAACTAGGAATAATTAACCTAGTTAAAAATTTAGTTAGAAAAAAAGGAAATCAAAGTATTTTAACCTTTTTATAAAACTTAGAAAATCAGAGGGGCCAAAGGTGCAAATTTTGAAAGTTGTTTGCTTAAACCTGGATAAACGTCAGAACACACACACTTTGTGTGTGTCCTGATATATTGAAACCCCAAGGACGAACTATACTTCTTTCAAACCCTAAATTTTACAAATTTCACTCAAAAATCAAAGAAGAGTTCAATTAAGAATCAATCTTAAGCTAGAATCTTGATCACTAACACTAGGAGATCGAAAGGTATGCTTAATTTTGATATATGAAGATGTTTTGATGATTCTTGAATTCTTGTAACAGAAATTTATGGTGAATTGATGAAGGTTATGGTTAAACTATGATGAATACAAGTCTAGGAACTAATCTTAGACAATAAATTGATCAATTCATAACATAACCTATGAGTTTCAATGTTTGTCACATAAGGGTATATGGGTTTTGTGAAGAATACATATAGTCTTGTGATATTGGATGTTAATTGATGCTTATGATGCAAATTCTAGTGTGATTATAGTGTTCTTGATATATGAATCGAATTACTATGCTTAAACATGGTCAAAGTTATTAATCATGAACATGATAGTGTTAGAATACAAATTATGCACACTAGATGTTTCATAAAATGCTTGAATGAATTGGAATACTTGAAAAATATGAAATAATCGCTTAATTGATTAACCAAGAAGAATGAAATATCGAATATTGAACTATGAGTTCTAAACAATATATTCGAATCAAATTATATAGGTGAATTGGTTGGATTATCAAATGGGCAAGGCGGAACAAATACCCGCTTAAAAGGAAAGCTTTGAAAAGGTTCGTGGCTATACGCTTCGTAAAGTCTTGTTATTGTTTATGCTACTTATTTGAAGAATAATGATCTAGTCATAATGTTGATTATTACTAAGCGAAGGAATTCGTATGTAATAATTGGAAGAGAAAATTTTAGAGATTTGATAGTGGATAAATGATGAAAGTGGTGGATTCCACTTAAAAGTTTAAACGGGTCAAATTGACTCAAACACTACATGTTTGATTCAAAAAGGGCGATGGATTTCGCTAGTGAAATCAAACGGGTCAAAATCACCAAAGTATTGAACTTTGGTAAGTTAAAGTAATAAATGTCGCTAATTAAGTTAAACCGGATAATTAGGACATATGTGTCACACCCCGAAATATCAGAGCTGGCGTGACTGGACCGGTATCTTCGTTGCACAGCGGAAGCAAATAAGCTAAGACTTCTAGAAAATGAACGCCGCTAAGTACTCGAATTCCCATGGGTTCTCCTATTCCAACCGTTCCATAGTTTTGAAAATGCAACCTGAGAAAGAACATGCGAAAAATCAACATAAAGTTGAGCGAGTTTATCGTTTGTTTGTTTTGTATCAAATGTGTTTTAAAACACTTGTAATCTTGCATTTGAAAAACCGGTTTGTGAGATCTTAATATCTCAAAGCATTTGAAATGTCGTCTTTGTATATCGGTAACGAAATGTTTTATGTTATGTTTATAAACCGATATATGTAACTGTTGAGTTTGTAAACCAATAATGAAATGTTTTCTGTCATATCTGTAAACTGGTATTGAAATGATTTCTGTTATCTTTGTGAACCGGTATTGAAATCTTTTCTGTTATCTTTGTAAATCGGTATTGAAATCATAGTATGTAGGATACCTATGGAATCTAAGGATCAATCAGTGTGTAGCTAATACACTGACCTATGCCATAAGTAAGTAACCAAACCGAGATAACTTTGTTATCAATTGGGATCGCAAAAGAACTCACTCATAAAGGGTTACCAAACCCGGAGTGGAGCGCGCCTCAAACTCGATAGATCTATACCTTTTGCGCCTTGGTCACTGCGTGATTAATGGTTACTAATGCCATCCTCCTACTTACGCACAGTGATCTGTTATAATCTAATTCCATAGCTACATACCTAGTGTCATTGGGCCTTTTCCCTAGTGGATCATCCAGTCCTAGTGACATTGGGCGTTTGCCCACGTCCTTGGGCCCTTGCCCTAGTTATGAAAACTCATGCATGTTTCGAAAACCTTGTATTGTTGTAAAAACCGGTAAGTTTAGCATGAACTTTTCGTAAACCATTTGAGTTCGTTGAAATCTTGTTGCGAAATGCTTTAGAAATATGTGATTTTTGTTTATCGAAACATTGTGTTTTTGCAAAACCTGCATGTCTTTCCACCCCCAAAAACATTTATAAAAATGTAAAACAGTAAAAAGTGGGGGTTATGAACTCACCTTGACATTCCTGTGCAAAGCTAGCTTATCGTGATTCCATGATGTCACTCCAAGAACGTGTATTTAGCTAGCGTGCAACTACGACATTCCTACGAAGGAATACTTATGAGATTTCTAATAAAACAACGTAGTTAAACTACGTGTCCGAGCTCTACTGCGTCGTTAATAAAACGTCCCTACGAAGGTGTTCTTATTATGGTTTGAAATAATCAACTATGGTTATTTGATCCCGTTTATATTCGGGATAAAACTAAGTCTCGAAAACGCCTTAGTTTCCGAGTGTTTAGGATATATATATATATATATATATAAAAATATAAATATATAAAAATATAAATATAAATATAAATATAAATATAAATATAAATATAAATATAAATATAAATATAAATATAAATATAAATATAAATATAAATATAAATATAAATATAAATATAAATATAAATATAAATATAAATATAATTATAATTACGAAGTCGTGTTAGTTGTCGCGATTAAAAATGCGTAGATTTACTAATGGTACGTATTCGAAATGTCGTATATGATACGGTAATATACTGTTGTAGTTTTCGTAGGATGGAAATAAATAAATAAATATATATACATATATACATTTGAAAGCTTGATGTTTGAAATGAATATAAACAAATATATGATTGTTATAAAAGCACTCGAAAATATTCGAGTCGTCGAGCTTAAAATAAATATAACTATATTTAGTTCACAAAAGCGTTTAAAGTTGACATGTGAAATAAATATTCGAATTCGCGATATTTGAAATAAATTTAAACTATTATATTTATGCTATAAAGACGTTCGGATTATCAAATACTAACTGTTTGGAATATAACTTCCGGATTCCGTCGTTTGAAATAAATATAAAACAATTATATTTGTAAATATAAACGACATTTGAAATAAATATAAATAACTATATTTATTTTATAAAAAAAATTATACGAATAACGACGTTTGAACGAAATATAACTAGTTATAGTTTCGCTATGAAAGTTTCCGAGGTTTGGGCGTTCGAAACAAATATCAATAATTATATTTATTTTAGATTAAATATCAGTTTTCGTTAGCTTATAACGTCGCAAAATAAATACATCTTCTTATTTATGCTATAAGAAAAGCTCAACTTTCAATAAGTGTCGTTTTAAAAAAAAATTAAATTAAATTATGTTTTGTATTTCGGATTTTTTTACGAAAATCAGTCAGAGTTTCCACTGTTTTTGGAATAACCCGACTATAAAAAGTCGTCGTATTTTCCTCAAAATTCAACAATCAGTATATATAACTTTTGTCAAATTCGTCAAAATGTAATAAGTAACTAAACTTATAAACTATAGTATGGTGGTTCAAGCTCGTTCACGTTTAACTAAAATCTAACGAATCTGTATATAAAGTTTAACGCATCGTTAAAACTTTACCGGGTCTTGACTGACTATGACCAGTTGACCAACGTTGACTTTCCCGACAGTTGATCTGTTTGACCGCTGTTGACCCGAGTTGACTCGGGTTTGACCGAGTCGAACCAAGCTTTAAATCTGAACCTTATTGAACCGTCTTTGACACGTATTCGAAATCTGAACCAAAACAACCACCGATGACCGCACCCGAAATCTGAAAATGAGACCCGAAATGAATCTGAATCGAACTAAAAATAATATAAACTTGAATCTAGACCGAACAGTGAGTAGTCGGCATCCTCAGACGTGGCTCCGGTGTCACCGACGTCATCATCAGCCACCATCGTCAATCCTCATCATCATCATCATCATACCATCATTGGTCATCGGAAAAAAAACAAAACGTGGATTTTGAGTGCACAAGATCTAACGGAACTGAGTAAAAATAAATAAATAAATAATAACATACTCAGTTCACTAACCGGAGCTCGTCAGGGACACACTACCACCGCCGGTTCTCCACTCCCACCGCCGTGAACGACGGCACCGCTCCTTCTCCGACTCATCTCTCTCTCTCTCTGTGCTTCTCTCTCTCTCTCTCTCTCGTCGCTTCTGATCTTGACGTCGCGCTGCCGCCGTGTGCGGCGGCTCTCTTTCTCTGAGTTGTAATGGTGTGTATGAGAGTGGTGTGATAGGGGAGTTGGTGGTGTGTGTTTGCAGGTACGAGTGGGTGTGGCCGGCCGGTTATTCAGCTCTGACGACCGGTCAGCTGAACGAGAGGGAGAGTGGAGGTAGCAAGGGAAAGGTTTGATTCTCCGTTTCGTTGTCGGTGTGTTTCCTTCAGTCGCTTTTTTCGTTTAAGTTTACGGTTTGTGGAGTACAGAAGCACTATAAATTCGCGAAACTAAATTTATAAGTATAAAATACATGTATAAAATTCTTACTTTTCGGCGTGGTCAGTATTTTGTACGGTGTCAGTTCGTTTTCGTTTATCGTTTCGCAGATCCCTCCAGAAATCACGATACGCGCACTGTAACGTCTGATAAACGTTCCTAGGCATTCCAATAGCCTAATTAAGCTAATTTGTGTTTTAAACACTATTTGTTATCGGCTTAAACGTTTGTTAATCGCGTAATTAAGAGGCGTTAATTACCGGTTGTCACAATATGTACCTTGTTATCGGCAGTTGCATTTTTAGTATAATGTGTAGTTCTTATAGGAGTTTCGAGCTTATAAGTATATTTTATGCCTCATTAATGTAAACGGGTTGAATAATCAGGAAAATTCCTATAAACCAAGTGTTTAAAGTAAGAAAAATTGTTTAACCATATGTTGGATTTTATTCCATGTTATAGATGGTCTGATTACGGTCGCGTAGAAAGAAACGTGACCTGATTCGGATTAGAAATGAACAAGTTATGATCATTTTTTTTGTAAAATGGAACATAGCTGGGAAAATGCAGGTTTTCAAAAGAAACTCGTTGGAAAAACCATTCCGTCGCGACACGCGACAGAAACCTTATGATCTATCGCGACACGCGACAGAAACCTTATGATCTGTCGCGACACGCGACAGAAACCTTATGATCTGCCCGCGACGGCTGAAGCTGTCTCTGTCGCGCCCCGCGACAGCAGCACATATCTGCAAAAATTTTTATGTTGTTCAGTTTGATCTTTTAAACATGTTAGACTACATTATAACATCATAAAACTGATGGTTTGAAACATTTTAACCACAGGTAGCTATAGGAACTTGCGGATGAAGATCAAGCTTTGTAATAGTACCGAACGCGCGCATAAAGAAGATTCCGCAAATGAAACTATCTCTTTTGTCACAAAACATTTTGGATGTTGTGTTTTCATACTTTAGTACATACGGCTTGTATGTTTTAAAAGGTTAAGTATGTTGGGTTTGAACAACATGTTTTGGTAATGTTAAGGAACGTTTTGTAAAGTTTTGAAACTTATATAAATGTCGTTAATTCGATGTTTTACTATTAAAAAAATACTATTAAATGTATCATTTATTACATAAATGATAAAGTAAGTATGATGGGTCTTACAGAGACCGTATCAAAGAGGCTTATGATCGACAGAAAAGTTACGCCGACCGAAGACGAAAACCATTAGCTTTTGAGGTAGGAGACATGGTTCTATTGAAAGTCTCACCTTTGAAGGGTGTAGCGAGGTTCGGGAAACATGGAAAGTTGAATCCACGGTATATTGGTCCATTCAAGATTTTGGAGAAAATTGGTACTGTGGCGTACAAGTTGGAGTTACCGGAGGAACTAAATGGTGTACATGATATGTTCCATGTGTCAAACCTCAAAAAGAGTCCAACCCAGGAAACCGTTGTCATCCCTGCGGATGAAGTTCATATTGACAACCAGTTCCAATTCACGGAAGAACCTGTTGAGGTGATGGACTGGAAGGTCCAGAAAACGAGGAGAAGTTGTATAAAACTGGTTAAAGTGCGTTAGAACTCTAAACACATGCCCAAGTATAGTGAGAATGCGAGAATCAGTTCAAATCCAAGTACCCCCACTTGTTCGAGGAAGCTCCTGCGAGAGATAACTCAGCTTGAATTTCGAGACGATATTCTTTTAACTGGGAGAGACTGTGACAACTGGCCCTAAACCGGTAATTTACATTCTATTTTAATTATTATTTATTTCCTGCATTTATGTGATTACACGTCAACATTATGTGCTTATTTGATATGCAATTGAATTCATGCATGTTCCATATAATAACTGTCACATTATACTATACTTTAAGCGTTGCGTCGAATTGATTATTAAGCTCACCGGTTAGACAAGTTATGTCAGCATGACTGCAGAAAACAATCAGAAAAAAGATTTAGGACTCAGAAGTAGGTCCAACAGCAAAAATACATTGAAAACTAAGTAGGTTAACAAAGGTTAACATAAACACTTTCCGAAAGCTAAAACAAGCACTAAAAAGTACCCGAAACGCACTCTAAATGCAGAATTCTACAGAAATTCAGCAAAAATAGCAAATAAACACTAAAATAACATGCATAATTAAGGTTTAAAAGTCCAGAATAACTTGTAAAGTTTCGGGAATGAAAACTGTCACAAAAGGTACTTCATATCTTGCAAAACTGCACTATTTAGCACTTTAACGAATTGATAACCGATCAAATAACCGGACACTACCCAAAACACCAAAAATAGACTAAAAGCATTGTTTTAGTGATTTAAAGCTAGTTATAATGCTAGAACACCTTAAAAATCATAAAAACACATAAACAAACTTAACCTTCCAATTTACATCTTCTACCTTCAACTTCCAAAAACTTACATATTACCCCCCCCCCCCCTTATGCCAACTAGCCCCAACATGGGCCCACACCCTTTCCCATTAAAATAATAATCTTGATACTTAGATATGGGACATGATAACTAGTGGATTAAGAATTGTTGGAAGATTATATTAAGTAACCTAAAGACCATATTCTCATAACCTTCATTCAAAACCTTCACCATTCTTCTCCTTCCTCTCTTCCTCTACTCACGGCCAACACACACCACCCATACATCTCCATTTTATTCATCATTCAAGGCAATCTAAGGTGATTCCAAGGTGTATGAAGATGATCTAAGGAGGCTACAAGTGAAGGAAGTTCAAGGACCTTCTTGGAGAGCTTTTATCCACTCATTTTCTTCATTCTTCATCTTGTTCTTGTTCTTGCCACTTCCCTAGCCACTAGAGCTAGTAGTAAGCTTCATAATCTCTATTTTACTTCATGTTAAGCTTATGTACAAGTTACACTTTCAAAGAAAATAAACTTTTAAAGATGGTAACATGAAGATCTAACATAATCTAAGTGAAAACAAGTTGTTTTGAAGTTGTTTGATGTATGTGATGATGTTGTGAATGTTGAATCTTGTATTTTTGGTTGGATCCATCATGTGTAAGCTTGTTAGAAGCTTAGATCTAACAAGTTTAAGCATGAATCTTGAAAGATACATGATGAAACTTGATGATGAACATAAAGATCTTTAAAATGAACATAAAAATGGTTTTAGAATATGTTTTTCATGGTTTTGAAACCCTAAAACTCATGGATGGTTGGTTTAGTAAGTTAAAGTTTCATAAAAGTTTGTTAAAACTTAACAAGAACACTTGTTTTTCAAAGATCCTTGTATGTAAAATGTATATCTAAAAGACTACACATTTTTAACAAAAATCAAGTTCATCATAAGGTTTTTCATGATGATTCTAGTGTATGTTACTTGTGAAATTGTTTGAAAATTGATTTTGATGATGAAAAGAAAATAAACACATGTTTTAAAAACATGGGAAACCTCCATTTTAGGTGAAAGTTATTCCCCAAAAATTCACCTAAAAATATTTATCAAGGTTTCCTGAATTTTATACAAAAATTACAAGTAAGAAATAAGGATTTCTTCAAGTATAAAAACAATATTAAGTATGTATATTTTTAGGGAAAAATATATATATTTAGTGGTCACAAAATTATGTGCTAAGTGTATATAATGTGTATTATATGTATTAGTGATGTTAGGAACTTGAAAAATACATTAAATACTCCCAAGGAGTATACTACAAAAATACACATACAAATATTTAAGAAATACACAATGATACAAGTATACAAAATTACATAAAAATGGATACATGGACAAATACAAAAATATATATCAGTATACATATATTTCCTACAAAATTAAGGACTTGGACAATTATGGGACTTATTGGACAAATTTTATATTTTTATGGATTTATACAAAAATTATTACAAGTTATGGAAGAATTATAAAAAAAAGGTGACAAGTGACAAAAATGAGTACATATATATATATATATATATATATTTAACAAAGAATGAAAAAATATATATATAACCAATAAACCTTAAAAATATTATTATTTTTAAGAAATAAAATTCCGGAAAGTAATAAAAATCAAAGAATTGATTTTTGGGTAATTAATATAAATATACAAGTATTTACACTTAAAATACAAGTATACTTTCCTAAGTATACTTACACCCAAAAATAATATTGGAAATATTATTTAACAAATTACTTATATTTATTTTTGGAAAACAATATAAGTAACATATAATTGAAAAGGTTAAAAATATATTATTTTTAACATATAACATTCTCAAATCCTACTTACACAAACATATATTCTTGGGATAAAAATATATAACAAATACAACACCTAATATATTGTAAAATATATACACTAATAATACAAGAACATATACATGTAATACACGATAAGACACATTAAATAGAAATAGTAACTTGTACTTAGAGGTTTACAAGTTAGGTGATTAACATACTTAGAACGTCTATTGTCACACCCCGACCGCGTAAAACAACAAACCGCGGTGGAAACGTCGGGGAGTGGAGCGACAAAATTATTGTTTCACAACCATGGCATTTAAAGTTTAGTTTTAATTTATTAACTTGATTACATTGTCTTGGAAATTAAGGAAAAACACAACATAAGTTAAACTATTATTGCTGCTTTTAAGTCACTAAGGCCCGAGTCCGCCTAAGTGTGTCATGAACATCATCACGCATTAGCTCCTGAAACACATGTGAAAATAGGTACGTAAGCATAAAAATGCCTGTGAGATACATAGGTTTTGTTGATGAAGGATTCATGACTTGTAATTAAAATAAATGTTTAACAAAAAGTAGTCATGATCCTTATAAAATGTTTTCTTTTACGAAATCATATGAAAATCAAATTATATAAAAGGAAGGTGCATGGTTAAGTGAATAACCAGGTAAAAATGAGTTTGTATAAAATATGTCATTTGTAAATCAATGTCTTGTGAAAAATATGTCGTTTTTATAAAATGCATCATGTCTTTGTCGAAATGATTTAGATAACGCTACCATATGTAATATCATAAAAGCACTTATATATAGGAAGTACCAGCGGCGTATCCACCATGCTTTTGTCATATTACTCACGCCTCGTTATATAAATCACTTACTCAAATAACCACCAAAATGTCTTGTTTAAACTAATGTCAAATGTTCATGTATAACAATGTTTAATATCTCAATGTCATGTGTAAATCATGTATTGTATAACAAATGTCAAGTAACAACAATGTCTTGTATGGTGAATAAAAAGTATTTACTCAAACCACATGTATATGTCAATGTATAATCAAATGTCATGTGAAACCAAATGTCATGTACAAAACAATGTCTTTGAATGAACCGTAGTCTAAATCAAAAGTTATGTTTTGCAAGAATCAATGCTTTATTGATACAAACATTTATGCAGTAATGTTTATCGCATACATTCAAGCCTTGCGACTGTCGGGCAAACCCTTAACAGGTTAAAGGTTTATCAATTATGTATATCGGATTATGTCATTCCTTACTTCCAAACAAACCTAGGAATCCAGGAACGGGAGTTGTCAATTCCTATGGTACCACTACATACTACCGAGTGGCGTGATCAGTGTTAATGAACGTATTTTTGTCCCGTTAAACATACCAAATGTCATACCAAATGTAAGCATGCTATGAGAAAATCATGTACTAAGTATGCTAAGTAAACATACAAAGTAGAAATGTTCATGTAAATCAATTTGCTAGCATGCTCAGTAAACATACACAGCAGAAATGTAATGTAAATCAATGTGTCCATATGCTGAGTAAGCAAGCATATGTAACAAAAGTGTCTATGAAATCAATAGCGCATGCTAAGTAAACATACATAGCAAAGCATAAATGGAATCATGTACTATATGCGTACTAATGAACATAGCAAGTATATGTCATGAAAGCACGAAAAGTACGAAAGTAACAAGTAGGCACACGTGTATCACCCCAAAATATTTGAAAGCGGTAAAAGAGGGGACTATGTACTCACTTGATGTTGCTTAATAGTCTTGGAATAACAACCAAGTAACGCTCGAAGGATCACGGAATCAAACGGCACCTAATATAGGTAACTATGTGTAACACCCCGAAAATGGGTTTGGTAATCAAACCCCGTTAATACTAAAAGACGGGTAAAATACCATGAATGGTAAAAATCAACCCGGTAAATGTAAGAGGCCCGAGTTAACGGGACTTAAAATAAAACGGGTTAGGTAACACCTCAAAAAAAATATATAGGTTTCGTACATATATTGAATATAGGTTATGAAAAAGATGAAATAACTAGGAAGTAAATAACCTAGTTAATTACGAGTCTTGTAGTAATAAAGAAGTTGGTTAAAATACACTCAATGTAACTTGGGTAAATTAGAGGGGCCATAAGGGACAACCTAGAAACAAGTTTTAATTAAATAAAACTCTCAACACCAAAACACACACCTTGAGTGTGTGTTCTGGTCGACATTTTCCACAGGAGCAAAGGAACTCCTTTGTTCAACCCTAACTTGTCTAAATCCAAGAAATTGATAGGCCAAATCAGTCCCAAATCGAAATCCAAGCTCGTATTAGTGATCACCTAAGTGAAGGGATCACAAGGTATGTTAAATTTCATCTCTTGGTTAAGCCTTGAATTTTGGTTAAAATGTGAAATCGAAAATTAAGCTTTGCATGACCAATGTTTGAACAAAATTAGGGATGAAATCGTGTCTAAGAGTAAACCCTAGTCAATGATTTGGTAGACTAGTGTTCAAAGTTATGAAATCATAGTCATCCATTTGTGTGTTTAATGGGATTTGTAGAAACATGATGAACATTAGAATCATGAGTATCAAACTAGTGTTATTAGAATTCTATGAAGTTAGTTTTGATATTGAATTTTTAATATGACACTAAATTGAAAATGATGTTAAACTTGGTAGAAATAACTAGTTAAGAACTAATTTGTAAATGTGTAAAAAATTATGCCCACTAGGTGTTTGTTAAAATGCCTAAGTGAAATCACGCGTCTACTTGGTTGAAAATGGAATTTGATTTGATTAGGCATCCGTAGGAATGCCTAATATCATGATAAAAAGGGGTTTCGTTTATAGATGAAAACCCGTATATGTTGTCTAATGAATAAAGTGTTTGTGATAATTGATTTGATGGCTTAAAAGAGTTATTGAACGCAAACTTTTGTTTTGTATGGTTGAGGGTAAATAACCTTTATAAGTCAAATTAACCAATCATGAAGTCGAATGGTATTTTCGACATAGAATTCGTAAGATGGAATGGTCATATGTGTGACACCTGTGCCTCTGCGACCATCAAAAAAATACCAAATTTATGAAATATTGTGTTTCATACTTGGGATTTGTAAAAATACGTGTATTGTTTGCACATATCAATTCATGTTCGATTTCAAGCTTTAAATCGCTTTCTAGAAGGTTATACGCGCACTGATGCGTAAATATAACCAGTTTAATGCAACGAACACTCCGGAATAGTGAAATAGGCTTAACATACCTTAAATAGCCTTTACATAACTTGGAAATAAGTTTTGGAGGGTTTGGTGTGGCGAAATCAAGTTTATTCGCTTACAGGGACTAATTTCGACAAACTGTGAAAGTATGCCGATTTGTACTGTAACGAACATTCCGGAACATGAACATAAGTTAAACATACCCTAAATATCCTTTACATAGCTTAGAAATAGGCTTTGAGGGGTTCGGTGTGCTAAAATAAACTTTTTGGTCATTCAGGGACTAAAAGCGTCAAAAAGTGCATAAGTTTGCATTTTCGCGCATATCTTACGTTCTGAATACATCCGGACATCCAAAACTTTATGTAATCATTAAAATATTTTATTTTAGTGATTGGCATGATAAAATTCCATTTGTCGCGTAATTTGGATTGTTTTTCGCATTCGTTCGTGTTTCGTCGTAATTAACCGAACAACGCAACCGTACGACCAAACGAACCGACATCCGAGATATTTTTGAGCATGTTTCATGTTCCCTATACTTTAACTTCATTTTAGAGCCTTGAAATGAGAATAACGGGGCTTAAACGTGTCAAAAATGCATCAAAAACCATGTTTTGCACATTCAGGGACCAAAATTGACAATCTGCCATAGTTATCTTAGGAAGGGACCAAAATTGAAAATCTAAATTCCAGCTTGTTCCAGCTGTTCCCCTCATTTTCACATGGGTTTAATGAAACTAGGGGCTTGTTTTGGGGGTACCCATGGTATTCTAAAACCATGGGCACACATGTAAGGTCCAGATCGAAGCTCGGTTTTCGATGAACGATCCTAACGGTCTTGGTTTTTCTATAAATATCCACCTTACTCATTTGCATTCTTCACACCTTGATCTGATTTCTCTCTAAGTTGAAGTGCTTTCACTTCATACCTGAGAATAATCGGGTCAAACTTCCGTTCTTGGACCTTTTGTAAGTCCTCTTTCGTTCTTTTTCGCATGAAAGTCAAACTGTGTTTGACTTTCTGCTTTGACCAGTTTATGGTCAACATGAATTTCGTTTGAACTTCATAACGTGAGTGTAATCACGATGGTTTTAGTCTCTTGTGACTATACCTACTGATTACCACGTTATCTAGGCATAGTGGCGAGTCGTAGTTTCGGCCAAAATGCGTATTCTTGCGTATTTTGTAACCAAACTACTTTTAGGTGTCAAAACCATTTGTTTTGATACCAAACTTGTATTCAAACCTCGTTAAACATGTTTTAACATGTTTAGCTCGTCACTTTAGGTTTAGTGCTTATGTAGGGTCGTAAGGTAAGCGGTCTAAACAACCGCTTATACTTTCGAACCCGACCCGTTTAGTCGATCTTTAGGATCCGACCAAACACATTAGGTGACCATAGTTGCATAGGGAATAACCTTCCGAGGTTATACCTTATGGTCACGTCGTTTAAGTAGTTGTATGATAGGTAGTTTATATGCCTTAGGTAAATGACCAAAATGCCCTTTTTACGCCAAAATTCATTTTAAGCATATGTAACATAATTTTTGATATCTAAACTGATTTGGCAACAATATTAGACATGTTAAGGCATATTTTACTTATCATAGGACTAGTTAGGCGGTCCGAACGCGTTTTACACGAACGACGCGTTAAAGTGACGTAAGCTACCTAAACGGGTCATAATGGGTCGTAAGCACTTAGGTTACGTTTCATTTTAGTATGTAGGCTTTTTTAAACCATATTACATGAGTTCCTATACTCATTTGGTTTACGAAACCTCATTCTATACCTTATGGTCAAGACTTCTAAGTATCCTCAAGTGAGTACATAGACCCCTCTTTTACTGTTTTCCAAATGTTTTGGGGTGAAACACATGTGCCTACTTGTTATTTTCGTGCTTTCCATGTTTTCATATCATATACTTGCTATGTTCCTTAGTACACTATTAGTACATGATTTCATTATGTTTTGCTATGTATGTTCACTTAACATGCTAGAACAATTGTTTTACGTTTTGAACCATTTGAAATCATTGGATGTATGTGAACCATTTATAACCATTTGATGTATGTGAACCATTTGTAATCGTTGGATTTATGTGAACCGTTTGTAACCATTTGATTTATGTGAACCATTTGTAACTGTTTGAGCCATTGGGTTAGGGAAGTGATTAGGTAACGGGGCGGGTGTATTGTGTTAAAAGCATGGTGGATACGCCGCTGGTACTTCCTATATATAAGTGCTTTTAAAACATTATATATCGTTGCGTTATCTAGATCTCTTGGGTAAACGATTTCAAAACAATGTCACACAAGGAAGTTTTCTGAATAATATAAACCATACGAGTTTTATTAACGAGTTTTTATGAGATATTTTACAATTTGATTTAATAAAACAAATGTTTTGGAGTTAAGAATCATGGCTACGAGATTTTGCAAATTATAACCAACTTGGTTTCAGTTGGTTAATTATGTCGCAATATTATACTTTTCAAAACAAGGTTTTTAAATAAGTATTGCAACATGTAAAACGAGCCATGAACCTGACACTCATATAAAACCTATGTACTCGCCGGCATTTTTATGTTGACGTATTCTCACGTGTGTTTCAGGTACCATAGTTGATGATGTTTGATGATGATTTTTGTGTACGCTCACATAGGAATGGACGAGGCCTTAGTGACTTAATAACAATAAAAGTCTATTTGTTCTTGTTTTGTTTCTAATTCCAATGTAATGTAATACGTTTAATTTAATAAAACGAAACTGTTAATCCATGATTTATTATAAGGTTAACCTTCAAAGTTTTCAAATTCTCGTCAAAGTTTGGGGTTACATAATGTGAACACGTGCAAACTGGAAGGGTGGGTGCCTGTACCCTGAGCTTTCTGTCTAAGGCTAGAGTGTTTTTATAAATCCGCAATATCAGACCAGTCACTCTTACCTGGGAACTCTTGGGGTGAGTGTCCACTTATAGGCGAGCATGTCTTCGTGATACATTATGAGGACCTAATTACTTTGATTCAGCCTTTGTGTGTCATTTGTTTGCTTCGTGGTTCAAACAAATGACCATCACCCATGCTTTTGGTCGGTAATTGTAACATCCTATTCTTACCCAATGCCATTTCACTTGTTTCCTCTATTGTTTCCCCTTTTATAATGCCTCCACGACGCGACAATCAAGTACCTAATAAAGAACTGGCAGCTATCATTACGCAGCAGATGACTGCTGCAATCCCGAACATCGTTGCTTAATGTAACCAAGCTCTCAACAACAATAATGCCCCCTGCAACTTCAAGACGTTCAACTCGGCTAAGCCATCAAAATTTTCTGGGTCTCAAGGAGCGACTGCACTTCTGCAATGGTTCGAGAGACTAGAGAGCACCTTCAGGCATGTTCAATGCCCAAATGAGCAAAAGGTAGAATTCGCATCTAGTGTCTTTGAGAAACGAGCTTTGACATGGTGGAATGGTGTGATGAGAGATAGGGGTGCCGATGTGGCACTGGCTGAAACGTGGGAAGATCTTCGAGCTCTGATGATGAAGGAATTCTGTCCTCGTCACGAGATCAGGGCCTTGGAAAGGGAATTCGACGATCTTAAGCAAGATAGCGGTGAGCATCGAGCCTACACGGATCGTTATGAGGAGTTAAGTCTGTTATGCCCGAATATGGTTACGCCTTTGGATAAGGCAATCGAAAAGTACATTGATGGCCTCCCTGACCCAGTACAAGACATTGTGAGTGGTAGTAACCCCACTACGGTTAGGCAGGCCATTGAGCTATCTGCTACCTTGACTGAATCTCAAATCAGGAAAGGTAAACTTTTCCGAAAAGGTGATAAGAAACCAATCGAGGAATCGAAACCCAAAGATGAACAGACTGAATCCTCCAAGAAGTCAAGGAAGCGAAAAGCTTCCCAGAACTTCGTCGTGGTTGCTCACAATGATCAAGCTGCCCCCAACCAACCAGCTCAACCCCATGCTAGGAAGCCATACAACAGAACTGCACCCTTGTGCAACCAATGTAACCTTCATCATCATGCTAGTGTGAAGTGCCGCAAATGCCAAATTTGTGGACTTATTGGTCATACAGCAAGAGTTTGCCGAGCTGCATTTGCACCAAATCAAGCTGACAACAATCCTGCTCAAGCTCGTTTTCCACCAGGTTCTTACTACAACTGTGGCGAGATGGGTCATTTCCGAAGAAATTGCCCAAAGCTTGCTAACGCAAATCCAGCACAGGGATGAGCATCTGACCGACTAGAAGACAACACCGTTTAGAAATAATCACGTCTTATGCATTATTTTCTTTTGTTGTCAAGGTCCATGAAACAGTTGTTATCGTTGTTTATAAATAAATCTTTTATTCACATTGCAATGTATTTATGTGGTTGCATGTATAAACAACATATCCCCTACAATACCGACAATCAGGGAATCGTATTCCTTGAAGAATAGACTACCCCCAAAATTCTTCCATTTTATGATCTCTTGCGTTTTCCACGAAAATCCTAAGTACCCGTTTCTTCCAAAGAAACGAAGTACAAGGCGCAAGTTACAACTCTGGATGAATACCCAAAGTACCACTATAAATCCTTAATAGGGTACCTAAGGGTATTTCCGTAAATCCTAAAATTTTTGTGTGACTTAATTCGAATATTACGTTTCTTTGAAAACAAAATCGAATTTTCGGAAGAGCATCCTATCTTCATATCTTGAAAATGATTAAAGTGCCAAATGAAATCCACGGATTGGATTCCTGGTGTGCTTCAAATATCCGTGTCTAAAGATAACAAATTAAAGGTCAAATTAAACAAAGATGTGATTATGTGCTTATGTGTTCCCTTTTATTTTTTTGTGTGATCCAAGTTTTTGTTATCCAAATCCTCGTAGAATCTTTCATATCATCGTATAAGGGATTCATAGTAGGATATCCAAAGGTACTACCTTAAATCCTTAATGGGCTTTTACGTAATAGTAAAGACCCTTGGATTATAATGTACTATTCGATAATTAGACCCCTTGAGTGGTCTAGTTAAACAGATTGATCTAAAAATCTGGTTAGGAATATTATGTGATGATATAGCTGAAAAGACTCCTTGGTGGTCTAATTAAAGAGATCATTTGTCGATCTAATTAAAAGGACCCTATGATAGTCTAGTCACACTCATCACAGGTTCGATTTTCTTCCCCTTCACATTACAAAACAAACTGTGCGGACTGTGCAAGGAATTACGTAATTATGGATGCATACATAATTATGGAATTCAGTGCACAGAAACCACAACAAGTTTTGTCATGTGTCTAGAGTTGATTCTGTTCATTTCCGTTTCTGAAGAATACCCATTGAGGAAAATGACTCATTCCGTTCATTTTCGTTTCTGAAGAATATCCATCGAGGGAAATGAATATCCCTGATTTTTCTTTTTCCTTCATTTCCGTTTCTGAAGAATATCAATCGAGGGAAATGAATATTCTTGATTTTTCCTTCATTTCCGTTTCTGAAGAATACCCGTTGAGGAAAATGACTCATTCCGTTCATTTTCGTTTCTGAAGAATATCCATCGAGGGAAATGAATATTCTTGATTTTTCCTTCATTTTCGTTTCTGAAGAATACCCGTTGAGGAAAATGACTCATTCCATTCATTTTCGTTTCTGAAGAATATCCATCGAGGGAAATGAATATTCTTGATTTTTCCTTCATTTCCGTTTCTGAAGAATACCCATTGAGGAAAATGACTCATTCCGTTCATTTTCTTTTCTGAAGAATATCCATCGAGGGAAATGAATATTCTTGATTTTTCCTTCATTTCCGTTTCTGAAGAATACCCATTGAGGAAAATGACTCATTCCGTTCATTTTCGTTTCTGAAGAATATCCATCGAGGGAAATGAATATTCTTGATTTTTCCTTCATTTCCGTTTCTGAAGAATACCCATTGAGGAAAATGACTCATTCCGTTCATTTTCACTTCTGAAGAATATCCATCGAGGGAAATGAATATTCTTGATTATTCGTTCATTTTCGTTTCTGAAGAATACCCATTGAGGAAAATGACTCATTCCGTTCATTTTCTTTTCTAAAGAATATCCATCGAGGGAAATGAATATCCTTGATTTTTCCTTCATTTTCATTTTTAAAGATTGTCCGTTGAGAGAAATGACAGGATTATATCTTGCATAATATTTGATGGGTTATTCTACGCAAATAGATAAACACCCTAGATTCCATGCAAGGCAATTACTTAACACAGCGTCACAGACAGACTCCTACAAATAAATTTCGGGACGAAATTTCCTAAAGTAGGGGAGACTGTGACACCTGTGCCTCTGCGACCATCAAAAAAATACCAAATTTATGAAATATTGTGTTTCATACTTGGGATTTGTAAAAATACGTGTATTGTTTGCACATATCAATTCATGTTCGATTTCAAGCTTTAAATCGCTTTCTAGAAGGTTATACGCGCACTGATGCGTAAATATAACCAGTTTAATGCAACGAACACTCCGGAATAGTGAAATAGGATTAACATACCTTAAATAACCTTTACATAACTCAGAATTAATTTTTGGAGGGTTTGGTGTGGCGAAATCAAGTTTATTCGCTTACAGGGACTAATTTCGACAAACTGCGAAAGTATGCCGATTTGTACTATAACAAACATTCCGGAACATGACCATAAGTTAAACATACCCTAAATATCCTTTACATAGCATAGAAATAGGCTTTGAGGGGTTCGGTGTGCTAAAATAAACTTTTTGGTCATTCAGGGACTAAAAGCGTCAAAAAGTGCATAAGTTTGCATTTTCGCGCATATCTTACGTTCTGAATACATCCGGATATCCAAAACTTTATGTAATCATTAAAATATTTTATTTTAGTGATTGGCATGATAAAATTCCATTTGTCGCGTAATTTGGATCATTTTTCGCATTCGTTCGTGTTTCGTCGTAATTAACCGAACAACGCAACCGTACCACCAAACGAACTGACATCCGAGATATTTTTGAGCATGTTTCATGTTCCCTATACTTTAACTTCATTTTAGAGCCTTGAAATGAGATTAACGGGGCTTAAACGTGTCAAAAATGCATCAAAAACCATGTTTTGCACATTCAGGGACCAAAATTGACAATCTGCCATAGTTATATTAGGAAGGGACCAAAATTGAAAATCTAAATTCCAGCTTGCTCCAGCTGTTCCCCTCATTTGCACATGGTTTTAATGAAACTAGGGGCTTGTTTTTGGGTACCCATGGTATTCTAAAACCATGGGCACACATGTAAGGTCCAAATCGAAGCTCGGTTTTCGATGAACGATCCTAACGGTCTTGGTTTTTCTATAAATACCCACCTTCCTCATTTGCATTCTTCACACCTTGATCTAATTGCTCTCTAAGTTGAAGTGCTTTCACTTCATACCTGAGAATAATCGGGTCAAACTTCCGTTCTTGGACCTTTTGTAAGTCCTCTTTCGTTCTTTTTCGCATGAAAGTCAAACTGTGTTTGACTTTCTGCTTTGACCAATTGATGGTCAACATGAAGTTCGTTTGAACTTCATAAGGTGAGCGTAATCACGATGGTTTTAGTCTCTTGTGACTATACCTACTGATTACCACGTTATCTAGGCATAGTGGCGAGTCGTAGTTTCGGCCAAAATGCGTATTGTTGCGTATTTTGTAACCAAACTACTTTTAGGTATCAAAACTGATTGTTTTGATACCAAACCTGCTTTCAAACCTCGTTAAACATGTTTTAACATGTTTAGCTCATCACTTTAGGTTTAGTGCTTATGTAGGGTCGTAAGGTAAGCGGTCTAAACAACCGCTTATACTTTCGAACCCGACCCGTTTGGTCGATCTTTAGGATCTGACCAAACACATTAGGTGACCATAGTTGCATAGGGAATAACCTTCCGAGGTTATACCTTATGGTCACGTCGTTTAAGTAGTTGTATGATAGGTAGTTTATATGCCTTAGGTAAATGACCAAAATGCCCTTTTTACGCCAAAATTCATTTTAAGCATATGTAACATAATTTTTGATATCTAAACCGATTTAGCAACAATATTAGACATGTTAAGGCATATTTTACTTATCATAGGACTAGTTAGGCAGTCTGAACGCGTTTTACGCGAATGACGCGTTAAAGTGGCGTAAGCTACCTAAACGGGTCATAATGGGTCGTAAGCACTTAGGTTAGGTTTCATTTTAGTATGTAGGCTTTGTTAAACCATATTACATGAGTTCCTATACTCATTTGGTTTACGAAACCTCATTCTATCCGATCTTCTGATTTAGGTCCGTTTATTTACATAATTACCTATATTAGGTGCCGTTTGATTCCGTGATCCCTCTAGCTTTGCTTGGTTGTTATTCAAGACTTCTAAGTATCCTCAAGTGAGTACATAGACCCCTCTTTTACTGTTTTCCAAATTTTTTGGGGTGAAACACATGGGCCTACTGTTTTGGTCAAAAATCAAGCAATGATAATGCAACCAAACTTTCTGTTGTGAGGTTTGATGCTTGAATTGATGAACAACAATAAGGATCACTCTGAAATGTAATGAACAAGTGACACGAAGATTTATACGAGGAAAAGGCCCTTGATCAATGAATGATCTCCGGCATAAAAAACCTCGGGTGATGGAAACTACCGATCACCAACTCAAATTAAATAAGAAATGTGTTACAACTTCGGATGATAGCGAGCTAATTACAAGGATCACTATAGTGAAATGTGCAAAAAAGTGTGTAATCGCCAAGTGAATTGTCAAGAGCTGGTGAGAGCAGTTGCAAGAGTGTGTGTGTAGCCAAAAATAGCCAAGTGTTTTCTATTTAGCTCGCTATCCCTTTTAAAAATGGAAAATATCTAAGCTAACAAACATTCCGCAATTGGTGCAAGTCCCCCATGACTTCCATAACGTCCATTTCTGCCATGCACGTGCGGAATAAATATAGAATATTCTCCAGGAATATCACCAAGACCAAGTCCAAGCTTGTACTCCTGCAAAACAACATCATATTCAAAGTAGACAATCGTTAGTATAAGGATCCTTAAGATGATCCATGATCCTGATCCTGCAACACTTCTGAGGATCACCAATTCTAACAGAAGTGAGGATCACTAAACCCAACAATAATTAAGGATCACTGATCATTGGAGAATCCTCCCCTAACAATTGCCCCCAAAATATAAGGAGTAAAAATGTAAATAACGAGTTGTATTTTTGTTATTATCCGTAACAAATCAACGGATAACTAGCCGTTGGAGTCGGACTAGCCGTTACGAGCATGACGTCATTGAGGTGACTATCCTGCAAAACCATCATTATAAATTGAAGTTATGGATAGGGATCAATTCGCATTTAAATTCAAGAGAAACTCCCTTTAAATCCACATTCGAAGATCAAGCAGGTATCTCTTTTCCTCTTCTCCCTTTACGTTTTCTTTCTCTGTTCATCTTCTTATCTACCCTCATGACCAAGATGATGCTAAGATCCTCTCCGGCTAAGGATCACACAAAATATAGTCCTCTTAAGAGCCAGGGGATCATCAAAGATTCGGCGAAAGAAAGATGCTGCTTCACTGATCCACAAATAGATAGAATCCGCCATTGTTTTCCGGCAAACACCGATTTTAAACCATTTGATCCCACCGTTCTAAGTGATTATATTTCTGAAACATGGGTAGCTTTCCTGGTCACACCATTCACAATAGGATACTCGTATCCTTTCCCTGAATTCACCGAGTCTTTCTTCTCCCTCACCGGCATCTCCTACATTCAAGCTATGCCAATGATCTGGAGGGTCTTATATACCCTTGAAAAGATCATTGAGCAAGAAGGAATTGCTCTGGGAATGTCGGAGTTGGCATAGATGTATGACCTCATAACATTTGGATCCCACCGATATCTACTCAAGCGTAAACCCGGTGAAGAATACCCCATCTTCAAAGCCACTAAGATGACACTAACTGGAAACGGAGATTCTTCTTTGTCAGAAGGGATTCTCTCCCTGATGGAAAGGATCAGCCAAGGAAATGGAGCACCCATGGTAGGATAGAGGATCCTGAGAAGGATCACCAGATGACCTTATTTTTGTTTAAGGATCACTAACGTCCCTTTGTTTCTATCTTGCAGCTATCACTGTCGCACACCTTATCACAACACCTGCAACAAAGGAAAGGCTCGCCGCTTTCCGGAGACTTGATCCTGCAAAAAGATCATTTAAAACAAATACCCAGGATTCTCAAGAAGTATCCTCAGGTTCTGTCACTATGTCGAGTAAGTATCCTGTTTTTTGTATAGTTAAATGTTTAAATAAATAGCTAAATAGAAATAGGATAAGGATACTTATCTGTTTTGGGTGTGTAGGTGCTGGGAAATCTTCAAAATCTGCCTCCAAATTTAGTGTCACTGATCTTGACACTGTCCGATCCTCAAAGAAAAAGTCTGCTGCTAGCCCCTCCGTCGTAATCCCCAAGACAACCACTTCAAAGGGAAGAGGTGGAAAGAAAAGGAAGACCTCTGAAGCTGACAACCTAGAAGGCTTGCCTCTGATCCGCCATCAGTTCCTCGAGTACTTCGCAGATGTAAGGATCACTGACTTAGCTTAGTTATCCTATCCTCTTGAGGATCATGTGATCCTAACTTTACATTGTCTTCTTTGTAGAAATTTGCTGAGATCGAGGACTATGTTGGGAATGTTGAAGAGCTTGAGGAGAAATACTCTGACCTCCAAAAAGTGGCGGTGCTCAAGGATCACAAGATTGCTTCCCTCGAAAAGGACCTCCATGATGCCAAAACTCAGATAGTTACAGCTCAGATCAATGCTGATTATGAGAAGCACGAGATCACGGAGAATGCTAAGGTCTCCGCTGCCATTGCCATGTACAAGACCAAGCTGCAGATGGCCCAAGAAGCTCAGGATCCTGCCTTCGACAGGAGCAACTGGGACATGGAGGGCTGGAAGGCTAGGCTGGCTGAGTTGGAGGATGAAGATGAGGCTGGTGAGGTTCTGGCAATCGAGGCTGGTGGTAGTGGCAAGGATCAGGTGAAGGATACGGGAGCTGGAGGAGATGGTGATGCAGCGAAGGTGTAGGCTGCATGAATGGGCGATGATGGACACTTCTAGACATAGCCGGAGCCCATTTTTTTTAGAATTTGGTAGTTTATTTTGGTTATGGTGTTTTTATTGAACAATGACGGGTTGTATCTGAACAATAGTAATTAGGGCTAAGGATCATGGATCCTTTGAACAATAGGTAGGATTACAAATGGTGGAGGGATCCTCTGTTTGGGGGATGAAACCATTGTGATCCTGCCGTCTTTTGATTCCTGCACTTTCTAGACCTGTGAACAATGGACACCCTTTGCCAACCCATGTGGACGGGCCACGTTTTGCTGGTAGAAACGTGGGTTGGCAATTTTGACAACCTTAAAGGGTTTAATCTTTTGTAAGTAAAATAACTTTAACTTTTTGGCTAACTCTCGTGTTGTTATCCTTGTTAGTACTTTACTTTTCAATTGTTGTGATATTCATTTTGTCTAAACTTATCAAGTAAAGGAAAAATTTAATAGATATCCTCAAAAATTTTAGGATATGATCAAGGATCACATATCCTATAGTCGATAAGTTTCAAAAAGTTATATAGTTTAAATATCACAAGTTCAGTTGTCAAAGGATAAGGGTTATTCAAATGAATAATGAATAAAATCAAAATAGTTAAGGATCATACCTGAGAATCCAAGTTAGGATCCTATCCTTTAACACTTATAATCAGGATAACCCAAAAGACAAACCTTAGTAGAAAGTAAGGATCAAGGATCCTTGGTCATTTATCTCCAAAAACCTAAAACAGGATACAACTTGGGACTAAGCCAATATAAGATACAAGTTAGCAACCGGGGACAAGCCCAACAATTCTGGGGACAAGCCCAAAGGATAACTGGGGACAAGCCCAAAGGATCGTGTGTAAACTGGAGTATGGCCCTCACTGGCGACTATCCAAACTTAGTGACATGAAAATGCCAAAACCTTAGCTAACGTGAAAACGTTAGAAACCTTAGGAACGGATGTATGGTACGTCTACCATTATACGTAGGATCCTGAATATAGCCAGTACAATGAAATTGTCAGCCCCTAAAGCGAGTACTGGTCCCATTGCCATGAACTATACCAGGATCATCGTGCGCTACTGGCGAAACTGGGGACAGGCCCAAACTGGGGTCAAGCCCAAATAACTGGGGTCAAGCCCAAATAACTGGATACTTTTGTGGATACTCAATCCTTAGTTAAGGATACCTGAACCTTCAAAACTTAGAATCAAGTGAAAGGAGGATAAAGGATGCAGGATCCTTATCCTTATATAAGAAAATAAAAGAATGAAATAGTTTGAGATTAGAATGTTACCAAAATGAGGATCATCTACTTTGTAAGGATCCTTCAAGGATACTTGTCAAGTGAGGATCATGGATCCTTATCACATGAAATATTTCTTCAAATGGACAGCATTCCAAGCTCTTGGTAGCAAATCACCTTCCATTGTTAGCAATCGATATGCCCCCTTTCCTGCCTCAGCTTCAATCAAATAGGGGCCTTCCCATTTTGGTGCCAACTTTCCATCAGCAGGATTGGTGGTATTCTGAAATGCTTTCCTTAATACCATATCACCAACTTGGAATTTCCTGATCCTGACATTTTTGTTGTAGGCTCCAGCCATCCTTTGTTGATAACTAGCCATCCTTATCCTTGCCAAATCCCTGATTTCTTCTATAGTATCCAAGTCTTGAACCAAGTTTTTAGCATTTTCTTCAGGATCACGAATGCTTGTTCTTGCGGTTGGAACCACCATCTCTGTAGGGATCACTGATTCTGCCCCAAATACCAAAGAAAATGGAGTTTGGCCAGTAGCATTCTTGGGAGTTGTCCTATCAGCCCAAAGCACATAAGGTAGTTCTTCTGCCCATTTTCCTTTCTTGGATCCAAGCTTCTTCTTCAAATTGTTGATGATGATCTTGTTGGATGATTCTGCCTGACCATTAGCTTGTGGGTGGACTGGTGTTGATGTTATCATCTTAATCCCCCAGCTGTCACAAAAGTTAGTGGTTCTATTCCCAATAAATTGGGATCCATTATCACAAACAATTTCAGAAGGGATATCAAATCTAGTAACAATGTTTCTTTTAATAAAGGATATAACTTCCTTTTCTCTGACTTGAGCAAAGGCTTCAGCCTCTATCCACTTGGAGAAGTAATCAGTCATAGCAAGCATGAATACTTTTCCACCAGGTGCCTTAGGAAGCTTACCAACTATATCCATTCCCCACCTCATAAATGGCCAAGAAGAGGATATAGGATGCAAAAGTTCTGCTAGTTGGTGAAGGATATTACTGTGTCTTTGACAAGGATCACACTTCTTGGCGTACTCCACAGCATCCTTCTTCATAGTGGGCCAATAGTATCCTGTCCTCAGGATCCTTGAGAATAATGCCCTGCCCCCAGTGTGGTTTCCACAATCTCCTTCATGGAAATCCTTTAGGACTTCTTGGATTTCAGGATCCTCAATGCATCTTAGATATGGTCCTGCAAGAGATCGTTTATACAACATATTATTCAATATTGTAAATTGAGATACCTTAATTTTGAAAGCCCAAGGGTGTTTTCTCCTGTAGGAATCTCTCCATGTTGTATGTATCTCATGATTGGGAGGATCCATGATCCTGAATGAGATTGAGTATCATCACTAGGAATGATCGCAGAATCTTCTCCTATCTCCAGCTACATGATCCTCGATAGCAGGGGTCAGGATATGGATAATAGGGATCTTGATATCCTCCGGGATCTTCAAGGATGATCCTAGATTGGCTAATGCATCAGCCTCTGCATTCTCTTCCCTTGGTACCTGTGTCAAACTAAAGGAAACAAAAGAGAGTGCCAATTCTTTGACTATCTCTAAATATTTGATTAGCTTTTCACCTTTAACAGCATAGGATCCATTAAAGTGATTAGTGATTAATAATGAATCGACATGTACCTCAAGATACCTGTAACACCTGTGCCTCCACGGCCATAAAACAAATGCCAAACCAATGAAATATTGTATTTCATACTTGGGATTTGTAAAAATATGTGTATCATTTGCACATATCAATTTTTGTTCAATTTCAAACTCTAAATCACTTTCTGGAAGGTTATACGCGCACGAATGCGTAAATATAACCAGTTTAATGCAACAAACACTCCGGAATAGTGACATAGGCTTAACATACCTTAAATAACCTTTACATAACTTAGAAATAAGTTTTGAAGGCTTTGGTATGGCATAAACAAGTTAAATCGCTTACAGGGACTAAAGTTGACAAACTGCGAAAGTATGCCAATTTGAACTGTAACAGACATTCCGGAACATGACCATAAGTTAAACATACCATAAATATCCTTTACATAGCTTATAAATAGGCTTTGAGGTGTTCGGTATGCTAAAATAAACTTTTGAGTCATTCAGGGACTAAAAGCGTCAAAAAGTGCACAAGTTTGCATTTTCGCGCATAACTTACGTTCTGAATACATCCGGACATCCAAAAATTTATGTAAGCACTAAAATATTTTATTTTAGTGTTTGGCATAAGAAAAATCCATTCGTTTCGTCATTTGGATCGTTTTTCGCGCTTATGCGCATTCCGTCGTAATTAAGCGAACATCGCGTTCGTACGACCAAACGAACCAACATCCGACATATTTTTGAGCATGTTTCATGTCCAAAATGTTTAGGCATCATTTTAGGGCCTTAAAGTTTGCTTTACAGGCCTTAGAAGTGTCGGAAATGGCCTTAAACACGTGCAGGGACTGAAACTGTCATTCTGCAAACTTATTGCTGATCTGTGCAGGCCAGGCGGCCCGCCTCAGTTTCTGTAAATCCCCACGCGGGCCGCGTCCGCCTTCTGGACCAGATTAACTGCATTTAACAGTAGTTTCCAGCTGTTTGATCCACAACCACACACTCACACATGCTTAGTCAGCTGATAAGAACCATTTTTAGCCACCATAAGGTTCCAACACTTGTACGGTTACGATTAAAGCACGGTTTCCATGAAACGATCTTAACGGTGGACCGAAAACTATATATACCCATCCACCCCCATTGCTAAACCTACTAGAATTTTGATCTTAGAAACTCTAAGTTGAAACCATTGTTTCATACCTGAGATTCTCGGGTCGAAATTAGCATTCGGGGACCCTTCGTAATTATTCTTTCGTTCTTTTATTGCTTTTCGAGTCTTTCGATTCTGAAAGTCAAACTTTGTTTGACTTTCTGCATTGACCAGTTTATGGTCAATGCGAAGTTCGTTTGAACTTCGCAACGTGAGTGTAATCACGTTGGTTATAGTCCCTGGGGACTATGCCTACTGATTACCACGTTGTCTAGGGTCGTAGGGTAAGCGATCTAATAAATCGCTTATACCTCGAACCCGACCCATTTGGTCGATCATTAGGATCCGACCAAACACATTAGGTGACCATAGTAGGTAGGGAATAACCTTCCGAGGTTATACCCTATGGTCACATCGTTTGAGTAGTTGTATGATAGGTAGTTTATATGCCTTAGGTAAATTACCAGAATACCCTTTTCATGTATAATTGGTAATTAAGCATATGTAACCTAAACCTTTGTCACATAACTGATTATGTAACATGTTTAGGCATATTCTACTTATCATAGGACTAGTTAGGCGGTCCGAACGCGTTTCACACGCACGACGTGTTAAAGTAGCATAAGCTACCTTAATGGGTCGCGATGGGTCGAAAGCACTTAGGTTAGGTTTCATGTAGTATGTAGGCCTTGTTAAACCATATCATATGAGTTCCAATACTCATTAGGTTTACCAAGCCTCATCCTATCCAATCTCCCGATTTAAGTCCGGTTTATTTATATAGTTTTAGATTGCCGACTGATTCCGTGCTCCCTCTAGCTTTGTTTGGTTGTTGTTCAAGACCTCTAAGCATTCTCAGGCGAGTACATTATTCCCCTATTTTACTGCTTTCAATTGTTTTGGGGTGACTCATATGTGCTAAATGTTTTCAAGGTTATAACGATAGTATCAAAACGATTTTCGATGTTATAACGATGGTTTCAAAAACGATTAAGACGATTTATACAAAACTAATAACGATTTCGATAAATGTGAACGAACTTGTTGGTTGGGTTACATAACAAATGACATTCATTAGCAATGATCAAGCCGACCAGTATTAGGTTATGGTACCATAGGATCTGACAAATCCCGTTATCTTACTGCACCCGTGGTTATGTGTGGGGGTGGTGGGTAGCGACTGAATCTGTAATTATTAATTTACCCTTTGGTAAGGGTTTGTTAATGCGAAAACGAGAAGCGACGAGGTAAGCGAGTCACGAAGGTTTGAATGTTATTAGCGAGACGACCATATAAGTAGTTTCACGACCTAAAACGAATTTAACGATTTGGGTAAACGATTGGCTTCAAGGCGATATACGATTGGGTTTTGGTTAAGTGTTTACATGATTTACATTGATCATGCATTTCCACAAAACATAGTTTTGATTTAAACCAAGTTTTACTTCAATACTATGTTCTTGTGCATATGGTTTAGTTGATACATTTTCACTAGCCATACATATCATTTTGGTTACACATTACATGGTTTACATTTGACACATAAATACTTTTGACATTGGTTATACATTACATGATTTACATCTTGACATAAACATTTTTACATATTATTTCAATACATTTGGAAGTTGGTTTAAACATAGACATCTTACATTGTTGGTTTGGTTTGAGTAAGTGATTAAGTAACGAGGCGTGTGTAATATGATACAAGCATGGTGGATACGCCGCTGGTACTTCCTATATATAAGTGTTTGTATGGTATTACATATCGTAGCGTTATTTGAATCATTTCAATTTGGACATATAACATTTTATACAAATAACATACTTTTCACAATTTGCTTTACTAAAACAAATGTTTTTGGGTTACGAGTCATGGCTACGAGGTTTTATAAACTATAACCCGCTTGATTTGAGTTGGTTAATTAAGTTGCAATGTTATACTCTTTTCAAAACAAGGTTTTTATAAAGTATTGCAACATCTAAACTAGCCATGATTTCAACACTCCTACAAAACCTATGTATTCGCCAGCATTTCTTTGCTGACCTCGTTTTCACATATGTTTCAGGTATTGTTGAATGATATCGATTGATAAGATGCATGCTCACATAGGACTGGACGAGGCTTTAGTGACTCAATAACAATGATAGACTATGTTTAAATTGTGTATTTAGATTTCCAGACGATGTAAATATTCAATGTTTAATAAAACGAAACACTTTTTGTATCCATGGTTATGAAACATTAATTCTGTTACAACACGCCCTGATGTTTCCGCCGCGCTTTGTTGTTTTACGCGGTCGGGGTGTGACAATACCTGATCCTCATATGCTTAGCAATTTGCAAACTAGCTATCAAGGCTTCATACTCAGCCTCATTGTTGGTAGTTTGAAATTCACAAGCTATGGAGTGGGGTATTATGTCCCCCTGTGGCGATTTTAGTAGTATTCCAAGTCATGTTCCTTTTACATTGGAGGCTCCATCAGTGAATAATATCCAAGGATCCTTGGTTTCTTCAAGCTGTTGGACTTCTAACTCAGCCTCCTTTTGCAAATCACTACTAAAATCTGCCACAAAGTCAGCTAAGGGTTGGGATTTGATGGCAGTCCTTGGTTCATATCTTATGTCATATGCACTCAGCTTCACTGCCCACTTAGCCATCCTACCTGACATTTCAGGTTTCCTGAGAACATTCTTAATTGGAAAATTAGTCTTAACAATAATGGCATGAGTCTCAAAATAATGTCTTAATTTAGTAGATGCCATAATTAATGCAAGGATAAGCTTTTCTAAGTGTGAATACCTGGATTCAGCATCAAGTAAACTCTTACTTACATAATAAACAGGATGTTGTATACCTTGGTGATCCTTAACAAGGACCGCACTTACTGCTTTTGAGGATACTGCTAAGTATAAGGATAATATGTCCCCTTTTTCCGGTTTCATCAAAGCCGGGGCTGAGGATAGGTAATCCTTAAGAGCTTTGAGGGCACTTTCATGCTTCTCAGTCCATTCAAATTTCTTGTTCTTCCTCAGGATATCATAGAATTCCTTGCACTTTTTTGAGGATTTGGATATGAATCTGTTCAAGGCTGCGATCCTGCCTGTCAATCTTTGCACATCCTTAGCATTGGCAGGAGATTTGATATTCACAATAGCCTTGATTTGCTCTGGACTTGCTTCAATGCCCCTCTTTGTCACCATATATCCTAAGAATTTACCTGCCTTAACACCAAAATGACACTTGGAAGGATTTAGTTTCATATTAAATTTATCAAGGATATTGAATGCTTCCTCCAAGTCTTTAAGGTGATCCTCAGCTTTCTTGGACTTAACTACCATGTCATCAATATAGACTTCCATAGTGTGTCCAATTTGTTCCTTGAACATCATATTGACAAGCCTTTGGTAAGTAGCACCTGCATTCCTTAATCCAAACGGCATAGCAATATAACAGTATATACCAGTTGGGGTCATAAAGGCTGTATCCTCTTGATCAGATGGTTCCATCTGAATTTGTTGAAATCCAGATGAAGCATCCATAAAAGTCAACAACTCATGACCCGCAGTAGCATCCACCATGGAGTCAATGTGGGGTAATGGGAAAGGATCCTTGGGACATGCCTTGTTTAAATCAGTAAAATCGACACATACCCTCCACTTTCCATTTTTCTTTTGAACAACAACCACATTGGCTAACCATCTTGGATACTTAACCTCTCTTATCATACCTGCTCGAAGTAGTTTATCTACTTCTTCCTGGATAATAGCATTCCTTTCAGGTGCAAACTTCCTCCTCTTTTGATGAATCGGCTTGAATGACCTGTCAATGCCAAGTTTATGAGTAATTATATCCTTAGATATACCTGTCATGTCTTCATGTTTCCAGGCGAAGGTGGTTTTCCTTCTTTTAAGGAAGGATACTAGCTCCTATTCAATGTCACTAAGGATCCCTGATCCTATGAAGATCTTGGATTCAGGATCATCAGGATCCATGAGGATTTCTTTCAAATCCTGTTCTCTTGCCTCCAAGACATTTCTTGAAGGATACTTTAATTGCTATTGCTCCCTTGGTCTTGAGGCTGGCTTCATTGATGAGGTATAGCAATTCTTAGCTTCTTGTTGATCACTCTCAATTTTCACCACTCCCCAAGGACTTGGAAGCTTTACACATTGATGATAGGTGGATGGAACTGCCTTCATATCATGTATCCATGGCCTGCCAAGGATAACATTGCAACATGATAAGCAATCTATAACACAAAACTTTTGATAAGAATGCAATCCTTCAATATAGATTGGGAGTTTGATGTCCCCCAATGTATTCTTAGTTTCTCCACTAAATCCCACAAGTACTGAGGATCTTGGGATGATATCAGACTCCGGGATATTCATCTTCTTAAGGACATCAAGCTGAATGATGTTCACAGAGCTTCCTCCATCTATAAGGATCCTGCGAACAAAGTGGTTAGAAATAAACAATGTAATTACAAGACCATCATGATGAGGATCCTGGACATCAACACGATCATCCTCATCAAAGGTTATGACTTTATCCTGGGTGACAACGGAGGTCCGGACGGGCCTGTCTCCATTATCCATCTTGGTTTCCTTAGCATGTCTTTTTGCTGCTGAAAAGGAGGTACCACAAATGTCTGATCCACCGGATATGAAGTTTATGACTTGTGCATCTGCTGGAGGAGCAGGAGCCCTTTCCGGGATCCTTTTAGGATCCTGGATCCTTGACTTCTTTCGTCCCAAAAGTTCTTTCAAATGCCCCTTGCTCAACAAGTAACCAATTTCCTTTCTCAGGGCAATACACTCTTCAGTGAGATGCCCGAAATCCTCATGATATGCACACCACTTGGACTTATCCTTTGTAGCAGCTGGTTTATCACTTTTCCTTGGCCACCTAGCTTTCTCACCTAGATTCTGCATTGCAAGGATTAGTTCATTTTTATCAACAGAAAAACAGTATTCAGAAATAGGAGGATAATCCTCATCATCCTCTTCTTGTTCCACTGCATGCACATTCTGGTTATCAGACTTGTTGTAGGACTTGGATTTGTTGTTCCTGAAGTAGGATCCTTGTTTCTCCTGTTTTGAGGATCCTGTTGTAACATCTGTGCTTATAATCATTATGAACAGTTCTATTATCAATAAAACAATGTTATTTGATCCAAATGTTTGTTTGGTTGTGTTTTACATTTTTCATGTTTTGACTTTTATTCAATTTCAAACTCTATATCACTTTCTAGAGAGTTATACGCAAACTGGTGCGTAAACGTAGCCAGTTTAATGCGACAAATACTCCGGAACATCAACATATACTTAACATACCTTAAATAACCCTTACATAAGTTAGAAATAAGTTTTGAAGGCTTTGGTATGGCAAAAACAAGTTAATTCGCTTACAGGGACTAAACTTGACAAACTACGAACGTATGCCAATTTGAACTGTAACGAACATTCCGGAACATGACCATAAGTTAAACACACCTTAAATATCCTTTATATAGCTTAGAAATAGGCTTTGAGGGGTTCGGTTTGCTAAAATAAACTTTTGGGTCATTCAGGGACTAAAAGTGTCAAAAAGTGCACAAGTTTGCACTTTTGCGCATAACTCACGTTCTGAATACATCCGGACATCCAAAAATTTATATAAGCACTAAAATATTTTATTTTAGTGTTTGGCATAAGAAAAATCCATTCGTCACGCCATTTGGATCATTTTTCGCGCTTATGCGCATTCCGTCGTAATTAACCAAACAACGTAACCGTACGGCTAAACGAACCGACACCCGAGATATTTTTGAACACATTTTAAGTTCCCTATACTTTAACTTCATTTTAGAGCTTTGAAATGGGGTTAACAGGGCTTAAACATGTCAAAAAAAACGCATCGAAAGCCAAGTTTTGAGGTTGCAGGGACTGAAACTGTAAATCTGCCAAACTAGGTCCTTAAGTAGGGGCCAGATGCAGCAAAACATTTTTTTTCAGCTTTTAACAGCCCTTAACACTCTCCAAAGGCCAAGTGCCAAGTGTCAAACTCTTATGGTGGATGGCAAATGAGTTACCACAACTTTCCAACAAGTGTACGGCTTAGATCGTGCCTCCTTTTCCAAGAAATGATCCTAACGGTGAACCGAAAACTATAAATACCCACCTCCACCCTTCACTTTTCCTCAAAAGAATCTGATCTTATGTGCTCTAAGTTGAAACCTTTGTTTCATACCTGAACTATTTTGATCTAGATTAGCATTCGGGGACCCTTTGTAAGTGTTCCTTCGTTCTTTTATTGCTTTTCGAGTCCGAAAGTCAAACTTTGTTTGACTTTCTGCATTGACCAGTTTATGGTCAATGCGAAGTTCGTTTGAACTTCGCAACGTGATTGTAATCACGATGGTTATAGTCCCTTGTGACTATGCCTAATGATTACCACGTTGTCTAGGGTCGTAAGGGTAAGCGATCTAATAAATCGCTTATACCTTCGAACCCGACCCATTTGGTCGATCATTAGGATCCGACCAAATACATTAGGTGACCATAGTATATAGGGAATAACCTTCCGAGGTTATACCTTATGGTCGCTTCGTTTAAGTAGTTGTATGATAGGTAGTTTATATGCCTTAGGTAAATTACCAAAATACCCCTTTGATGCCAAAATTCGTTTTAAACATATGTAACATAACTTTTGTCATCTAAACTGATTTGACAACCATATTAGACATGTTAAGGCATATTTTACTTGTCATAGGACTAGTTAGGCGTTCCGAACGCGTTTTACGCGAACGACGCGTTAAAGTAGTATAAGCTACCTAAACGGGTCGTAATGGGTCACAAACACTTAGGTTAAGTTTTGTTTTAGTATGTGGGCTTTGTTAAACCATATTACACGAGTCTCCATACTCTTTTGGTTTACGAACCCTCATTCTATCCGATCCTCCGATAAAGGTCCGGTTTATTAACATAGTTACCTATATTAGGTGCCGTTTGATTCCGTGATCCCTAGCATTGCTTGGTGGTTATCTTAGGACTTCTGAGCAATCTCAAGTGAGTACATAGACCCCTCTTTTACTGTTTTCCAAACTGTTTTGGGGTGAAACACATGTGCCTACTTGTTACTTTCATGCTTTCCATGTTTTCACATCATATACATGCTATGTTCGTTAGTACATTATAGTACATGATTTCATTACATTACATGCTATGTATGCCCATTGTGTGCGTACTTAGTACATCGTTTTACATTACATGCTATGTATGCCCATTGTGTGCGTACTTAGTACATCGTTTTACATTACATGCTATGTATGCCCATTTTGTGCGTACTTAGTACATTGTTTTACATTACATTTCATGCTATGTATGTCCATTGTGTGCATACTTAGTACAGTTGTTTTCATCACATGCTTACATTTTGTTATGACATTTGGGTTGTTTACAATGGAACAATACATTCATTAACATTAGCTACGCCGTTCGTTAGTAGGTAGTGGTACCATAGGAATTGACAACTCCCGTTCCTGAAATCCTGGGTTTGTTTGGATTGGAAGGAATGACCGAATTCGATATACATAACTTAGATAAACCTTTAATTTGTTTAAGGGTTTATCGCCACAGTCTCAAGGCTTGGATGTATGCATTTTCACAATACCGCATAAATGTTTGTATAAGTAAAGCATGCATTTGTTCCACAAAACATAACTTTGATTTAAACTATGTTTTACATCAATACCTTGTTTTTGTGCATTTTTACATATGGTTTAGTTGATATATTTCACTTACCATACATGATACTTTTGGGTACACATTACATGATCTACATTAACATAAACATTTTGACATTGATATACACATTTAGTGGTTTATATTGGACATAGACATTTCAATATGGTTTACACATTAACACATGACAATTCATTTATTCATGAACAAATTACATTGATGGTTGGTTTGAGTAAGTGATTTGAGTAACGAGGCGTGTGTAATATGATACAAGCATGGTGGATACGCCGCTGGTACTTCCTATATATAAGTGTTTGTATGACATTACATGTCGTAGCGTTATTGAAATCATTTCAATATTTGACATATTACATTTTACATAAACATCTTATTTTCAGAAGACATTGATTTACAAAACCACTTATCTTATACAAACTCATTTTTACTTGGTTATTCATTTAACCTTACATTATTCTCTTATTTATACATATCATTGCTTTTTAATGATTTACAAAACAAAACAACTTACAAGGTTCATGACTGACTGTTATTACACAACTTTTCCTAAACTTATAAGTCATGAATCCTATTTTCACAAAACCTATGTATCTCACAGGCATTTTTATGCTGACGTACCTATTTTCACATGTGTTTTCAGGAGCTTTTCCATAGGATGATGATCGTGACACTAGGGCGGACCTGTGCCTTAGAGACATAAAATGAAGATAGACTTAGTTTAATTATGTTCTGAACTCTTTATTTCCTATTTAAGACAATGTAACTCTTATGTTTATAAATAAAATACAACCTTGAATGCCATGGTTATGAAACAATTAATTCTGTTACAACACTCCCCGACGTTTTCCGCCACGTTTTGTATGTTATACGTGGTCGGGGTGTGACAGAAGAGTTGGTATCAGAGCCAACGGTTATAGGGAATTAGGTTATTAGTAATTCTTTAACCTAGACTATAACCTTTCTAGGAACCTAACACAAGTCATCTTGTGTTTAGATCTTAAAACATGCACATCACCTATCCTTAGGTGATTATCAAAACAAGAACCCAATTTTCCGAAACGATTTTTGAAAAACAATCATCTGTTTTTGGATGATTTATTACAAGGTTTTGAACCCTCTTTTGTAAGGTTTTGAACCCTTCCAGTTTGACTAAATTTTTGGCCTTGTGCCTTCAAATTTTCAAAATCTCGTCAACGTTTTGGGTTTTAAATAATGTGAACACGTGCAAACTGGAAGAGTGAATGCCTGTATTCTGGGTTTTCTGTCTAGGCAAGCACTTCGTATATATCTCATCAGACGCGAGACCAGTTGTGCTTACCTGGGAATTCATGGGATGAGTGTTCACTTATAGGCGAGCATGTCTTCGTGATACATTATTTTTGATCCATTTACTTTGATTAGTCACTGTGTGTCGTTTGTTTGCTTGGTAATGCGGACGAATGACCACCATCTTTGCTTTTGTTGATTTTGTTTCATCTCATTCTCTTCATCCAATCATCTCACTCGTTTCCTTTCATGTTCCTCTTTTAGAATGCCTCCTCGACGCGACAATTTGATTGCGACTGCCGAACTGGCAGAAATTATTGCGCAGCAGATGGCTGCTCAATTTCCAAATCTCTTTGCTCAATGGCACCAAGCCAACAACAACAACAATGCTCCATGCAAATACAAGGATTTTAACTCGGCTAAACCACTCAAGTTTAGTGGTTCTGAAGGAGCGACTGGGCTTCTCCAATGGTTCGAGAGCATTGAGAATACTTTTCGCCACGTGCAGTGTCCTGACAATCGCAATGTCGAGTTTTCTTCGAGTGTGTTTCAGAAGAGGGCTCTCACATGGTGGAACGGGGTTAAGAGAGACCGAGGTGCAGAAGTTGCTCTAGCACAAACTTGGGCTGAACTTAGGGCCCTTATGATGAGGGAATTCTGTCCTCGCCATGAACAGCGAGCGTTGGAGAAAGAGTTTGATGACTTGAAGCAAGATAGTGGCGAGCACAGGGCATATACTGATAGGTTTGAGGAGTTGAGTCTGCTATGCCCAACAATGGTTACCCCACTCGACAAGGCTATCGAAAGGTACATCGACGGCCTACCTGACTCAGTGCAAGACATCATTACTGGTAGTAACCCTGCCACACTCCGTCAGGCGATCGAGTTATCAGCGACATTGACTGAGTCGCAGATTCGGAAGAATAAATTACACAGGAAGGGTGACAAGGGCAAGAAACAGTCGTCTGACAAAGAAGATAGCAAGAAAGGTCAAAACAAGAATGGAAAGGATTCTGGTTCATCGAAAAGGGCAAGGAAGCATAAGGCTTCCCAAAACTATGCTGTCACTGCCCAAGCTAACCAGGCAGCTCCCAACCAACCCGCACAGCCTCCAGCGAAGAAGCCATATTCAGGGAATGCACCTTTGTGCAATAGATGCAACAGTCACCATCAGCCGCAACATCAGTGTCGTTTCTGTACTAACTGTGGGAAGTCAGGTCATCTTGTCGATGTTTTTCGGTTTGCTCAGAATCGGGCAGTTCAGAACCCGGCTCAACAAGTTGCTCAGCCTCCTGCTCAGCAACAGGGTCAAGCTACACGACCACACTACCCACCAGGTGCTTGTTATAACTGTGGGGATCTGACCCACTACAGAAACCGGTGCCCAAGGCTAGCTAACCAGAATCAGAATCCAAACCAAAATCAGGCTCAGGCTCTAGGGTGAGCTTTTAACTTGAATGCCCAAGAGGCGCAGGCGGACGATAATGTGGTGAACGGTACGTTCTTTATTAATAATCATCCTGCATCTGTTCTTTTTTATTCGGGTGCCGACAAGAGTTTTGTGTCATTGTCTTTTGAGCCAATGCTTCACGTGTCTAGAACGAAACTAGGTAAACCTTTGACAGTAGAGGTTGCTAGTGGTGAACCAATTGTTCTTGATTCTGTTCTTCAGAACTGCCAGTTAAACCTTAACGATGATCTTTTTCCTATCGACCTCACGCCTATGCAACTTGGAAGCTTCGACGTTATTGTGGGAATGGATTGGTTATCCAAGCATCACGCGGAGGTAGTTTGTTTCGAGAAGATCGTTCGTGTGCGGCTTTCGACAGGCGAGATCCTACAGGTTCAAGGTGAGAAACCGTCTGGTGGTCTCAAGCTCATTTCTTGTTTTAAAGCTCGGAAGTATCTGCGGAAGAACTATGTGGCTTTCTTAGCTCATGTTACAGCAGATAAAGGCAAGGGTAAGTCTATTTTAGATATTCCTGTCGTTCGGGATTATTCTGAAGTTTTCCCTGGTACCTGGTGCAAATCCCATTGCCAGAGCTCCATATCGTCTTGCACCGTCTGAGATGCAAGAGTTGTCTAAGCAGCTTCAGGAGCTCTCTGACAAAGGCTTTATCCGTCCCAGCTTTTCACCTTGGGGTGCTCCCGTTCTTTTTGTCAAGAAGAAGGATGGATCCTTTAGGATGTGTATCGATTATCGTGAGCTTAACAAGCTTACCATCAAGAATCGATATCCCCTACCTCGCATAGATGATCTCTTTGATCAGTTACAGGGCGCTTCTTATTTTTCGAAGATTGATCTACGTTTCGGATATCATCAACTTCGGGTGCATGAGGAAGACATTCCCAAGACAGCGTTCCGCACTCGTTATGGGCATTATGAATTCACAGTCATGCCATCCGGTTTGACTTATGCTCCTGTTGTTTTCATGGACTTAATGAATAGGGTCTGCAAACCTTATTTGGATCAGTTCGTCATTGTTTTTATTGACGACATCTTGATATACTCTAAGACGCGAGCTGATCACGAGCAACATCTTCGTCTTACTTTGGAACTCCTAAAGAAAGAGCAACTTTTCACCAAATTCTCCAAGTGTGAATTCTGGCTTAAAGAAGTTCAATTTTTAGGACATATCATCAACGAACAAGGTATTCATGTAGATCCCTCCAAGATCAGTGCGATTAAGGATTGGGATACGCCTACTACTCCCACTGAAGTTCGTTCTTTTCTTGGTCTAGCAGGTTATTACCGCCGCTTTATTGAGAACTTCTCAAAGATTGCAGTTCCTCTAACTGCTCTAACTCAGAAGAACAAACCCTTTGACTGGGGATTCAAACAAGAGGAAGCTTTTCAACACTTGAAGCAGAAGCTTTGCGACGCGCCTGTTCTGACTTTGCCTGAGGGCAATGATGATTTCGTCGTTTATTGCGATGCATCTAAATTGGGTCTTGGCTGTGTTCTGATGCAAAGGAACAAAGTCATAGCATATGCATCAAGGCAGTTGAAGATACATGAGAAGAACTACACCACTCATGATCTTGAGTTGGGTGCAGTTGTGTTCGCTCTAAAGATCTGGAGACACTATTTGTACGGTACAAAATGTGTGGTTTTCACGGACCACAAAAGTCTCCAGCATATCTTCAATCAGAAAGAACTCAACATGAGGCAACGACGTTGGGTCGAGCTTTTAAACGACTATGACTGCGAGATTCGCTACCATCCTGGTAAGGCGAATGTCGTAGCTGATGCATTGAGTCATAAGGAACGTACTAAGCTTCATTGTGTACGTGTTCAATCTGTTATTCAAGCACGATCTGATATCCAAGCCCGCATTTCTCAGGCTCAACACTCTTGTGTTTCACAAGGATTGATGGATAAGGAATTTCCCTATCACATAACACCTGATCTGGAACTGAAGGACAATGGATCGTATTACTTCATGGACCATTTGTGGGTCCCAAGCCAGGATGATCTTCGTACCTTGCTTATGGATGAAGCCCATAAGTCGCGTTATTCTATTCATCCGGGCTCAGATAAAATGTATAAGGATCTTCGTATTCAGTATTGGTGGCCTGGTATGAAGAAAGACATTGCCTTATACGTATCAAAATGCCTTACTTGTCTGAAGGTTAAGGCTGAACATCAGCATCCTTCTGGTTTATTGGTGCAACCAGAGATCCCAGTTTGGAAGTGGGAAAACATTACTATGGATCTCATTACTAAACTTCCACGCACAAAGAAAGGTCATGATGCCATCTGGGTAGTCGTTGATCGTCTTACTAAGTCAGCGCATTTCTTGCCAATCCGTGAGGATTTTCCTGCTGACAGACTTGCAAAAATCTATGTGGATGAAATTGTAGCTCGACATGGTGTTCCTTTGAACATCATTTCTGACAGAGATGCTCGTTTCACTTCTCATTTTTGGAGAACCATGCAATCTGCTATGGGGACCCAACTTAATCTGAGCACAGCTTATCATCCGCAAACGGATGATCAATCTGAAAGAACAATCCAGACTCTGGAGGATATGCTTAGAGCTTGTGTGATCGACTTTGGTGGTAGTTGTCACACCCTGGCTTTGCGAAAGCGTGGTTAATTTTGGTGTGACTTCTTAATACCATAGCTTAATCATACCAAAGCTATATGAGTTAAAAACATGCAAGATCATCCATTAAGTTTTGAAAACCAAACACAATACCATTGTTTTAACCAACAACCATAACCTTGTCCAACAGACGTTACAACTTGAAACATGACATAAACATGGTTTAAGGACTGTGTCTTGTCCAGGAAAGAGACACATCCCCTAAACCCCGGATGACCTTGGAAACTAGTGCAGCGGAAAACATGCCAGACCGTGCCAGATCTCGTTAATTTCCTGAAATACATGTAAGTTGAAAAATCAACAATAATGTTGAGCGAGTTCATGTGCAAGTGAGTAAGTAAAAACACTTGTAAGTATAAAAGTTCCCTGGTATGTAGCAGTGTAAGAGGACTTGTGATCACCAATGGTTTGCAAGGCCATTAGCATGTTGTGAAATGCAAGTAGGAAGATACAAACCTAGCGTATTTGGCGTTGGGGCACAAAGTCACCACCTGGTCCATTATGCGGGCTCAGGGGTTGGGCTCGCTACACCCAGATAGATCTACCGCTTAAGTCCCTCGGTGTTCTAACTACCCATTCACATGATCTAAAACCTCCTTACGTTAATCATACCGTGTATAATAGTACTTGTAAACAAAGTAACATGTATTTCACCCCCGCAGTTAAGTAAACTGAAAACAGTTAGAGAAAAGGGGGACATGAACTCACAGTGAATGCGCGTCTCTACCAAGTGTCTCCAATACAGTAAGCTGTGCAACGACCTACAAGTGCTAATTCTATTAGACGGACGGCCGTGCCTAAGCTTTATAGTTTAAGTCTTTGGGAAATAGTTAGACAACTATTTCGTGTTTATGTTCTGTATACACTTGGTAGTTATACTTCCTCCCAAGGATGGGGGATACAATACATGTGCGTAAGTTACGTCTTAATAATCGAGTGGTAATATAATTACCGGTGTAACTTATATGTTAATGTGGAAGCGTTCGCAAAGTTTTGGGATCATTAACGCTTGTAAATATTATTTTTACCCTAAAATAATATTTATGTATTTTCACAAAATAATCATAAACAGTGTTGTGACAAAATATATTTATCACGTTAATTTTGTGAAAATTCCACCTCCGAAAATTTAGTAATTAAAGTCATGGCGAAATTTTATGTTTCGAATATATGTCGAAAATAGTGCTAACACTTGTTGTGTAAATAATTCTAAGTGTTAGGTTTTTAGAGAAATTTCGCCAGAGTTTCCTCTGTAACTGGAGGTGGCCAGGCTTTCAAGCGTATCATTTTCTTTTTGAAAACAACCCATGATTATCAACAATCAACCCTTACGTTTTAACACGCGAAACGCTACCCTTGTCGTTTCAGTTTCAATATGTGGAAACTGGACTGTTTTCGGACGACTAAATAAAATACTTAACCCTTTCCAAAAATTCCCAAATTTTTACGGGTCGTCCTAATCGACCCAAAAATGATTGTATAAAAATATCGGGGTCCAGTTTCTTATCAATAATTTATAGAAAATCGTTTACCGAACTGTGATCAGATTTGTCACATTCTGATCACAGTTTATGGAGAAATTCATCAAAAATTCCTCGTATGTCCGTTTATCGAAATTCCAGTTTGAGGGTCACAAATACATCCGTGACCATCTTAGATAAAAGTTTCAGGGGCTGGTTCGGTTCGGGTTTTAAGTTGTGATCGAAAACGCACAGCCCAATTTACTGCAGTAACAAACAGCCTTAGCTGCTGTCACGAAAACAGGTTTTTAAAATAGTAACCGACATCAGAAAAATACGATTCCAGCGCCATTTTCTTCGTTTTTCGAAATGATACGATTTAGGCTTTTGAAATTCTGTTTTTCGAGTTTTTAAAGTCCGTTTACAGCCTGATGAAGGCGGCTGAAACAGTGACTCAGCTTGCTGTTTTGCGGTTTAGATGTTATTAAATCGTGTTATAAGTGTCCGATTAGCGGGTCAAACGAGAAAACAACTTTTGTACACGTTAAAACACTTTTACCCGAGTAAAGCATTTTTACACAAGTTCATGTTTCATGTGTGGTAGAGTTTCACCTTTTAACCCTTGTTTCTTCTAAAAACGAGCTTATGTGAAGATCCATGATCTTACAAAGTCGGGTTAAACGATGATCCGAGCTACCACATCATAGATCGGGCCTCAATAATCACAAATCCCAAATACTACATCTTTTACACAAGTTACAAGCTATTAACCACCATTTTAGTGTTTTTACTAGACTCTTATACTTCAAAATGTATGTTTACGATATTTAACCGACACGAACCCTTTTAACCACCTTAGATATGATCAAAATCAAGTTTTAAGTGTTATACCTCTAGCTCGGGGCTAGGGAAGAATCTTGACGAAAAAGGCGTGGATAAAAGCTAACGAAAGAGGTCCTTCGCGTTCCGTTTGCTCCAAGGCTCCTAATACGTGACCTTTAACGCTTGAATGATCTTGGAATTGCTTGAAGCAAAATCGAAATTGATGTGTGATATAGGGGATGTTTGGCCGTAACTTAGGGAGCAAGAGAGAGAGATGAGGAAGTTGTTGTGAAGTATGAAAGATCTTGTAGGTTAAGGATGGTACTTATAGGTAAACTTAGTGTGATTAACCAATGGTCCTAATGTCACCTAGATATTAGGCAATGTAGATTATTTTAATCAAGTAAGTACTAACCATGTTTCCCCTTAGTTAGGCCGGTTAGGATGGGGGGGGGGGGGGTCTTGGTTCGAAATCAACTAGGTTAGTTAGGGTAGTAATTTGTTAAGTTAAGTAATTAACTTAGTTACTTGTGTGTAGTATGTTACAACGGGTGTTAGGGTAATCAGTGACCCTAACTGGCTCAGAAAAAAAAATGGATAGTGAAAATAATAATATTTTCATGTCCCGGGTAAAGTCCGGTTGTTTGGTTGGATAGTAATCCGTTAAAGCGTTACAAAAGCTTTAAAGTGTCGTTATTGCACTTTTAGTGACACAATTCAATTCCAACACTTTAGAAAGTGTCTAGTAGTATTTTTCCCATATTTTGGCACTTTACTAGTCAGCTAGAAGCTGGATTAATTATTAAAGTGCTGTGTTTTGTACTTAAAGTACGTTTTAGGCACATCCGTTCACTGTAACTTATCCCTAGAGACGCGGTTCTACAATACTTGTATCCCTACACTCACCATTAGTGTAGCAAAATATTTGAGGCTCTTAACAGGCCTTAGAGGCAGTATCTGCCTGATGCTGGTTATATCAGCATGTTCACTGTGTATCCGTTTAGTGCTACTGTGCTTTTTTTTTTTGTGCATCATGTTTGTCACTAGGGTTCAACATGTAAATAATGTAGTGACAGCAAGCAAGTATGATGCAAGTAAGTTCATGTATCAGTATTCAAGTAGCAGTTCATCAGCTAGTTTAAACAAGCACAGTAATTAAGCAGTAATTAATCAGTAATTAAGTTGTACGGATACCTGGTTTAGTGCGGGTTGTCACATTCTCCCCCCGTTAAATAAATTTCGTCCCGAAATTTAAGTTCTGCTCGTAGATGCAGAGTTCTTAGGAAATAAGTGGGGGTATTTCTCTTTCATCCGGTCCTCACGTTCCCAGGTGAATTCAGGACCATGTCTGGCATTCCAACGAACTTTGACGAGTTTGACACTGCTCCGGCGGGTCTTATTAACTTTCCAATCCGTGACCTCGACAGGTTCTTCAACAAAGTGGAGCGTGTCGTCAATATGAATCTCGTCGGTGGGAATGGCAACGTCAACTTGAGTTGGACTTTTCTTTAAATTGGATACATGAAATGTATCGTGAACACCATTCAGTTCCGCAGGTAGGTCCAACTTGTATGCTGCTGTCCCAATTCTTTCCAGAATTCTGAAGGGACCAATGTAGCGCGGATTTAACTTTCCATGCTTTCCAAAGCGTGCCACCCCCTTCCAGGGTGAAACTTTTAATAACACCATGGCGTCACATTCTGATCACAGTTTATGGAGAAATTCATCAAAAATTCCTCGTAAGTCCGTTTATCGAAATTCCAGTTTGAGGGTCACAAATACATCCGTGACTATCTTAGATAAAAGTTTCAGGGGCTGGTTCGGTTCGGGTTTTAAGTTGTGATCGAAAACGCACAGCCCAATTTACTGCAGTAACAAACAGCCTTAGCTGCTGTCACGAAAACAGGTTTTTAAAATAGTAACCGACATCAGAAAAATACGATTCCAGCGCCATTTTCTTCGTTTTTCGAAATGATACGATTTAGGCTTTTGAAATTCTTTTTTTCGAGTTTTTAAAGTCCGTTTACAGCCTGATGAAGGCGGCTGAAACAGTGACTCAGCTTGCTGTTTTGCGGTTTAGATGTTATTAAATCGTGTTATAAGTGTCCGATTAGCGGGTCAAACGAGAAAACAACTTTTGTACACGTTAAAACACTTTTACCCGAGTAAAGCATTTTTACACAAGTTCATGTTTCATGTGTGGTAGAGTTTCACCTTTTAACCCTTGTTTCTTCTAAAAACGAGCTTATGTGAAGATCCATGATCTTACAAAGTCGGGTTAAACGATGATCCGAGCTACCACATCATAGATCGGGCCTCAATAATCACAAATCCCAAATACTACATCTTTTACACAAGTTACAAGCTATTAACCACCATTTTAGTGTTTTTACTAGACTCTTATACTTCAAAATGTATGTTTACGATATTTAACCGACACGAACCCTTTTAACCACCTTAGATATGATCAAAATCAAGTTTTAAGTGTTATACCTCTAGCTCGGGGCTAGGGAAGAATCTTGACGAAAAAGGCGTGGATAAAAGCTAACGAAAGAGGTCCTTCGCGTTCCGTTTGCTCCAAGGCTCCTAATACGTGACCTTTAACGCTTGAATGATCTTGGAATTGCTTGAAGCAAAATCGAAATTGATGTGTGATATAGGGGATGTTTGGCCGTAACTTAGGGAGCAAGAGAGAGAGATGAGGAAGTTGTTGTGAAGTATGAAAGATCTTGTAGGTTAAGGATGGTACTTATAGGTAAACTTAGTGTGATTAACCAATGGTCCTAATGTCACCTAGATATTAGGCAATGTAGATTATTTTAATCAAGTAAGTACTAACCATGTTTCCCCTTAGTTAGGCCGGTTAGGATGGGGGGGGGGGGGGTCTTGGTTCGAAATCAACTAGGTTAGTTAGGGTAGTAATTTGTTAAGTTAAGTAATTAACTTAGTTACTTGTGTGTAGTATGTTACAACGGGTGTTAGGGTAATCAGTGACCCTAACTGGCTCAGAAAAAAAAATGGATAGTGAAAATAATAATATTTTCATGTCCCGGGTAAAGTCCGGTTGTTTGGTTGGATAGTAATCCGTTAAAGCGTTACAAAAGCTTTAAAGTGTCGTTATTGCACTTTTAGTGACACAATTCAATTCCAACACTTTAGAAAGTGTCTAGTAGTATTTTTCCCATATTTTGGCACTTTACTAGTCAGCTAGAAGCTGGATTAATTATTAAAGTGCTGTGTTTTGTACTTAAAGTACGTTTTAGGCACATCCGTTCACTGTAACTTATCCCTAGAGACGCGGTTCTACAATACTTGTATCCCTACACTCACCATTAGTGTAGCAAAATATTTGAGGCTCTTAACAGGCCTTAGAGGCAGTATCTGCCTGATGCTGGTTATATCAGCATGTTCACTGTGTATCCGTTTAGTGCTACTGTGCTTTTTTTTTTTTTTTGTGCATCATGTTTGTCACTAGGGTTCAGCATGTAAATAATGTAGTGACAGCAAGCAAGTATGATGCAAGTAAGTTCATGTATCAGTATTCAAGTAGCAGTTCATCAGCTAGTTTAAACAAGCACAGTAATTAAGCAGTAATTAATCAGTAATTAAGTTGTACGGATACCTGGTTTAGTGCGGGTTGTCACATTCTCCCCCCGTTAAATAAATTTCGTCCCGAAATTTAAGTTCTGCTCGTAGATGCAGAGTTCTTAGGAAATAAGTGGGGGTATTTCTCTTTCATCCGGTCCTCACGTTCCCAGGTGAATTCAGGACCATGTCTGGCATTCCAACGAACTTTGACGAGTTTGACACTGCTCCGGCGGGTCTTATTAACTTTCCAATCCGTGACCTCGACAGGTTCTTCAACAAAGTGGAGCGTGTCGTCAATATGAATCTCGTCGGTGGGAATGGCAACGTCAACTTGAGTTGGACTTTTCTTTAAATTGGATACATGAAATGTATCGTGAACACCATTCAGTTCCGCAGGTAGGTCCAACTTGTATGCTGCTGTCCCAATTCTTTCCAGAATTCTGAAGGGACCAATGTAGCGCGGATTTAACTTTCCATGCTTTCCAAAGCGTGCCACCCCCTTCCAGGGTGAAACTTTTAATAACACCATTTCTCCGACTTGGAAGTCCACATGCTTCCGGTTTGGATCCGCGTAGGCCTTTTGCCTGTGGCGAGCAGCTTCGATGCGTTTAAGAATTTGTGCGATCTTGTCTGTCGTCTCTTGGACGATTTCGGGACCAGCAAGCTGCCTATCACCTGCGTCAGACCAACATAGTGGTGATCGGCACTTGCGTCCGTATAGGGCCTCAAATGGCGCGACACCAATACTGGTGTGGTAGCTGTTGTTGTACGAAAATTCGACCAAAGGTAAGTGTTTATCCCAGCTACCGCCCAAATCCATAACACATGCCCTCAGCATGTCTTCCAAAGTTTGTATCGTTCGCTCGCTCTGGCCATCAGTTTGCGGATGAAACGTAGTGCTCAGATTCAATTGTGAGCCAAAGGCTTCTTGGAAAGATTGCCATATTCTTGACACAAACCTTCCGTCTCTATCAGAGATGATTGAGAGAGGTACTTCATGGCGTGCGACAATCTCTCTCATGTATATTTCCGCAAGTTTACTAGTACTGTCTTTCTCCTTGATCGGCAGAAAGTGTGCGGACTTTGTTAGGCGGTCAACAATCACCCAAATCATATCATGGCCTCTTGGCGTTCTTGGCAGTTTTGTAATAAAATCCATGGAGATTTGTTCCCATTTCCACTTGGGAATCTCCGGTTGTTGCAGAAGTCCCGAAGGCTTCTGGTATTCCGCCTTGACCTTAGCGCACGTTAAACATTTGCTCACATAAACAGCAACATCGCCTTTCGTCCTAGGCCACCAATAATAATCTTTGAGATCTTGGTACATCTTATCCGCTCCAGGATGGATAGAGTACCGCGATTTGTGAGCTTCGTCAAAAATAACTTCCCTTAATCCACCAAACAGAGGAACCCAAATCCTTTTCTCAAAACATAACGTTCCTTCCTCGTTTGGTACCAAAAGCTTCTCCATTCCACGGAGATATCCTTCCTCAAGGTTTCCCTCCTTGAGAGCTTCCTTTTGTGCAGCACGAATGCGCGAGGAAAGATCGGTTCGTATGATCATTTCCAAAGCTCTAACCCTTATGGGCTTGATTCTTTCTTTACGACTTAGGGCATCGGCGACTACATTCGCCTTCCCTGGATGATACTTTATCTCGCAGTCGTAGTCGTTTAGCAACTCAACCCATCGTTTTTGCCTCGTATTCAACTCCTTCTGGTTGAATATATGCTGTAGGCTTTTGTGATCTGTGAAGATTGTGCACTTCGTACCATACAGGTAGTGTCTCCAGATCTTTAGTGCAAAAACCACTGCGCCGAGCTCCAAATCATGTGTGGTATAGTTCTTTTTCGTGCACTTTCAACTGACGCGATGCGTAAGCAATAACCTTCTGGCGTTGCATCAACACGCAACCCAATCCTTGGCGCGATGCGTCGCAGTATACCACAAGGTCATCAGTACCTTCCGGTAGAGCTAAGATTGGCGCATTGCAGAGCTTATCTTTCTGGGTGAGGAGTGTCAACGGTTGAGCGATTTTCGAAAAAATCCTCGATGAACCTTCGATAGTGGCCGGCCAAACCCAAGAATTGTCGAATCTCGGTTGGCGTTGTAGGCGTTTCCCAATTTCTGATCGCCTCGATCTTTGTGGGATCAACATGGATTCCATTTCCATTAACCACATGTCCAAGAAACTGGACTTCACGTAGCCAAAACTAGCACTTAGAGAACTTGGCATACAACTGTTCCTTCTTTAGCAGCTCCAATACAGCTCTTAGATGCTGTTCGTGGTCAGCCTTTGTCCTTGAATAAATCAAGATGTCGTCGATAAACACAATCACGAACTTGCCCAAGTATGGCTTGCAACTCTATTCATCAAGTCTATAAAGACTGCAGGTGCGTTTGTCAGACCAAACGGCATAACGAGGAACTCGTAGTGTCCATAACGAGTTCGGAAGGCTGTTTTCGGGATACTCTCCTCTTGTATCCTTAACTGATGGTATCCAGATCGTAAGTTGATCTTTGAATAATAGCTTGAGCCTTGCAGTTGATCAAACAGATCATTGATTCTTGGCAGAGGGTATCTATTCTTAATCGTCAGCTTGTTCAATTCTCTGTAGTTGATGTTTATTTGAAAATCATCATCCTTCCTTTTGACGAGTAGAAATGGGGTTACCCCAAAAGGAAATTTTGGTCTGTTATCTTCCTTCTCTAACCATTGCCAACACTTCTCTGTCAATCCTTGCATCTTCGAAAATGTAAGTTGCTATGATGCATCGACTACGGGTGCCGTGCCCGGAATTAAATCGACGCGGGATTCGACTAATCGTGAGGAGATGATTTCGGCAAGTCTTCAGGGAAGACTTCAGGGTATTCTCCAATCACAAGGATATCTTCGAGTTTTGGTTCTTCGACTTCCTTTTCCATAATATGAGCCAAGAATGTAACACATCCTTTGTGCGAGAATTTTTGGGTTTTCTTAGTCTGATAATCCGTAGGAGCGTATCCTGCTCCATGAGTCACGATCATTTCTTCGTTCATTGTCGGGGCGCGGATGACAATCTCCGCATGGTTGTTTGTCAACCAGTCCATCCCAATCATCACGTTGAAACTTCCAAACTCAACTGGCAATAGATCTAGCGTAAACTTACGCTCTCCGGGTTCTATCGTGCCGATTCCAGTTACTGCGTTGGCTTCCACTAGCTTCCCCTAAGCTAGTTCTAATGGGTACTGGAATAACTACTCACTCACTACGTAAACCAATTATGTCCTTGAATACTAGAATTGTGAATCGTAAAATTTGCAACAGTAGTTGGCATTACAGACGCATAATATTGAGTACTGTGGGACGTACCGCTATCCATGTTTGGATCTCTGGCGTGCCTCCCTAGCTCCGATGGGGAGCTTTCATCCTTGCGCCTGATTGCTTTTCGGGCAATATCTTCTGAAATGCTTTTTGCTCCCACAGTTTAAACATCCTCGAGCACGCTTCTGTTTATCACTCATTCTGTCTTGACAATTATCATTGTCGTTGTCCCCTTCGTGATTCTCACTACCGTCTTGGCCCCCATTACTAAGTTCAGTATTTTGCCAACAAGTTTCCTTGACATGTCCCACCTTGCCACAGTTACCACAATTTCCATATTTGCATCGCCCGATATGATAACGTAAACAATTGTCGCACTTAGGTAGGATACCCTTGTAATCTTTTCCCTTTTTGGTCTTCTTCTTGTTACTTACCCGAGTAACCATCTTGAAATTTGCAAGCTTCCTCTTGTTATCCCCAGATGCCTTTATAGCAGTCTCCTTTTTCTCCTCCGCAGGGGAAAATTTTCCTTGTCTAACTGCTTCTTCCGTGAGTGCTATGCTTATGTTGATAGCCTCGGTGATCGTTGAGGGTTTTGATGCTGTTACCAGGCTTAGAATCTGAGGTGCCAATCCCCTTATGAACTGTTCAATTCTTTTAAACTCTGGTGTCCCCAGGAGTATGGCAACTTGTGATAATTCGTTAAACCTCTGCACATACTCTGCTATTTCTGGTCCTTTCATTTTCAAGTCCCACAGTTCTGTTTCCAATTTCTGGACTTCTGCCCTCGAGCAATATCTTTCACGCATCAGATTTTTCAGTTCGTCCCACGTCATAGCATACGCAGCAGTCTCGCCCGTCGTCCGAATTTGATGGTTCCACCATGACAGAGCCTCATCCACCAATAGTCCAGTTATATACTTGACTTGATGTTCGTGGTCACACTTGCTCAATCGTAAAACAGAATCTGTCTTTTCAACCCAGCGTACGAAGGCTAAGGCACCCCCGGTGCCGTCGAACTCTCGAGGTTTGTGGTCTAAGAACTGCTTGTAGGTGCAGCCGTTGGGTGGGTTATTTCCTGAGGTACCTCCGTTGCGCTCGGAGTGATGGGCCTCGTATTGTGCGATGACTGCAGTAATGATTCCCTGAAGTTCCACCTCGTTGGTGGGTATGCGTACACCCCGTTTTGGAGGCATTTCCTAAAAGATGTTTCACGTAGGTTAGGTCATCGCAACCAAAATGCACGTATGCATTAACAATATCAACACATAACATCTCATGCTATCAATAATTCATCCACATAACACCTCATGTTATAAATAAATTAGCCTCTGCAATGGTCGAGGCTTCGAGGTAGTAATCATACCCCTGATCTGGGGTGCAAGTGTCCAAGTGAATCGTTCAATCCTTTTGAACTCCGGTTTGACTAAGTAGGGGGGGGCGACCCTAGATAAGTCGTGCGATCGCTGGACAAGTTCAGGAATTTCTGGTTCGTCCATTTTCAAATTCCTGAACTCTACCCCAAGTTTCTAAATTCCAGTCCTATAACAACATTTCTTCTCAATCGTTTCCTTGAGCTCGTCCCAGCTCAGTGCATAAGTAGCATCTGTGCCAAGGGTCTGAACCTGGAGGTTCCATTAAGAGAGTGTGCCATCTAGAAATATCCCCGAGATGTAGGTAACACTCGGTTGGGGCGGTCAATTACTCATCCTTAGAATGGGGTTGGTCTTTTTGGACCAACGAACAAATGCAACGGTGCCTCCTGTTTTATCAAAGTTCAAAGGCTTGCAGTTCAGGAACTGTTTATAGGTGCAGCCAGTTGGAGGGTTATTTCCAGTAATACCATCGTTGTGCTTAGAGCGGAGGGCTTCAGGTCGTGCATTTGCCTGTGAGATGCGTTCTTGCAGCTCGGCTTCTGTCCTTGACAACGTACTGGTGTTCGTGTCACGTCCGGGTGACATTCCGTCTTGTCGGAATAATGCGGGCTAGACAACGTGTCAATTGTCTTATGAGATACATAGCACCATAAGCCATCATGAAATCGCCCAATTTTACACGTAAATATACTCACTGTATGAGTGGGGAAGTAAATTCCCGAGCCTTCACATAGGCTGGCCAATTTGGCTTGTTGCTTGTAAGAGAATAAACTCGAGGCTACATCGCCTAGGTCATTCGTGTTTAAGTTATGTCCTGCTGCATTGGTTATCATTAGCTTGACCTGCAGAGTCCACCAGGATTCCTGTGCACTACAAATCGTTATTACGTGGGCCCCCGTAATAATAAATTGTCTTGCACAGTTACTCCAAATTTTCTCTCATCCAAGCAGATGATCATTCAAGGAGCAACAGCAGGTGCATCGGCATGAACAGGGTCATGCTCCAATGCGGGGTCAGGAGCAACGCCTGGCTCAGGGGCCACGGCTAGCTCCGAATCGAAACTCCATCTCAAAATCAGCTGGGTCAACAATCACAGGGGTTACAGGATCCCCCAAGGGCTGGTCTAAGTGCATGAACTCAATGTCATGGTCTGGATCAACACCAGGCGGAAAAACAGAATTGTCCTCAATATCGCGATCAAACTCAAAACTGTGTGCGGGATCCGGTGCAGCTGATGATGCCATATCAAGGTCGGCGTCGCGTAAATGGTGCTGCATTCCCTGTATGTGCGAAGATGCGGGTGTCAGAAACTCAAATGAGTCTGGGATAGGGGAATGGTCATGAGTTTCCCCTATAGGAGCGTCCGCATGCAGTAGTCTAATACCAGCAGTAATAGGGCCTTGCCCTCAAGTGGGTCCTCCTCTTAATAGTTTGACAGCGTCTTCAGAGACAACGTCGGGGGGCATATCAACTACGGGATAAGCGGCAAGGGGCACAGGAGCAGGGATCACCGCCAGTGGTAAATTCCAAACAAGATGGCCATCAGTAGGCTCTGCTACGACTTCAGGCAGTGCACAAAGGGCTGAAAGTCGTCATTGTCTGTGCCGGTAGTATCAGAAATGCACACCTCGTGCCCTGTTGAACTATGTCGTCTGATACTATGGTCATGGGGTCCGTAGTGCCCATCTTTCTAGTACTTGATGAAAGCATAACGTTTGTAACACATATACGTATAATAATCAATCATATAATCAGTTAATCACATAGTCACCAAGTAAGGTATCACATACTTCTCCTAGTCTTACTAGCCAATTTCATCCAGTCTACAAGACTACTCCGTCCTTCACTTAAACCAAACCTCGATCCTCCAGATCGATCCTATAACAAACCAACGTGCTCAACTACCTTGATCATCTCGATCCTCCAGATCGATCCTCAGCCCTCCAAGCTGAGCCTATAATTAGTAAAATGGGCTCAACATTTGTTTGTAAAAAGTTGTGGATCTGGACTTAAGTGGTATGCAGAAAAATGTTTTCGTGAGAGCCCTAGTGATCATAGTCTAGACTCGAGAAAGAATCCTAGTTCGCTATGATCAGAGCTCTGATACCAAGCTGTCACACCCTGGCTTTGCGGAAGCGTGGTTAATTTTGGTGTGACTTCTTAATACCATAGCTTAATCATACCAAAGCTATATGAGTTAAAAACATGCAAGATCATCCATTAAGTTTTGAAAACCAAACACAATACCATTGTTTTAACCAACAACCATAACCTTGTCCAACAGACGTTACAACTTGAAACATGACATAAACATGGTTTAAGGACTGTGTCTTGTCCAGGAAAGAGACACATCCCCTAAACCCCGGATGACCTTGGAAACTAGTGCAGCGGAAAACATGCCAGACCGTGCCAGATCTCGTTAATTTCCTGAAATACATGTAAGTTGAAAAATCAACAATAATGTTGAGCGAGTTCATGTGCAAGTGAGTAAGTAAAAACACTTGTAAGTATAAAAGTTCCCTGGTATGTAGCAGTGTAAGAGGACTTGTGATCACCAATGGTTTGCAAGGCCATTAGCATGTTGTGAAATGCAAGTAGGAAGATACAAACCTAGCGTATTTGGCGTTGGGGCACAAAGTCACCACCTGGTCCATTATGCGGGCTCAGGGGTTGGGCTCGCTACACCCAGATAGATCTACCGCTTAAGTCCCTCGGTGTTCTAACTACCCATTCACATGATCTAAAACCTCCTTACGTTAATCATACCGTGTATAATAGTACTTGTAAACAAAGTAACATGTATTTCACCCCCGCAGTTAAGTAAACTGAAAACAGTTAGAGAAAAGGGGGACATGAACTCACAGTGAATGCGCGTCTCTACCAAGTGTCTCCAATACAGTAAGCTGTGCAACGACCTACAAGTGCTAATTCTATTAGACGGACGGCCGTGCCTAAGCTTTATAGTTTAAGTCTTTGGGAAATAGTTAGACAACTATTTCGTGTTTATGTTCTGTATACACTTGGTAGTTATACTTCCTCCCAAGGATGGGGGATACAATACATGTGCGTAAGTTACGTCTTAATAATCGAGTGGTAATATAATTACCGGTGTAACTTATATGTTAATGTGGAAGCGTTCGCAAAGTTTTGGGATCATTAACGCTTGTAAATATTATTTTTACCCTAAAATAATATTTATGTATTTTCACAAAATAATCATAAACAGTGTTGTGACAAAATATATTTATCACGTTAATTTTGTGAAAATTCCACCTCCGAAAATTTAGTAATTAAAGTCATGGCGAAATTTTATGTTTCGAATATATGTCGAAAATAGTGCTAACACTTGTTGTGTAAATAATTCTAAGTGTTAGGTTTTTAGAGAAATTTCGCCAGAGTTTCCTCTGTAACTGGAGGTGGCCACGCTTTCAAGCGTATCATTTTCTTTTTGAAAACAACCCATGATTATCAACAATCAACCCTTACATTTTAACACGCGAAACGCTACCCTTGTCGTTTCAGTTTCAATATGTGGAAACTGGACTGTTTTCGGACGACTAAATAAAATACTTAACCCTTTCCAAAAATTCCCAAATTTTTACGGGTCGTCCTAATCGACCCAAAAATGATTGTATAAAAATATCGGGGTCCAGTTTCTTATCAATAATTTATAGAAAATCGTTTACCGAACTGTGATCAGATTTGTCACATTCTGATCACAGTTTATGGAGAAATTCATCAAAAATTCCTCGTATGTCCGTTTATCGAAATTCCAGTTTGAGGGTCACAAATACATCCGTGACCATCTTAGATAAAAGTTTCAGGGGCTGGTTCGGTTCGGGTTTTAAGTTGTGATCGAAAACGCACAGCCCAATTTACTGCAGTAACAAACAGCCTTAGCTGCTGTCACGAAAACAGGTTTTTAAAATAGTAACCGACATCAGAAAAATACGATTCCAGCGCCATTTTCTTCGTTTTTCGAAATGATACGATTTAGGCTTTTGAAATTCTGTTTTTCGAGTTTTTAAAGTCCGTTTACAGCCTGATGAAGGCGGCTGAAACAGTGACTCAGCTTGCTGTTTTGCGGTTTAGATGTTATTAAATCGTGTTATAAGTGTCCGATTAGCGGGTCAAACGAGAAAACAACTTTTGTACACGTTAAAACACTTTTACCCGAGTAAAGCATTTTTACACAAGTTCATGTTTCATGTGTGGTAGAGTTTCACCTTTTAACCCTTGTTTCTTCTAAAAACGAGCTTATGTGAAGATCCATGATCTTACAAAGTCGGGTTAAACGATGATCCGAGCTACCACATCATAGATCGGGCCTCAATAATCACAAATCCCAAATACTACATCTTTTACACAAGTTACAAGCTATTAACCACCATTTTAGTGTTTTTACTAGACTCTTATACTTCAAAATGTATGTTTACGATATTTAACCGACACGAACCCTTTTAACCACCTTAGATATGATCAAAATCAAGTTTTAAGTGTTATACCTCTAGCTCGGGGCTAGGGAAGAATCTTGACGAAAAAGGCGTGGATAAAAGCTAACGAAAGAGGTCCTTCGCGTTCCGTTTGCTCCAAGGCTCCTAATACGTGACCTTTAACGCTTGAATGATCTTGGAATTGCTTGAAGCAAAATCGAAATTGATGTGTGATATAGGGGATGTTTGGCCGTAACTTAGGGAGCAAGAGAGAGAGATGAGGAAGTTGTTGTGAAGTATGAAAGATCTTGTAGGTTAAGGATGGTACTTATAGGTAAACTTAGTGTGATTAACCAATGGTCCTAATGTCACCTAGATATTAGGCAATGTAGATTATTTTAATCAAGTAAGTACTAACCATGTTTCCCCTTAGTTAGGCCGGTTAGGATGGGGGGGGGGTCTTGGTTCGAAATCAACTAGGTTAGTTAGGGTAGTAATTTGTTAAGTTAAGTAATTAACTTAGTTACTTGTGTGTAGTATGTTACAACGGGTGTTAGGGTAATCAGTGACCCTAACTGGCTCAGAAAAAAAAATGGATAGTGAAAATAATAATATTTTCATGTCCCGGGTAAAGTCCGGTTGTTTGGTTGGATAGTAATCCGTTAAAGCGTTACAAAAGCTTTAAAGTGTCGTTATTGCACTTTTAGTGACACAATTCAATTCCAACACTTTAGAAAGTGTCTAGTAGTATTTTTCCCATATTTTGGCACTTTACTAGTCAGCTAGAAGCTGGATTAATTATTAAAGTGCTGTGTTTTGTACTTAAAGTACGTTTTAGGCACATCCGTTCACTGTAACTTATCCCTAGAGACGCGGTTCTACAATACTTGTATCCCTACACTCACCATTAGTGTAGCAAAATATTTGAGGCTCTTAACAGGCCTTAGAGGCAGTATCTGCCTGATGCTGGTTATATCAGCATGTTCACTGTGTATCCGTTTAGTGCTACTGTGCTTTTTTTTTTTTGTGCATCATGTTTGTCACTAGGGTTCAGCATGTAAATAATGTAGTGACAGCAAGCAAGTATGATGCAAGTAAGTTCATGTATCAGTATTCAAGTAGCAGTTCATCAGCTAGTTTAAACAAGCACAGTAATTAAGCAGTAATTAATCAGTAATTAAGTTGTACGGATACCTGGTTTAGTGCGGGTTGTCACAGTAGTTGGGATTCACATCTTCTGTTAATTGAATTCTCCTACAACAACAGTTATCACACCAGCATCAAAATGGCTCATTTCGAGGCTCTCTATGGTCGAAAATGTCGTTCACCAGTCTGCTGGAATGAGATCGGCGAGGCTCAACTTACTGGACCTGCCCTCATTTTAGAGACAACTGACAAGGTTAAGAAAGTTCGTGATAACCTTCAGACAGCTAGAAGCCGTCAGAAGAGTTACGCGGATCCAAAACGCAAGCCCTTGGAATTTCAAGTCGGTGATCGAGTATTACTTAAGGTATCACCTTGGAAAGGTGTGATCAGATTTGGAAAGAAAGGAAAACTTGCACCTAGATACGTTGGACCATTCAAGATCGTCGAAAGAATCGGTAAGGTAGCCTACAGACTTGAGTTACCTCCTGAACTTGGAAATGTTCATCCAACTTTTCACGTGTCCAATCTCAAGAGGCGTTTAGCTGATGAGAACCTCCACATACCGCTTGACGAAATTCGTGTTGGCAAAACACTGAAATTTGTCGAGAAACCTGTGGAAATCATGGAACGTGAAGTCAAGTGGCTTAAACGCAAGCGCATTCCTTTGGTCAAAGTTCGCTGGGAAGCTAAACGTGGACCCGAGTTTACTTGGGAACGCGAAGATCAAATGAAGGCGAAATATCCGCATCTTTTCCCACGAGTTTCCTCTAAATAAATTTCGGGACGAAATTTCCACAAGTAGGGGAGACTGTAACATCTGTGCTTATAATCATTATGAACAGTTATATTATCAATAAAACAATTTTATTTGATCCAAATGTTTGTTTGGTTGTGTTTTACATTTTTCATGTTTTGACTTTTATTCAATTTCAAACTCTATATCACTTTCTAGAGAGTTATACGCAAACTGGTGCGTAAACGTAGCCAGTTTAATGCGACAAATACTCCGGAACATCAACATATACTTAACATACCTTAAATAACCCTTATATAAGTTAGAAATAAGTTTTGAAGGCTTTGGTATGGCAAAAACAAGTTAATTCGCTTACAGGGACTAAACTTGACAAACTACGAAAGTATGCCAATTTGAACTGTAACGAACATTCCGGAACATGACCATAAGTTAAACACACCTTAAATATCCTTTATATAGCTTAGAAATAGGCTTTGAGGGGTTCGGTTTGCTAAAATAAACTTTTGGGTCATTCAGGGACTAAAAGTGTCAAAAAGTGCACAAGTTTGCACTTTTGCGCATAACTCACGTTCTGAATACATCCGGACATCCAAAAATTTATATAAGCACTAAAATATTTTATTTTAGTGTTTGGCATAAGAAAAATCCATTCGTCACGCCATTTGGATCATTTTTCGCGCTTATGCGCATTCCGTCGTAATTAACCGAACAACGTAACCGTACGGCTAAACGAACCGACACCCGAGATATTTTTGAACACATTTTAAGTTCCCTATACTTTAACTTCATTTTAGATCTTTGAAATGGGGTTAACGGGGCTTAAACGTGTCAAAAAAAAAACGCATCGAAAGCCAAGTTTTGAGGTTGCAGGGACTGAAACTGTAAATCTGCCAAACTAAGTCCTTAAGTAGGGGCCAGATGCAGCAAAACGTTTTTTTTTTCAGCTTTTAACAGCCCTTAACACTCTCCAAAGGCCAAGTGCCAAGTGTCAAACTCTTATGGTGGATGGCAAATGAGTTACCACAACTTTCCAACAAGTGTACGGCTTAGATCGTGCCCCCTTTTCCAAGAAATGATCCTAACGGTGAACCGAAAACTATAAATACCCACCTCCACCCTTCACTTTTCCTCACAAGAATATGATCTTATGTGCTCTAAGTTGAAACCTTTGTTTCATACCTGAACTATTTTGATCTAGATTAGCATTCGGGGACCCTTTGTAAGTGTTCCTTCGTTCTTTTATTGCTTTTCGAGTCCGAAAGTCAAACTTTGTTTGACTTTCTGCATTGACCAGTTTATGGTCAATGCGAAGTTCGTTTGAACTTCGCAACGTGATTGTAATCACGATGGTTATAGTCCCTTGTGACTATGCCTAATGATTACCACGTTGTCTAGGGTCGTAAGGGTAAGCGATCTAATAAATCGCTTATACCTTCGAACCCGACCCATTTGGTCGATCATTAGGATCCGACCAAATACATTAGGTGACCATAGTATATAGGGAATAACCTTCCGAGGTTATACCTTATGGTCGCTTCGTTTAAGTAGTTGTATGATAGGTAGTTTATATGCCTTAGGTAAATTACCAAAATACCCCTTTGATACCAAAATTCGTTTTAAACATATGTAAAATAACTTTTGTCATCTAAACTGATTTGACAACCATATTAGACATGTTAAGGCATATTTTACTTGTCATAGGACTAGTTAGGCGTTCCGAACGCGTTTTACGCGAACGGCGCGTTAAAGTAGCATAAGCTACCTAAACGGGTCGTAATGGGTCACAAACACTTAGGTTAAGTTTCGTTTTAGTATGTGGGCTTTGTTAAACCATATTACACGAGTCTCCATACTCGTTTGGTTTACGAACCCTCATTCTATCCGATCCTCCGATAAAGGTCCGGTTTATTAACATAGTTACCTATATTAGGTGCCGTTTGATTCCGTGATCCCTAGCATTGCTTGGTGGTTATCTTAGGACTTCTGAGCAATCTCAAGTGAGTACATAGACCCCTCTTTTACTGTTTTCCAAACTGTTTTGGGGTGAAACACATGTGCCTACTTGTTACTTTCATGCTTTCCATGTTTTCACATCATATACATGCTATGTTCGTTAGTACATTATAGTACATGATTGCATTACATTACATGCTATGTATGCCCATTGTGTGCATACTTAGTACATCGTTTTCCATTACATGCTATGTATGCCCATTGTGTGCATACTTAGTACATCGTTTTACATTACATGCTATGTATGCCCATTGTGTCACACCCTGGCTTTGCGGAAGCGTGGTAAATTTTTGGTGTGACTTCTTAATACCATAGCTTAACCATAACAAGCTAAATGAATTAAAAACCATGCAAGTCATCCATTAAGTTTTGAAAACAAAATACAGTACCATTGTTTTAACCAACAACCATAACCTTGTTCAACAACATCACAAACTAAAACATAACATAAACGTGGTTTAAGGACTGTGTCTTGTCCAGGAAAGAGACACATCCCCTAAACCCTGATGACTCCATGACAAGTGCAGCGGAAAACGTTCCATACCGTGCCAGATCCGTTTAATTTCCTGAAATACATGTGAGTTGAAAAATCAACAATAATGTTGAGCGAGTTCATGTGCAAGTGAGTAAGTAAAACACTTGTAAGTATAAAAGTTTCCTGGTATGTAGCAGTGTAAGAGGACTTGTGATCACCAATGGTTTGCAAGGCCATTAGCATGTTGTGAAATGCAAGTAGGAAGACTCAAACCTAGCGGATTTATGCGTTGGGCACAAAGTCACCCCGAGGTCCGTTCCGTTTGGCCTGGGGCTGGGCTCGCTACACCCAGATAGATCTACCGCTCCTGTCCCTCGGTCCTACCCTGAGGATTAATAGCCTCAAGTTTCCGCCTACCCATTCACATGATCTAAAACCTCCTTACGTTATCATACCGTGTATAAAAGTACTTGTAAACAAAGTAACATGTATTTCACCCCCGCAGTTAAGAAAACTGAAAACAGTTAGAGAAAAGGGGGACATGAACTCACAGTGAATGCGCGTCTCTACCAAGTGTCTCCAATACAGTAAGCTGTGCAACGACCTACAAGTGCTAATTCTATTAGACGGACGGCCGTGCTTTAGCTTTATAGTTTATGTCGTTGGGAAATAGTTAGACAACTATTTCGTGTTTATGTTCCGGGTAAAGTCCGGTTGTTCGGTTGGATAGTAATCCGTTAAAGTGTTACAAAAGACTTTAAAGTGTCGTTATTATTATTTTAGTGACACAATTCAATTCCAACACTTTTAGAAACTGTCAAGTGTTATTTTCTCATGTTCTGGCACTTTATTAGTCAGCTAGAAGCTGGTTTAATTTTTAAAGTGCTGTGTTTGGTACTTAAAGTACGTTCTTGGCACATCCGAATCAGTGTATCTTATCCCTAGAGACGCGGTAACACAACCCTTATATCCTACACTCACTACCAGTGTAGCCAAAATATATGAGGCTCTTAACAGGCCTTAGAGGCAGTGTCTGCCTGATGCTGGTCATATCAGCATGTTTGCCGTGTATCCATTTAGTGCTACTGTGCTTTTTGTGCATCATGTTTGTCACTAAGGTGCCGTATGTAAGTAATGTAGTGACAGCAAATAAAGTATGATGCAAGTAAGTGCATGTATCATTATGCAGGTAGCAGTTTATCAGCTAGTTTCAATCAAGCACAGTAATTAAGCAGTAATTAATCATTAATTAAGTTGTACGGATACCTGGTTTAGTGCGGGTTGTCACATTCTCCCCCCGTTAAATAAATTTCGTCCCGAAATTTACGTTCTGCTTGTAGAAGCAGGGTTCTTAGGAAATAAGTGGGGGTATTTCTCTTTCATCCGGTCCTCACGTTCCCATGTGAATTCAAGACCATGTCTGGCATTCCAACGAACCTTGACGAGTTTGACACTGCTCCGGCGGGTCTTGTTAACTTTCCAATCCGTGACCTCAACAGGTTCTTCAACGAAGTGGAGCGTGTCGTCAATATGAATCTCGTCGATAGGAATGGCAACGTCAACTTGAGTTGGACTTTTCTTTAAATTGGATACATGAAATGTATCGTGAACACCATTCAGTTCAGCAGGTAGGTCCAACTTGTATGCTACTGTCCCAATTCTTTCCAGAATTCTGAAGGGACCAATGTAGCGCGGATTTAACTTTCCACGCTTTCCAAAGCGCGCCACCCCTTTCCAGGGTGATACCTTCAGTAAAACCATTTCTCCGACTTGGAAGTCCACGTGCTTCCGGTTTGGATCCGCGTAGGCCTTTTGCCTGTGGCGAGCGGCTTCGATGCGTTTAAGAATTTGCGCGATCTTATCTGTCGTCTCTTGGACGATCTCGGGACCAGCAAGCTGCCTATCACCCGCGTCGGACCAACATAGGGGTGATCGGCACTTGCGTCCGTATAGGGCCTCAAATGGCGCGACACCAATACTGGTGTGGTAGCTGTTGTTGTATGAAAATTCGACCAAAGGTAAGTGTTTATCCCAGCTACCGCCTAAATCCATAACACATGCCCTCAGCATGTCTTCCAACGTTTGTATTGTTCGCTCGCTCTGGCCGTCTGTTTGCGGATGGAACGCAGTGCTCAGATTCAATTGTGAGCCAAAAGATTCTTGGAAAGATTGCCATATTCTTGACACAAATCTTCCGTCTCTATCAGAGATGATCGAGAGAGGTACTCCATGACGTGCTACGATCTCTCTCATGTAAATTTCCGCAAGTTTACTAGTACTGTCTTTCTCCTTGATTGGCAGAAAGTGTGCGGACTTTGTTAGGCGGTCACCAATCACCCAAATCATATCATTGCCTCTTGGCGTTCTTGGCAGTTTTGTAACAAAATCCATTGAGATTTGTTCCCATTTCCACTTGGGAATCTCAGGTTGTTGCAGAAGTCCCGAAGGCTTCTGGTATTCTGCCTTGACCTTAGCGCACGTTAAACATTTGCTCACGTAAACAGCAACGTCGCCTTTCATCCTAGGCCACCAATAGTAATCCTTAAGATCTTGATACATCTTATCCGATCCAGGGTGGATAGAGTACCGTGACTTGTGCGCTTCGTCGAAAATAACTTCCCTTAATCCGCCAAACAGAGGAACCCAAATCCTTTTCTCAAAACATAACGTCCCTTCCTCGTTTGGTACCAAAAGCTTCTCCATTCCACGGAGATATTCTTCCTCAAGATTTCCCTCCTTGAGAGCTTCCTTTTGTGCAGCGCGAATGCGCAAGGAAAGATCGGTTCGTATAATCATTTCCCAAGCTCTAACCCTTATGGGCTTGATTCTTTCTTTACGACTTAGGGCATCGGCAACTACATTCGCCTTCCCTGGGTGATACTTTATCTCGCAGTCGTAGTCGTTTAACAATTCAACCCAACGTCTTTGCCTCATATTCAGCTCTTTCTGGTTGAATATATGCTGTAAGCTCTTGTGATCTGTGAAGATTGTGCATTTCGTACCGTACAAGTAGTGTCTCCAGATCTTTAAAGCGAAAACCACTGCGCCAAGCTCTAAATCGTGGGTGGTATAGTTCTTTTCGTGCACCTTCAGTTGGCGTGATGCATAAGCAATGACCTTTTGGCGTTGCATCAACACACAACCCAATCCCTGACGCGATGCGTCGCAGTATACCACAAAATCGTCAGTACCTTCTGGTAGAGCTAAGATTGGCGCGTTGCAGAGCTTATCTTTCAATATCTGAAACGCTTCGTCCTGTTTGATTCCCCAATCAAACGTCTTGTCCTTCTGCGTAAGGAGCGTCAAAGGTTGAGCGATTTTCGAAAAATCCTCGATGAACCTTCGATAGTAGCCAGCCAAACCCAAGAATTGTCGAATCTCGGTCGGCGTTGTAGGCGTCTCCCAATTCTTGATTGCCTCGATCTTTGTGGGATCAACATGAATTCCATCCCCATTAACCACATGTCCAAGAAACTGGACTTCGCGTAGCCAAAACTCGCACTTGGAGAATTTGGCGTACAGTTGTTCTTTCTTTAGCAGCTCTAGTATGGTTCTAAGATGTTGTTCGTGTTCAGCCTTCGTCTTTGAGTAAATCAGGATGTCGTCGATGAATACAATCACGAACTTGTCTAAGTATGGCTTGCAAACTCTATTCATCAGATCCATGAACACCGCAGGCGCGTTTGTCAAACCAAATGGCATAACGAGGAACTCGTAGTGTCCATAACGAGTTCGGAAGGCTGTTTTCGGGATACTTTCCTCCTGTATCCTTAGTTGATGGTATCCAGATCGAAGATCGATCTTAGAATAACAGCTTGAACCTTGAAGTTGATCGAACAGATCGTCGATTCTTGGCAGAGGGTACCTGTTCTTGATCGTCAGCTTGTTCAATTCTCTGTAGTCAATACACATACGAAAACTTCCGTCTTTCTTCTTGACAAACAAGACCGGAGCTCCCCAAGGTGAGAAGCTTGGTCGGATAAAACCCTTATCTAACAACTCTTGAAGTTGCGTCGACAATTCCTGCATCTCCGATGGCGCAAGTCTATAGGGTGCCTTAGCTACAGGCGCGGCGCCTGGAACTAAGTCGATGTGAAACTCCACTTGTCTCTGAGGTGGCAGTCCAGGTAAGTCTTCCGGGAAGACTTCTGGATACTCCCTTACGACAGGGATGTCTTCGATTGTTGGCTCAGCAGCCTTCTTATCTACGATGTGTGCCAGAAAAGCAACACATCCTTTCTGTAAACACTTCCTTGCTTTCAAGCAGCTGATAAATCTTAGCGGTGTGTCACGCTTCTCTCCGTGAACCACAATTGTCTCACCATCATCAGTAGGGATACGAACAACTTTCTCGTGACATACTATCTCAGCCTTGTTTCCGGATAACCAATCCATTCCTACCACCACGTCGAAGCTTCCCAATTGGACTGGTAGTAGATCCAGCGTAAACTCGCGTTCTCCCAATTCTATCACACAGCCTCTGATAACATCATTGGCTTCTACCAACTTTCCATTAGCCAATTCAATTGCGTAGGGAATGTCTAACTTATTAGCGGCTAGCCCAAGTATATTCTTAAATTCTAGTGATACGAAGCTATAGTCGGCGCCAGTATCAAACAGAACAGATGCATAGCGTTGATTGATAGGGAACGTACCCGTGACAACGTTGGGATCCTGGCGTGCTTCCCGTGCACCGATCTGGAACACCCTTCCACGGGCTTGGTTCAATCCCGGGCAATCCCTCTTGAAGTGCCCAACGTCTCCGCAATGAAAACATCCTAATCTTTTTCCACTTCCTGCACCATCCCCAACTGGCGGGTTGTTTTGATTGGCATTTCCGGCTTGATTGGCATTGTAGCCTTGATTATTCCCCTGTGGGCGACCTCCAAAACCACCACGGTTGTTATTCCTATTTTCAGATCCTCCCTGGCCTCCCCGGCCAGTACCAACCCAACAGGTGTCCTTCAAATGACCACGTTTCCCACATACTTCGCATACTTTTAGCCGACATTGACCCGAATGGTGGCGTTGACAGGTATTGCATCTGGGCTGGGTGCCCATGTATCCTCTTCCTTTCCTTCCACTGCCAGCTGCACCCTGAGCTGGCGTGCTTGGTGCTCCTCTCTTACCATCACCGCTAACACTTTGTTTGAAGTTTGAAAACTTTCTTTTGTTACCTCCTGACGACTCAACATGAGTCTCTTTCTCCTTTGCCTTTACATCACCAAACTTGTTTAAACGAATCCCCTCCTCGGTGAGAGCCACGCTCAAATCGATGGCTTCAGTGATAGTTGCTGGTTTGGAGGAGGTTACCATGCTTATTATTTGGGGAGCCAAACCCCAAATGAAGCGCTCGATTCGCTTGTATTCTGGCGTAACCATGTAAGGAACCACTTGAGATAGGTCATGAAACCTCTGAACGTACTCTGCTACTTTCGGACCATCCATCTTTAAGTGCCAAAATTCGGTCTCCAACCTTTGAATTTCTGCGCGTGAACAGTACTTTTTGCGCATCAGTTCTTTCAATTCGGCCCAAGTCAGGGCGTAGGCGGCAGCTTCGCCTAGAGTTTGGACTTGTAAGTTCCACCATGATAGGGCTCCATCTAAGAACAGCCCTGAAATGTATGTGACTTGCTGATCCTCTGCACACTTGCTCATGCGTAAGACAGAATCGGTTTTCTCAGCCCAGCGGGTAAAGGCAACTGCACCTCCTGTGCCATCGAAGTTAACTGGTTTGCAGTCTAAGAACTGCTTGTAGGTGCATCCTGCACGTATGTTAAAACATGTGTTTGGCATTAGCATCACCGCTAAAATCTCCAACTAGTTCATGGTAGGTTCGAATGGCGTGGTATTACCGTGAGGTGGATTGTTATTGCCTTGATTAACACTTCCGCTCCCTCCTGGCTGAGAAGCTGCGTACTGCGCTATGGCAGCAGCAATGATTTGTTGTAGTTCTTCCTGAGTGGTAGGCATAGGCTGCTGTTGACGTCTTGGCGGCATCTTTCTAAAAGATGGTTTAAGTTGGTTAGGCCATAGTAAGGCTCCGTTGTTATAATACGTAAATCAGTTCGTAATATAGTGTACGTATATAACGGTAGTAATAGTATAATCACATAACATCTCATGTTATCACACATCACAAATATCAATCACACAACATCCCATGTCATAAAATATAACCAAGTAATCAAGCGAATCCAAATATGGTGAGAAAACTGCGATTGCCATATAAATGAGACCACATCGTAAGTGTATACATACAATCATCAATCACTAGGGGCTACATCACCCCTGTCAAAAGCTACATCAGTATCAATACAATATCAAGTACATAACAAAAGTCAAGTCATAACGTAGTCTCCCAAAAAGCTGTGCAGTCAGAAAGCAATCGCCGCCTTATCACCTCGCCTACCCAAGTGGCACCGATGAGCTCTAAGTAGATGGTGGTGGAGGAGGAAAATGGGTATAAAACAAACGGCGCAACTGTAACCAGTCCGCCTCCATCGCCTGCTGTGTACGAATAATGGAAGCAATCTGCTGCTCCAAAGTAGTAAGACGAGCAGCATAGTCAGGGGGTAATGGTCGGAACGGCTGTAACGGAGAGGGTACCCGGCCATGGCACTGACATGGCTGCAGACGGGCTCTCTCCAACTCCTGTAGTCGCTGCTCATGCGACTCATGCTGGTGTACGAATGACATCAATACATCCTCGATGGTGTGTCCCACGTGGAACCTGTGGTATGGATCAGTGGGTGGCATAGGGGAAAGTGGTGACCACAGCAGTGGCTCACGTGTGGGGTCAACGGGTGCCACCCCAAATGGAGCTGTAGTAAAAGGAATCTGAGGCGTGAAAGGCATGGGCATCGGTACATGCCCTGATGGGTGGGCTGAAGAGCCCTCTCCAGGCCCCGCTGGGGGTATATACATGGGAACCTGAAACGAAAAGTCAGTATGTGGTGCAACGGGAATCTGTGGAGGGAGTGGGGGAACGTCCTCGTCTGCCGGTATCCTGCCATGCTGGGCAGACTCGTCCGGTGGATCCATATGAGCCGCGAACGGTGCATGTCCGGGCTCTATGGGAACGGGATCAAATAAAGGGGCTACAACAGGGTGATCAGGTGCTAAGTGCTCGAAAGGGGGGTCAACTGGTACAGCAACAATGGGTAAAGGACCAATGGGATCAACAGGAACATCTATGTGGTGATCATCAGCAATGGGCTCAAAAGGTACATCAGCATGCACAGGGTCATGCTCTGGTAAAGGGTCAAGGGCAGCTGCCTGCTCAGGTGCAATGGCAGGCTCAACGTCATCAAACGCCATGTCAAAATCAAAATCAGGATCAATCGGATCAAAAGGGTCAACAGCGTCTACTGGGTCCTCCATCAACTCGTCCATCGGGACATACTCTAAATCACGGTCAGGATCAAATCCTGGTGGGAACATAGGATCTGAATCCTCCTCGACGTCATGGTCAAAAACAAATCCAGGTATGGAAGTAACAGAAAAAGCCTGGTCAGAATCGGACCCATGGGAGAAGTGCTGCGCACTATGAGCATGTGTGGGTACAGAAGCCACAGACTCCAAGGAGTCCGCGACTGGGGAATGAGCAGGTGACTCCGCAGCAGGAGCATCTGCGATCAGTAAGGGAGCAACAGCAGGTAGGGCCTCGCCCTGAGCATCCTCCAAAGGCTCCTCCTCAAACATATCGACGTCGTCCTCCTCGTCGTCGATGGGTAAAACAGGGTATGCTGCAAGGGGTACTGGAGCAGGGATCACAACGAGTGGTAGATCCCCGGCTGGAGGATCAACTGGGAGCTCATCAACGCCGTCGGGTAAGGCGAATGGCTGAAAGTCATCATCATCCGTGCTGGTGAAGTCTGACGTATAAACCTCGTGCTCCGATGACTCGATGTCGTCTGAAACGATAGGCCTCGGGCCTGTGGTGCCTGAACCACCAGTGTCTGCAGAATCCATGTGTCTGTAACATATACACAAACATGCACAAATAGTCAATCGCAAATCAAGTAATCACATAAGTCACCAAGCAAGCATTCAAACCATCACTTCTAGTCCCACTAGCCAACACTCCTAGTCCCACTAGCCAACACTCCTAGTCCCACTAGCCAATACTTCTAGTCCCACTAGCCAACACTTCTAGTCCCACTAGCCAACACTTCTAGTCCCACTAGCCAATACTTCTAGTCCCACTAGCCAATACTTCTAGTCCCACTAGCCAACACTTCTAGTCCCACTAGCCAATACTTCTAGTCCCACTAGCCAACACTTCTAGTCCCACTAGTCTACACTTCTAGTCCCACTAGTCTCCTACCTCAGCCTCCCAGACTGATCCTAGAATAATAAATAAAGTGTGCTCAACATTTGTTTGTAAAAAGTTGTGGATCTGGACTTAAGTGGTATGTAGTAAAATGTTTTCGTGAGAGCCCTAGTGATCATAGTCTAGACTCGAGAGAGAATCCTAGTTCGCTATGATCAGAGCTCTGATACCAAGCTGTCACACCCTGGCTTTGCGGAAGCGTGGTAAATTTTTGGTGTGACTTCTTAATACCATAGCTTAACCATAACAAGCTAAATGAATTAAAAACCATGCAAGTCATCCATTAAGGTTTGAAAACAAAATACAGTACCATTGTTTTAACCAACAACCATAACCTTGTTCAACAACATCACAAACTAAAACATAACATAAACGTGGTTTAAGGACTGTGTCTTGTCCAGGAAAGAGACACATCCCCTAAACCCTGATGACTCCATGACAAGTGCAGCGGAAAACGTTCCATACCGTGCCAGATCCGTTTAATTTCCTGAAATACATGTGAGTTGAAAAATCAACAATAATGTTGAGCGAGTTCATGTGCAAGTGAGTAAGTAAAACACTTGTAAGTATAAAAGTTTCCTGGTATGTAGCAGTGTAAGAGGACTTGTGATCACCAATGGTTTGCAAGGCCATTAGCATGTTGTGAAATGCAAGTAGGAAGACTCAAACCTAGCGGATTTATGCGTTGGGCACAAAGTCACCCCGAGGTCCGTTCCGTTTGGCCTGGGGCTGGGCTCGCTACACCCAGATAGATCTACCGCTCCTGTCCCTCGGTCCTACCCTGAGGATTAATAGCCTCAAGTTTCCGCCTACCCATTCACATGATCTAAAACCTCCTTACGTTATCATACCGTGTATAAAAGTACTTGTAAACAAAGTAACATGTATTTCACCCCCGCAGTTAAGAAAACTGAAAACAGTTAGAGAAAAGGGGGACATGAACTCACAGTGAATGCGTGTCTCTACCAAGTGTCTCCAATACAGTAAGTTGTGCAACGACCTACAAGTGCTAATTCTATTAGACGGACGGCCGTGCTTTAGCTTTATAGTTTATGTCGTTGGGAAATAGTTAGACAACTATTTCGTGTTTATGTTCCGGGTAAAGTCCGGTTGTTCGGTTGGATAGTAATCCGTTAAAGTGTTACAAAAGACTTTAAAGTGTCGTTATTATTATTTTAGTGACACAATTCAATTCCAACACTTTTAGAAACTGTCAAGTGTTATTTTCTCATGTTCTGGCACTTTATTAGTCAGCTAGAAGCTGGTTTAATTTTTAAAGTGCTGTGTTTGGTACTTAAAGTACGTTCTTGGCACATCCGAATCAGTGTATCTTATCCCTAGAGACGCGGTAACACAACCCTTATATCCTACACTCACTACCAGTGTAGCCAAAATATATGAGGCTCTTAACAGGCCTTAGAGGCAGTGTCTGCCTGATGCTGGTCATATCAGCATGTTTGCCGTGTATCCGTTTAGTGCTACTGTGCTTTTTGTGCATCATGTTTGTCACTAAGGTGCCGTATGTAAGTAATGTAGTGACAGCAAATAAAGTATGATGCAAGTAAGTGCATGTATCATTATGCAGGTAGCAGTTTATCAGCTAGTTTCAATCAAGCACAGTAATTAAGCAGTAATTAATCATTAATTAAGTTGTACGGATACCTGGTTTAGTGCGGGTTGTCACACATTGTGTGCGTACTTAGTACATTGTTTTACATTACATTTCATGCTATGTATGTCCATTGTGTGCATACTTAGTACAGTTGTTTTCATCACATGCTTACATTTTGTTATGACATTTGGGTTGTTTACAATGGAACAATACATTCATTAACATTAGCTACGCCGTTCGTTAGTAGGTAGTGGTACCATAGGAATTGACACTCTCGTTCCTGAAATCCTGGTTTTGTTTGGATTGGAAGGAATGACCGAATTCGATATACATAACTTAGATAAACCTTTAATTTGTTTAAGGGTTTATCGCCACAGTCTCAAGGCTTGGATGTATGCATTTTCACAATACCGCATAAATGTTTGTATCAGTAAAGCATGCATTTGTTCCACAAAACATAACTTTGATTTAAACTATGTTTTACATCAATACCTTGTTTTGTGCATTTTTACATATGGTTTAGTTGATATATTTCACTTACCATACATGATACTTTTGGGTACACATTACATGATCTACATTAACATAAACATTTTGACATTGATATACACATTTAGTGGTTTATATTGGACATAGACATTTCAATATGGTTTACACATTAACACATGACAATTCATTTATTCATGAACAAATTACATTGATGGTTGGTTTGAGTAAGTGATTTGAGTAACGAGGCGTGTGTAATATGATACAAGCATGGTGGATACGCCGCTGGTACTTCCTATATATAAGTGTTTGTATGACATTACATGTCGTAGCGTTATTGAAATCATTTCAATATTTGACATATTACATAAACATCTTATTTTCAGAAGACATTGATTTACAAAACAACTTATCTTATACAAACTCATTTTTACTTGGTTATTCATTTAACCTTACATTATTCTCTTATTTATACATATCATTGCTTTTTAATGATTTACAAAACAAAACAACTTACAAGGTTCATGACTGACTGTTATTACACAACTTTTCCTAAACTTATAAGTCATGAATCCTATTTTCACAAAACCTATGTATCTCACAGGCATTTTTATGCTGACGTACCTATTTTCACATGTGTTTTCAGGAGCTTTTCCATAGGATGATGATCGTGACACTAGGGCGGACCTGTGCCTTAGAGACATAAAATGAAGATAGACTTAGTTTAATTATGTTCTGAACTCTTTATTTCCTATTTAAGACAATGTAACTCTTATGTTTATAAATAAAATACAACCTTGAATGCCATGGTTATGAAACAATTAATTCTGTTACAACACTCCATGACGTTTTCCGCCACGTTTTGTATGTTATACGTGGTCGGGGTGTGACACCTGTCAATCTATCCTGGATCCTTTTGTCATCCTCTAGGCGGATGAACCTAAGGGCCCTGGTTCTTACTTCATCAAGATTCCTGCAAGGGGTCATAACAAGATCATCATAGAACAATGAATCCCTAAGCAATCCCATTTTAAAGGCTTCTACAGCCGTAGCAATATCCAAGTTAGGAATATCCAAGGATTCTTTACTAAACTTAGTGATGTAATCTCTAAGTGATTCATTTTAACCTTGAGTTACCCTATATAAATCACTAGTTAATCGTTCAAATTTTCTACTACAAGAGAATTGACTATTAAACAAGTTAACTAGATTAGCAAATGAAGTAATAGAGTAAGGGGGAAGACTTAGCAGCCATTTAAGAGCAGATCCTGTGAGTGTGGATCCAAATCCCTTGCATAGACATGCTTCTTTTAACCTTTCAGGAATTGGATTGATCTCCATCCTCTCCCCATATTGAGCTACATGCTCCTCTGGATCCGTTGAACCATCATACAGTTTCATGGATGGTATCTGGAATCTTTTAGGTATCTCAGCATCACATAAGGGTGGTGCAAAACGAGATATCCTATGGCTACCATCTGCAATTTCAGGAATGGGTTTAACCACTCCTGGAACACTGGATATCATATCCTTGAGCTTCTGTAACTCCCTGGCCATAGCCTCATTGATGCCTGTATCCTGCATTGAGCCATGGTTAGTGTTGTATGAATTATTAAAAGTGTTACCTCCCACAGGATTCATGTTTGGAATTCCAGATGTGAATCCATATTGAAGGGACTCTGGTATGATTGATGGACCAGAGGAAGCAATGGTCTGCATTGGTATGAAGTCTCCTTGATGAACGTCCGAGCATGGAGGCTGCATGCTTCTCAAGAATCCTTGATCCTGAAAGACGTTGGATCCTTGAAGTTGAGATGATCCTTGAACCTGAAAGGATCCTGGAACCAGTGAGGATCCTGGGACCAGAGAGGATCCTTGGACCTGGGAGGATCCTTGGACCTGGGAGGATCCTTGGACCTAGGAGGATCCTTGAACCTGGGAGGATCCTTGAACCGCACGCATTCCCAAATATCCTCCTGACGTGAAGTATCCTTGATGCTGAAAAGAGGATCCCGATGGTTGAGAAGAGGATCCCTGAGGCTGGAAGTGAGAACCAAATGTCTGACTCATAGTTGCTGTTCCATAACGCCTTCCAGGTAGTTCACCCAAGTATTGCACGTCCGGAGCTGCTGAGTGCTGGAAAGTTATGACTGGAGTGTCGAAGTTCAGCGACCTTGGCATCAGAGGAGAGTGATCCTCCACTGATTTCTTCTGTTTCTTGATCTCAGCGATCTCCCGGAGGATCCTTTCAATGGTTTTATCCTGCTCTTGTGCGTGATTCCTCATCTGCAAAATCAGAGTGTAAAGATCATTAGTAGTAGGATTAGAAGAAACAGAAGATGTTGGTGGTTTTGTGAAAATGGGGGTTTGTTTCTTCGCAGCATTTTCAGCATTCGTCTGGGATCCAGAAGGTGGTGGAGGCAAAGGTGGAACGCCTTGTGAAGAATTGATTGCCGGCATAGAACTTGATGTATTCTTTATTGAGGAAGCCATCTGCTTGGTTGTAATGAACCGAAATGACCACAAAAGTATGAATTTTCTTAGGAATGAAGCACCAATTGCCCCACGGTGGGCGCCAAACTGTTTTGGTCAAAAATCAAGCAATGATAATGCAACTAAACTTTCTGTTGTGAGGTATGATGCTTGAATTGATGAACACCAATAAGGATCACTCTGAAATGTAATGAACAAGTGACACGAAGATTTATACGAGGAAAAAGCCCTTGATCAATGAATGATCTCCGGCATAAAAAACCTCGGGTGATAGAAACTACCGATCACCAACTCAAATTAAATAAGAAATGTGTTACAACTTCGGATGATAGCGAGCTAATTACAAGGATCACTATAGTGAAATGTGCAAAAAAGTGTGTAATCGCCAAGTGAATTGTCAAGAGCTGGTGAGAGCAGTTGCAAGAGTGTGTGTGTATCCAAAAATAGCCAAGTGTTTTCTATTTAGCTCGCTATCCCTTTTAAAAATGGAAAATATCTAAGCTAACAAACATTCCGCAATTGGTGCAAGTCCCCCACGACTTCCATAACGTCCATTTCTGCCATGCACGTGCGGAATAAATATAGAATATTCTCCAGGAATATCGCCAAGACCAAGTCTAAGCTTGTACTCCTGCAAAACAACATCATATTCAAAGTAGACAATCGTTAGTATAAGGATCCTTAAGATGATCCATGATCCTGATCCTGCAACACTTCTGAGGATCACCAATTCTAACAGAAGTGAGGATCACTAAACCCAACAGTAATTGAGGATCACTGATCATTGGAGAATCCTCCCCTAACACCTACTTGTTATTTCCGTGCTTTCCATGTTTTCATATCATATACTTGCTATGTTCATTAGTACACTATTAGTACATGATTTCATTATGTTTTGCTATGTATGTTCACTTAACATGCTAGCATAATTGTTTTACGTTTTGAACCATTTGAAATCATTGGATGTATGTGAACCATTTGTAACCATTTGATGTATGTGAACCATTTGTAATCGTTGGATTTATGTGAACAGTTTGTAACCATTTGATTTATGTGAACCATTTGTAACTGTTTGAGCCATTGGGTTAGGGAAGTGATTAGGTAATGGGGCGGGTGTAATGTGTTAAAAGCATTGTGGATACGCCGCTGGTACTTCCTATATATAAGTGCTTTTAACACATTATATATCGTTGCGTTATCTAGATCACTTGGGTAAACAATTTCGAAACAATGTCACACAAGGAAGTTTTCTGAATAATATAAACCATACGAGTTTTATTAACGAGTTTTTATGAGATATTTTACAATTTGATTTAATAAAACAAATGTTTTGGAGTTAAGAATCATGGCTACGAGATTTTGCAAATTATAACCAACTTGGTTTGAGTTGGTTACTTATGTCGCAATATAATAGTTTTCAAAACAAGGTTTTTAAATAAGTATTGCAACATGTAAAACGAGCCATGAACCTGACACTCATATAAAACCTATGTACTCGCCGGCATTTTTATGCTGACGTATTTTCACGTGTGTTTCAGGTACCATAGTTGATGATGTTTGATGATGATTTTTGTGTACGCTCACATAGGAATGGACGAGGCCATAGTGACTTAATAACAATGAAAGTCTATTTGTTCTTGTTTTGTTTCTAATTCCAATGTAATGTAATACGTTTAATTTAATAAAACGAAACTGTTTAATCCATGGTTGTGAAACAATGATTCTGTTACAACACTCCCCGATGTTTCCGCCACGTTTTGTTGTTTTACGTGGTCGGGGTGTGACAATATGTGATAATGACTAATCTAACCGTATTACGGAATATGATGATAGTTTGACTCTTGACAAGCTAGATGGAGGCTTGGGAATGAAGCGGGTCAAACTGAGCAAGTACGAAAAGAAAAGCGTGAATTGGATGCGAGGTAAGTAAAGCTTACACCTTTTTTTTGTAATACCTATTGGTTTTATAGATCATGAAGAATAAAAAGTCTTGTTTGAAATATGATGTTCCGACACAACATGTGCGGTTCGGAACAAAAGACAATGATCATAAACTATGTTTAATGGTTAAAAGAGCTAATACGGTTATTTAGTCACGAAATGACTAAAAGATAACGAGTTTTTAAATATTACTTATAAGGTAAACTAATGCAAATAATAAGGGTAAAACGGTATTTTGGTCACTTGTTGACAATAACCGTTAGTTTGTGAAAGACACTTTATAGCGTAAGTTATAATGGGTCAAAAGAATCGAAAAATGATTTATAAGTAAAATGACTATACGGTGTCAACCGGAGTGAATCATGTAGACGAGATTATAATAAATACCATCTCGCAAAGATATAGTCTTTTAGACCAAACGGGTCAAAAAGTGAAAATATCACACTTTGACAATATCGACTAATGATTATCGTTGAGTTATATGATTTCAGGAGTCTATATAGAATGGGTATTTGCATCGCTATAATTCAGCGATTTCTAAATCAAGGTATTAAAACGGGCTAATGCATTGATCCGAGTCAGGTATGTAAAATGGTTCAACTCATCATTTAGAACTTGAGGTTCTCTAAGAGTTAAACAAGGTCAAAATTGGATATTCGGTTATCTTAAAGGTAAACCGAATAATTTAAGTTATAATCGTGCTGTTTTAGAAACATAATGGTTTCTAAACAGAATTATAGTTAAAAGATCGGATTTTGGGTCAAACAAGTATCTAAAAGTCCTTCGTCGTAAAAGAAGGACTAAAATTGACCAAAACACCCTTGTAGGCTAAATTGAACAAACAACCCTTAAAGCCTTAAAGGTTGTTTGGAAATAAGTTTTATGGTTGGATAAATATTTAGAATAAGTATAGAAATCGAAAGATATTAATCTTTAGTCAAATGACTCTATTTGAGTCTTTGCCGTAAACTAATGATTCGAGGGGTTAAACTCGGGTTATATAGATCACCACATTAATCCCACCATAAATACAGTCGTGGTGAAAATTTCTATGATAAGAAATATGGTACTGCAATGCTAGAAGTAACGGAAAGCGATTTAAGCTTGAAAGCGCTTAAATGCCCTTAACGGGTCAAAACAGCAAGATAGCAAGGATAATGCAGCAGCTACCGTAAGTTACGGTAGCTACCTTAACTTACGGTAGTGACTGAAGTGGTTACGCTGGTCCTCTACTGCCTTACGGCAGCCCCATTTTGTCACACCCGCTCATAGCGGAAACGCAAGGTGTGATCTGTCTGGTTTTCATTGCATAAATATCGATGTACATGAACAAACTATATGAATAAAACATACTCCATTGCCATTACATAGTGTTTCAAAAGATTACAACATAAGTTTAGTGTGTCGGTTACAAACCATTAACATGAAAATAAAGCGTTATTGTTTCATACATTAACTTGAAATAAACTACAAAGGTTTAAACCATCATATTTCCGCAAAGAGGCGGAATATAATAGTTAAACCCTTCACAAGATGGCATGGAGTTCCTGTACTTGTTATCTTGACTGGAAAATCCGACATGGTCCTTTAATTCCCTGAAATACATGTTAAGTTTGGAAAACATCAACAAAAGTTGGTGAATTCATGCAATTTAGTTGTAAACGATGTATGAAAAATGTGAGTTGTAGTATGTAAAGCGTCAATGAAATCGTTGATCATTAATGTTTTGCAAGGACATTAATATGTGTGACGAAATAGGAAGCAAACCAACCCTAGACGATTTTATGCCGATTCCTATCGACTGGGACACAAACGCACTCTTCCGTAGGGGTCCATGACCAAGAGTGGGGCTCGCCAAAACCCATTAGATCTAAGCCTTTGTTCCTTGGTCCAATCTGGATTAATGGTGCTTATAGTATGGCCCTAATTCGCACATGATCTATGGTGTTTCATTACCTAACTTTAACATACTCTGAACATGTATCCTCCCCGATAGTTGTAAAGTTTGTAAAACATTTAAATGAATAGGGGAACATGAACTCACAGTATTGCGTCCTGAAAATAGATGAAAATAAGATCTCACGTGCGGTCGTCCTGAATAGCGTGGCGACCTACAAATGTTCTTATTTTTGTTAGACACTTCGGTCTTTGAAAAGAACTTGAGTACAAGTCTTGTGTCTTGAGTATATGTAAGACTTGTATGTCTTTACTGTTCGTTAACTGTGTATTCGATGTATGAGTTGTTCAAATGTTCGTTAACTGTGTATTCGATGTATGAGTTGTATAGTCGGATCCCGTCCGCTGAATCTCGTGTCTTGTATATACCACTTGTATAGTTGTGTTTCCATTGATAGTATCATTGGGCCAAGCCCATGTTTTCATGTTATTGGGCTTAAATAGTGCTGGGCCTCAAATAGTGTTGGGCCTCAATAGTGTTGGGCCTCAAATAGTGTTGGGCCTCAAATAGTGTTGGGCCTCAAATAGTGTTGGGCCTCAATAGTGTTGGGCCTCAAATAGTGTTGGGCCTCAATAGTGTTGGGCCTCAAATAGTGCTGGGCCTCAATAGTGTTGGGCCTCAAATAGTGCTGGGCCTAAATAGTGTTGGGCTTGAATAGTGTTGGGCTTGTATAGTGTTGGGCTTGAATAGTGTTGGGCTTGTATAGTGTTGGGCTTGAATAGTGTTGGGCTTGTATAGTGTTGGGCTTTGGCCCATGTGTTTGGTGTTTGGGCTTAGCCCATGAGTTTATGTTAAGCCCAATGTGAAGTTAAGTCCATTAAGAAAACTAAGCCCATTATGTGTAAGTAGCCCATTTGTAAGAATAATCTATTAAGTATATTAAGCCCATTTGTTTATAAAAATAGCCCATTAATATAAGTAAGCCTTTCATTTTTATAAAAACCCTTTTTATAAAAATTTACTAAGTATAGATGTTAGTAAATAAAAACATACTAGCTTTTATAAGTTTATAAACATCCGAAAATTTGTTATCGAAAGGATACTTATATTTCGTGTCGAAAGATCGTCTAACGTCGTAGTAACTCCCCGGATTGGCAATTAACTTATGTAGTCGTCCGTCGTTCACTTTGACCATAATTGGTGTCCGATTAATAGAATCGTCCGTAACTCGTTTTAAGGCGTTATTATGTGAAGTCTCGTAGGACTTTTGTTATAACGTGTTTTGAGTTTAAAGTTGACATGAGATTCAAGTTCCTACAATGATATATATAACTAATACACCAAGTAATATATCACACGAAAATTGTTTAAAGTAACCAAATATATATTTTCTAAAAAAAATATATATTTTTCTTGTCTTTTATTTTATAAACCCTTCTTTAATAATTTTTATAAATCTTGTAGAGATTTGCCCAAAAAGGTTGTTATTTTATAAAATAAAGTTTTTATAAAAATTTGCCATATAACCTTGGCATTTTTATCTTAACCATGTTTCATTAAACATATCATTTTCTTTACTAAATCAACAACAATTTATTCATCATCTTAACTAAACATTATAAGACTTTTATAACATCAAATCATCAAGATGATAAGCAAATCATGTAGGGTTTTAAACATGATCCTTTCATATGTTAACTAGTTCAAAAACCAAGTTAAATTCTAGTTTTAACAACTTTTATAAAAATCTTTAATTGTATGTTACAATTTATAATCTTGTGAAAGTCTTGTTTTTAAACATAAACCCTAAATACTTTCACAAGATCACTAGATATGATCATTCCTTTAATCCTTTATGTTAAAACCCTTTAACATAAACATGTATAATTTTTAGATCATATCTATCAACATCTTCTAACACTTTATTTGTATTCTAATCATCATAACAACATCAAATATGCATATCACATGTCTTAAATCACAATATAAACAAACATAATTATATGATGATTTTTATCTTTGTTTCTTTGTATTTTTCTTGTTCATTATGTATGATTATATATGGTTATTATTAATTATAATAACAATCATAAACATAATATGTATATAAAAAAAATAGAAGCTTACTTCTAGCACTAGGCTAGGGATGATCTTTAGAGATTATTAAGAATAAGTAAGATGATGATCTTGATGTTAGAACACTTTGGTATGGATGAAAAACCCTTCCTTTTGCTTCCAAAAGCCTTAGATCACCCTATGTTCCAAAGAAATCCATCTTGGTTATGAAGAAGATGATAAAAAGAAATGGGTTTATGGAGGTGTTCTTGATGGAAGATGAAGATGATTAGAGAGTTTTCTTATGTGTGTGTAAGAGATGGTGTAAAATGTGTAGTAACTTAGTGAAGAAGTCTAGTAATAATCATCCATTCATCCACTAGTAATTAGGTAAATAATATCTAGATATTTACAAAATTAAACAAGGGGGTGGGGCCCCTTTGTTCACGGTTATGAGAGGGGGGGGGGGTCTTGCATGGTGAAAAATGTTAGTAAATTTTTAAGACTTAAAAAGAATTAGAAAGATGTAAGTGTTAAGGTGTTTAGGGATTACAATTTTCCGAGATGTTTCGCGACTTGAAATGGTCATAAACTAGTTTTACAAGACTAAAAATAATGATCACTAGTTCGCTAGTTGTGCCAAAATGTAGTTCGGATAATTGTTTAGTGCTCGTTTCACTAATAAATAGTCGAAACGTTCTCTTATGGAAGTTGTAGGGCAAATTTCCGTTATGTGTGTAATTGATATTCCATAAGTATTTTTATATGAAATTGGTGCCTAAACATCAATTTTTGCATCTTGTATTAAAAATACATTTGCTGAATTTTGCGGACAATTCATGAAATGGTCATTTTTAGTGCGTTTCGGACAGTTTTTAGTGCTACCGGGCATTGGTAAATTATTGATCGAACTCTTGTATTCCCATATAGGGTTTAATATATAATTGATGTTGGACTCTCATCCGAGTTCTAAAGATGTCATTTTAGATGTTTTCTGCGGATCCGAAGTTTTCGTCAGCACTCTAGTTCACTAGGCACTACTCTAGTTGTTTCGATGAATTGTTTGCACTATTTCAAATGTACCCAATAAAAATGAATCATGTGTAATAACCAATGAATATTCCATGAGTTTTCTAAGATGTATACCATGTAATCATGCAGTCAGAATATTCAAAAACACATGCTTGTATAATGTAAATCACTGTTTTAAATGTAAGTAAATTACCCGAAAGTGGCAGTTGTCACATTCTCCCCTTGTTATTTAGAATTTCGTCCCGAAATTCTAGCTTTGTTATTCTTTGCAGGAGTTTTCGGAAATAGGTGGGGATATTTTTCCTTCATTCGGTCTTCACGTTCCCAAGTATACTCGGGCCCGTGACGAGAGTTCCAACGAACCTTTACCAATTTGATACGACTTCTCCGTGTTTTATTGACCTTCCAGTCGGTGACCTCAACAGGTTCTTCAGTGAAATGGAGTTTGTCGTCAATGTGAATTTCATTCACAGGAATGGCAACGGTTACTTGTATTGGACTCTTTTTAAGATTCGACACATGAAACGTGTGGTGTACACTGCTAAGTTCATCAGGTAACTTCAACTTGTAGGCAACAGTGCCAATCTTTTCTAAGATTTCAAATGGTCCAATGTAACGCGGGTTAAGCTTTCCACGTTTACCGAACCTCACTACGCCTTTCCAAGGTGAGACTTTCAACAAAGCTTTTTCTCCAACCTCGAAAGATGCTTGTTTTCGTTTTCCATCAGCGTAGAGCTTTTGTCGATCGCGAGCCGCCTTGATACGGTCTCGGATCTGAAAAAATTTTATCCGTAGTATCTTGGACTAGTTCCGGACCAATTAATTGACTATCGCCCGTTTCCGCCCAACATAGCGGAGAGCGACACTTTCGACCATAAAGAGCTTCAAACGGTGCAGCTCGTATACTTGTATGGTAGCTGTTATTGTAGGAAAACTCAACTAGAGGTAGATGATTATCCCAATTGCCACCTAAATCCATAACACATGCACGAAGCATATCTTCGAGTGTTTGGATTGTCCGTTCGCTCTGGCCGTCAGTTTGTGGATGAAAGGCCGTACTTAGATTCAATTGAGATCCAAAGGCCTGTTGAAATTAATTCCATATTCTTGAAACAAAACGACCGTCTCGGTCCGAAATGATTGAAATAGGCACTCCATGACGAGCTACTATTTCTCTGAGATAGATTTCCGCTAGTTTCTCAGTACTATCCTTCTCCTGAATCGGTAAGAAGTGTGCGGACTTTGTCAATCTATCGACGATTACCCATATCATGTCATGACCTTTCGAGGTCCTGGGTAACTTCGTAATGAAGTCCATGGATATTTGTTCCCATTTCCAAGCGGGAATCTCGGGTTGTTGTAGTAACCCTGATGGTTTCTGATACTCTGCCTTGACCTTCGCGCAGGTCAAGCATTTTCCAACATAGCTAGCAATATCCTTTTTGAGGTTAGGCCACCAATAGTACTCTTTTAAGTCGTGGTACATCTTATCTGATCCAGGATGGATCGAGTACTTTGACCTATGTGCTTCCTCAAAAATGAGATCTCGGAGACCTCCAAAGAATGGAACCCAAACTCTACCCGCAAGGTACAAAGTTCCATCCTCCTTTGGTATTAACTGTTTTTCCATGCCTCGAAGTGATTCTGCTAGAATATGTTCTTCCTTGAGCGCTTCTTGTTATGCATTTCGAATTCGTGCGGTAAGATCTGTGTGAATCGTCATCTCTAGTGCTCGCACTCTTAGTGTTTTAACTCGTTCCTTGCGGCTCAAGGCGTCTGCTACAACGTTCGCCTTGCCCGGATGGTACTTGATTTCACAATCATAGTCGTTTAATAATTCAACCCAACGTCGCTGACGCATATTTAATTCTTTTTGGTTGAATATGTGTTGTAAACTCCTATGATCTGTGAAAATAGTGCACTGTGTACCATATAAGTAATGCCGCCAAATTTTCAAAGCAAATATCACCGCGCCTAGCTCTAGGTCGTGCGTGGTATAGTTCTTCTCGTGAACTTTCAGTTGGCGGGACGCGTACGCGATAACCTTTTTACGTTGCATGAGTACACAACCCAAACCTTGATGCGAAGCATCACAGTATACCACAAAGTCATCGGTACCGTCGGGTAATGATAAGATTGGTGCCATGCACAACTTGTCTTTAAGATGTTGAAATGCTGCTTCTTGTTTCTCTCCCCAATCGAATTTCCTGTCTTTCTGTGTAAGAGAAGTTAGCGGTTGAGCAATCTTTGAGAAATTCTCAATGAATCTCCGATAATATCCCGCTAAGCCCAAAAATTGTCGCACTTCAGTAGGAGTCTTGGGCGCTTCCCAATTCTTAATCGATTCAATCTTCGACGGGTCTACTTGAATACCCTTCTCGTTCACTATATGCCCGAGAAATTGTACTTCACGAATCCAAAACTCACATTTGGAAAACTTTGCGTATAGTTTCTCCTGTTTGAGTAGTTCTAAGATGGTTCTCAAATGTTGTTCATGCTCGGCTGCCGATCGTGAGTATATCAAGATGTCGTCAATGAACACTATGACGAATTTGTCGAGATACGGCTTGCACACGCGGTTCATTAAATCCATGAAGACCGCCGGTGCGTTCGTTAAACCAAAAGGCATAACGAGAAACTCGTAGTGACCGTAACGAGTCCGAAAAGCCGTTTTCGGTATGCTTTCTTCTTGAATCCGTAACTGATGATACCCCGATCGTAAGTCTATCTTTGAATAAAAACTCGACCCTTGAAGTTGATCGAATAAGTCATCAATCCTCGGTAGTGGATACCGATTCTTGATGGTGAGTTTATTCAACTCTCTGTAGTCGATACACATTCTGAATGTCCCGTCCTTCTTTTTCACAAAAAGAACTGGAGCTCCCCAAGGCGAGAAACTCGGTCTGATGAATCCCTTATCCAACAACTCTTGAAGTTGTGTGGACAATTCCTGCATTTCAGAAGGTGCTAATCGATATGGAGATTTAGCTACAGGTGCGGCTCCTGGTACCAAGTCGATGTGAAATTCGACTTGTCGATAAGGCGGTAGTCCTGGCAAGTCTTCAGGAAAGACTTCAGGAAATTCTTTTACTACCGGAATATCTGTCAACTTCGGCCCATCGGCCTTCTTGTCTACAACATGCGCTAGAAAGGCAATGTAACCTTTCCGTAAGTATTTCTGTGCTTTCATGCAATTGATGATCCGCAATGGGGTGTCACGCTTCTCTCCATGTATAACAAGTGTCTCTTCGTTCGGTAGTGGTAGGCGAATGATCTTCTCATGGCAAACGACTTCGGCTCGATTGTTGGATAGCCAATCCATGCCAACCACTACGTCGAAACTACCCAATTCAACGGGTAAGAGATCGATATTGAATTTTTGTTCACCAAGTTCTAAGGTACACTCCTTAACAACTTCTCCCGTCTCTATTAGTCTACCGTTAGCCAATTCTATAGAATATGGAACATCTAGCTTACTAGGTTCCAAGCCCAGAATATTTTTAAATTCTATAGAGATAAAACTAAAATCGGCTCCGGTATCAAATAATATGGATGCGAAATGATCATTTAGAAGAAACGTACCAGTGACCACATTAGGGTCTTGGCGCGCATCTTTGGCTCCAATCACAAATGATCGTCCATGAGCCTGAATTTCTTTAGGACAGTCTTTCTTGTAGTGATCCTTGCTTCCGCATCCAAAGCATCCTTGATTACGACCATTCCCGTTTCCATTCTTGTTACCAAATCCACTTCCCGATCCAGTATTATTTCTCGTTCCCCAACATGACTCAGTACGGTGGCCAAGCTTGCCACACTTATCACACTTGACAAGCCGACAATCACCCACGTGATGAAATTTGCATCGTTCACACATAGGTAAAGTACCAGCGTACTTCTTAGGACCAGTGTCGTTTGTGGCTACAAACGCCTTTGCATCCTTTTGCGAGTTGTTCTGTCGCCTGTTGTTGTTGTTGTTGTTGTTGGGGTTATTGTTATTGTTGTTGTGGTTGTTGTTACTGTTGTTGTTATTACTACGGGTTCCCCTCTTGAAATTCGAGTAATTCCTCTTCCCACGGTTGGAAGACTCAACATGTGTTTCCTTCTTGTCATCACCTTTCTCAGTGAATATCTTCATCCTGACCCCGTCTTCAGTAAGACTCACGGCTATAGTCACAGCCTGAGTAATAGTCGTGGGTTTAGCTGCAGTAACCAGACTTCGAATCTTGTCAGAAAGTCCCCAGATATAGCGTTCGATACGCTTGAATTCTGGTGTTACAAGATATGGAATCACGCGGGACAGATCGTGAAATCTTTGCGTATATCCCGTGATATCAGCTCCGACCATGGTAAGGTTCCAAAACTCGTTCTCCAACTTCTGGAGTTCAGCACGAGAACAGTACTTTTCCCTCATACGTTCCTTCAGTTCCTCCCAAGTCAACGCATAAGCAGCGTTATCACCCAAAGTTTGCACTTGTAGGTTCCACCAGGTAAGGGCCTCGTTGAGAAACAAGCCAGTAACGAAAGTGACTTGCTGATTAGCAGAACATCTGCTCATTCTGATAGTAGAATCCGTTTTCTCAGTCCATCTCACATAAGCCACAGCACCGCCTGTGCCATCGTAGTTAAGTGGCTTGCAGTCCAGAAACTGCTTGAATGTGCACCCCGGAATATTTGTTCCACCTGAAGGACCGCTTTGGCCCTGGCCTCCCGTTCCGCCGGTGCCACCACTTTGGTCGGCCCGGGATGCCTCATACAGTGCGATAGCTTGAGCGATTCTCTGTTCTATTAGTGCATTCAGTTCCGCCTCGGTCGTAGGCATTGGTGGAGGTGGGGGTGGATTAGTCCGTGAACGTAAGACTCTCCTCGGTGGCATGATTCTTCCAAAGGAGAAATAGGATAAAGATTAGACGTTGATTTGGTTTGTAAGAAAAAAAAATATATATATACATAACATTAATAGCAATATCACCACCAAACATAATGCGAGTAAATAAGTTAAATATAAACGATAACATATGTCCAACCAGACCACTCAAATGCATTTAATAGATAACACCAAGTTTTTCATATATATAGTCAACCGATTACATAATCGTTTGAAAGGAACAAAAATAGACTCGGGCTACATAACCCGGTCATACTAGTCTAGTACAACAAAAGAGATAACAAGATCTTCCTTCCAACTGTGTGATCCACTGTATGTCGGTTGTCTTCAAAACTTGGTGGAGCATCAATATGTACACAAAACGGATATAGATACCCGTCTCAAAAGTATAATACCTGCAAACATAGTCTATAGTGGTGGAAAGACTGGTGGTGGTATCGGGAATAATAACCTGTGAACCTCAGAAACCCTACCCTCCAAATCAAGCACCAAACGATGAAGGAACACACTCTGCTGCTCGAGCGCCAGAACTCGGGCAGGTAGATCCACTGGTGGTATATCCACTGGTGGCATCTGTGGTGGTAGTGGAGGTAATGGGGGTGACCCTGGTGGTGGTGGTGGAGTATGGGGTGGTGAATGGGCTGGTGGTGGTGGAGCCTGAAGTACCAAGCCAAGTAGGTGGGTAAGCTCATCCTCGAGTTCACTAACTCGACGGATAATAAAGTCTATCTGATGCTCAAGCGTGAGCACACGAGCCGGTAACTCGGTAGTAGCAACTAGGTAATGCAAAGGGTGGTATGGGTCTGTGATGGGCATATCATGTGGGTATAGGTCCATGTCTCCGGGTGGTACATGAGCATGTCCAGAGGGTCCTGCCTCGTCAGTATGGTCTATGTGGGGTAGAATAGGGGCAATATGATCCTGTGCAGGGACAACTGGATCATCTGGTAGGACATCATCCATCTCGATGTCTGCATTGCGCTGTAGGCCGATGGCCTGCAGTGCAGATGAAGTAACAGATGCATAAGATGAAGCATCTGAATCAGTATCGGAGTCAGAAGAAATGACAATAACCGGGACTACCGGTGCAGCGACCTCCAAAATAACCACGTCATGAACATCCCCGTCTCCCAACTCATCACCTAAATGCTCCACGGGAATCACAGGAACTACAGCGTCGTCATCCTCGTCGATGTTGCCCATAAAAGGCATAACAGCAAGAGGAAGGACATCCAAGGGTATAACCTCTATCACATGTTCACCCGCTGGGTGACCTAGAATAACCATCTCGTTGAGTAGAGGGGGCACTACTAGCACATCATCATCAATAATGTCTCCTAACATGTGAGCGTCCATAATGTCACCACCAATCGCGAATGGCTGGAAGTCATCCAAATCATCGTCAGATGCCGACTCACTGTCGGACGTAATGACCTGGACTGCCGGTACATACTCGTCGTCGGAGGATAGCTCCATCGGGTCTACGTCGTCATATACGTTGCTTCCTTCAGAGGAAGACATGATGGCCTGAGAAATAAATTGTTCGACACGTATGAGCATTTGTTACGTTACATATATACACAGAATGTATTTTTCACATAGAGTTCATTTTAAGTTATCCTAATTGAGTTGTGTGGATTAACTTAAAGTTGCATGTCTACCATTTAGATGACTAAGACACTAATGTCCTTGCTTGACTTGTATGAGATGAATTCTTGTTGAAAATGGACCATGAAAAATGTTTATGCAAATGAAACCATGTATTTGTGTTTAGATGGTTTTTTTTTTGTGAGAGATCCCTAGTGATTGTAGACTTAGACTCAATAAAGAATCCTGGTTCACTACAATCGATGCTCTGATACCAGTCTGTCACACCCGCTCATAGCGGAAACGCAAGGTGTGATCTGTCTGGTTTTCATTGCATAAATATCGATGTACATGAACAAACTATATGAATAAAACATACTCCATTGCCATTACATAGTGTTTCAAAAGATTACAACATAAGTTTAGTGTGTCGGTTACAAACCATTAACATGAAAATAAAGCGTTATTGTTTCATACATTAACTTGAAATAAACTACAAAGGTTTAAACCATCATATTTCCGCAAAGAGGCGGAATATAATAGTTAAACCCTTCACAAGATGGCATGGAGTTCCTGTACTTGTTATCTTGACTGGAAAATCCGACATGGTCCTTTAATTCCCTGAAATACATGTTAAGTTTGGAAAACATCAACAAAAGTTGGTGAATTCATGCAATTTAGTTGTAAACGATGTATGAAAAATGTGAGTTGTAGTATGTAAAGCGTCAATGAAATCGTTGATCATTAATGTTTTGCAAGGACATTAATATGTGTGACGAAATAGGAAGCAAACCAACCCTAGACGATTTTATGCCGATTCCTATCGACTGGGACACAAACGCACTCTTCCGTAGGGGTCCATGACCAAGAGTGGGGCTCGCCAAAACCCATTAGATCTAAGCCTTTGTTCCTTGGTCCAATCTGGATTAATGGTGCTTATAGTATGGCCCTAATTCGCACATGATCTATGGTGTTTCATTACCTAACTTTAACATACTCTGAACATGTATCCTCCCCGATAGTTGTAAAGTTTGTAAAACATTTAAATGAATAGGGGAACATGAACTCACAGTATTGCGTCCTGAAAATAGATGAAAATAAGATCTCACGTGCGGTCGTCCTGAATAGCGTGGCGACCTACAAATGTTCTTATTTTTGTTAGACACTTCGGTCTTTGAAAAGAACTTGAGTACAAGTCTTGTGTCTTGAGTATATGTAAGACTTGTATGTCTTTACTGTTCGTTAACTGTGTATTCGATGTATGAGTTGTTCAAATGTTCGTTAACTGTGTATTCGATGTATGAGTTGTATAGTCGGATCCCGTCCGCTGAATCTCGTGTCTTGTATATACCACTTGTATAGTTGTGTTTCCATTGATAGTATCATTGGGCCAAGCCCATGTTTTCATGTTATTGGGCTTAAATAGTGCTGGGCCTCAAATAGTGTTGGGCCTCAATAGTGTTGGGCCTCAAATAGTGTTGGGCCTCAAATAGTGTTGGGCCTCAAATAGTGTTGGGCCTCAATAGTGTTGGGCCTCAAATAGTGTTGGGCCTCAATAGTGTTGGGCCTCAAATAGTGCTGGGCCTCAATAGTGTTGGGCCTCAAATAGTGCTGGGCCTAAATAGTGTTGGGCTTGAATAGTGTTGGGCTTGTATAGTGTTGGGCTTGAATAGTGTTGGGCTTGTATAGTGTTGGGCTTGAATAGTGTTGGGCTTGTATAGTGTTGGGCTTTGGCCCATGTGTTTGGTGTTTGGGCTTAGCCCATGAGTTTATGTTAAGCCCAATGTGAAGTTAAGTCCATTAAGAAAACTAAGCCCATTATGTGTAAGTAGCCCATTTGTAAGAATAATCTATTAAGTATATTAAGCCCATTTGTTTATAAAAATAGCCCATTAATATAAGTAAGCCTTTCATTTTTATAAAAACCCTTTTTATAAAAATTTACTAAGTATAGATGTTAGTAAATAAAAACATACTAGCTTTTATAAGTTTATAAACATCCGAAAATTTGTTATCGAAAGGATACTTATATTTCGTGTCGAAAGATCGTCTAACGTCGTAGTAACTCCCCGGATTGGCAATTAACTTATGTAGTCGTCCGTCGTTCACTTTGACCATAATTGGTGTCCGATTAATAGAATCGTCCGTAACTCGTTTTAAGGCGTTATTATGTGAAGTCTCGTAGGACTTTTGTTATAACGTGTTTTGAGTTTAAAGTTGACATGAGATTCAAGTTCCTACAATGATATATATAACTAATACACCAAGTAATATATCACACGAAAATTGTTTAAAGTAACCAAATATATATTTTCTAAAAAAAATATATATTTTTCTTGTCTTTTATTTTATAAACCCTTCTTTAATAATTTTTATAAATCTTGTAGAGATTTGCCCAAAAAGGTTGTTATTTTATAAAATAAAGTTTTTATAAAAATTTGCCATATAACCTTGGCATTTTTATCTTAACCATGTTTCATTAAACATATCATTTTCTTTACTAAATCAACAACAATTTATTCATCATCTTAACTAAACATTATAAGACTTTTATAACATCAAATCATCAAGATGATAAGCAAATCATGTAGGGTTTTAAACATGATCCTTTCATATGTTAACTAGTTCAAAAACCAAGTTAAATTCTAGTTTTAACAACTTTTATAAAAATCTTTAATTGTATGTTACAATTTATAATCTTGTGAAAGTCTTGTTTTTAAACATAAACCCTAAATACTTTCACAAGATCACTAGATATGATCATTCCTTTAATCCTTTATGTTAAAACCCTTTAACATAAACATGTATAATTTTTAGATCATATCTATCAACATCTTCTAACACTTTATTTGTATTCTAATCATCATAACAACATCAAATATGCATATCACATGTCTTAAATCACAATATAAACAAACATAATTATATGATGATTTTTATCTTTGTTTCTTTGTATTTTTCTTGTTCATTATGTATGATTATATATGGTTATTATTAATTATAATAACAATCATAAACATAATATGTATATAAAAAAAATAGAAGCTTACTTCTAGCACTAGGCTAGGGATGATCTTTAGAGATTATTAAGAATAAGTAAGATGATGATCTTGATGTTAGAACACTTTGGTATGGATGAAAAACCCTTCCTTTTGCTTCCAAAAGCCTTAGATCACCCTATGTTCCAAAGAAATCCATCTTGGTTATGAAGAAGATGATAAAAAGAAATGGGTTTATGGAGGTGTTCTTGATGGAAGATGAAGATGATTAGAGAGTTTTCTTATGTGTGTGTAAGAGATGGTGTAAAATGTGTAGTAACTTAGTGAAGAAGTCTAGTAATAATCATCCATTCATCCACTAGTAATTAGGTAAATAATATCTAGATATTTACAAAATTAAACAAGGGGGTGGGGCCCCTTTGTTCACGGTTATGAGAGGGGGGGGGGGTCTTGCATGGTGAAAAATGTTAGTAAATTTTTAAGACTTAAAAAGAATTAGAAAGATGTAAGTGTTAAGGTGTTTAGGGATTACAATTTTCTGAGATGTTTCGCGACTTGAAATGGTCATAAACTAGTTTTACAAGACTAAAAATAATGATCACTAGTTCGCTAGTTGTGCCAAAATGTAGTTCGGATAATTGTTTAGTGCTCGTTTCACTAATAAATAGTCGAAACGTTCTCTTATGGAAGTTGTAGGGCAAATTTCCGTTATGTGTGTAATTGATATTCCATAAGTATTTTTATATGAAATTGGTGCCTAAACATCAATTTTTGCATCTTGTATTAAAAATACATTTGATGAATTTTGCGGACAATTCATGAAATGGTCATTTTTAGTGCGTTTCGGACAGTTTTTAGTGCTACCGGGCATTGGTAAATTATTGATCGAACTCTTGTATTCCCATATAGGGTTTAATATATAATTGATGTTGGACTCTCATCCGAGTTCTAAAGATGTCATTTTAGATGTTTTCTGCGGATCCGAAGTTTTCGTCAGCACTCTAGTTCACTAGGCACTACTCTAGTTGTTTCGATGAATTGTTTGCACTATTTCAAATGTACCCAATAAAAATGAATCATGTGTAATAACCAATGAATATTCCATGAGTTTTCTAAGATGTATACCATGTAATCATGCAGTCAGAATATTCAAAAACACATGCTTGTATAATGTAAATCACTGTTTTAAATGTAAGTAAATTACCCGAAAGTGGCAGTTGTCACACATTTTGCCCAGAGGCTACCGTAGCTTACGGTGGCTACCGTAAGCTACGGTAGTGCCCAGTCAATTTTGTTGAGTTTTGTTTCGCGAACCCGTTGAACATGTTTTAAACCGCGTATGACTAAAATCATTTCATGTTTATGGAATGTAGGTTGCCTAGTAGTACCGGATGACCATCGAGCCCGATGAAGAACCGAACACGATCAAGAAACAAGCTTCCGCAAGTTGTCGCCGTTTTTCATTTCAAACAACGAATTTAATTACACTATGTTGTTTTGCTCTCAAGTTTAGAAAAGTTTTAATAAACCCGTACTTGAGCATGAATGTTTAAATATAAATACTCATTTAGTTTCTGATTATTTACGGAAATCGCTAATTAATAACATGGTTGTTAAAAGTTGGTATCAGAGCCCTGGTTTAAGAGATTCAAGTACGGTGAGGAAAACCATTCTTGGACTTAAACCTTATGCTCTTGATAAAGATTGGTGTTCGGTTCGAGGCTTGATCGCAAATCCGGTAAGTACATGTATGTTAATAGTTTAGCATGCTAAAGTGTTGTAAACAACACATAGGGCTATCGTGTGATGCACGTTACCTCAATTAAATGATAAATATAGTTGACGAAATCGTGCGCGATGACGCGTATAGTAGAAAAGCCTTGTATTATAATACGGGCGATTATTGAAGTTGATGTTACTAATTCTTGTAAATGTTTTCATTGAAGGGCACTCGCATCGGAAGATAGCGAGAGTTTAACAAATTGCGGATACGACGGTGGAGCGGTCCGAGGTATGACAAGCAGAGCATACTCAACAAGGACCTAAATCGCGTGACGATCGCGAACAAGGTTAACGACATAGAAAGCCCGTTAGGGCAAGCATTTACAGGTGTGCATTTTAAATTATTACGTGAATAGTAATATGCAACAAATACGTGGAGATTAAAAGTTGCATATGTAGATTAAAAACTTGGAAAAAAAAACCCAAATAGAAAACCTATCCGGGATTTTGTTTCCAAGAGAAACAAATAGAGGCATTACTTACATGGGGTGTAATGTGAAAATTATAAAAAGGTCATGTATACCAAGTATTGATCGCTTACTCTGGCCAAGTAAGTGGTGAGCACGTGGTACCATGAACTTCGTATGATGGACGTATTTACATCCGATGTAGTAAGGACGGGGTGATTGGGACAAAAAAAAATACAATATCCAAATGGATCAAATGAGCAAAATATTTGATAATAATGTAAACGCACAGCCGGGTGACGGAAGCGTATTACATTAGGATAAGGAGCTCGAGTGAGGGGACAAAGATTAATGTAAAATGATTAAGATATGCATTGGGAGGGGGTGTACTTACACTCGAACCCGGAGAATGCAAATATGTAAAAGATTAAGATTTGCATTGGGAGGGGGTGTACTTACACTCGAATCCGGAGAATGCAAATACGTCTCTTAACGGGCCGTTTTTGTAAAAAGTCAAACTTGAGGACAAAGTCGGAATATAAAAGTGAAGCGAAGTCTTAATGCATACCGGAAGGGTTGCAATAATAACGACTTCGGTAAAACACCCGGTTGATGGGTAAGGATTTAAACACATGCGTAGACCGAGAAACGGAAACTCGGATGGAAAGTTAAAAGACTCGGGTTTTGAGTCATGACTAAAAGACGACAAGATGACGTAAATAGAAATTTTGATAAATTATGTTCAACTATTTTAAAGTTGAACGGGTCGAACAAATAATGAAGTTTGACATCCATAAATGATAAAATTTCACATGAATAAGTCAAACGGGTTGAACATAATATAATGCCGAATGGCATAAGTAAGCGTAAGCTGGATAACGGTAGCGTTAAATGCAAAAGAATAATGCGGTAATGGGACATAGACAAATGTGAATATATGTAAACTGGATAATGGTGAGCATAAGATGAACTGACGCATAAATGACGTGAGAAATCATAAAGTCAGAAAATTTGTCCGAAAGAAAACAAATGTAGCCTTAGATTACGGTCAAGGTCAAAGGAAATACCAAGGCGAAAATAAATGATTTTGAACATAAAAAGGGTACCTTAACACCACATACATATATAAGTGTAAATACCTTTGAATAAAGACTTGAATAAAAGATGATCTACGGGATTATCATAACCTACGAGATTATAAATGAGGCTAAGGTCTACGGGACCAAAAAGACCTTCGGGTCGCAAATAGAAAGAAACGAATTGATGAGGGTCTCACCTTAATAGGGTAAAAAGGTGAAAATATAAAGAAATAGCCTTCGAGGCTAAGCGAAAGAACCTACGGGTCAAATAATATAGAACGAGGAAACTGGTTGTAACTTCCCGCGTAAAATAATAACGGGAGATAAAGTTAGTATGAAAGCGATAGGTTTCGCTAAACTAATTAAATGGGTTAAAAGCGAAGAGATTGTGAAAGGTCTGGTGGACAAAAGTGAAGAATTTCACTAAAACATTTAAACGGGTAAAAATGACAAAAGAGTTCATAATTATTTAAATTGTGTTACGTCATAAAAGTGGGTGAAGTCATTACCGAAATGACAACGAAAGGGGATAAATCCTTGGACGTAAATTCCTTGGAATTGACATGAGTTAAAAAAAAACAACAAAACGTTAAACTAAAAACTCAATTTTTGGTAAGAAACAACGTTTTAACACATATGAATACTATGAGACGAATTCGGAAATGAATAAATCAAAGAATGTGGGACTTAACACCGATGGGTGCGAGACGATATGTTCGAAAAGAAGAAGCATGATAAAGAAAAGTTGAATTAGACTTAAACGTGACGTGACACGCTCACGGACAAGAAAAGAAATATAAAAAATGATATAGAATACAATCAAGTCGTAGCATGAGTTACGAGATATGAAAATTAGAAAACACGCAAAAGGCCAGGTTGGCAATAAGATATACCCGAATGACGGGAATAAAGAGACGGTGACTAATCAGTCTAGCTGGTAAAACCTTTTAAAGTCGGAACTGTGTTACGACTTATACAAAACGCTTGTTGAAATAAGATTTGCTTGAAGTAAACATGTTGAAAATAAATACAACCGAGTGATTAGATGACAACTCGGTCAAATAAGTGACTAAAATAAGAAATACAAGCTGAAAGTAACGGCCCACGAGGCCTTACACACGAAGGACGTATGCGTCAGTATGAATGAAAACTTCTAATCAAAAGAAACATGGGCCTTAAAAAAAACGAAACTAGGTTCGTTTGATTAAACCAATGAACTACGTAAATAAGGTTTCAGGGACGAAACCTCTTTAAGGGGGTAGACTTGTAACACCCCGAAAATGGGTTTGGTAATCAAACCCCGTTAATACTAAAAGACGGGTAAAATATCATGAATGGTAAAAATCAACCCGGTAAATGTAAGAGGCCCGAGTTAACGGGACTTAAAATAAAACGGGTTAGGTAACACCTCAAAAAAAATATAGGTTTCGTATATATATTGAATATCGGTTATGAACAAGATGAAATAACTAGGAAGTAAATAACCTAGTTAATTACGAGTCTTGTAGTAATAAAGAAGTTGGTTAAAATACACTCAATGTAACTTGGGTAAATTAGAGGGGCCATAAGGGACAATCTAGAAACAAGTTTTAATTAAATAAAACTCTCAACACCAAAACACACACCTTGAGTGTGTGTTCTGGTCGACATTTTTCACAGGAGCAAAGGAACTCCTTTGTTCAACCCTAACTTGTCTAAATCCAAGAAATTGAGAGGCCAAATCAGTCCCAAATCGAAATCCAAGCTCGTATTAGTGATCACATAAGTGAAGGGATCACAAGGTATGTTAAATTTCATCTCTTGGTTATGCCTTGAATTTTGGTTAAAATGTGAAATCGAAAATTAAGCTTTGCATGACCAATGTTTGAACAAAATTAGGGATGAAATCATGTCTAAGAGTAAACCCTAGTCAATGATTTGGTAGACTAGTGTTCAAAGTTATGAAATCATAGTCATCCATTTGTGTGTTTAATGGGTTTTGTAGAAACATGATGAACATTAGAATCATGAGTATCAAACTAGTGTTATTAGAATTCTATGAAGTTAGTTTTGATATTGAAGTTTTAATATGACACTAAATTGAAAATGATGTTAAACTTGGTAGAAATAACTAGTTAAGAACTAATTTGTAAATGTGTAAAAAATTATGCCCACTAGGTGTTTGTTAAAATGCCTAAGTGAAATCACGCGTCTACTCGGTTGAAAATGGAATTTGATTTGATTAGGCATCCGTAGGAATGCCTAATATCATGATAAAAAGGGGTTTCGTTTATAGATGAAAACCCGTATATGTTGTCTAATGAATAAAGTGTTTGTGATAATTGATTTGATTGCTTAAAAGAGTTATTGAACGCAAACTTTTGTTTTGTATGGTTGAGGGTAAATAACCTTTATAAGTCAAATTAACCAATCATGAAGTCGAACGGTATTTTCGACATAGAATTCGTAAGATGGAATGGTCATATGTGATAATGACTAATCTAACCGTATTACGGAATATGATGATAGTTTGACTCTTGACAAGCTAGATGGAGGCTTGGGAATGAAGCGGGTCAAACGGAGCAAGTACGAAAAGAAAAACGTAAATTGGATGCGAGGTAAGTAAAGCTTACACCTTTTTTTTGTAATACCTATTGGTTTTATAAATCATGAAGAATAAAAAGTCTTGTTTGAAATATGATGTTCCGACACAACATGTGCGGTTCGGAACAAAAGACAATGATCATAAACTATGTTTAATGGTTAAAAGAGCTAATACGGTTATTTAGTCATGAAATGACTAAAAGATAACGAGTTTTTAATGATTACTTATAAGGTAAACTAATGCAAATAATAAGGGTAAAACGGTATTTTGGTCACTTGTTGACAATAACCGTTAGCTTGTGAAAGACACTTTATAGCGTAAGTTATAATGGGTTAAAAGAATTGATAAATGATTTATAAGTAAAATGACTATACGGTGTCAACCGGAGTGAATCATGTAGACGAGATGATAATAAATACCATCTCGCAAAGATATAGTCTTTTAGACCAAACGGGTCAAAGGTGAAAATATCACCCTTTGACAATATCGACTAATGATTATCGTTGAGTTATATGATTTCATGAGTCTATATAGAATGGGTATTTGCATCGCTATAATTCAGCGATTTCTAAATCAAGGTATTAAAACGGGCTAATGCATTGATCCGAGTCAGGTATGTAAAATGGTTCAACTCATCATTTAGAACTTGAGGTTCTCTAAGAGTTAAACAAGGTCAAAATTGGATATTCGGTTATCTTAAAGGTAAACCGAATAATTTAAGTTATAATCATGGTGTTTTAGAAACATAATGGTTTCTAAACAGAATTATAGTTAAAAGATCGGATTTTGGGTCAAACAAGTATCTAAAAGTCCTTCGTCGTAAAAGAAGGACTAAAATTGACCAAAACGCCCTTGTAGGCTAAATTGAACAAAGAACCCTTAAAGGTTGTTTGGAAACAAGTTTTATGGTTGGATAAATATTTAGAGTAAGTATAGAAATCAAAAGATATAAATCTTTAGTCAAATGACTCTATTTGAGTCTTTGCCGTAAACTAATGATTCGTGGGGTTAAACTCGGGTTATATAGATCACCACATTAATCCCACCATAAATACAGTCGTGGTGAAAATTTCTATGATAAGAAATATGATACTGCAATGCTAGAAGTAACGGAAAGCGATTTAAGCTTGAAAGCGCTTAAATGCCCTTAACTGGTCAAAACAGCAAGATAGCAAGGATAATGCAGCAGCTACCGTAAGTTACGGTAGCTACCGTAACTTACGGTAGTGACTGAAGTGGTTACGCTGGTCCTCTACTGCCTTACGGCATCGCCATTTTGCCCAGAGGCTACCGTAGCTTACGGTGGCTACCGTAAGCTACGGTAGTACCCAGTCAATTTTGTTGAGTTTTGTTTCGCGAACCCGTTGAACACATTTTAAACCGTGTATGACTAAAATCATTTCATGTTTATGGAATGTAGGTTTCCTAGTAGTACCGGATGACGATCGAGCCCGATGAAGAACCGAACACGATCAAGAAACAAGCTTCCGCAAGTTGTCGCCGTTTTTCATTTCAAACGACGAATTTAATTACACTATGTTGTTTTGCTCTCAAGTTTAGAAAAGTTTTAATAAACCCGTACTTGAGCATGAATGTTTAAATATAAATACTCATTTAGTTTCTGATTATTTACGGAAATCGCTAATTAATAACATGGTGGTTAAACTATGTTAATAAACGGAACTTAAATCGGAAGATCGGATAGAATGAGGTCTCGTAAACCAAATGAGTATTGGAACTCATATGATATGGTTTAACAAGGCCTACATTCAAAGTTGGAACCTATCCTAAGTGCTTATGACCCGTTACGACTCATTAAGGTAGTTTACGCTACTTTAACATGTCGTTCGCGCAAAAGCGCGTTCGGACTGCCTAACTGGTCCTATGACAAGTATTATATGCCTTAACATGTCTAATAATATTACATAATCAGTTTAGATGTCAAAATTTAGGTTATATATGCTTAAAATGAAATTATGCGTAAAAAGGCCATTTTGGTCATTTTCCTAAGGCATATAAACTACCTATTATACAACTAACTAAACGAAGTGACCATAAGGTATAACCTCGGAAGGTTATTCCCTATACAACTATGGTTACAAAACATGTTTGGTTGGATCCTAATGATCGACCAAACGGGTTGGGTTCGAAAGTCTAAGCGGTTGTTTGGACCGCTTGACTTACGATCCTAAGTAAGCACTAAACTAAAAGTGACGAGTTAAACATGTTAAAACATGTTTAACTAAGTTAGAAAACAGGTTTGATACCAAAACAAAGTGTTTTGATACCCGAAAATAGTTTCGTCGCAAAATGCGCATAATCGGCATTTTGACCAAAACTATGACTCGTCACTACACCTAATCAACGTGGTAATCAGTAGGTATAGTCATAAGGGAGTATAACCATCGTGATTACGCTCACGTTGCAAAGTTCAAACGAACTTTGTGTTGACCAATCATGATCAAAGCAGAAAGTCAAACACTGTTTGACTTTCATGCTTGAAATACATAACCAAGCATGAAAGAAACTTACAAGAGGTCCAATCTTGGAACAAGAACAAAGAAAACTGATGTTTGAAGCCTTCAACCAAGTGGGATAGCTTCAAGAGAGCATATGGAGAGGAAAGGAATGAATGAGCAAGTTGGAAATGAAAAATTGATGGGTATTTATAGAATTTCTTGATCCATTTGATCATTGATAAGTGTTTGTGAGTTAATCAAAGCTTGATCATCACCTTACACTTGTTACACACTCATTAGAGGGCTTGGGGAACACTTAAACTAGCTCCAAGTATTGAAAAACTAGGATTAAAACCATGATCCAGCTGCTGAATTGCAGATTTAAAAAACATTCTGAAAAACAGGTGCTGTCGCGTGGCGCGCCAGGGACACTTGGGTCTGGCGCATGGCATGAGGGAGTCTGTTTCTTTGAAAGTTTCATTTTTGACAACTTTAGTCCCTGCAGCATGTTTTGATGGTTTTTGACGCGTTTAAGCCCCGTTAACCCAATTTCAAGGCTCTACCATGAAGTTAAAGTATAGGGCACATGAAATATGCTTGGAAATATCACGGATTTCGGTTCGTTTTGTCGTACGATCGCTTTATTCGGTTAATTACGACGAAACTCGACGGACATGAAAAACGATCCAAATTACGTGACGAGTGGTATTTTTGCATTCTAATCACTAAAATAAAATATTTTAATGATTACAAAAATTTTTGGATGTCCGGATATGTTCAGAACGTAAGATATGCTGGTAAATGCAAACTTATGCACTTTTGACGCTTTTAGTCCCTGTGATCGAATAAACTTGTTTTTGTCATTCCAAATCCTTCAAAACTTATTTCTAAGTTATGTTAAGGTTATTTAAGGTAAGTTAAGCATATGTTGCTATTCCGGAGTGTATGTCGCATTAAACTGATTACGTTTACGCATCAGTTTGCGTATAACTTTCCAGAAAGCGATTTAGAGTTTAAAATCGAACAAACTCATAACGTGCAAAATGTCAAACATAAATAAACAAATATTGGGATCAAATCACATAGTTTTATTGATAATTGAACTATTCAGAGTTTATACAATGATTACACAAGCACAGATGTCACATCTATAGGTCACGACATTCAAGTAGCAGAAGCCGATGAAGCTAGACGCTCAAGACGCAAAACAGTGAGTTCATGTCCCCACTGTTAAACATTTTTACTGTTTTCTAAACTTTGGGGAAAATACATGCACAAATGGTATGCTTTAAACAAAGGAATCATCCGTAGATCATGTCACGAATAGGGTATATGTAAGCACCATCAATCTAGTTTAGACCGAAAGAACAAGGGTTAGATCTAACAGGTCCGGGCAACCTCACTCTCTTGACAACACATAGTCATGGAGTGTCTTGGGTCATAGTCGTAGGGTAAACGATGTTAAAAGTCGCCTAGGTTTGGATGCTTCCTATGTCGTCACATATGTTAATGTCCTCGCGAAACATTAGTGATCTCAATTCCATTTCATTACAATTTACAAACTTACATTTTACAATTACATACCATGTTTTTACACAGATACAAATGTTACATGTTACACAAACTGCATGAATTCACACCAACTTTTGTTGACGATTTTTAAACTTACACGTATTTCAGGAAATTGGTGGATAATGCTCGCGGGCTCCTTTCCAATATGTTTAGTGTCTAACCTTCGTTGCCATCTTTTGTGGATTTGTTTACTATATCCCATCTTCTGTGGTGATATAGGAAACAAAACCTTGATCTTCTGTGGATTTGTTTACTATATCCCATCTTCTGTGGTAAATTTTGTCGGTTTTACAGATAATATCACTCAATGATATGTATAAAAGATTACAAAAGTACAACATGAACTTACAATAATACAACAGTAAGCTGCAAACGGATGGTTCTTTGTGGGAACTAATGCTTTTGGATGGTTCTTTTGGGATAAATATTACAAACTGATGTAATTTTTTGAGAGAGTTAAATACTATAAAATCTTGGAATTTTTTGAGCATGTTGATTGCTTTTAATTTGGCGCTTAATTATAGTGAAAAGACGGGTTTCTGCGACACATTGCATAATAAATTACATTCAGTCAGTATTTGTAATCTACAAGCGAGTGAAGAACACTGTTTTAACATAGGTGATACATCTTTTGATACAGTGGTTGATGCATCTGTTGACTTTGGTCAACAGATGGATGAAAACAGATGTTTGAAACCACTGTTGGGTTAAAACAGTGTTTTATGGAGAAAACAGTGGTTGCCATTTTTTGCAAACAGTGGTTTGACTTTGGTCAAACAGACTTTGGTCAAACAGTACTTTGACATTGGTCAAACAGTGGCTTGACCTTGGTCAAACAGACTTTGGTCAAAATAGACTTTGGTCAAACAGACTTTGTTTAAAACAGACTTTTGCTCAAACAGACTTTGTTCAAATAGTGGTTTGACTTTTAGGTAAATTAGTTTTCTATTTTCATACATTTAGTTGTTTATTACAGCTGGAAGTTTTATTTATGCAAAATTGTATTACTTTTTAGTTTATCAATTGAAACCTTTTTTGTTTTATTGCTATTAATATATTTGGGACATAACTGAAACAAATGGCCGATGAAGATGCATTTCATCATACAAGTGAGGATATACAGAAACAAATGGCCGATGGAGATGCATTTCATCATACAAGTGAGGATATACAGAAACAAATGGCCGACCACACAAATGAAGATATTGGTCAATCTGACTTTGCGTTACAACCATTGTTTGAAGAAAACCATGAGCATGTGTGATTTATAAATGATCCTAGTTCGGATGTAGACAGTTTCGTAAGGACAAAACGGTGCCGGTGTGGGTTTTCAATTGAAATTGAAGAGTTGTAACGACAATTATTCATGTCTTTTAAAATTGTTCTTTTTCTTTTGGTGAAATACTTTATACATCAAATGTTAAGGATATGATCTATGTTTATAGTTGTCTATTATATATAATAGATAACAAGTTTTGTTACAATATCTATACACCTATCTTTACTTTCTATTAAAACGTCTTATGCATGATTTTCTAAAAACCACCCGTGTTTGCACACGGGTTTTACTACTAGTTACAAGTTATAGAAGAATTATAAAAAAAGGTGACAAGTGACAAAAAAGAGTGTATATATATATATATATATATTTAACAAAGAATGACAAAATATATATATATATATAACTAATAAACCTTAAAAATATTATTATTTTTAACAAATAAAATTCCGGAAAGTAATAAAAATCAAAGAATTAATTTTTGGGTAATTAATACAAATATACAAGTATTTACACTGAAAATACAAGTATACTTTCCTAAGGGGCTGTTTGGTAACCTCTTAATGACTATTCAGATGCTACCTCTTAATGGTTTAAAACCTCTGAATGAATAAGAGGTAACCTCAAGTCTGAATGGTTAAGAGGTAACATCTGGATGATAAATAATCACATGTCACATTCTTCTACCTTCTCATTGGTAAAACTCTTAATGGTTCCATTAAGAGGTAGCCTCTTAATGACATTCAGAGGCTACCAAATAGCCCCTAAGTATACTTACACCCAAAAATAATATTGGAAATATTATTTAACAAATTACTTATATTTATTTTTGGAAAACAATATAAGTAACATATATTTGAAAAGGTTAAAAATATATTATTTTTAACATATAACATTCTCAAATCCTACTTACACAGATAAATATTTTTGGGATAAAAATATATATAACAAATACAACACTTAATATATTGTAAAATATATACACTAATAATACAAGAACATATACATGTAAGACATGATAAGACACATTAAATTCAAATAGTAACTTGTACTTAGAGATTTACAAGTTAGGTGATTAACATACTTAGAACGTCTATAGGTCACGACATTCAAGTAGCAGAAGCCGGTGAAGCTAGACGCTCAAGACGCAAAACAGTGAGTTCATGTCCCCGATTTTAAACGTTTTTACTGTTTTCTAAACTTTGGGGAAAATACATGTACAAATGGTATGCTTTAAACAAAGGAATCATATGTAGATCATGTCACGAATAGGATATATGTAAGCACCACCAATTTAGTTTAGACCGAAAGAACAAGGGTTAGATCTAACAGGTCCGGGCAGCCTCACTCTCTTGACAACACATAGTCATGGAGTGTCTTGGGTCACAGTTGTAGCGTAAATGATGTTAAAAGTCGCCTAGGTTTGGATGCTTACTATGTCGTCACATATGTTAATGTTGTCACACCCTCCAAAAACCCCACCCCGCCTTGGAGGCGTGACATGCCCAGGATCATAGCCACCAATCATATTGAACAAAGCATGTAAGTAATTTATATTTATAAAATCCAACACAATACAATTGGTGTTAAAACATAGTTTGAGTTTACAACGGAAGCACAAAACATAAGTTTAATATTAATTGAAATGTTTTCCCACAACGACCACGCCTCCTCGTGCAAGCTCCTTAAGCTAGGGATCTAACGACCTGCAAGGCATGTAACAACGAGTCAACAACAAAGTTAAGTGAATTCACGGTTTCTGTTCTCTGGCTTACTAGCCCGTAGGATTATCCCGAAGTTTTGTTTTGTTGTCCTACCCAGGATGAACGTACGTTATTCTGCACTCTGGAGAATTCGTATGTATCGCGGTCTCCCAGACATGTGTGCGAAGATTAGTGGAGTGGCATCCTACCTACTGAGGATGGCCGTGCCTTGTAGAAAGTCTGTGAACTCACCTTGATTTAACAAGCTTCCTGATTCTAACTCTTCTGAGAATTAGCATCTACTTTGGTATGAGGTAGAGTTTAGCCTACTGATAAGCTTAATAACCTAATTTGCACACGAAACTAGGTAAGTAACTTAATACAGCTTTTTACGATAACTCACGAGATCAAACCCTCACAACAAATGACAAAGTGCGATACTTAAACATCCAGCGGATTCACAACGAATGACAGAGTATAGCCCGATTTCGGACAGCACTCAAACATCCTGTCGAAATCACGACGAATGACAAAGTATAAACCCAATTTGAGCAGCACTTAAACATCTATTGGATAGTTTCAATCGATCGGACATTGAATCGTAGCAGCGATTGAATTAATACCCTGTATCGTAGCATCAATTAGTGATCGTGTGTGTTAATTGTAGTAATCGGACCAAAACTCGGAGAATATAACGAATTTTCTCGTCGCTCAAACTCCAGAAACTAAGCGCCAATGTCTGCTATTTATACACCGATTTTGACTAGCTTACGGACCGTAACAATATTCCCTTACGGTCCGTAAGGGACACTTAATTCTTATAGGGTAGCTACGTGTGAGACTAGGCCTGCTGAGTCGACAGATTCTTAAAATTCTATTCTGACAACGAGATAAGTGGATAATCGTCCATAGAAAATACCCCCCTTGAGTTTTAGGGGCCCTGGTCCTGATTCTGATTGTTCTGGAAATTTCAGGGTTTATGCAGAATCACTTGGGTTTCTTAATTTGGGTTTCCTTTTAGACTAATTAAAATAATAAATAGGACTTTTAGTGAGAGTTGCTACATTCTCCCCTCCTTATAGAAATCTCGTCCTCGAGATTTACTCAAATAAGTAAGGATACTAGTACTAATCTTTTATGTTCGAGAAACTTAACCTTTCTGTTTTATATCTAAAGTCACAAATCTTTAAACTTTTCTCTATGTCTTAAAGAAATACTACCAGAAATTTGTCAGATAGACATTTCTTAAAGTTGCATACATGAAATACTTAGGGATGACTTAACCTTAACCGTAGTACTTAAAATAAATAATATAGAACACCGTAAAGTATTGAGTCTTGCACTTGGAATGAAGCATCGTTGTGGATTATTGAACACTTTACCGGTTATAGTCTGGTTTTATCAAAAACTTTTCCCTTTTAAAAACCAAGTTCACTATAACGAATGGCTCTGATACCACTCTGTCACACCCTCCAAAAACCCCACCCCGCCTTGGAGGCGTGACATGCCCAGGATCATAGCCACCAATCATATTGAACAAAGCATGTAAGTAATTTATATTTATAAAATCCAACATAATACAATTGGTGTTAAAACATAGTTTGAGTTTACAACGGAAGCACAAAACATAAGTTTAATATTAATTGAAATGTTTTCCCACAACGACCACGCCTCCTCGTGCAAGCTCCTTAAGCTAGGGATCTAACGACCTGCAAGGCATGTAACAACGAGTCAACAACAAAGTTGAGTGAATTCACGGTTTCTGTTCTCTGGCTTACTAGCCCGTAGGATTATCCCGAAGTTTTGTTTTGTTGTCCTACCCAGGACGAACGTACGTTATTCTGCACTCTGGAGAATTCGTATGTATCGCGGTCTCCCAGACATGTGTGCGAAGATTAGTAGAGTGGCATCCTACCTACTGAGGATGGCCGTGCCTTGTAGAAAGTCTGTGAACTCACCTTGATTTAACAAGCTTCCTGATTCTAACTCTTCTGAGAATTAGCATCTACTTTGGTATGAGGTAGAGTTTAGCCTACTGATAAGCTTAATAACCTAATTTGCACACGAAACTAGGTAAGTAACTTAATACAGCTTTTTACGATAACTCACGAGATCAAACCCTCACAACAAATGACAAAGTGCGATACTTAAACATCCAGCGGATTCACAACGAATGACAGAGTATAGCCCGATTTCGGACAGCACTCAAACATCCTGTCGAAATCACGACGAATGACAAAGTATAAACCCAATTTGAGCAGCACTTAAACATCTATCGGATAGTTTCAATCGATCGGACATTGAATCGTAGCAGCGATTGAATTAATACCCTGTATCGTAGCATCAATTAGTGATCGTGTGTGTTAATTGTAGTAATCGGACCAAAACTCGGAGAATATAACGAATTTTCTCGTCGCTCAAACTCCAGAAACTAAGCGCCAATGTCTGCTATTTATACACCGATTTTGACTAGCTTACGGACCGTAACAATATTCCCTTACGGTCCGTAAGGGACACTTAATTCTTATAGGGTAGCTATGTGTGAGACTAGGCCTGCTGAGTCGACAGATTCTTAAAATTCTATTCTGACAACGAGATAAGTGGATAATAGTCCATAGAAAATAGCCCCCTTGAGTTTTAGGGGCCCTGATCCTGATTCTGATTGTTCTGGAAATTTCAGGGTTTATGCAGAATCACTTGGGTTTCTTAATTTGGGTTTCCTTTTAGACTAATTAAAATAATAAATAGGACTTTTAGTGAGAGTTGCTACATTCTCCCCTCCTTATAGAAATCTCGTCCTCGAGATTTACTCAAATAAGTAAGGATACTAGTACTAACCTTTTATGTTCGAGAAACTTAACCTTTCTGTTTTATATCTAAAGTCACAAATCTTTAAACTTTTCTCTATGTCTTAAAGAAATACTACCAAAAATTTGTCAGATAGACATTTCTTAAAGTTGCATACATGAAATACTTAGGGATGACTTAACCTTAACCGTAGTACTTAAAATAAATAATATAAAACACCGTAAAGTATTGAGTCTTGCACTTGGAATGAAGCATCGTTGTGGATTATTGAACACTTTACCGGTTATAGTCTGGTTTTATCAAAAACTTTTCCCTTTTAAAAACCAAGTTCACTATAACGAATGTCTCTGATACCACTCTGTCACACCCTCCAAAAACCCCACCCCGCCTTGGAGGCGTGACATGCCCAGGATCATAGCCACCAATCATATTGAACAAAGCATGTAAGTAATTTATATTTATAAAATCCAACACAATACAATTGGTGTTAAAACATAGTTTGAGTTTACAACGGAAGCACAAAACATAAGTTTAATATTAATTGAAATGTTTTCCCACAACGACCACGCCTCCTCGTGCAAGCTCCTTAAGCTAGGGATCTAACGACCTGCAAGGCATGTAACAACGAGTCAACAACAAAGTTGAGTGAATTCACGGTTTCTGTTCTCTGGCTTACTAGCCCGTAGGATTATCCCGAAGTTTTGTTTTGTTCTCCTACCCAGGACGAACGTACGTTATTCTGCACTCTGGAGAATTCGTATGTATCGCGGTCTCCCAGACATGTGTGCGAAGATTAGTGGAGTGGCATCCTACCTACTGAGGATGGCCGTGCCTTGTAGAAAGTCTGTGAACTCACCTTGATTTAACAAGCTTCCTGATTCTAACTCTTCTGAGAATTAGCATCTACTTTGGTATGAGGTAGAGTTTAGCCTACTGATAAGCTTAATAACCTAATTTGCACACGAAACTAGGTAAGTAACTTAATACAGCTTTTTACGATAACTCACGAGATCAAACCCTCACAACAAATGACAAAGTGCGATACTTAAACATCCAGCGGATTCACAACGAATGACAGAGTATAGCCCGATTTCGGACAGCACTCAAACATCCTGTCGAAATCACGACGAATGACAAAGTATAAACCCAATTTGAGCAGCACTTAAACATCTATCGGATAGTTTCAATCGATCGGACATTGAATCGTAGCAGCGATTGAATTAATACCCTGTATCGTAGCATCAATTAGTGATCGTGTGTTTTAATTGTAGTAATCGGACCAAAACTCGGAGAATATAACGAATTTTCTCGTCGCTCAAACTCCAGAAACTAAGCGCCAATGTCTGCTATTTATACACCGATTTTGACTAGCTTACGGACCGTAACAATATTCCCTTACGGTCCGTAAGGGACACTTAATTCTTATAGGGTAGCTACGTGTGAGACTAGGCCTGCTGAGTCGACAGATTCTTAAAATTCTATTCTGACAACGAGATAAGTGGATAATCGTCCATAGAAAATACCCCCCTTGAGTTTTAGGGGCCCTGATCCTGATTCTGATTGTTCTGGAAATTTCAGGGTTTATGCAGAATCACTTGGGTTTCTTAATTTGGGTTTCCTTTTAGACTAATTAAAATAATAAATAGGACTTTTAGTGAGAGTTGCTACATTCTCCCCTCCTTATAGAAATCTCGTCCTCGAGATTTACTCAAATAAGTAAGGATACTAGTACTAATCTTTTATGTTCGAGAAACTTAACCTTTCTGTTTTATATCTAAAGTCACAAATCTTTAAACTTTTCTCTATGTCTTAAAGAAATACTACCAGAAATTTGTCAGATAGACATTTCTTAAAGTTGCATACATGAAATACTTAGGGATGACTTAACCTTAACCGTAGTACTTAAAATAAATAATATAGAACACCGTAAAGTATTGAGTCTTGCACTTGGAATGAAGCATCGTTGTGGATTATTGAACACTTTACCGGTTATAGTCTGGTTTTATCAAAAACTTTTCCCTTTTAAAAACCAAGTTCACTATAACGAATGGCTCTGATACCACTCTGTCACACCCTCCAAAAACCCCACCCCGCCTTGGAGGCGTGACATGCCTAGGATCATAGCCACCAATCATATTGAACAAAGCATGTAAGTAATTTATATTTATAAAATCCAACAAAATACAATTGGTGTTAAAACATAGTTTGAGTTTACAACGGAAGCACAAAACATAAGTTTAATATTAATTGAAATGTTTTCCCACAACGACCACGCCTCCACGTGCAAGCTCCTTAAGCTAGGGATCTAACGACCTGCAAGGCATGTAACAACGAGTCAACAACAAAGTTGAGTGAATTCACGGTTTCTGTTCTCTGGCTTACTAGCCCGTAGGATTATCCCGAAGTTTTGTTTTGTTGTCCTACCCAGGACGAACGTACGTTATTCTGCACTCTGGAGAATTCGTATGTATAGCGGTCTCCCAGACATGTGTGCGAAGATTAGTGGAGTGGCATCCTACCTACTGAGGATGGCCGTGCCTTGTAGAAAGTCTCTGAACTCACCTTGATTTAACAAGCTTCCTGATTCTAACTCTTCTGAGAATTAGCATCTACTTTGGTATGAGGTAGAGTTTAGCCTACTGATAAGCTTAATAACCTAATTTGCACACGAAACTAGGTAAGTAACTTAATACAGCTTTTTACGATAACTCACGAGATCAAACCCTCACAACAAATGACAAAGTGCGATACTTAAACATCCAGCGGATTCACAACGAATGACAGAGTATAGCCCGATTTCGGACAGCACTCAAACATCCTGTCGAAATCACGACGAATGACAAAGTATAAACCCAATTTGAGCAGCACTTAAACATCTATCGGATAGTTTCAATCGATCGGACATTAAATCGTAGCAGCGATTGAATTAATACCCTGTATCGTAGCATCAATTAGTGATCGTGTGTGTTAATTGTAGTAATCGGACCAAAACTCGGAGAATATAACGAATTTTCTCGTCGCTCAAACTCCAGAAACTAAGCGCCAATGTCTGCTATTTATACACCGATTTTGACTAGCTTACGGACCGTAACAATATTCCCTTACGGTCCGTAAGGGACACTTAATTCTTATAGGGTAGCTACGTGTGAGACTAGGCCTGCTGAGTCGACAGATTCTTAAAATTCTATTCTGACAACGAGATAAGTGGATAATCGTCCATAGAAAATACCCCCCTTGTGTTTTAGGGGCCCTGATCCTGATTCTGATTGTTCTGGAAATTTCAGGGTTTATGCAGAATCACTTGGGTTTCTTAAATTGGGTTTCCTTTTAGACTAATTAAAATAATAAATAGGACTTTTAGTGAGAGTTGCTACATTCTCCCCTCCTTATAGAAATCTCGTCCTCGAGATTTACTCAAATAAGTAAGGATACTAGTACTAATCTTTTATGTTCGAGAAACTTAACCTTTCTGTTTTATATCTAAAGTCACAAATCTTTAAACTTTTCTCTATGTCTTAAAGAAATACTACCAGAAATTTGTCAGATAGACATTTCTTAAAGTTGCATACATGAAATACTTAGGGATGACTTAACCTTAACCGTAGTACTTAAAATAAATAATATAGAACACCGTAAAGTATTGAGTCTTGCACTTGGAATGAAGCATCGTTGTGGATTATTGAACACTTTACCGGTTATAGTCTGGTTTTATCAAAAACTTTTCCCTTTTAAAAACCAAGTTCACTATAACGAATGGCTCTGATACCACTCTGTCACACCCTCCAAAAACCCCACCCCGCCTTGGAGGCGTGACATGCCTAGGATCATAGCCACCAATCATATTGAACAAAGCATGTAAGTAATTTATATTTATAAAATCCAACACAATACAATTGGTGTTAAAACATAGTTTGAGTTTACAACGGAAGCACAAAACATAAGTTTAATATTAATTGAAATGTTTTCCCACAACGACCACGCCTCCTCGTGTAAGCTCCTTAAGCTAGGGATCTAACGACCTGCAAGGCATGTAACAACGAGTCAACAACAAAGTTGAGTGAATTCACGGTTTCTGTTCTCTGGCTTACTAGCCCGTAGGATTATCCCGAAGTTTTGTTTTGTTGTCCTACCCAGGACGAACGTACGTTATTCTGCACTCTGGAGAATTCGTATGTATCGCGGTCTCCCAGACATGTGTGCGAAGATTAGTGGAGTGGCATCCTACCTACTGAGGATGGTCGTGCCTTGTAGAAAGTCTGTGAACTCACCTTGATTTAACAAGCTTCCTGATTCTAACTCTTCTGAGAATTAGCATCTACTTTGGTATGAGGTAGAGTTTAGCCTACTGATAAGCTTAATAACCTAATTTGCACACGAAACTAGGTAAGTAACTTAATACAGCTTTTTACGATAACTCACGAGATCAAACCCTCACAACAAATGACAAAGTGCGATACTTAAACATCCAGCGGATTCACAACGAATGACAGAGTATAGCCCGATTTCGGACAGCACTCAAACATCCTGTCGAAATCACGACGAATGACAAAGTATAAACCCAATTTGAGCAGCACTTAAACATCTATCGGATAGTTTCAATCGATCGGACATTGAATCGTAGCAGCGATTGAATTAATACCCTGTATCGTAGCATCAATTAGTGATCGTGTGTGTTAATTGTAGTAATCGGACCAAAACTCGGAGAATATAACGAATTTTCTCGTCGCTCAAACTCCAGAAACTAAGCGCCAATGTCTGCTATTTATACACCGATTTTGACTAGCTTACGGACCGTAACAATATTACCTTACGGTCCGTAAGGGACACATAATTCTTATAGGGTAGCTACGTGTGAGACTAGGCCTGCTGAGTCGACAGATTCTTAAAATTCTATTCTGACAACGAGATAAGTGGATAATCGTCCATAGAAAATACCCCCCTTGAGTTTTAGGGGCCCTGATCCTGATTCTGATTGTTCTGGAAATTTCAGGGTTTATGCAGAATCACTTGGGTTTCTTAATTTGGGTTTCCTTTTAGACTAATTAAAATAATAAATAGGACTTTTAGTGAGAGTTGCTACATTCTCCCCTCCTTATAGAAATCTCGTCCTCGAGATTTACTCAAATAAGTAAGGATACTAGTACTAATCTTTTATGTTCGAGAAACTTAACCTTTCTGTTTTATATCTAAAGTCACAAATCTTTAAACTTTTCTCTATGTCTTAAAGAAATACTACCAGAAATTTGTCAGATAGACATTTCTTAAAGTTGCATACATGAAATACTTAGGGATGACTTAACCTTAACCGTAGTACTTAAAATAAATAATATAGAACACCGTAAAGTATTGAGTCTTGCACTTGGAATGAAGCATCGTTGTGGATTATTGAACACTTTACCGGTTATAGTCTGGTTTTATCAAAAACTTTTCCCTTTTAAAAACCAAGTTCACTATAACGAATGGCTCTGATACCACTCTGTCACACCCTCCAAAAACCCCACCCCGCCTTGGAGGCGTGACATGCCCAGGATCATAGCCACCAATCATATTGAACAAAGCATGTAAGTAATTTATATTTATAAAATCCAACACAATACAATTGGTGTTAAAACATAGTTTGAGTTTACAACGGAAGCACAAAACATAAGTTTAATATTAATTGAAATGTTTTCCCACAACGACCACGCCTCCTCGTGCAAGCTCCTTAAGCTAGGGATCTAACGACCTGCAAGGCATGTAACAACGAGTCAACAACAAAGTTGAGTGAATTCACGGTTTCTGTTCTCTGGCTTACTAGCCCGTAGGATTATCCCGAAGTTTTGTTTTGTTCTCCTACCCAGGACGAACGTACGTTATTCTGCACTCTGGAGAATTCGTATGTATCGCGGTCTCCCAGACATGTGTGCGAAGATTAGTGGAGTGGCATCCTACCTACTGAGGATGGCCGTGCCTTGTAGAAAGTCTCTGAACTCACCTTGATTTAACAAGCTTCCTGATTCTAACTCTTCTGAGAATTAGCATCTACTTTGGTATGAGGTAGAGTTTAGCCTACTGATAAGCTTAATAACCTAATTTGCACACGAAACTAGGTAAGTAACTTAATACAGCTTTTTACGATAACTCACGAGATCAAACCCTCACAACAAATGACAAAGTGCGATACTTAAACATCCAGCGGATTCACAACGAATGACAGAGTATAGCCCGATTTCGGACAGCACTCAAACATCCTGTCGAAATCACGACGAATGACAAAGTATAAACCCAATTTGAGCAGCACTTAAACATCTATCGGATAGTTTCAATCGATCGGACATTGAATCGTAGCAGCGATTGAATTAATACCCTGTATCGTAGCATCAATTAGTGATCGTGTGTGTTAATTGTAGTAATCGGACCAAAACTCAGAGAATATAACGAATTTTCTCGTCGCTCAAACTCCAGAAACTAAGCGCCAATGTCTGCTATTTATACACCGATTTTGACTAGCTTACGGACCGTAACAATATTCCCTTACGGTCCGTAAGGGACACTTAATTCTTATAGGGTAGCTACGTGTGAGACTAGGCCTGCTGAGTCGACAGATTCTTAAAATTCTATTCTGACAACGAGATAAGTGGATAATCGTCCATAGAAAATACCCCCCTTGAGTTTTAGGGGCCCTGATCCTGATTCTGATTGTTCTGGAAATTTCAGGGTTTATGCAGAATCACTTGGGTTTCTTAATTTGGGTTTCCTTTTAGACTAATTAAAATAATAAATAGGACTTTTAGTGAGAGTTGCTACATTCTCCCCTCCTTATAGAAATCTCGTCCTCGAGATTTACTCAAATAAGTAAGGATACTAGTACTAATCTTTTATGTTTGAGAAACTTAACCTTTCTGTTTTATATCTAAAGTCACAAATCTTTAAACTTTTCTCTATGTCTTAAAGAAATACTACCAGATATTTGTCAGATAGACATTTCTTAAAGTTGCATACATGAAATACTTAGGGATGACTTAACCTTAACCGTAGTACTTAAAATAAATAATATAGAACACCGTAAAGTATTGAGTCTTGCACTTGGAATGAAGCATCGTTGTGGATTATTGAACACTTTACCGGTTATAGTCTGGTTTTATCAAAAACTTTTCCCTTTTAAAAACCAAGTTCACTATAACGAATGGCTCTGATACCACTCTGTCACACCCTCCAAAAACCCCACCCCGCCTTGGAGGCGTGACATGCCCAGGATCATAGCCACCAATCATATTGAACAAAGCATGTAAGTAATTTATATTTATAAAATCCAACACAATACAATTGGTGTTAAAACATAGTTTGAGTTTACAACGGAAGCACAAAACATAAGTTTAATATTAATTGAAATGTTTTCCCACAACGACCACGCCTCCTCGTGCAAGCTCCTTAAGCTAGGGATCTAACGACCTGCAAGGCATGTAACAACGAGTCAACAACAAAGTTGAGTGAATTCACGGTTTCTGTTCTCTGGCTTACTAGCCCGTAGGATTATCCCGAAGTTTTGTTTTGTTGTCCTACCCAGGACGAACGTACGTTATTCTGCACTCTGGAGAATTCGTATGTATCGCGGTCTCCCAGACATGTGTGCGAAGATTAGTGGAGTGGCATCCTACCTACTGAGGATGGCCGTGCCTTGTAGAAAGTCTCTGAACTCACCTTGATTTAACAAGCTTCCTGATTCTAACTCTTCTGAGAATTAGCATCTACTTTGGTATGAGGTAGAGTTTAGCCTACTGATAAGCTTAATAACCTAATTTGCACACGAAACTAGGTAAGTAACTTAATACAGCTTTTTACGATAACTCACGAGATCAAACCCTCACAACAAATGACAAAGTGCGATACTTAAACATCCAGCGGATTCACAACGAATGACAGAGTATAGCCCGATTTCGGACAGCACTCAAACATCCTGTCGAAATCACGACGAATGACAAAGTATAAACCCAATTTGAGCAGCACTTAAACATCTATCGGATAGTTTCAATCGATCGGACATTGAATCGTAGCAGCGATTGAATTAATACCCTGTATCGTAGCATCAATTAGTGATCGTGTGTGTTAATTGTAGTAATCGGACCAAAACTCAGAGAATATAACGAATTTTCTCGTCGCTCAAACTCCAGAAACTAAGCGCCAATGTCTGCTATTTATACACCGATTTTGACTAGCTTACGGACCGTAACAATATTCCCTTACGGTCCGTAAGGGACACTTAATTCTTATAGGGTAGCTACGTGTGAGACTAGGCCTGCTGAGTCGACAGATTCTTAAAATTCTATTCTGACAACGAGATAAGTGGATAATCGTCCATAGAAAATACCCCCCTTGAGTTTTAGGGGCCCTGATCCTGATTCTGATTGTTCTGGAAATTTCAGGGTTTATGCAGAATCACTTGGGTTTCTTAATTTGGGTTTCCTTTTAGACTAATTAAAATAATAAATAGGACTTTTAGTGAGAGTTGCTACATTCTCCCCTCCTTATAGAAATCTCGTCCTCGAGATTTACTCAAATAAGTAAGGATACTAGTACTAATCTTTTATGTTTGAGAAACTTAACCTTTCTGTTTTATATCTAAAGTCACAAATCTTTAAACTTTTCTCTATGTCTTAAAGAAATACTACCAGATATTTGTCAGATAGACATTTCTTAAAGTTGCATACATGAAATACTTAGGGATGACTTAACCTTAACCGTAGTACTTAAAATAAATAATATAGAACACCGTAAAGTATTGAGTCTTGCACTTGGAATGAAGCATCGTTGTGGATTATTGAACACTTTACCGGTTATAGTCTGGTTTTATCAAAAACTTTTCCCTTTTAAAAACCAAGTTCACTATAACGAATGGCTCTGATACCACTCTGTCACACCCTCCAAAAACCCCACCCCGCCTTGGAGGCGTGACATGCCCAGGATCATAGCCACCAATCATATTGAACAAAGCATGTAAGTAATTTATATTTATAAAATCCAACACAATACAATTGGTGTTAAAACATAGTTTGAGTTTACAACGGAAGCACAAAACATAAGTTTAATATTAATTGAAATGTTTTCCCACAACGACCACGCCTCCTCGTGCAAGCTCCTTAAGCTAGGGATCTAACGACCTGCAAGGCATGTAACAACGAGTCAACAACAAAGTTGAGTGAATTCACGGTTTCTGTTCTCTGGCTTACTAGCCCGTAGGATTATCCCGAAGTTTTGTTTTGTTGTCCTACCCAGGACGAACGTACGTTATTCTGCACTCTGGAGAATTCGTATGTATCGCGGTCTCCCAGACATGTGTGCGAAGATTAGTGGAGTGGCATCCTACCTACTGAGGATGGCCGTGCCTTGTAGAAAGTCTCTGAACTCACCTTGATTTAACAAGCTTCCTGATTCTAACTCTTCTGAGAATTAGCATCTACTTTGGTATGAGGTAGAGTTTAGCCTACTGATAAGCTTAATAACCTAATTTGCACACGAAACTAGGTAAGTAACTTAATACAGCTTTTTACGATAACTCACGAGATCAAACCCTCACAACAAATGACAAAGTGCGATACTTAAACATCCAGCGGATTCACAACGAATGACAGAGTATAGCCCGATTTCGGACAGCACTCAAACATCCTGTCGAAATCACGACGAATGACAAAGTATAAACCCAATTTGAGCAGCACTTAAACATCTATCGGATAGTTTCAATCGATCGGACATTGAATCGTAGCAGCGATTGAATTAATACCCTGTATCGTAGCATCAATTAGTGATCGTGTGTGTTAATTGTAGTAATCGGACCAAAACTCAGAGAATATAACGAATTTTCTCGTCGCTCAAACTCCAGAAACTAAGCGCCAATGTCTGCTATTTATACACCGATTTTGACTAGCTTACGGACCGTAACAATATTCCCTTACGGTCCGTAAGGGACACTTAATTCTTATAGGGTAGCTACGTGTGAGACTAGGCCTGCTGAGTCGACAGATTCTTAAAATTCTATTCTGACAACGAGATAAGTGGATAATCGTCCATAGAAAATACCCCCCTTGAGTTTTAGGGGCCCTGATCCTGATTCTGATTGTTCTGGAAATTTCAGGGTTTATGCAGAATCACTTGGGTTTCTTAATTTGGGTTTCCTTTTAGACTAATTAAAATAATAAATAGGACTTTTAGTGAGAGTTGCTACATTCTCCCCTCCTTATAGAAATCTCGTCCTCGAGATTTACTCAAATAAGTAAGGATACTAGTACTAATCTTTTATGTTTGAGAAACTTAACCTTTCTGTTTTATATCTAAAGTCACAAATCTTTAAACTTTTCTCTATGTCTTAAAGAAATACTACCAGATATTTGTCAGATAGACATTTCTTAAAGTTGCATACATGAAATACTTAGGGATGACTTAACCTTAACCGTAGTACTTAAAATAAATAATATAGAACACCGTAAAGTATTGAGTCTTGCACTTGGAATGAAGCATCGTTGTGGATTATTGAACACTTTACCGGTTATAGTCTGGTTTTATCAAAAACTTTTCCCTTTTAAAAACCAAGTTCACTATAACGAATGGCTCTGATACCACTCTGTCACACCCTCCAAAAACCCCACCCCGCCTTGGAGGCGTGACATGCCCAGGATCATAGCCACCAATCATATTGAACAAAGCATGTAAGTAATTTATATTTATAAAATCCAACACAATACAATTGGTGTTAAAACATAGTTTGAGTTTACAACGGAAGCACAAAACATAAGTTTAATATTAATTGAAATGTTTTCCCACAACGACCACGCCTCCTCGTGCAAGCTCCTTAAGCTAGGGATCTAACGACCTGCAAGGCATGTAACAACGAGTCAACAACAAAGTTGAGTGAATTCACGGTTTCTGTTCTCTGGCTTACTAGCCCGTAGGATTATCCCGAAGTTTTGTTTTGTTGTCCTACCCAGGACGAACGTACGTTATTCTGCACTCTGGAGAATTCGTATGTATCGCGGTCTCCCAGACATGTGTGCGAAGATTAGTGGAGTGGCATCCTACCTACTGAGGATGGCCGTGCCTTGTAGAAAGTCTCTGAACTCACCTTGATTTAACAAGCTTCCTGATTCTAACTCTTCTGAGAATTAGCATCTACTTTGGTATGAGGTAGAGTTTAGCCTACTGATAAGCTTAATAACCTAATTTGCACACGAAACTAGGTAAGTAACTTAATACAGCTTTTTACGATAACTCACGAGATCAAACCCTCACAACAAATGACAAAGTGCGATACTTAAACATCCAGCGGATTCACAACGAATGACAGAGTATAGCCCGATTTCGGACAGCACTCAAACATCCTGTCGAAATCACGACGAATGACAAAGTATAAACCCAATTTGAGCAGCACTTAAACATCTATCGGATAGTTTCAATCGATCGGACATTGAATCGTAGCAGCGATTGAATTAATACCCTGTATCGTAGCATCAATTAGTGATCGTGTGTGTTAATTGTAGTAATCGGACCAAAACTCAGAGAATATAACGAATTTTCTCGTCGCTTAAACTCCAGAAACTAAGCGCCAATGTCTGCTATTTATACACCGATTTTGACTAGCTTACGGACCGTAACAATATTCCCTTACGGTCCGTAAGGGACACTTACTTCTTATAGGGTAGCTACGTGTGAGACTAGGCCTGCTGAGTCGACAGATTCTTAAAATTCTATTCTGACAACGAGATAAGTGGATAATCGTCCATAGAAAATACCCCCCTTGAGTTTTAGGGGCCCTGATCCTGATTCTGATTGTTCTGGAAATTTCAGGGTTTATGCAGAATCACTTGGGTTTCTTAATTTGGGTTTCCTTTTAGACTAATTAAAATAATAAATAGGACTTTTAGTGAGAGTTGCTACAAATGTCCTCACAAAACATTAGCGATCTCGATTCCATTTCATTACAATTTACAAACTTACATTTTACAATTACATACCATGTTTTTACACAGTTACAAATGTTACATTTTACACAAACTGCATGAATTCACACCAACTTTTGTTGTCGATTTTTAAACTTACATGTATTTCAGGAAATTAGTGGATAATGATCACGGGCTCCTTTCCAAGATGTTTAGTGTCTAACCTCCGTTGCCATCTTTTGTGGATTTGTTTACTATATCCCATCTTTTGTGGTGATATAGGAAACAAAACATTGATCTTTGTTATGAAATGGTGTTGTGAACTTTCAAACAATTATCTTTTATTTATGATGTAAACTTTAAATTAAATTCTGTATTTTGTGATAATTTAACTTTGAATGGCACTATGGAGTTTGTTTTATATCATATAGCATGTTTACTTATCATATGCAATGAGAACCACTCAGATCACACCTCGTGCTTCCGCCTTTGAAAGGGGTGTGACATGTGGCTCCACAAGCTGATGAAGCAGAGGATATTCAGCATCAGATTCTCACCAGAACCAATGGAGGTTGATCAATAGATGCAGCAGAATCTGGAAGTAGAACAACATCATGCTGAAGCATCACACATGGCAGAATCGGGTGCTCAAACTAATCCTGATCTATTTACTGTTAGAAACTCAACAGATTCGGATTCAGAGGAATCTGTTAGAGGAGATTATATCATGCAGTATAGAAAAACAACAACAGTAGATAAAGAGGCTAGTAGTTCCATAGGTCTTGTCTCTAAATCAGTTAATGAGGAGGAGATTGAGTGCTGATCAAGGAAACCTGGGTGAGAAAATGAGCTTTTCTCAACAATTCACAGAGGATCATTCTTAGGAATGGTTCAAGGAAGTGAAGAAATCCCAGATGTGAATAGGTTTCACAATTCTGGTAAAGGTGTACAAGATTGGTCTTTTGACCAACTTAACCTTTTAACAACAGCAGCAAGTGTGTCTTCTACTGGTTTGAAAGAAGGAACATCTGTTGTTCCAACCTTACCCACTAACCCACCAATCATCTCAAAGAACAGCTTGACCACATGATAGACAATGTCATCAAAGTCTATGCAGATAAGTCTCCTGTTGAAGCAAAGCTGGATGTGCTGATAGAAGAAATTAGAAGCCAGGCATCTGATATGAAGGTTCTATCAAATTCAGTTGAAGCCATCAGAAACCAAACATAAAAGAATACTTAACCCTGAAGAACATGCAGCAATCAGAAAAAGCATTAGACAGCAGCAGACTTGCAGCAGATTTTAAGAAAATGTTTGAAGAAATAAAAGATGTCAAAGCAAAAGTGAAGGAAGCTGTGGAAACAAGAGATTCTATAAGTTCTGGTAAAATTCTAGAGGAGATTCACAGTTTAAGAGCCAGGAACAACAGCCTAACAGATGCTCTTGAAAACCTAGTAAGAGAATGGGCTGCACAAAAGGAACAAAACCTGGAAGAATTCAAAAGAGTGCATGAAGAAGAAAAGAGGAATGCTCAACTCATGAGTGATGTACAATCACTTGTGAAGAGGCTGCACTTCAATGTTGCCAGACTGGCAAACATTGATGTTCATGAGCTTAGAACCCCCATTCACAAAGAAACCTCACAACAGAAAGAACCAGAAGTCACCAAGCAAACACAAACAAAGCCAACTACACCTCTCAGTCAGTCAGGGCATACAACAATGCCCCCCCCACCAGCAGTACCAAAGTCAGAGATGATCAAAAGACTCGAAGCCATTCCTGCTATAATCTCTAACCTGAGCAGTGTTTCTTCAAGAGGTACTCAACAGGAACAACCTAAAAGAACCTCATCTGGAGAAACAGCCTTTAGTGAACAATTAAACCTATCAGAAAAGAGAAAATGGCAAGGAAAAGGCCAAGTTTTCACCAAAATGGATTCTGAAGGAAAGGAAAAGGAATATCTAGTTCAAGAGATTGATCAAGATAGCATGATGTTTCCTGAATACCATCTAAGAGATTTCTACTGGAATGATGAAAAAGACAAGCTGGATAAACCTCTCAGCCTCATAAGCAGAATGGTAAAAGAAGAAAAAGTGAAAAGAGGAGAAGGCAGCCTTCACAAACCTCATCGAAATCCAGTGGTTCGAGTGCTCAAGGTGGATACTCAAACCATTGCAGGAGAAATAATGGGTGTTCATGAGCAGAACAAGTACCCTATAATTAGACTGGATGGCGGTGAAACAACAGTGGTGGATGTTGATCTGGCTGATGAACTTCATCCTGTAGATTTAATGAAGCTGAAACAAATTTATGATCAAGAAGCAGGAAATACAAAGATCATCAAAAGGGCTCTTCACAACTTGAAAGAAGCAGGAAAGAAAATGTTTACAAGGGTAGCCCTAGCCGATTTTGATCTTTGCATTACCTTTGATTATATCATGAGCAAGAAAGTGAAAGTACCTCCTTCTGATACATCTATTCCAGCTGAACTTGAGCCAGAAACCAGAATAGGGGTCATATTTGAGAAACCTGAATTGTTTATTGTTTTCAGGGATCTTGAAGAGAAAAAGGCTCTGTTTAGAGTTGATGAAATATGATGAGCAAGAAAATGAAAGTACCTCCTCCTAATAAATCCACTCCAGCTGAACTTGAGCCAGATGTAACATTTGTGCTCTGTAAACACTGTACAATGTAGAACAATATTAATTATCAATGAAACGATGTGTTTTGGTCTCAATATTTGTCACACCCTGGCTTTTGCGGAAGCGTGGGTTTATTTGGTGTGACTTCTTAATACCATAGCAACAATCACAACAATGCTATATGATAAAAATACGAGATGTTCATCCATTAATTAAATTGAGAAAATACCACAATATCATTGTTTAGAAACATCGACACTTGAAATAAGTTACAAACCATAAATTATTTAAAACGTGTTCATAAGACACATAAAAGTCTTTGGATAAGATGAGGTTTAGAGACATGTAACCCGTCCAGGAGTAGGTTACACCTCTCAAACTTCACAACTCTTGGATGACATCTAATAACCAACGCAGCTAGACACATGCATAACCTGCCAGATCCTGCTAGTTCCCTGAAATACATGTAGTTTGAAAAATCAACAAAAGGTTGAGCGAGTTCATGTGTAAGTCTGTGAGTATAAACCTTTGTAATATGTCTTGTATGTATAAATGTCCCTGGTATGTAGCAATAAGGAAAAAAAAGTCACCAATGGGTTGCAAAGCCAAAGGTAAGTGTGATAAGGTGCAGGAAAACTCAAACCTAGCAAATTTGTACCGGGCTTCCGGCTGGAAGACATAGTCACCTCTATGGGTCACCCTGACCTCACGGGTGTGGGCTCGCTACACCCAAATAGATCTATCACCCATGTCCCTCGGTCCTATGACGAGGATTAATGGCCTTAAGTGTTGTGCCCACCTTTCACAGTCTAGTTAGTAAACCCTCCTTAAGCTAACCATACCATGTATAATAATGTCTGTAATAGTTGTAACATACTTGGTACTCGTTCTCACCAAGAGTGCTTCTTGTATTTTTTTTGTATTCTCAAATTGCATCATACTTGGTACTCGTTCTCACCAAGAGTGTTTCTTGTTATTATACCATTTGTAAACATTGTAATATTTGTAACATGTATTCCACCCCCGAAGTATAAAACTGAAAACAGTTAAGAGAAAAGGGGGACATGAACTCACCTTGATTACGAGTAAGTCCTAACGAGTATGCAAATGTGAGAGTTCTTGGAAATAAGATTCCACGTCACTCTAATTGATTGAACATGCAACAATATGGGATATGTATCAACAATAATGTTTAATTGGATAATTGGAAATCCTAAATCTATAGGATTCGGTAGTGTTTTGTTTAAATGGTACTTATGTGGTTAGGATAACCTAGCGAGAACTCGGAAAGTGAATATGAGGTAACAGAATTATTTATGAAAAGTATTTATTTATCATAAATAATAAAATTACACAAATTGTACAAATGATTTAATAAAAACATTTGTAATAATAAATCAAATATATTTAACTAGTGTAATTAAATAACATAATTAAATATAATGATTATTGGTAAAATATTGTCCAAGTGATATAATTAATTTATAAAAATTATAAATTAATTCAGATGGTTGAAATACATATTATTTGATTAATAATAAATATTTTGTTTAAAAGAATACATATGATAATTATATGATTAATTATCAAAATAATTATATTAAATCTGAATAATTAAAAATAACATTTTTAATTATTGAACTTTAGTATTACAGATTTAAAATAATTATTATGGCCTTGGAATCATTTTAAATAAATAAAATGAATTAAAATGATTAAGATAACAATAAATAAGTTTATATAAGTTTAATTATCTATATAATTAAATATAATAAAAATTCAGATTCTTAATTTATATAAACTCAGGATAATGTATATTTTGTCATAAAAATAATTTTGGATCAAAATTATATAGTTATATAATTTAATTACACTAAATTAAACTATATAAATAAGTATAAATACTAATTTATTTATATAAATATCAAATTTACATAAAATATCAGTAACAATATTATTTTTGTAAAGTTTATCATTTAAAATAATTTGTGTAAAAATTTCGGAATTTAATTCATAAAAAACGATTTATTATAATTTTTGAAAGGTTAATACTGTTTTAATTTATAAAAACAGTTTTATAAATAATTTTGCCTAATATTATATTTTTAATAAATACATCAGTGTTGAAAGTATATATGTTAAAATTTTCGGACTTTAAATGTTAAAAATCGATTTATTGCGTATTTTTAAAGAATAAACTGTTTAAATAAAAGAAAATAGATAAACAGTAATACTGTTCATTATCTTCTTCCCCAAAATAGTCAACGAAAGTCAACTGATCCGATTACTACATTAATACTGGATAATAATGAAATTAAATTTGCAGAAACGTGGTATAAGTATAATCATACCGGGTGAACGATTAAAACCGATCCGGTACCGGTTGGAATAGCGTGTCGACTAACTTTCGGCGACTCCGGCTCCGGCGAGGTTTCAGGTTCTAAATTCCGGCTTGTTTCGATGTTATTGAGTAATGTGAGAGGTGTAGGAGATTCGTGAAGGTCCAGGGAGTTTAAATAACCCCTTAATTCGTTCCAGATCCGACAATGCGTAGTGGAATCGATCCACTTTATAATTTTTTTTTTTATAAAACTTTTCGGTTATTATATGAAAAGCACCGAATTGGGTCAATATGTTACGACTATGGGTTGTAAAGTGGTTGAAAGTTAGTGGGCGATGATTTCGGATCGAATAAACAAGTATACAAGTGGACAAGATCGATTTTTGTTGTTTTTGTTCGAATTCCCGTACATACAGATCTGATTATATATATCAGATCTGTTGTTAATGTGTGTATATATACTAAGTGATTCAGATATAAACCGGATGTGGCATGCCCGGCCGAGTGGTTACGAGTTCACTTATTAACGCTAAGGTCCCAAGTTCGATCCTCGCACACGCCGGTTCAAAGGGTTTGACCCCTTTTTGACCGGATTTTTGGAAATTTACACTTTGGCCCCTCATGTTTCGTTTTGTACAAGAATAGTCCCTCAAGTTTCGAAAGTTTACAAAAACAGCCCCTAAACTTTGATACAAGATACATGTTTGGTCCCTGAAGTTTTGAAAAATGACATAATTGGTCCCTGTAATTGTCAGTTAGTTAAACTAACTAGGTTAATGTTTAAATAAGAGATCCTTTTAAGATATTTAACCCGGTTAGGATTTTAAGGTTAAAACAGTTTCAAAAATTACAATATCAGTCCCTGAAGTACATCTTTCATAAAATGACTGAAAGGTCCCTTGACTTTATATTCAAAAATATAAACTTTTATTTTATTTAAAATTGTAAGTTTCAAAAATGACAATTAGAACCCTAACTTTTGAGTTTTCAATATTTACATTTTTAACCCGAACTTACAAGATTTCAAAAATGACTTTTTAGTCCCCGGACTTTTGTACTTTCTAAAAATGACTGTTTTAGTCCTCGGACTTTAAATCAACGTTTTCAAGCAAGTTTCAAAGAATGTCAAATAGGTCCCTCAACCTATTGTTTGTCTATGTGTTGGCATTGTCAGCATGTTTCTGAGTTATCCGTTCACTGTGCTAACTGTGTTTTGTGCATCAAGTTTATCACTAAAGCTTGTGTGTAATAAATGGAGTGACAGTATGAAATATGATGCATATGTATGTATGATATAGAAATCATAAAGCAGTTTAAATTGTCTGTTGTAAACAAGTACAATCAGTAAGCACATAATTTAATATTAATTACTTCGAAAGGATACCTGGTTTGGTGAGGGTTATCACATTCTCCCCCCGTTAAAGAAATTTCGTCCCGAAATTTAAGCTCTGCTTCTAGATGCAGGGTTCTTAGGAAATAAATGGGGGTATTTCTCTTTCATACGATCCTCACGCTCCCACGTGAATTCAGGTCCATGCTTAGCATTCTAACGAACTTTGACGAGTTTGACACTGCTCCTGCGAGTTTTATTAACTTTCCAATCCGTGACCTCAACAGGTTCTTCAGTGAAGTGGAGCGTGTCGTCGATATGAACTTCGTCAGCATGAATGATTACTGTATCTTGTGTTGGGCTCCTTCTCAAATTTGACACATGAAATGTATCGTGAACACCTTTGAGTTCCGCAGGTAGGTCCAATTTGTAGGCTACAAGCCCAATCCTTTGCAGGATTTTGAAAGGGCCAATGTAACGCGGATTCAACTTCCCACGCTTTCCGAAGCGTGCCACACCCTTCCAGGGTGAAACTTTCAATAAAACCATATCTCCAACTTGGAATTCCAAATGTTTCCGGTTTGGATCTGCATAGGCTTTCTGTCTGTCGCGAGCCGCTTTGATGCGTTTTCGAATTTGCGCAATCTTGTCTGTCGTCTCTTGGACGATTTCGGGACCAACAAGCTGCCTATCACCTGCGTCAGCCCAGCATAGGGGTGATCGACACTTGCGTCCGTAAAGAGCTTCGAATGGCGCGGCTCCAATACTGGTGTGGTAGCTGTTGTTGTATGAGAATTCGGCCAATGGTAAATGCTTATCCCAGCTACCACCAAGATCCATTACACATGCTCTCAGCATATCCTCTAATGTCTGAATAGTTCTTTCACTTTGGCCATCAGTTTGCGGATGAAATGCAGTACTTAGGTTCAATTGCGAGCCAAAAGCTTCTTGGAAGGATTGCCAAATCCTTGATACAAATCTCCCATCTCTATCAGAGATGATCGAGAGAGGCACTCCATGACGTGCAACGATTTCTCTCATGTAAATTTCCGCAAGTTTACTCGTATTGTCTTTCTCTTTGATTGGCCAGAAATGTGCGGACTTTGTTAGGCGGTCAACTATCACCCAAATAGTATCATGACCCCTGGGCGTCTTGGGCAGTTTCGTTATGAAGTCCATTGAAATCTGTTCTCATTTCCACTTGGGAATTTCAGGTTGCTGCAGAAGTCCTGAGGGCTTCTGGTATTCAACTTTCACCTTGGCGCACGTTAAACACTTGCTAACATAAACAGCAACGTAGCCTTTCATTCTAGGCCACCAATAGTAATCTTTAAGGTCCTGGTACATCTTATCCGCTCCTGGATGGATAGAGTACCGTGATTTGTGTGCCTCATCAAAAATAACTTTTCTCAAACCACTAAACAGAGGAACCCAAATCCTTTTCATAAAACATAACATTCCTTCCTCGTTTGGCACTAATTGCTTCTCCATCCCACGGAGATACTCATTCTCAATAGTCTTTTCCTTGAGTGCTTCTCTCTGCGCGGCACGAATGCGCAATGAGAGGTCCGTTTGTATGATCATTTCCAAAGCCCTAACCCTTAAGGGCTTGATCCTTTCCTTCTGACTTAGAGCATCAGCGACCACATTCGCCTTCCCTGGGTGATACTTGATTTCACAGTCATAATCATTTAACAGCTCTACCCAGCGTCTTTGCCTCATGTTAAGCTCTTTCTGATCGAATATGTGCTGCAGGCTCTTGTGATCAGTGTAGATAGTGCATCGAGTACCATATAAATAATGTCGCCATATCTTCAAAGCAAACACCACCGCACCTAATTCCAAATCATGCGTGGTGTAGTTTTTCTCGTGGATCTTCAATTGGCGAGAAGCATATGCTATAACCTTCTGACGTTGCATAAGCACACATCCCAAACCTTGACGCGAAGCATCGCAATATACCACGAAGTCGTCAGTGCCTTCGGGTAGAGATAAGATCGGCGCGTCACAAAGCTTGTTTTTCAACAACTGAAAGGCCTCTTCTTGCTTATCTCCCCAATCAATTTCTTGTCTTTCTGAGTGAGAGAGGTCAAAGGTTGAGCGATTTTCGAGAAGTCCTCAATGAACCTACGATAATAACCAGCCAAACCTAGGAATTGTCGAATTTCGGTTGGCGTCTTTGGAGTCTCCCAATTCTTGATTGCTTCAATCTTTGTCAGATCCACATGAATTCCATTTCCGTTGACTATATGACCAAGAAACTGGACTTCGCGTAACCAGAACTCGCACTTCGAGAACTTCGCATACAACTTCTCCTTTTTAAGCAGCTCTAGAATAGCTCTTAAATGTTGCTCATGCTCTCCTTTCGTCTTCGAGTAGATCAAAATGTCGTCAATGAACACAATCACAAACTTATCGAGGTACGGTTTGCAGACTCTGTTCATTAAATCCATGAATACTGTTGGCGCGTTCGTCAAACCAAACGGCATAACCAGGAACTCGTAATGTCCATATCGAGTTCTAAAGGCCGTCTTTGGAATACTTTCCTCTTGTATCCTTAACTGGTGATAACCTGATCGTAGATCGATCTTTGAGTAAAAACTTGAACCTTGTAATTGATCGAACAGGTCATCGATCCTTGGCAAAGGGTATCTGTTCTTGATTGTCAACTTATTCAGCTCCCGGTAGTCTATACACATGCGAAAACTACCATCCTTCTTTTTCGTGAACAAAACTGGAGCTCCCCAAGGCGAGAAGCTTGGTCTGATAAATCCCTTGTCCAACAACTCCTGGAGTTGCGTTGATAGCTCTTGCATCTCTGAAGGTGCAAGTCGATAGGGTGCTTTAGCTACAGGCGTGGTGCCTGGAACTAAGTCAATATGAAACTCGACTTGCCTTTGTGGTGGCAATCCTGGCAAGTCTTCTGGAAAGACTTCAGGATACTCTTTCACGACTGGGATGTCTTCAAGTTTTGGCTCAGCGGCTTCCTTATCCACAATGTGTGCCAGGAAGGCAACACATCCCTTCTTCAAACATTTTTGAGCCTTCAAACAACTAATGATCCTTAGGGGCGTATCGCGCTTCTCTCCATGTACTACGATCGTTTCTCCATCCGCCATTGGGATGCGAATGGTCTTTCGTGACATACGATCTCGGCTCTGTTTCTTGACAACCAATCCATCCCTACTACCACATCGAAGCTTCCCAACTCGACTGGCAGTAGGTTTAATGTAAACTCGTGTTCTAATAGATAAGAAAATTTTGAATCTCAAGTAATAACTTAAGAATTTTGAACGAATAGTGATCATTAGCTTGGCCCGCAGAGTCCACCAGAATTCCCATGCACTACAAGTTGTTATTACGTTGGCCACCGTAATAATAAATTGCCTTGCATGGTCGCCCTAGCGTTCTCTCGTACGAAGCAGCCGATCAGTAAGAGAGGAAACACTATTGTCAATATACCTTCAACATAGAAGGAAACTTAGTGATAGTTCATGTGTCAACGTTCGTTGTCATTACTCCGCAGAACGGCACGACATTAAATGAAATAGAAATAGAGAGAATTTGTAAAGATAACAACTGGAGGGGCACCTTCAAGATGAATACTTCATGTTCCTTGTCTGGACAAGAGTGTCGTCAATTATGATTTGCATGAGCCACAGGGACCTCGTCCCACTAATGGAGTTATTGTTCAAGGCTACCACCTCCGCCTCATCGTCACTATTGAATTTAGGCATTTTAGCATCTGTGAGAAAGCAATCATTCTTCCACGGGATCAATGCTTTATGGTCTCACTCAGGAACCACGTTCGTTATAAGCTCCGCAATAGACGTGAGGTTGATATTCTCACGGAAGATGTTTTGTATAAAATATGTTATGTTTTGAAATAGAGTATTATGTCTTGTGTAAAGGATGTCGTGTCTTAACCATGTTATGTGAGTCAAGGATGACAATGGAATTTGAAGTCGAAGGCATTTTGTTTTTGCCAAATATTTCATGCAACATATATATGAACAACCTATATACATAATCATGTAAAATCCTATCAATCAAGGATTTCTATCTTGTATAAGCTGAACTTGCAAATTGTTTATAATGCGTAAACTGATAATGTAATGTATTGTAGGCACATAGTCTATTAATGTATTGTGTTTATTTCTCATAGTCTTCACCCATGGAAATGGGTATCAACATGTAGTCAGATAAGCATGTAAGTCACAATCAATGTAATCAAGTAATCATCCTAGTCTTCCCCAGACTATCCCTCCCAGTCTCTCAAACTGAACTCCCTAGCCTCTCAGACTAACTCCCTGGTCTCTAAGACCAAACCTTCCAGTCTCTAAGACTAAACATCCCCAATCTCTAAGATTGAGCCCCTCAGTCTCTAAGACTGAACCTCCCTCAGTCTCTAAGACTGAACCTTCCCAGCCTCTAAGGCTAAACTCCCTCAGTCTCTAAGACTGAAATATAAATTTTTGAACGGTGTATTTGTGCCTTTTGTTTGTAAAAATGTTTGTACCCTGGATCTGGACGTTTCGTATATGCAATTGTAAAAATGTTTTCGTGAGAGCCCTAGTGATCATAGTCTAGACTCGAGAAAGAATCCTAGTTCGCTATGATCGAGGCTCTGATACCAAGCTGTCACACCCTGGCTTTTGCGGAAGCGTGGGTTTATTTGGTGTGACTTCTTAATACCATAGCAACAATCACAACAATGCTATATGATAAAAATACGAGATGTTCATCCATTAATTAAATTGAGAAAATACCACAATATCATTGTTTAGAAACATCGACACTTGAAATAAGTTACAAACCATAAATTATTTAAAACGTGTTCATAAGACACATAAAAGTCTTTGGATAAGATGAGGTTTAGAGACATGTAACCCGTCCAGGAGTAGGTTACACCTCTCAAACTTCACAACTCTTGGATGACATCTAATAACCAACGCAGCTAGACACATGCATAACCTGCCAGATCCTGCTAGTTCCCTGAAATACATGTAGTTTGAAAAATCAACAAAAGGTTGAGCGAGTTCATGTGTAAGTCTGTGAGTATAAACCTTTGTAATATGTCTTGTATGTATAAATGTCCCTGGTATGTAGCAATAAGGAAAAAAAAGTCACCAATGGGTTGCAAAGCCAAAGGTAAGTGTGATAAGGTGCAGGAAAACTCAAACCTAGCAAATTTGTATCGGGCTTCCGGCTGGAAGACATAGTCACCTCTATGGGTCACCCTGACCTCACGGGTGTGGGCTCGCTACACCCAAATAGATCTATCACCCATGTCCCTCGGTCCTATGACGAGGATTAATGGCCTTAAGTGTTGTGCCCACCTTTCACAGTCTAGTTAGTAAACCCTCCTTAAGCTAACCATACCATGTATAATAATGTCTGTAATAGTTGTAACATACTTGGTACTCGTTCTCACCAAGAGTGCTTCTTGTATTTTTTTTGTATTCTCAAATTGCATCATACTTGGTACTCGTTCTCACCAAGAGTGTTTCTTGTTATTATACCATTTGTAAACATTGTAATATTTGTAACATGTATTCCACCCCCGAAGTATAAAACTGAAAACAGTTAAGAGAAAAGGGGGACATGAACTCACCTTGATTACGAGTAAGTCCTAACGAGTATGCAAATGTGAGAGTTCTTGGAAATAAGATTCCACGTCACTCTAATTGATTGAACATGCAACAATATGGGATATGTATCAACAATAATGTTTAATTGGATAATTGGAAATCCTAAATCTATAGGATTCGGTAGTGTTTTGTTTAAATGGTACTTATGTGGTTAGGATAACCTAGCGAGAACTCGGAAAGTGAATATGAGGTAACAGAATTATTTATGAAAAGTATTTATTTATCATAAATAATAAAATTACACAAATTGTACAAATGATTTAATAAAAACATTTGTAATAATAAATCAAATATATTTAACTAGTGTAATTAAATAACATAATTAAATATAATGATTATTGGTAAAATATTGTCCAAGTGATATAATTAATTTATAAAAATTATAAATTAATTCAGATGGTTGAAATATATATTATTTGATAAATAATAAATATTTTGTTTAAAAGAATACATATGATAATTATATGATTAATTATCAAAATAATTATATTAAATCTGAATAATTAAAAATAACATTTTTAATTATTGAACTTTAGTATTACAGATTTAAAATAATTATTATGGCCTTGGAATCATTTTAAATAAATAAAATGAATTAAAATGATTAAGATAACAATAAATAAGTTTATATAAGTTTAATTATCTAAATAATTAAATATAATAAAAATTCAGATTCTTAATTTATATAAACTCAGGATAATGTATATTTTGTCATAAAAATAATTTTGGATCAAAATTATATAGTTATATAATTTAATTACACTAAATTAAACTATATAAATAAGTATAAATACTAATTTATTTATATAAATATCAAATTTACATAAAATATCAGTAACAATATTATTTTTGTAAAGTTTATCATTTAAAATAATTTGTGTAAAAATTTCGGAATTTAATTCATAAAAAACGATTTATTATAATTTTCGAAAGGTTAATACTGTTTTAATTTATAAAAACAGTTTTATAAATAATTTTGACTAATATTATATTTTTAATAAATACATCAGTGTTGAAAGTATATATGTTAAAATTTTCGGACTTTAAATGTTAAAAATCGATTTATTGCGTATTTTTAAAGAATAAACTGTTTAAATAAAAGAAAATAGATAAACAGTAATACTGTTCATTATCTTCTTCCCCAAAACAGTCAACGAAAGTCAACTGATCCGATTACTACATTAATACTGGATAATAATGAAATTAAATTTGCAGAAACGTGGTATAAGTATAATCATACCGGGTGAACGATTAAAACCGATCCGATACCGGTTGGAATAGCGTGTCGACTAACTTCCGGCGACTCCGGCTCCGGCGAGGTTTCAGGTTCTAAATTTCGGCTTGTTTCGATGTTATTGAGTAATGTGAGAGGTGTAGGAGATTCGTGAAGGTCCAGGGAGTTTAAATAACCCCTTAATTCGTTCCAGATCCGACAATGCGTAGTGGAATCGATCCACTTTATAATTTTTTTTTTTATAAAACTTTTCGGTTATTATATGAAAAGCACCGAATTGGGTCAATATGTTACGACTATGGGTTGTAAAGTGGTTGAAAGTTAGTGGGCGATGATTTCGGATCGAATAAACAAGTATACAAGTGGACAAGATCGATTTTTGTTGTTTTTGTTCGAATTCACGTACATACAGATCTGATTATATATATCAGATCTGTTGTTAATGTGTGTATATATACTAAGTGATTCAGATATAAACCGGATGTGGCATGCCCGGCCGAGTGGTTACGAGTTCACTTATTAACGCTAAGGTCCCGAGTTCGATCCTCGCACACGCCGGTTCAAAGGGTTTGACCCCTTTTTGACCGGATTTTTGGAAATTTACACTTTGGCCCCTCATGTTTCGTTTTGTACAAGAATAGTCCCTCAAGTTTTGAAAGTTTACAAAAACAGCCCCTAAACTTTGATACAAGATACATGTTTGGTCCCTGAAGTTTTGAAAAATGACATAATTGGTCCCTGTAATTGTCAGTTAGTTAAACTAACTAGGTTAATGTTTAAATAAGAGATCCTTTTAAGATATTTAACCCTGTTAGGATTTTAAGGTTAAAACAGTTTCAAAAATTACAATATCAGTCCCTGAAGTACATCTTTCATAAAATGACTGAAAGGTCCCTTGACTTTATATTCAAAAATATAAACTTTTATTTTATTTAAAATTGTAAGTTTCAAAAATGACAATTAGAACCCTAACTTTTGAGTTTTCAATATTTACATTTTTAACCCGAACTTACAAGATTTCAAAAATGACTTTTTAGTCCCCGGACTTTTGTACTTTCTAAAAATGACTGTTTTAGTCCTCGGACTTTAAATCAACGTTTTCAAGCAAGTTTCAAAGAATGTCAAATAGGTCCCTCAACCTATTGTTTGTCTATGTGTTGGCATTGTCAGCATGTTTCTGAGTTATCCGTTCACTGTGCTAACTGTGTTTTGTGCATCAAGTTTATCACTAAAGCTTGTGTGTAATAAATGGAGTGACAGTATGAAATATGATGCATATGTATGTATGATATAGAAATCATAAAGCAGTTTAAATTGTCTGTTGTAAACAAGTACAATCAGTAAGCACATAATTTAATATTAATTACTTCGAAAGGATACCTGGTTTGGTGAGGGTTATCACATTCTCCCCCCGTTAAAGAAATTTTGTCCCGAAATTTAAGCTCTGCTTCTAGATGCAGGGTTCTTAGGAAATAAATGGGGGTATTTCTCTTTCATACGATCCTCACGCTCCCACGTGAATTCAGGTCCATGCTTAGCATTCTAACGAACTTTGACGAGTTTGACACTGCTCCTGCGAGTTTTGTTAACTTTCCAATCCGTGACCTCAACAGGTTCTTCAGTGAAGTGGAGCGTGTCGTCGATATGAACTTCGTCAGCATGAATGATTACTGTATCTTGTGTTGGGCTCCTTCTCAAATTTGACACATGAAATGTATCGTGAACACCTTTGAGTTCCGCAGGTAGGTCCAATTTGTAGGCTACAAGCCCAATCCTTTGCAGGATTTTGAAAGGGCCAATGTAACGCGGATTCAACTTCCCACGCTTTCCGAAGCGTGCCACACCCTTCCAGGGTGAAACTTTCAATAAAACCATATCTCCAACTTGGAATTCCAAATGTTTCCGGTTTGGATCTGCATAGGCTTTCTGTCTGTCGCGAGCCGCTTTGATGCGTTTTCGAATTTGCGCAATCTTGTCTGTCGTCTCTTGGACGATTTCGGGACCAACAAGCTGCCTATCACCTGCGTCAGCCCAGCATAGGGGTGATCGACACTTGCGTCCGTAAAGAGCTTCGAATGGCGCGGCTCCAATACTGGTGTGGTAGCTGTTGTTGTATGAGAATTCGGCCAATGGTAAATGCTTATCCCAGCTACCACCAAGATCCATTACACATGCTCTCAGCATATCCTCTAATGTCTGAATAGTTCTTTCACTTTGGCCATCAGTTTGCGGATGAAATGCAGTACTTAGGTTCAATTGCGAGCCAAAAGCTTCTTGGAAGGATTGCCAAATCCTTGATACAAATCTCCCATCTCTATCAGAGATGATCGAGAGAGGCACTCCATGACGTGCAACGATTTCTCTCATGTAAATTTCCGCAAGTTTACTCGTATTGTCTTTCTCTTTGATTGGCCAGAAATGTGCGGACTTTGTTAGGCGGTCAACTATCACCCAAATAGTATCATGACCCCTGGGCGTCTTGGGCAGTTTCGTTATGAAGTCCATTGAAATCTGTTCTCATTTCCACTTGGGAATTTCAGGTTGCTGCAGAAGTCCTGAGGGCTTCTAGTATTCAGCTTTCACCTTGGCGCACGTTAAACACTTGCTAACATAAACAGCAACGTAGCCTTTCATTCTAGGCCACCAATAGTAATCTTTAAGGTCCTGGTACATCTTATCCGCTCCTGGATGGATAGAGTACCGTGATTTGTGTGCCTCATCAAAAATAACTTTTCTCAAACCACTAAACAGAGGAACCCAAATCCTTTTCATAAAACATAACATTCCTTCCTCGTTTGGCACTAATTGCTTCTCCATCCCACGGAGATACTCATTCTCAATAGTCTTTTCCTTGAGTGCTTCTCTCTGCGCGGCACGAATGCGCAATGAGAGGTCCGTTTGTATGATCATTTCCAAAGCCCTAACCCTTAAGGGCTTGATCCTTTCCTTCTGACTTAGAGCATCAGCGACCACATTCGCCTTCCCTGGGTGATACTTGATTTCACAGTCATAATCATTTAACAGCTCTACCCAGCGTCTTTGCCTCATGTTAAGCTCTTTCTGATCGAATATGTGTTGCAGGCTCTTGTGATCAGTGTAGATAGTGCATCGAGTACCATATAAATAATGTCGCCATATCTTCAAAGCAAACACCACCGCACCTAATTCCAAATCATGCGTGGTGTAGTTTTTCTCGTGGATCTTCAATTGGCGAGAAGCATATGCTATAACCTTCTGACGTTGCATAAGCACACATCCCAAACCTTGACGCGAAGCATCGCAATATATCACAGGGACTATTTGTGACAAACTGCAAAAGTCTGCCGATTCGTATAACAACGTACACTCCGAAACATGATCATCAGCTAAACATACCTTAAATACCCTTAACATAGATTAGAAATAAGTTTTGAGGGGTTCGGTATGCGAAAATGCGCTTATTTGATCATAGGGACTAAAAGCGTCAAAAACTGCGTAAGTTTGCATATACGCACATATCTTGCGTTCTGACCATTTCTGAACATCCAAAAATTTTTGTAATCACTAAAATATTATATTTTAGTGATAGGAATGCAAAAATATTATTCGTCGCTTAATTTGGATCATTTTCGCCTACGTTCGAGTTTCGTTGTAATTAACCGAAAAACTTGACCGTACGACCAAACGAACCGACATCCATGATTTTTCCAAGCATGTTTCAAGTCCCATATGCTTTAACATCCTTGTAAAGCCTAAAAATTGGGTTAACGGGTGTTAAAAACATAAAAAAATCACCAAAATCATGTGCAGGGACCTGTTCTACCATTTTTTAAACTTCAAAAGGGGGGGGGGCTTGGCGTATGGCGACGCCCTGGGTGAATACACGTTGCGTGGTGCGACGCCCCTATCTGGACAGAAACTTCTAAAACAGCAACAACACCTGTTTTCTTGAATGGTTTTGAAAAATTGTGGGTGTTTTGTGTGATCACCAAGTATGTAATCTGATCATGGACACATGTAATCATCCTATGCTTCCTTGGGCAATACACAATACATGTGTCACGGTCTTGGAGCTTCACAACAACTATAAATACCCATCAATTCTGCCCATGTCATTTGCTCATTCCATTTTCTTCTTCTATAACACTCAAGTGGAGTTGCTACCTTCTTAGGAGGCCTCCCAACTGAGTTTTCTAGTCAATCTTTCAGCCATTAGAGCATTGTAAGTGTTCTTTCATGGCTAGTTCTTTTATTTCAGCAATTACAAGCTGAAAGTGAAACAGTTTGACTACCGTTTGACTTTCGGTTTTGACCATGAATTGGTTAAGTCAAAGTTCAATTGAACTTTGCAACGTGAGCGTAATCACGATGGTTATAGTACTTTGCGATTATACCTACTGATTACCACGTTGACTAGTCGAAGTGACGAGTCAAAGTTTCGGTCAAAATGCCCGATTATGTGCATTTTGCGATGAAACTATTTTTGGGTATCAAAACACTTTGTTTTGATATCAAATCAGTTTTCTAACTTAGTTAAACATGTTTAACTCGTCACTTTTAGTTTAGTGCTTATTTAGGGTCGTAAGTCAAGCGGTCTCGACAACCGCTTAGACTTTCAAACCCGACCCGTTTGGTCGATCATTAGGATATAACCAAACATATTTTGTGACCATAGTTGTATAGGGAATAACCTTCTGAGGTTATACCTTATGGTCACTCCGTTTAATTAGTTGTTATGATAGGTAGTTTATATGCCATAGGAAAATGACCAAAATGCCCTTTTCATGCATAATTTCAATTTAAGCATATGTAACCTAAATTTTGACACTTAAACTGATTATGCAACATTATTAAACATGTTAGGGCATATAATACTTATCATAGGGCTAGTTAGACCATCCGAACGCGCATTTGCGCAAATGACGCGTTAAAGTAGCGTGAACTACCTGAACGGGTCATAACGGGTCATAAGCACTTAGGGTAAGTTCCGAATCAGAATATAGGCTTTGTTAAACCATATCACATGAGCTACAATACTCATATGGTTTACAAGACCTCATTCTACCCGATCTCCCGATTTAGGTATCGATTTATTAACATAGTGGTCCGATTACTAGGTGCCACTTGAATTCCTTGATTGCCCGAGCTTGTTAGTTCACTTAATCGAGGATACCTTGCAATCTCAAGTGAGTACATAGTTCCCCTATTTTACCGCTTTCAATTGTTTTAGGGTGATTCATATGTGCTAAACGATTTCGGGTTTTCAAAACAAATACTATGGTTTATATTAAACACAACGATTTCAATAATGTGGACGAACTTGTTGGTGCGTTAATACATAACACGAATGACATTCATTAGCTTTGGCCGAGCCGACCAGTAGTATGTTATGGTACCATAGGATCTGACAAATCCCGTTATCGGACTATCGCCATGGTTATGGGGCAATGTGGGTAACGACAGAACCTGATGAATTGTTAACAAACCCTTTGGTGGTTTGTTAAACGATTATACCCTTTGGTGGTATATGCGAGTCAGAACACAGGTTTAAATGTATTCAACGAGAACGACCAAAAGTTAGTTTTCACAATTAAAACACGAACGATTTAAACGATTTGAATGATTGGACGATGGTATATAACATGAACGAGTTGAACAATTTGAACAATTGGTTTTGATAACACGAACGATTTGAAAACAAGTACAATTGATCCATTGGTTTTGGTGTGTGATTAGATAACGGGACGGGTGCAATGTGATAAAAGCATGGTAGATACGCCGCTGGTACTTCTTATATATAAGTGCTTTTATCATATTACATTCCGTGACGTTATTTTGTTCACTTGAACGATTGATTTCAAACGATGACATGCAACGATGTTTTTCTAAATGATATAAACCATACGAGTTTTATTATAAGAACGATTTACAATTTGGGTTACAAAAACAAATGTTTTAGTCAAGATTCATGGCAACGAGGTTTTATGAACTATAACCAACTTGTTTTAAGTTGGTTAATCATATTGCAATACAAAACACTTTTCAAAACAAGGTTTTCCATTATCGACTCTAGTAGTCGTACGAGGTATTGCAATACTTGTACAAGCCATGAATTTGACACACACACAAAACCAATGTGCTCGACGGCATTTTTATGCTGACTTTATTTTCACATATGTTTCAGGTGGTGTTTGATGATGTTGATGATTACTAGGATGCATGCTCACATAGGATCGGACGAGGCCTTAGTGACTTAATAACAATGATAGACAATATGTTTATGTTTTGCTTTTAATTTTCAAGACAATGTAACAAACTTAATTCAATAAAACGAAACTTTAATCCATGTGTTGTGAAACAATGATTCTGTTACGACACTCCCCGACGTTTCGGCCGTGGTTTTGTTGTTTTAACGCGGTCGGGGTGTGACAGAAGAGTTGGTATCAGAGCTCATGGTTATAGGGAATTAGGTTATTAGTAATGCTTTGACCTAGACTATAACCTTCCTAGGACCCTAACGCGGGTTTACTTGCGTTTAGATTCTAAAACAATACCGTCATCTATCTTTAGGTGACAACCACAACAAGAACACAAATTACAAATCCATTTTGAAAATCAATCATCTATTCTTAGATGATTTGTTTTAGGCTTCAAGCCTTAAAGTTTTCCAAATCTCGTCAAAGTTTGGGTCTTGTAATGTGAACACGTGCAATCTGGAAGGGTGGGTGCCTGTATCCCGAGTTTTCTGTATAAGGCTAGAGTGTTCGTACAAATCCGTAGTATCGGACCAGTCACTCTTACCTGGGAACTCTTGGGGTGAGTGTCCACTTATAGGCTAAAGCATGTCTTCGCGATACATTATATTGACCCATTTACTTTGATTAGTCATTGTGTGTCGTTTGTTTGTTCGAGGTAATGATCAAATGATCACCTTCCTTATGTTTCGTCGATGTTTTCAATACCTCTTTCATTTATCCAAATGTCAATCTCACTCATTTCTCATGTTTCCTTATTCTTTTTAGAATATGCCTCCTAGACGCGATCAAACACGGGATGTTGCACTCGCAACACTAGTCACTCAAGAGATTACTGCTATGATTCCAAACCTCATAACTCCGATAAATCAAGCAAACAACAATAACAATGCTCAGTGCAGTTTTAAGACGTTTAATTCGGCTAAACCACTGAAATTTTCTGGGTCTCAAGGAGCAACTGCGCTCCTAGAATGGTTCGAGAGTATGGAAAGCACATTTAGGCATGTTCAATGTCCGAATGAGCAAAAGGTCGAGTTGCATCTAGTGTTTTCGAGAAACGTGCTTTGACATGGTGGAATGGAGTGATAAGAGATAGGGGTGTCGATGTGGCTATGGAACAAACTTGGGAAGAGCTTCGGGCTCTCATGATGAGAGAGTTCGGCCCCCGACACGAAATAAGGGCATTGGAACGGGAGTTCGATGATCTAAAACAGGATGGGGGAGAACACCGTGCTTACACAGATCTTTATGAGGAGCTGAGTCTACTTTGTCCCACCATGGTTACCCCGTTGGATAAGGCAATTGAGAGGTATATCGATAGTTTACCTGACTCTGTGTAAGACATTGTTACCGGTAGTAACCCTACCACTGTGCGTCAGGCCATCGAGTTGGCTGCAACCCTGACTGAGTCACATGTCAGAAAGGGAAAACTAACCCGCAAGGGTGACAAGAAACAGGCAGCCAACACCACTCAAGACAAGGGGAAAAAGAAGAAGAAAGGTTAGTCATCGAGGAGGTCAAGGAAGCGTAAGGCTTCCCAAAACCTTGCTATTACTGCACAACCCAATCAGAAAACACTAAACCAACCAGCTCAACCTCCTGCGTGGAAGCCTTATGCTGGTACTGCACCTTACTGTAATCGGTGCAATGGTCACCAGTCGGCACAGCTAGTTTGTCGGCAGTACACATCTTGTGGTAGACTTAGCCACACGGCCAATATTTGTCGAGCTGCTACGAATCAAGCTGCACAGAACCCAGCACAGGCTCAGGGAAATGCTGCTAGACCTTCATTCCCACCTGGTTCATGTTATAACTGTGGAGAAATGGATCACTTCAGAAACAACTATCCAAAACCAGTGAACGCGAATGCAAATCCCGCTCGTGGACGAGCATACAACATCAACACTAACGAGGCTCATGCTGATAACGAAGTCGTTAATGGTACATTCCTTGTTAACCATCAACCTGCATATGTTCTTTTTTATTCTGGTGCCGATAGAATTTTTGTATCGTTAGCCTTTGAGCCATTACTTGCAATGCCTAGAACTAAACTAGGAAAGCCCTTATCTGTCGAGATTGCTACTGGTGAACCTCTTGAGCTCGATTTCGTCATTCGCGATTGTCAATTGAACCTCGATAACCATCTTTTTCTTATTGACCTCACGCCTATGCAACTTGGAAGCTTCGATATTATTATAGGAATGGATTGGTTAACTAAGTATCATGCTGAGGTGGTTTGTTTCGATAAGATTGTTCGTATTCCTCTTTCATCTGGTGAAGTTCTAGAAGTTCGTGGCGAGAAACCTTCGAATGGTTTGAAACTCATGTCATGTACTAAAGCCCAAAAATACCTACGAAAAGGATATGTGGCCTTTCTGGCATATGTCGTAGAGAAGAAAGGTAAGAGCAAGTGTATTCAAGATATTCCTATTGTTCGAGATTATCCAGAGGTGTTTCCTGATGAACTGCCTGGTTTACCTCCAGTTCGTCAAGTCGAGTTTCATATCGATCTTGTACCTAACGCTAACCCGATTGCTAAAGCACCTTACCGCCTTGCACCGTCTGAGATGCAAGATTTATCAAAATAGCTTCAAGAGCTATCTGACAAATGATTCATCCGTTCGAGTTATTCACCTTGGGGTACTCCAGTCCTATTTGTGAAAAAGAAAGATGGATCTTTTCGTATGTGTATCGATTATCGTGAGCTTAATAAGCTCACCATCAAGAATCGATATCCCCTACCACGAATTGATGATCTCTTTGATCAGCTGCAAGGTGCTACATGTTTTTCCAATATCAATTTGCGTTCTGGGTATCATCAACTTCGTGTACTCGAAGAAGATATTCCCAAGGCTGCTTTCCGCACGAGATATGGCCACTCTGAGTTCACTGTCATGCCTTTTGGTTTGACGAATGCTCCAGCAGTTTTCATGGACTTAATGAATAGGGTTTGTAAACCTTATTTAGACAAGTTCATCATTGTGTTCATTGACGATATTCTCATTTATTCTAAATCACGAGCCGATCACGAACAACACCTTCAACTGACAATGGAACTCCTGAAGAAGGAACAACTCTTTGCCAAATTCTCCAAGTGTGAATTTTGGCTTAAGGAAGTTCAGTTTTTTGGCCATATTGTCAACGAGCAGGGTATTCATGTGGATCCTTCCAAAATCATTGCGATTAAGGATTGGAATACACCTACTACACCTACAGAAGTTCGCTATTTTCTTGGTCTTGCTGGATACTACCGTCGATTCATTGCGAACTTCTCAAAGATTGTGGTTCCTCTCACTGCTTTGACTCAGAAGAATAAGCCTTTTGAGTGGGGACCCAAACAAGAGGAAGCTTTCCAAACCCTAAAACAAAAACTCTGTGATGCTCCTGTCTTATCTTTACCTGATGGCAATGATGATTTCGTTGTCTATTGTGACGCATCGAATCTAGGCCTTGGTTGCGTTCTTATGCAACGAGGTAAAGTCATAGCCTATGTGTCAAGACAATTGAAAATTCACGAGAAGAACTACATAACTCATAATCTTGAGTTAGGGGCTGTGGTTTTTGCTCTCAAAATCTGGAGACACTATCTTTATGGCACAAAATGTGTGGTATTCACAGACCACAAAAGTCTCCAGCATATTTTCAATCAAAAGGAGCTAAGCATGAGACAACGACGCTGGGTTGAACTCTTGAACGATTACGACTGTGAAATTCGATACCATCCTGGTAAGGCGAATGTCGTAGCTGATGCATTAAGTCGAAAGGAACGAGTCAAGCTACACTGTGTTCGAATCCTATCTGATGTCCAATCACGTGTCTCTCAAGCTCAACGTACTTGTGTTACACAAGACTTGATAGGTAAGGAATTACCACGTCAACTTGAGCTTAAACTCAAAACGAAAGACAATGGGTTACTTTATTTTAAGGACCGATTGTGGATTCCGACACAAGACAATCTTCGCACTTTAGTGATAGACGAATCTCATAAGTCTCGTTATTCTAACCATCCTGGTGCTGACAAAATGTACAAGGATCTTCGTACTCAGTACTGGTGGCCTGGTATGAAAAAGGATGTTGCCTTGTATGTGTCAAGATGCCTAACTTGTCTCAAAGTCAAGGATGAACATCAATGACCATCTGGTTTACTTGTACAACCAGAGATACCGGTATGGAAGTGGGAGAACATTGCAATGGATCTCATCACTAAGTTACTGCGCACATCTAGAGGTCATGATACCATTTGGGTAGTCATTGATCGTCTAACAAAATCAGCACACTTTTTACCGATTCGCGAGGACCTATCTGCTGATAAACTCGCCAAGATTTATGTTGATGAGATTTTGTCTCGACATGGTGTTCCTTTGGACATCGTATCTGACCGTGATACTCGATTCTCATCTCACTTTTGGAAGACCATGCAATCTACTATGGGAACCCAACTAAATCTGAGCACTACTTATCATCCCCAAACGGAGGGACAATCCAAAAGAACGATACAAACATTGGAGGATATGCTTAGAGCATGTGTGATAGACTTTGGTGGTAATTGGGATTCGCATCTACCGTTGATCGAGTTCTCTTACAACAATAGTCATCATGCTAGCATCAATATGGCACCTTTTGAAGCTTTATACGGTCGAAAATGTCGTTCACCTGTCTGTTGGAATGAGATCAGTGAAGCTCAGCTTACTGGACCTGAACTCATTTTGGAAACAACGGACAAAGTCAAGAAAATTCACGATAATCTTCTAACAGCTAGAAGCCGTCAAAAGAGTTATGCGGACATGCGATGCAAGCCCTTGGAATTTCAAGTCGGAGACCATGTCCTACTGAAGGTATCCCCTTGGAAGGGAGTGGTGAGATTTAGAAAGAAAGGAAAACTTGCACCACGATACGTTGGACCATTTAAGATTGTTGAAAGAATCGGAAAGGTTGCCTAACGACTTGACAAACCTCCTGAACTGGGAAATATTCACCCAACATTCCATGTGTCTAATTTAAGAAAGTGTTTAGCCGATACTGATCTTCATATTCCACTCGACGAATTTAAAGTTGATGACACAATGCACTTTGTTGAAAAACCTGTGGAGATAATGGACCGTGAAGTCAAGAGATTGAAGAACAAACGAATACCGATAGTCAAAGTTCGCAGGGAGTCCAAGCGTGGCCCAGAGTTTACATGGGAATGTGAGGACAAAATGAAAGCGACATATCCACATTTGTTTTCACAAGTTTCCTCTAGTTAAAATTTCGGGACGAAATTTCCTAAAGTAGGGGAGACTGTAACATTTGTGCTCTGTAAACACTGTACGATGTAGAACAATATCAATTATCAATGAAACGATGTTTTTTGGTCTCAATATTTGTGTATTTGTGTTTCACAATTTCACGTTATAATTCTAGTTCGATTTCAAGTTTTTAATCGCTTTCTGGAAAGTTATACGCAAACTGTTACGTAAATGTAAGGAGTTTAACGCGACAAACACTCCGGAATAGTGACATATACTTAACATGCCTTAAATAACCTTTACATAACTTAGGAATAAGCTTTGAAGGGTTTGGTATGGCAAAAACAAGTTTATTCAATCATAGGGACTATTTACGACAAACTGCAAAAGTCTGCCGATTCGTATAACAACGTACACTCCGAAACATGATCATAAACTAAACATACCTTAAATACCCTTAACATAGCTTAGAAATAAGTTTTGAGGGGTTCGGTATGCGAAAATGCGCTTATTTGATCATAGGGACTAAAAGCGTCAAAAACTGATTAAGTTTGCATATACGCGCATATCTTGCGTTCTGACCATTTCTGGACATCCAAAAATTTTTGTAATCACTAAAATATTATATTTTAGTGATAGGAATGCAAAAATATCATTTGTCGCTTAATTTGGATCGTTTTCGCGTCCGTTCGAGTTTCGGCGTATTTAACCGAAAAACTTGACCGTACGACCAAACGAACCAACATCCATGATTTTTCCAAGCATGTTTCAAGTCCCCTATGCTTTAACATCCTTTTAATTCCTAAAAATTGGGTTAACGGGTGTTAAAAACGTCAAAATCATCAAAATCATGTGCAGGGACCTGTTCTGCCATTTTTTAAACTTCAAAAGGGGGGCTTGGCGTATGGCGATGCCCTGGGTGAATACTCGTTGCTTGGCGCGATGCCCGTATCTGGACAGAAACTTCTAAAACAGCAACAACACCTGTTTTCTTGAATGTTTTTTGCAAAATTGTGGGTGTTTTGTGTGATCACCAAGTATGTAATCTGATCATGGACACATGTAATCATCCTATGCTTCCTTGGGCAATACACAATACATGTGTCATGATCTTGGAGCTTCACAACAACTATAATTACCCATCAATTCTGCCCATTTCATTTGCTCATTCCATTTTCTTCTTCTCTAACACTCAAGTGGAGTTGCTATCTTCTTAGGAGGTCTCCCAACTGAGTTTTTAGTCAATCTTTCAGCCATTAGAGCATTGTAAGTGTTCTTTCATGGCTAGTTCTTTTATTTCAGCAATTACAAGCTGAAAGTCAAACAGTTTGACTACCGTTTGACTTTCAGTTTTGACCATGAATTGGTTAAGTCAAAGTTCAATTGAACTTTGCAACGTGAGCGTAATCACGATGGTTATAGTCCTTTGCGATTATACCTACTGATTACCACGTTGACTAGTCGAAGTGACGAGTCAAAGTTTCAGTCAAAATGCATGATTATGTGCATTTTGCGATGAAACTATTTTTGGGTATCAAAACACTTTGTTTTGATATCAAATCAGTTTTCTAACTTAGTTAAACATGTTTAACTCGTCACTTTTAGTTTAGTGCTTATTTAGGGTCGTAAGTCAAGCGGTCTCGACAACCGCTTAGACTTTCAAACCCGACCCGTTTGGTCGATCATTAGGATATAACCAAACATATTTTGTGACCATAGTTGTATAGGGAATAACCTTCTGAGGTTATACCTTATGGTCACTCCGTTTAATTAGTTGTTATGATAGGTAGTTTACATGCCTTAGGAAAATGACCAAAATGCCCTTTTCATGCATAATTTCAATTTAAGCATATGTAACCTAAATTTTGACACTTAAACTTATTATGCAACATTATTAAACATGTTAGGGCATATAATACTTATCATAGGGCTAGTTAGACCATCCGAACGCGCATTTGCGCAAATGACGCGTTAAAGTAGTGTAAACTACCTTAACAGGTCATAAGCACTTAGGGTAAGTTCCGAATCAGAATATAGGCTTTGTTAAACCATATCACATGAGCTCCAATACTCATATGATTTACAAGACCTCATTCTACCCGATCTCCCGATTTAGGTATCGATTTATTAACATAGTGATCTGATTACTATGTGCCACTTGAATTCCTTGTTTGCCCAAGCTTGTTAGTTCACTTAATCGAGGATACCTTACAATCTCAAGTGAGTACATAGTTCCCCTATTTTACCGCTTTCAATTGTTTTGGGGTGATTCATATGTGCTAAACGATTTCGGGTTTTCAAAACAAATACTATGGTTTATATTAAACACAATGATTTCAATAATGTGGACGAACTTGTTAGTGCGTTAATACATAACACGAATGACATTAATTAGCTTTGGCCGAGCCGACCAGCAGTATGTTATGGTACCATAGGATCTGACAAATCCCGTTATCGGACTATCGCCATGGTTATGGGGTAATGTGGGTAACGACAGAACCTGATGAATTGTTAACAAACCCTTTGGTGGTTTGTTAAACGATTATACCCTTTGGTGGTATATGCGAGTCAGAACACAGGTTTGAATGTATTCAATGAGAACGACCAAAAGTTAGTTTTCACAATTAAAACACGAACGATTTAAATGATTTGAACAATTGGACGATGGTATATAACATGAACGAGTTGAACAATTTGAACGATTGGTTTTGATAACACGAACGATATGAAAACAAGTACAATTGAACGATTGGTTTTGGTGTGTGATTAGATAACGGGACGGGTGCAATGTGATAAAAGCATGGTAGATACGACGTTGCTACTTCTTGTATATAAGTGCTTTTATCATATTACATTCTATGGCGTTATTTAGTTCACTTGAACGATTGATTTCGAACGATGACACGCAACGATGTTTACTAAATGATATAAACCATACGAGTTTTATTACAAGAACGATTTACAATTTGGGTTACAAAAACAAATGTTTTAGTCAACATTCATGGCAACGAGGTTTTATAAACTATAACCAACTTGTTTTAAGTTGGTTAATCATATTGCAATACAAAACACTTTTCAAAACAAGGTTTTCCATTATCGACTCTAGTAGTCGTACGAGGTATTGCAATACTTGTACAAGCCATGAGTTTGACACACTCACAAAACCTATGTGCTCGCCGGCATTTTTATGTTGACTTTATTTTCACATATGTTTCAAGTGGTGTTTGATGATGTTGATGATGACTAGGATGCATGCTCACATAGGATCGGACGATGCCTTAGTGACTTAATAACAATGATAGACAATATGTTTGTGTTTTGCTTTTAATTTTCAAGACAATGTAACAAACTTAATTCAATAAAATGAAACTTAATCCATGTGTTGTGAAACAATGATTTTGTTACGACACTCCCCGACGTTTTTACCGAGGTTTTGTTGTTTTAACGCAGTCGGGGTGTGACAGAAGAAGCCAGAACAAGGGTCATATTTGAGAAACCTGAATTGTCTGTTGTTTTCAGGGATCTTGAAGAGAAAAAGGCTCTTTTCAAAGTTGATGAAATATGTAGGTATTTTAACCAGACCCTCAACTATATTAAAGACTGCATGAACAAGAAACAAGAGCAACTCAAGGCAAAAGGACGAAACAAGGAGAAGCAGAGGAAAGAAATTGAAGATATCATTAATGAATGGATCACAGCAAGAGTATGCCACAAGATGATCGGCCACCAGAAAAAGCTGAAGGGAGGAGATCTTTACAAGAGTAGCCTGAAGCTTGCTAAACAATGTTTGTGTCTGCAAAATTTGACTTTTGATGTTTTGAAGTTTTTTTAAATATGTTCTTTGTTATGAGATGTTATTTTTCTTACAATATTTAGGGGGAAATTTTTAGGAAACTTTTTGTAAGCATTGGTTGAAAAATATGATCTATCTGATCACATGCTGAAGATAAAGTCATGAATGTCAAACAAAAAGAAGATACAAGACAATCTGGACAGAAGAAAGAAAAACACATCTTCATCATTCATAAAAGGATCACAAATGAATGAAGACGATCAAAAAAGGCCATTCTGATGGATCTGATGATAGTTCTGATGATTATCATCAGATTCTGGTAAACTCTGATCATCAGAAAATCTGGTGATATGTTCAACAGATTTTCTGATGAGCTAGCTATCAAGATTTCTGATGAGCCAACTTGTCTGAAAGATAAGGCTCTGCCATATTTGTAAAGTAGCAAGTTGACCTTAGTAGATTCAATGAATATGCCAAAAAGCTACTTTATGCAGGGAAAGTGCATGAATAAATAAACAAATGTTTATTCATGCTGAAGACTCTCTATAAATAGAGAAGTAAACCATCGAAGGATAAGGAGTTAATCCAAGCATTTAATAGATACAACAATACAACAAAACTCCACTACCCTTTCACCATAGAATTATCAAAGTACTCGTTTGTAATAGTCAATTACCTCACAATCACCTTGTAAACCATTTTGTTTCAAAGTGATATAAACTTTTCTGTAGTTGTGTTTCTTAAAAGTTTGATTTCAATTTCCGCACAATATTTTCATACTTGTTGAAATCACTTGCCATATTAAGTTAAAAGAGCATTGTTTATCTGGGATCAACAGGTCTTAATGTGTCTAAGTGAACATGACACTTGGGTGTGTTTAATTGATGTTTTAAAAGCCGAAAATGGAAGTTTTTGACACGAAAAATGAGTACATGTTTAAATCTGGTCAAGAACAGAAAATTGTAACATATTTTATGTGTGAAATTTATTATTTAAAGTACATGATTATTTAGTATATAAATTGGGTGTTTGTAATAACTTTCAGTGCATAAACGTGTGCTTTTCGGCTAAGTTTTTGACAAATGAAAGTGTGATTTTGAAAACTGTTTTGAAACAGAATTATATACCATATTTTTGTGTGGAAAATATGTTGATTAGAATATATATTGGGTTTACAATTTTGTATGGGTGATTAAATCGGTGTTGTATGTTTTGTTTTGGTGCTTTTCGGCTAGATTTCGGTGTCTAGCTAGATAATTTTATAAACTTGTTTAAAGCAGCAAATTTAAGTTCATTTTATGATAAACAAACAAGTCTTAAAGGTTTATTTTTATTACATGGAATGATAGATATGATAACACCTTAAAATTTGCAAAGTTGATAAGTTAAAGTATGTTAAATTGCATGAAATGTGCTACTTTTGGTGATTTTAGGACATGAATATGTTACGTGTTGAATTTGTGTTAATTATTTATGTTATGATGTTAAAAACAAGACTTGGTTATTTAATGTTCAAAAACATTATTTTATACACTAAAGATTCCAAACATATAAGTATAGCTTATTGAAAATCTATCATTTTATGTGAAAAATGGCATTTTCATTGAAATCCAAGTCTTTGATGCTTTGATATAAAATGTTATACATTTTGGACTTAGAATGTATTTTTGATATTAAATATGTGTTTTCAAAGCCTTGGTGTATAAGTTGTTTAATCATACAATCCAGAAAGTCGAATAAATGATTTTTCAATAAGTTTACTTGAAAACCGATAAAATTTTGGATATTTATGTAATTTTATACATTCTAGACTTAAAACATATTTTGATGATATATATATATATATATATATATATATATATATATATATATATATATATATATATGTGTGGGGTCAGGATTTAGAGAAAACGGTGGAAAGTGTGAGAATTGTGAGAACACTTATGAATCGTCCGATCAAAACAATCAATGGACTAGATTAGCACGGTGACGTTTTCATAAATAACACGAATTCTATTAAGTGGACGCGCTTCATTAAGCGTAAAAGGGTCTTTAGACTTCTCTACCAAAAACGTCAAACTAATGAATAAAACGCCATTACGGACCAAAACACATCCCTATATAAACAAAACACCTCAGACATTCATTAAACCACCCCCCCCCCCCGAACTGGAAACGCCATATTTATAACTATATACCATTCATCTTAGAAACACCAAAAAACCCAAAACATCAAACACACCAACTCAAAACGCCATATTTTACTATATACCAATCATCTTAGAAAACGCCAAAACACTCAAACATCAAATATTTCCTCAGTAAAACGCCAAAATGGCAAACATCGTTTCTTGTATATTCAATATTATTTTACACGAAGTTTCGCAGAATGCATTCTTCCCTGAGGTGTTGTGACTCAATAACATTTTGCTGCATGAGATGGACAAATCTTCAACAAAAAGATGCTGGTGTCAGACTTATGTCATTTTTTGTGTTTTGTTACTGGTGAATATTATAATGGCATGAAGAGACGAATGACACTGATGAGTGGTTTGAAGATAAATATTCAAACAAAAAAATCACGTCATTTTGTCTTTCCAAACGGCCACAAAAAAGCCTACTACAATAACAAAAACTCATGCATGCCAAAGTCAAACCGCCAGTGAACATGTTTCAAAGAAGAAAGAGACTGATGACAGTGAAGATTTGGAAGATGAATTGTTTCTATTTTTATTTTTTTTTATTTTCTTTTCTATTGTTTGTTATGTATTTTTCAGCTAAGAACAAAAAATACATTATTTTAATAAAAACGCCAAACAGACATAATGATTGTGAAACGCCATAATGCAATAAAATGCCAAAAACTCCAAAACTATAATAAAAGTAATTTGGACAAGTATTATTAAAAGCTAAAAATGAAAAAAAAAAACACCAAAAACTACTTAAAGCCATTAAAAAGCGCCAAACTTGGAAGATGACACGTCTATCACCCTAAAAACTCATAAAAAGCTGAACAAAAACAGTAAAATACACACAGTAACTGAAAAGATGGCTACTTTATTAATATCATTTATTATAAATAAAATCCCGCCTAAACTACGCGCCAAAAACATCCTATAAGAGAGACGTCTCTGCACAATCAATTGATCACACCCAAAAACAACGCCATGTTTCCTAGAAACCATTCACTTTAAAACGTCAAAAAATAGTTAAAAAAGCCACAGATGGGAAACCTCGTTTCTTCTATATTTAGTATTGTTCTGAATGAAGTTTCACTGAATAGATTCTTCTCTGAGGTGGGTATCTCTATAAGCTTTTGCTGAATGAGATGGACAAATACTCATGAAAAAGAGACTGATGACACTGATATGTCATCATGTCACTTTGTTCTTGATGGATATATAGATGGCATGAAAGGATCAATACATTCGAGCAGCATTGATCTTCAACATGTCACCAAACAAGTATATATCAAACCACAATACAGGATGCCACTAAAAATAAGCATCTTCTAAAGACGGGCATTATGTAGGAAAATAAGGATCTAGATAAGGTATTCAAAACAGGTTCAAAACGCCAAAAAGGCTAAAGTAGAAGAGGCTGATGACAGTGAAAATTTGGATGAGAAATTAGATTAGAATTTTTAATTTTTTTTTCATTTTCTATTGTTTGTTATCTAATTCTCTGTTGCTTATTATCTAATTCTCTACTAGTAAAAAAAATTGAGTATAAACCGCCAAAAACTACAAACACCAAAACGCCTGATAGTATGAAAACTGTGAGAACGGATGCTAGCAAAGCCCGTTGTTGCTATATAAAAACGCCAAAAAATGCCAAACAAAGTATTACTGGAAAAAGCAACACTAATTGACAGATGAAACTGAACGAAACAGTAATTGCAAAACAGTAAAATGAAGAGACGGTAACATTATTGCCAAACATTTATTATATTAAAAGCCACTACATGGAAAATTGAATTTGTTTATCTTTTCAAAACGTCATAATTGCCTGTCACATTATAGGCCTGCATCCTACATGGCACAACAATTTATAGAAAAAAAAAATAAACATCAAGAAAATTACTGATGTTTTTTTACATTATAGGCCTGCATCCTACATGGCACAACAATCAAAGCCATAGTTAGTTAAAACGCCAAAAAGTTTACTATGCTCCTGATCTAAAAAAACAATAAAAACGCCGCGCATTTGTTAAACGCCAAAACATGGAAAGGTGATGTGACACGCGTTTAAAAAAAAGAATATAAGAGGACAAAAAAACCCTCCGCCCTTCACTATGTCGCGTGACACATGTTACGCCAGAATCCGTTCTCACTGTTCTCACACTTTTGGGCATTTTCTCCTGATCTCGTTTCTCTCTATATAGGACAAAGATCCGTTAGGAACCACCCTTTATTGCGAGAACCGCGAGAACCAGTGTGAACACAAACAGTAATTCCTAAAAAAATCTAAAAAACACCCAAAAAAATTTTTTTTTATTTTTTTACTATTTTTTTTTGGAAATATCGCTATATTTTGTTAATAAAAAAAATAATAAAAAATTCAAAAAAAAATTTCGAGTAACAGTTATCCATGCACATGTGCATATGTATCATTTCTTTGTCAAATTCCGTAATTCATTACAAATAATAGTCAATTGCACTTTCATTTACACTACCACGTGTAATACACCACTTTTTACGTTAACAATATTAGAAATGCACATGTGCATCTATATATATCAACATGAAATAAGGTGTTTTGGTACACTACTTTCTCTTTCATCTAAATGGCCACCGGCACCCAACTTAAACCAGTTCGAGGCCTAAAGTGCTCAGGTTCGAATCCTGCTTGCAGGCTCTTCGCTCCCCTCGAAACGGCTGGGTAGTCACCGCCAGGCAGCGTTGCCGGGTCGCTAACTTGGGGAGGGATATCCCTCCCGTGGTCAGGGGTACCGTGCAATTACCTTTTTTTTTTCTCTTTCATCTATCATTCCATCCATAATACAAAAGCATGCACATGTGCATTTTTGTCATTTCTTTAACAAATTCCATAATTCATTACACATATTAGACAATTGCACTTTCATTTACACTACCAAATGCAATACACTACTTTTTACATTACCAATATTAGAAATGCACATGTGCATTTATATGTATCAACATAAAATAAGGTGTTTTGGTACACTACTTTGAATATATTTTCCCTTTCATCTATCATACCATCCATAATACACTACCATTACCTCCTACCATCCATAATACAATATCATTACCTCCTACCATCCATAATACAATACCATTAACAATATTTTCACTTTATTACATGTATGTAAACACCATTTATACCATCCAATCAACATATTACAACATAAATTGACAACTATAACCAAACCATCAACCACTAGATATAACTAACCAAAAAACATGTATATGGGCCTACTTCTCCATTCAAAATCACAAACTTTTTGTACCAAAACACGTTATATCATGGTTATACCTAATGATGCACATGTGCATTTTGAATATTGGTAATGTAAAAAGTAGTGTATTATTAATGGTATTGTAAATTAAAGTGCAATTGTCTATTCCTGATAACGTATTGGCGAATTTGTCAAAGTAATGATACATATGCACATGTGCATGGATAACTGTTACTCGAAAAAAAAAGTTTTTTTTTTTATGGTAACGAAATATAGCGATTTTTTTTTAAATATTAAAAAAAATAAAAAAAAATTTGAGTGCTTTTTTGATTTTTTTTAGATTTTATTTTGTGTTCACATTGGTTCTCGCGGTTCTCGCAATAAGGGTGGTTCTCGCATGAACCTTACCCTATATATATTAAAGTCTTTGAATAAATATTTTATTAATAACAAATTTCGGAAAGTCAAATATACGACTATTCGGTAAACGTATTTGAAAACAATAGATTTATAGACGATTGTATGAATATACGTATTGATATGTGTAAGTTGGTAAAATATACTTATATGGTCTATGTGATGGATGATATTCTTGTAAAAATGTGTGTATTTATTTAAGGAACAAATATAATTATTTTCTTGTACATTAACATGGACTGTTAAATAAGGTTTCGGGATGAGATCCTAGTATTATGTGAAAAAATGTGTTACTGCATATATATATATATATAGTGTGAGGTTCATTGGGGAACAATAAAAAAAGTGGGGAACCGACTCAAACAAACTCCGATTGGACTCATTCCAGCTACGTTGAAACCGGCTCGTCGAACCCTAACTAGGTTCTCTTAACCCTAAACCCTAAATCATAACCCCTAAACCCTAAATATATTAGGGTTTGGATTTTAGGGTTTAGCGTTAGGGTTTAGCTTTAGGGTTTAGATTTAGGGTTTAGGGTTTAGCTTTAGGGTTTAGGATTTAGCTTTAGGCTTAGCCTTTAGGGTTTATAGTTTAGATTTTACGGTTTACCTTAGGTTTTAGCCTTATTTTTTAGCTTTAGGGTTTAGAGTTTAGGAGTTAGGATTTAGGGTTTAGGGGTTAAGAGATCCAGTTAGGGTTAGACGAGCCGGTTCCAACGCAGCTGGAATGAGTTCAATTGGAGTTCGTTTGAGTCGGTTCCCCGTTGTTCCCTACTTTTTTAGTGTTCCCCAATGAACCTTCCCCTATATATATGTATGTATGTATATATATATATATATAGGATTAGGTTCAAGAGTGAACAACTTTTTGAGAGTGAACTGAGTGAACTAATCTTGGCGCTTGATCATTTTTTAGATTAAAAGGATAAGATTGTCATTAGCCAAGTATGTTTAATTAAAATCTCTTAATTTTCTCATCTCTTAACTCTCTCTCTCTCTCTCTCTCTCAATTTTAATTATTTCTCCATTATTTTAATTATAAGAGATTGAATTTTAACTTGAATATTATTTTTGTTTTTTATTCGTATATATATATATCATAATACATTGTTTTAAACTTTTTATAATTTTCAATAAATATTGAAAAATTCTCTAAGATTGAAATTGTAATTATTTTTGGGCATTAACTCTTTTTTGAATATGTGATGAAGTTATTTATTTTTGAATACATGTGACTTGTTTCGCTTTCATTAATTTCATAATTTTTTTATGAATTTACTCGTGTGCATGCATAATATACTATATGTTGTTAATATACACATATGTAACCATTTATGAATATAATACATAGATGTATAAAAGCCTGTACACATGTGTATAAACTAACAGCTGTGTATCTTGTATAAACTGATAGTTAGCAAGACTGTACACATGTGTATAAACTAACAGCTGTGTATATCTTGTATAAACTGATAGTTAGCGAGACTGTATACATGTGTATAAACTAACATTTGTGTATCTTGTATAAACTGATACCAGCGAGATTGTACACAAGTGGTGTATACACTAACAGCTGTGTATCTTGTATTTACGGAAACTAGAGAGATTTTAGGGATTTTGATTATATTGTTTATTAAATGCAATTTACAAAAGACTCAAATAACCTTCTGTCAGTTATTTTAAATGGAGTTACATCATTATAATTACAATCTTGCCATTATTTAAAAATCTCTAAATGATGTAATCCAATGGCCCAGATTAGTTCACACAATTCACTTTTAACCTAGTGTTCACTCTAGAACTGATGTATGTAAAATACAACATATAAATTACATCAAATGAGCCATAAAACTAACCATTTTTTAGTACTAATGTTGGAAAAAGTGTGCTTTTGTCTTCCTTTTGTATTTTCAGGACAAAATGAGCGTAATTGAACAAAAGGAACAAATATGCAGCCAAATCTAACATAAATACAAGAAAAGGAATAAACGTAGCATGCCGACCCCTCGACAGCATCTTCCCAAGCAAAAACAAAGGAACAGAAGGCTGACCACGGCCCCGTGCCCAGCCGACACGGGGGCGTGGCCAGGCACCTGCAGAAAAGATAAGGTCATAAAAGCTTCTATTCCCAGCATGGGGGCGTGCCCAGCTCAACACGGGCCGTGGTCAACGCTAATATTCGCAAAATCTTGCAATTCTTGATAGTACAGATTCGCTTCTGCACACGCGGGGCCGTGCCTAGTGAACACGGGGGCGTGTGGAGCTAATGCAGACAAATTTCAATTAATGAAGAAAGATAATAAGGATGGACACGGGGCCGTGCCCGGGCTTCTGTGCAGGCTATAAATAGGGGTGCTTGGCTCACTTCAAAGGCATCCCTTGGCAAACCACCTCTCTTCCACTTCACCCACACTCCACCACCATCACAACACCCACATCTACCACCATCATCCATCATCCATCTTAGAGTGTGTGTAGTAGTCTCGGGATCCAAGATTGATAGTAAGAGTTCTTGACAATCAAAGGCCATGTTTGCCTAAGTCACTTACATCACTTGGTGAAGACAAGCATTTAGTGTAATACTTTTGATTTTTTAATCTTTTCGCACTTTTTATTTGGTTTTGTATTAATGACTTTAATAACTAGTTTCTTATGTTGAAGGTAAAACTTCCTTATCATTTGTCCATGGTGTCTTGGCGTTATTTTACTGTCTATATAAAATAAAAGATTTACACCATTCATATCTCTACGGTCTATATAGAGATATGTTGGCTACCTGGTCGGGGGTTAAAGGAATGGTTTGGTAAGGTTCTTGCCTTGTTCAGTGTATAGATCCTTCAAGGACCTGGGTCAAGCTTACTAGGACCTCCTTCAATACCCACTGGTATTGGATGGCGGGGGTGCGAATGGCTTGATCCCCTCATATGTAAACTACTCTTAATACATTAACCCGGCTACTTGGGATTGTATCCCTGCTGACTCAAACCACTTAGCCGAGGGTAATGTCACCTTCAAAAGAGGGGCCTACCACATTACGCATTAATAACTTAATTAATTATCTTCCAATGTTCCAACCCTTTAGGATTGTATCCTTGGTGACTCAAACTACTGGGTTGAGGTTAACGTCATCTTCAAAAGAGGGGCCTACTACTATAACTAAGATAATCTCTTAAAAAGTGCAAAAGTGCGGAAATCATCAAAGGTTACACTAAAGGCTAGTCGGATCCAAGTGATTCATCTTGTCTATCTGTTTTTATTTTAATTTTTATTTTTCAGCATTTTTAGTTTTTAGTTTTATGTTTAAAACATTTTCTAAAACTTTTGATTTGAATAGATATTGAGGATAAACCGGTATTAAAAGCTCTTGTGTCCTTGGACGACCTCAGTATCTTACCAACGCTATACTACGCTCACGATGGGTGCACTTGCCCATGTGTGTGTTTAGTGTTAGTAGAATATCGCATTTTATAAATTTAAAACTTGACTAATGTGTTAAAAAGGGCTTAAAATATAAAGAAAAATATAATACACCTGACACACACCAAGTTTTTGGCGTCGCTGTCGGGGACACAAGAATTTTAAGAAAGTTAGGAATCAACGGCCTAATCGTTTTTCTTATTTTTCTTCTTTTTTTGATTTTTCAGCTTCTGCAGAGCTCAGCACGGGGCCATGCCCGCTGAACACGCCCCGTGCCCAATCTTTGGTACTGGCAATCCTGTTTTAAGTCAGACAATAGCTGAACACGGGGTCGTGCCCACTGAACACGCCCCCGTGCCCAAGCTTCAGTTACTGAAAACAGAACCGTAAGATCCCGACGGTTGGTAATTTCTGACACAAACATGAGTGATACTGATCATTTTTACTTTCGCTCCTCTTATGGTACGTGGTGTCAAATATGTGGCGGACCTCATGAAGATTTAAAATCTTAATTTTTAAACTACATTCCCCATATATAGACCCATTGTTTTCATGTAGCCTTAAGATAGGCGAAAGTAAAAACAATCCCTATCTCTCCCTCGAATGCTCTCAATCATCTCTTTTAGGTAATATGATTCTTGAAGAATTATTTCAAATGGAAGAACTAATTCTCCAATTGATAAGAGAACTTGAGATGGAAATAACTAATTCATCTCAAGACGACGATCAAGGAGAATTATTGGGAATGCATTCGGATAATAACAACATCGTTGCGCCCGAAATCACCTCTAACTCTTGTGAGGACTTGAGCGATAGTTGTCGATTGTGCCGTGAAGGACTCCCCATCGGTTTCCGCCGATGCATACATAGACCTGAGCGATTCGAGATATCGGATTTCCGTCTAAGGGAAATAAAGGTTGGCCTCGCCCACCGGTATTTAGGTTAGGATTCACCCTTTCCGATAACCTCTTGCGTTCTTGTTTAAGACTAGGGCAACTAAGGTATCTCAGGCACTTTGGTGTTGTTCCGTCCAGTAAGGAGCCACCCGATCCGGATAAATTCCTTAAAAATAAACAAAACTTCATTAAAACTCTAGCCACGGGGCCGTGTCTAGGTCAACACGCCTCCGTGTCCACCTAAAGATTCCCGTCTGACTTTTTGTCAGAATACGGACAAAAAGTGTCAGGATCTTGTCTGCACACTGGGCTGTGTCCAGCCGACACGGGGCCGTGTCCAGCGTGCTGCCGTTTTCTATAAATGCAGCAAGATTCCTGCACTCTTGGACCCATTCCAAAGACAAAGATCTGGTGGGATCTTCATATATACCCTTTAAGGTATATTCTAAAGAAGGTTCTCAACAACCATCTTGTCTTTTCTACTTTTGTCCATTTCCTTCTTCTTCATTCTCCACTCAAAACCTCCATTAAAACTTTAAATCTCCATGATTTCAAGCTTTATTGTTATCATTGTTAGGTTTTTATTCAAGGAATCTTATCAAAAATAAGTTTTACAACTCGGTTTTAAGTTATTCCTGCTTAAAAATGCTTCAACAATCAGAAAAATAATTTAAAACTCCAAGATTCCTTGTTTCAAAAACCTGCAGAGAGGTGGCCACGGGGCCGTGCTCAGCGAGCACGGGGCTGTGGTCGGAGTACTGTTTCATTAATTTGAGATCTTTCGGTTTGTTTTCTTAGAATGTCAAGCCAGAATAGTGGAACCTCTTCAGCACATTCAAGGAATAGCCGCAGGGAACGAAGGCCCTCGATCGAAGCAACTCTCGTGCGCTATGTGATGACACTACAAGAAGCTCTCGATGAAATGACATTCGTAGAAGAAGTCCTTATCGACCGTATCACCTATCTAACGGTGGGGCTGGAAAATAGCTTCCAAGAAATCTTTTGCACCAAAGGTTGAATATTCTTGCAATGCCTCCTATGGAACCAATCCTTCCCCAAGAAAGATTGGAACTTGGCACAAGGAGTCATTAACCCTACCGGGTGGGGTGACATCCCCGCGGAACCTCCTCTTGACAATTTACAAGAGGTTCCTGTGGAAGTCACTCCTCCTCAAAACGAGGACGCTAATGAGCCCGCCTTCCTTCTCCTTAGGGAGATAGAAGAAGTTCTTTAAGCCGCACTCAACCGAGAAAACTATCTTTTCGGAAATTTTGCTCTTAAAATAAAATTATATAGGCTAGGACTTCTTTAAGGTTTGAGATTTCTTGTGTTTCATGACCTACTTATCTAGATTTAAGTTTATGTTTTTTATTTTCTAGGAAATTATGTAATTTACTCTTGAATGAATGATGGTTTTTAAGTAGTAATTGGTGTTTGGATGATGTTGTAATGGTTAAAACACACTCTAAATGGTGGAGGTTACTAAGGGAAACTTGAACCCACACCCCATGAACAAAAACAGAGCCTCCCGATAATTTTTATTCATTACAGCAAGTTCAGCACGGGGCCGTGCTCAGCCCAACACGCCCCGTGCCCGAGGTTCTACAAAAAATGCCCAGTTCAGGTAACTAGACACGGGGCCGTGCTCACTGAACACGCCCCCGTGCCCAGCCTTCTGATAATTATGATACTGGCGATCTAAACACGGGGCTGTGTCCGGACCAACACGGGCCCGTGTCCAGATGCCCAGTAACATAAAATTTTGTTTTTAAACACCTTTTTACACATTCAATCAACCTAAGAACTTGTTTTTGGGACACATTGAGGACAATGTGTAATTTAAGTGGGGGGGATGCTAAAACCTTGAATTTTGCAAGTCCTAATAACAAGCCTTACACAAAACTCTATTGGAACCGCTAATCACCCCATATTTTTTTCAAAAACTTTTCTTTTTTTTTTACTTGTCTTAGTTTAATTTGGGAATAACAAGTTCTAAAAAGGTTATATTTTTACAAATTTAAAACCGATAGCGTCGTGATAAAAAAGAACCAACATAAGATAATTTTGAAACGGCATGACAAATCTAGTTAAAATTTGATTATATATACTTGATCACATTATAAACCCATTCCCACAAAAAGTGAGTTTTGAATTGAGCATACAAATATACATCTTTAAATTAAATGTTCATTTTTTCGTTTCTTGTGTGAATAGCCGCTTGGTTTCTTATGACTCTAGAACTTGCCACAACAATACATTCCCGGTCCTTACCAACTTAAACCCAAGTAAGTAAATGATGGAGGCATTAGAACTAACCCTTTTTCTTTTCAACACCATTATTTTTCTTTTTCTTTTAACCTACCCAAGATCCCCCTAGTTAACCCCTTTGAGCCTAAACCTTTTCATTTCTAAACCCACAAAACAAACACCTTTTACCCACCAAAACCTTTTCTTTTAAACCCTTTTGTTTTAGTAAGAAGCTCGGTTTTCTTGTGACGATTCCTTATAAAAAGATGAAGTATAGCAATAAACAAACAAGTTCCTCAAAGAAACTTTGTTTGAAAGTGCTTTGTTCGAATAAAATGTCACAAAAACAAAAAATTTTACGACGACCGACGCTTTTTACGCTTTTAGCCATTTTACTAACCACTAACCCAAAACCACCTACCTTTAACCCAAGCCTAACCCTTCCCCAAGTCCTCTTAATATTTACAAAGGTTTATAGTTAAAAAGGAGGAAGATCGATTGCTTGGCAAGCTTATGGTAGGAGTAAGTTCCATGCCGGTCTCGAGTGTTTCACAAAAATATATATTCGGCTGAGTGTTGAAGGATCTCCCGTGAGGTATGTGAACTTGTATATAAATGGAATTTTAAAGAGGCATGTCATGCCCAAATAAGTAATTTTTCTTATGAAACGTTCTAAATAAATCATAACGAATAGGATTGTAAATAACATAAAAATAAAACCCAATAAAGATCTTGGATTCCCGACACTCAAGACAAGCCCAAAACTTCTCTTCTACCCATTCCATTTGGGCGTGTAAGCCACATTATAAAAAGTTTTGCTTGAGGACAAGCAAAGATTCAAGTGTGGGGGTATTTGATGTGTGTAAAATGCAACATATAAATTACATCAAATGAGGCATAAAACTAACCCTTTTTTAGTACTAATGTTGGAAAAAGTGTGATTTTGTCTTCCTTTTGTATTTTTTAGGACTAAATGAGCGTAATTGAACAAAAAGAACAAATATACAGCCAAATCTAACATAAATACAAGAAAAGGAATAAACGTGGCATGCCCGAACCCTCGACAGCATCTTCCCAAGCAAAAACAAAGGAACAGAAGGCTAACCACGGCCTCGTGCCCAGCGGACACGGGGGCCTGGCCAGGCACCTGCAGAAAAGAAAAGGTCATAGAAGCTTCTATTCCCAGCATGGGGGCGTGCCCAGCTCAACACGGGCCGTGGTCAACGCTAAGATTTGCAAAATCTTGCAAATCTTGATAGTACAGATTCACTTCAGAACACGGGGCCGTGCCCAGTGAACACGGGGTCGTGTGGAGCTAATGCAGACAAATTGCAATTAGTGAAGAAAGAGAATAAGGATGGACATGGGGCCGTGCCCAATGGACACAGGGTCGTGCCCGAGCTTCTGTGCACGCTATAAATAGGGGTGCTTGGCTCACTTCAAAGGCATCCCTTGGCAAACCACCTCTCTTCCACTTCACCCACACTCCACCACCATCACAACACCTACATCCACCACCATCATCCATCTTAGAGTGTGTGTAGTAGTCTCGGAATCCAAGATTGATAGTAAGAGTTCTTGACAATCAAAGGTCATGTTTGCCTAAGTCTCTTACATCACTTGGTGAAGACAAGCATTTAGTGTAATACTTTTGATTTTTAATATTTTCGCACTTTTTATTTGGTTTTGTATTAATGACTTTAATAACTAGTTTCTTATGTTGAAGGTGAAACTTCCTTATCATTTGTCCGTGGTGTCTTGGCGTTATTTTACTGTCTATATAAAATAAAAGATTTACACCATTCATATCTCTACGGTCTATATAGAGATATGTTGGATACCTGGTCGGGGGTTAATGGAATGGTTTAGTAAGGTTCTTGCCTTGTTCAGTGTATAGATCCTGCAAAGACCTGGGTCAAGCTTACTAGGACCTCCTTCAATGCCCACTGGTATTGGATGGCGGGGGTGCGAATGGCTTGATCCCCTCATATGTAAACTACTATTAATACATTAACCCGACTACTTGGGATCGTATCCCTGCTGACTCAAACCACTTAGCCGAGGGTAACGTCACTTTCAAAAGAGGGGCCTACCACATTACGCATTACTAACTTAATTAATTATCTTCCAATATTCCAACCCTTTAGGATTGTATCCTTGCTGACTCAAACTACTGTGTTGAGGGTAACATCACCTTCAAAAGAGGGGCCTACTACTATAACTAAGATAATCTCTTAAAAAGTGCAAAAGTGCGGAAATCATCAAAGGTTACACGAAAGGCGAGTCGGATCCAAGTGATTCATCTTGTCTATCTGTTTTTATTTTAATTTTTATTTTTCAGCATTTTTAGTTTTTATTTTTATATTTAAAACCTTTTCTAAAACTTTTGATTTGATTATACATTGAGGATAAACCGGTATTAAAAGCTCTTGTGTCCTTGGACGACCTCGGTATCTTACCAACGCTATACTACGCTCACGATGGGTGCACTTGCCCATGTGTGTGTTTAGTGTTAGTAGAATATCGTGTTTTATAAATTTAAAACTTGACTAACGTGTTAAAAAGGGATTAAAATATAAAGAAAAATATAATACACCCGACACACACCAAGAACCCTACCCTACCCTATATATATATATATATATATATATATATATAGAGAGAGAGAGAGAGAGAGTTGGAGTTGGGTAGAAAGTGGGTTTTCCTAGAAAGTTTAGGAAGCAATCAGAATTAGACATGTGGCATTGAAGATTTTTAACTAGAAGGGCAATTGTGTACTTTCACATTCTATTTTTATTTTTGGAATTTATCTTCATTAACTAACTATCCACGTCCATATTTTATAACCGTTTTTCTCCATGATTTTCTGAATAATTTGTTATCGAAATCTAAACCAATCGCATATTCCATTGTTCAGAAGATTACTGGAAATTATCAGCATGTTCTTGGTGCTGTGTTTTAACAGTTTACAGGGCTAAAGTCAATTTTTTATATATCCCATAATATAAAGGTGGTTTTGTAATAGGCAGATTACTGTTTTTTAGATATTGTTGTTGTGTTTTTAACTTCCATCATCATGTTTTTCTTCAAAGTTAACTAGTTATCAGTCTAGAAACCATCAGCATGTTCTTGGTGTTGTGTTTTAACAGTTAGAGTGCTAAAGTCAATGTGTTTTTTATAGATCCCATAATATAAATGATTGTCTGATCTTCCTGGCCGTTGGATGCCCAACATTTTCCAAATACACTGACAAAGCATCGCCTTGCATGATAAACATTTTCATCAGGTTGTGTTTTATTTTGATGTACCACCCTAGATTATCCAGATTGTGTTTTAATTTGAATTGTGTTTTAAGTACACAATAGTGGTGATGAGCAATCATGTAGTATCACATTAACCTGTGTTTTAAGTTATTAATAGTATACATAAGGTATCATTCAGTATGCACTGTGTTTTAAGCTCATAACTTTATACACAGAGGACTTCATGTAATATCAAATCAAATTGTGTTTTAAGTTATTAACAGAGGGCATATGATTTGTAAAACACACCCACATAAACACTTTAGGCTTCAGATGTACCTAACTCCAGTATGATTGTAAAACACACCAACATAAATACACCGTAAAACACATTTACCTTAAACACAGCTACAAGTCATTATGATTGTAAAACACACCCATATAAACACATTATAAAACACAGTTTATTTTTAGGGTTTCAGATGTACCCAAATCAAGTATGATTGTAAAACACACCCACATAAACACATCATAAAACAAATTTATCTTTAAACTTTAAATCTACCATAATCATGAGTAAAAACACATTTATCGCTATTGAAATTTAAACCTACCAACCTCTTTAAGTTGAAACACATACCTGCGACTACGGGGTCTTTCGAACGGCTTCCGGCAACTGATCCGGTGCTCTCCATCCTTTCTAAAGTTTTCTTCTTCCATGATTGTAGGTATTGGGGTTTCGAAGATGGGATTGGAGAGAGAGAGGGAAAATCGCGTGAAAGTAGGGACTGGGGTTTGATTGACGGTTATCTAATTGATTTAAAACACAGTATATTGACAAAATTGCCTCCAGTCATTTAAAACAATGAATTAAATAAACTAAAAAATTACAAGACTGCCATTGACTTCATCTCAACCATTAAACACACCCATTGGATGGCCCAGATCGCTTCCTAGACTTTCTAGGAAAAACACACTTTCCGCAGGATCCCTACTCTATATATATATATATATATATATATATATATAGGGTCGGGATTTAGAGAAAACGGTGGAAAGTGTGAGAACGGTGAGAATGCTTAGGGATCGTCCGATCAAAACAATCTATCGACTAGATTGGCGCGGTGGCGTTTTCGTAAATAACATCAAATTTATTACGTGGACGCGCTTCATTAAGGGTAAAAGTGTCTTTTGACTACTCCAAACAAAAAACCATCTCGTGAAAATAAAACGGCAAACAAAAATCACACACCATTCTAACTAAAAACGCCATTAGATATAAAACGCCAAACTTAATTATAGTAAAATCCCGCCTAAATAAACCGCCAAAAAAATTCTATATATACAACAACTCAGACCTTCAATTAAAAACAAACACAAAAACCCCAAACGCCATAATTAATATATACCATTCGTCTGATAAACGCCAGAAAACCCAAACATCAAATATATTGTTGTCAATAAAGTGTAGCTGTATGGGGCGGACAACATTGTCAGTTATCTTTCTTAACTGAGGATTAACAATGTTATCCATCACCATACAGCAACACTTTATTGATTTTAGCATGATCAAATTTGCAGTTTTATGATGGTTTATTTTGTGGCGTTCTTTTTCTCGGTAAAACGCCAAAAAAGATAACATTTTGGCTGAAAGGGTGTAAACTCAATAACATTTTGCTGCATGAGATGGACAAAAATTATAGAAAAAGAGGCTGATTTTCAGACTTTGTGTTTCCAAACGGCGACAAAAAAACTACTTCAAAAAACAAAAATAAAAAAAATCATACGAAAGTCGAAACAGCCAGTGAAGATGCTTCAAAAGAAGAAACAGACTGGTGACAGTGAAGATTTGGAAGATCAATATTTATTTTGTTTAATTTTCTTTTTCGGTTGATTGTTATATAATAACGTCATATCTAATAAAAACGCCAAAAAGCCAAATGTCTTACACCTTTGGCATTTATCAAACCATCATAAATTTACTTTGGACAACTATTATAAAAAACCAAAAAAAATAAAATAATAAAATAAATAAAAAACAAACTTGAAAATGTAACTAGAAACAGTAACTACAAATCAGTAACTGAAGACAGGGAAAATTTATTATATTAGAATCTAAAACACCAAACTTGAAAGATGGGACGTGTTACAGACTTCAGAGATAAAGCTTGTCAAAAACAATAATTACAAACAGTAACTGAAAAGACTAATACTTTATTATAATAACGCACCGCCTAACTTAGGCGCCAAAAAGAGATCCTATAAAATGATACGTCTCAGCAACTTCCATTTGATCAAACCAAAAAAACAAACAAACGTCAATACTACTAAATACCACTCACTGTAAAACGCCAAAAAAATCAAAGATGGCTAATATGCTTTCTTGGATATTCAGTATTGTTATTCGTGAAGTTTCACTGAATGAATTGTTAGCGGAGGCGACTAACTCAGTAAGATTTTGCTGCATGAGATGGACAAAAATTCAATAAAAAGATACTGATGCCAGTCATATGGCATTTTGTATTTTTTGTTCTTGAAGAAGGCTTGGATGAGGAAAAGAGATCAATGACACTGAAGAGTGGGATGATTAGAAAGATGAAGATCAACATGAAGAAAAATCAAAAAACCCACCCACACGTCATAGATCTATGTCCCCAAACATCCACAAAAAAGCCACTTCAACAGACGCGCAGGCAAAATAATCAAACCGATGGGTTTGTTAAGTTTTACATAAAACACCATATTTTTGTGACAGTTCTTGTACTATTAAAGAACAGAGAGACTGATGACAGTGAAGATTGTGAAGAGAGATCCGATTAGGATTTTTAATTTATTTTCTTCGCTTGTATTTTTTTTTACTGTGGCTGAAATATAATCTAAGAATTGAAAAACGCCAAGATACCACAAACACCAAAATATTTATAAAAAATAATAAAACAATGGGCCATTTTTTTAAAACGCCTTGAAAAACGTCATTCAGATAAATTTCCTGACACCCTTGGTTCCAATGGCATACGATTTGAATAAACGCCATAAACGCCAAAATGTTAATACGCTTTTCCATTAAACGCCATTAATTATTGAATTTAGTTAATGCCAAAAATCTTAAACCCCAAAAATTAAAACAATATTCGGAAAAGCGGAACTAGAAAAGCAGAAGATGAAAGGACAAAAAAGCCCCTCCGCCCTTCTCTATGCCGCGTGACACATGTTAGGCCAGGATGTATTCTCACCGTTCTCACACTTTTGAGCGTTTTCTCCTGATCCCGTTTATATATATATATATATATATATATATATATATATATATATATATATATATATATATATATATATATATATATATAGGGTCAGGATCATTTCAGAACCATAAATATTTACAGAACTCGCAGAACTCCTAATAAACAATCTTTTTATATATATATTTTTATGTTTAAGATAAGTTTATCATTTATTATGTGTATTTTTACGATTACATACATGTTAAGAGTAATTTTATCATTTTTTATATGTAATTTTATAATTACACATATGTAAACTAGTTTTTTTACATATATGTAATTAGTTATGACACATATATATAATTTTGGCAATTAAACATATGTAAACTACTTTTAACATGTATGTAATCAAATAAATACATATAATAGATGATAAAAAGATCCTAAATACAAAAACTTATATATAAAATGATTGTTTATTAGGAGTTCTGAAAGTTCTGTAGTTATTTAGAGTTCTGAAATGAACTCAACCCTATATATATATATATATATATATATAAGTATCCGCTAAAATGAGAACCACCTCGAGTTGTAAGAACCGCGAGAACTTTTTGATCCGGGGCGAGGTGGACCAAAATTTTTTTTCATAAACGTAGATGTATGTATAAAAACAACATTTGTAAAAAAAAATTCAAAAAAAAAAATGTCGTGTGTGTAGTTTTGAGCAACACAAGTTTGTGTTTACGGGACCCGTAAATTTTCCGGCCAGATTTACGGGTCCCGTAAACACAAACTTGTGGCGCTCAAAACTACACACACGACATTTTTTTTTGAATTTTTTTTTTACAAATGTTGTTTTTATACATGCATCTACGTTTATGAAAAAAAGATTTGGTCCACCGCGCCCCCTACGGTGTAGTTCTCACGGTTCTTACAACTCGAGGTGGTTCTCATTTTAGCACCTAAAAAATATTAAAAAAATCAAAAAAAAATTTTGGATTTATTTAGATTTTTTTTAGATTTTTTTAGGTTTTTGGGGGGTTTAGTTTTTAGCATTTTAGCTTGGGGGGGGGGGGGGGTTTAGGTTTTTGGGGGGAGGGGGGTTTAGGTTTTTTTTTGGGGGGGGGGGGGGGTGGGGGGTTTAGGTTTTTGGGTGGGGGGGGGGGTGGGGGTTAGGTTTTTTTAGGTTTTTTTAGCTATTTTAGGTTGTGTTCACATTGGTTCTCACAATAAGGGTGGTTCTCGCATGAGCCCCTCCCTATATATATATGTATGTATATATATGTATATGTATATATAATGGTAAACACTTGAATAATTCATCACCAATGGGTCATTTAGTTAAATGTTTTTTTTTCATAAGGAAAAAAACATCTCAGTGAGTCTAACAGGCGGGTGATCAACTTGCCATGTAGACACCTTATTAGACAATTAGTGTCTTATACACTTTAGGGCATTTATAGATTGAATATCCTTCTCGGACATAATTTTAATTGCTAGCATTTGCTTGGAATCCAGGTGAGTCACAACCCCTTTTTACTTTACTTTTTTTATACATATTTGGAGGAAAAACATGCTTACTTTACAAACTTTACATTTTTTTCGTGTGGTTTCACGACCCCGTTTAAATAATGTTTTCCATTTAAGAGAAGTTATATACTGCTTATTTAAGTATGACATTTAGATAATACTGTCAATTGTGACATTGTGATGACCTTGAGTAATTGTAATTTATAACCGTAGATTCAATACAAGAAGGCCCCTTTGCATCCATAATCATTAATCGTTAGACCTCATATTGTATTGGTAGATCTATCGGGTTTGACAACCCACTCTCGCGACTAGTCGCCCTGGTTTCGAAGACGAGGGAATATATTTGAAATAATTTAAGGGGAAATCAAGTTTTGGTTTGGTTATGTGCTCTTGGTAGTGTTCTTGTTGTAGTTCCTTGCTAGTCTACTATAGTCTTATATGCTATCTTAAATTGTTATACTTTTCAAATAAAAACTTATACCGACAATTTTGACTTTTATACCAAATATTCAAAGGTATGTCTCACATGAATTCCGAGGGAATCATTTCTAACTTTTACAATTTTTTCAAAGAAATGTTTATCAAAGTTGATTTCTAAACGAAATGTCTCACATGGATTCCGAGGGAATCATCTCTGAGTTTTACAATTTTTCCAAAAAGTTATTTATCAAAGTTGATTTCCAAAAGGAAAACGGATTACAAATTTATTATCGAAACCTGTGCACTCAGCGACCTTACGTTGATATCTTTGAGCATGTTTTCTCAGGTCATAGCTTCAGGCAACGGAATGGTTGGACATAAAAGGATCATTAGGATTGGGGAAACCCTAGAAGACTATTAGATGATTATTATTAGAATGACATTCACATGTATAAAGAAATCTTTTATAAAATACCTTGTAATTTAAGTACTTTGCTTTATTAAGTCTTATTTTACATTTAGTACTTCTATTGTGCAATGAAGATACCGATCAGTTTACCCCAGGTTTTGGGGTGTGACAGTCGATGACGATGTGCCCACGCGGTGACTCCACTCACCCTACCCTTTCCCTGCACCCACCCTGTCCACCCTAAGTGATTGTATTGAATCCTGTAATTTCAGAATGTACGTTTTGAGCTCATGAACTTCATATGATATTACTTGAATGAAATGTGAAAGTTTTAGGTATTGACTTTTAGATTCTATTTGTTGTGTTGTGTTTAATATGATTGTGAGGTCAGTTACATATATTAAATAAGTTATGTAATGCATAGTCACATGGTTCGTGGTACACTCTAGTATGGGCACGTGGAATGGGATCACAATTCACTAGGTCTCTAAAATTCGGTACGATCGGGGGTAGGCTCATTTCGGATCGCTCTGGTACGATGTACCATGTAGAGGTGAACAAAAAAACCAAACCCCGTAAGAAAACCTGGAACCGGTTTTTTAATACACGAGTATTCGGTAACCAAAACTGTAATCGACCCTACCCGTAGGGTACAGATAGGGTATGCATTTTGATCTCAATACCTGGAACCGGAACCGATCATACCCGATCAATACCCAAAACTGGACAAGAGGAACCGATTATACCTGGCTATACCCAATACATGATTTGAATATCTTTCTTTTAAATTTTTGTTAGTGCATTTATTTTAATTTTTTAGAATATAAAATGCATATTTAATAATAATAAACAAAAAATACGAGAAAATAAGGTAATAAAAACACAATAGAATATTAAAAAATACGAAAATATAGAACTAAAAAACTCGAAAATAGGTATAAAAACCCCGGAAAAGGGGTATTTTACTACCCGGTTTCTTAAGAACCGGAACCGGACACATAGGGTATGATTTTTTGAACAAATAATAATAACCGGAACCGAACAGGTTATTAAAAATACTCGGTTTGTGCACCTCTAGTACCATGTAATGTGGTACGATGTACCGGTTAAACATTGTGCTATTTTATAAATTTATAAGTTTAAGTATAAAATGTAAAGTAGTGAAGATAGAGAGGGTTAAATGTTAAAATAAAAAAAAAACTAATTCTACATTTTTATATAAATTTAATAAGTTTTAGGGATTAAATATGAACTAGTGAAAGATAGAGGTGCTACAAGTTAAAACACCTAAATTTCACGTGAGGGTATACTTTTGGTGGTGTGACATGAATTTACAACACTTTGTTAGATGTGCTCACCATGACCACAACTAGGAGCAGGGGCGCAGCATAGTGGGGGCGGGAGGGGGCGACCGACCCCCGAACTTTTCGTTTAGTAGTTGAGAGTATATAGTTTTTGTATAGAAATTTTTGGGTATATACGTTTTCGACCCCTCGGTTTTATAGAAATTTTTGCGTATATACGTTTTCGACCCCCTGATCGGATATCTCAAGCTTCGCCACTGACTGGGAGAGATCAGAAATAGCCATATGGACCTAACCCTGCCCTGCTACCAAACAGTGACAACTCAATCCTGTTGCGAAATCATGACCAAACTCTAATAAGTTGTTCCATTGTTTTTTTTTCTTTAACAATTGCCTCCTACCTCAGGTTAAACTTAAAAAATATCAATAAATAGTAACCAAGTTTCATACTATCCCATTTAGGTCACTTAAATTTTTTTTACAATGTAACAATATTAATATATAAGATGTTTTGATAGTTTTAGAAAGGCAATATTCCATGGCAAAATTTATTAAAACAATAGGCCAAAGTTGTCAATATAGATAATAGTAACAGCAAGGCAAAGGCATGAAGATTATAATGTTGTGTGTGGTTACAAGTGTGACAACATTGTCCCTGCAATTAGTATTTTTATCAAAAGAAATACTTAGAACCATATCTATCCACCTTCAAGGGTGGGATTCTTTTACACTTTGTAATTTTTTTCTTCACTACATGTTCTATATAATTCTTTTGAATTTTCCTTTCTTCACTTGAATGGGTTTGCATGATCTTCGTATTTTTGTCTTCTTCTTCAAAAAAAAAAAAAAAAAACTTGTCAAATGTCATCTTCAAGGCTTATATCAACAGTAATTTCTGCTGCAGGCTCTTCTTCTCCACTGAACTTGTTTTTTCCTTCTCCACCAAGTACAATATCCTGTAAATACTGAGCATTTGCAGCCCCTGTGCTTTGAACCATCTTCAAGAACGGTCCTTCACGTGATATTAGTCTTTCTGGGGTATCATATTCCACAATCTGAAATGAATACAAAACATTTTTGTAAAATGCATCATGGAACGTAGTATTAAATACAAGTGACCCTTTTGCTTCCCAATTGGTTGACTTGCGTTGTGTTTATCTCAAATGGGTCACATAGGGAAAATATAAATATGTGTTTATTCAAAGATTCAAGATTATTTTAGTAGATAACTTTGTTTTTATTTATTGCATCAATCATTTATAAAAAATAGGGAAAATAACAAGCGATCCACACAACCTGCTACCTAGAATTCAATGTTACTACTATGAAGAAATACCTGACCACTTTCAAGCACAAGAATTCTATTGCAGTCAATGATGGTGTTGAGTCGATGAGCAATAATGAGCATTGTGCATGATTTGAATTCTTTTCTGATTGTTTTTTGTATTAAATCATCGGTTCTGACATCAACTGCTGCAGTTGCCTCATCAAGAACAAGAATCTTTGATTTTCTTAGTAATGCCCTTGCAAGACTCAGCAGCTGTCTTTGTCCAACGCTAAAATTCTCACCTCCCTCAGACACCTTCATTACAAAAAAAAAAAAAAAAAAAAAAAAAAAAAAAAGAACCGTCAGTTAAATACAAATATATTCCTACTGTCCCAAATATGTGAGGTACTAAATACCAAAGCATCAAAGAGTAAATTATGAAGTCATACCTCAGCATCCAAACCAAAGGGATTTCTGGCAATCGCGTTTTTTAAATATGACCTTTCAAGAGCCTCCCAAAGCTCAAGATCGCTATGTTCATTAAATGGATCAAGATTAAAACGCACCGTACCTAGAAAGCAATGAAAGTTTAGTAAATTTGAAATTTAGTTATTATCTTATTTTCGAAAGAACACAAATTGGCTACATCTTGTATTTTGTACATTTATTAAAGGTGTATAAGCTCCCCATATTCCTCTATTTGGCAATAATTATCTCCAGTTAGAAAATCATCTCTTTGGCTTGAAGAATGTTACGATGAGACAAACTTATAATTAGGTTGGTATTTAGGGGTGTCAAATGTGTCAGGTTAGCAGGTTGGCGGGTTGAAATTAATGAACCCTAACACGACCCATATATGTGCTTGTGTCAAAGACATCAACCCTGACCCATTTTACCCATTTATATAACACCAAACGTGTTGGTGGATTTTAAACAGACTGAACACAAATTATATTATCTTAATTGTGTAATTCTAATCTCCTAGATCGTTTTTTTTAAATTCTAATCTGTTATGGAAAAAACATTGTTTATGTAATCAGAAGTATCACATTAGTTATTTACGGAAAGCTTAATGGGACAACCTAAACCAGTTACTATTGAAACATTACACTTATTTTCTTTTTCCTTTCTTTCTGTATCACGAACACGCAAAGTTATATTTTACCATTCCATTTCTTTTCTCACTTCAATTATATTCAAACTTGAGAATGCAAAGTAAAGAATGGGATAGACTAGTATTGAGAATTATGCTCAAAATTAAATCATACCTGAAAAGAGAACAGGTGATTGTGGTATAATACCAAGAACTTTACGCAAATCTGTCAATCCAAAACTCGAGATATCATAATTATCAATCAAAATTTTTCCCTTTTCAAGCTCAACCAACCGAAACAAGGCATTAATCATGGTAGACTTCCCTGCACCCGTCCTTCCAACTATTCCTACTTTCTCAGTAGGAGATATGCTAAAAGATAAACCATGCAAAACTGAAGGAAGACCCGGTCTATAACGAAATCCCACATTTTCAAATTCCACTAGACCCAATGAGGGCCAGCCAGGTGGCGGGCGGTTTTCCTCAATTACAGATGGAGCCTCAGATGGTAAATCTATATACGTGCCCACGCGCTCAACAGCATTAAAACTATTTTCTGCTCTACTCGCTTGTCTCAAACAATTACTCATAAGATTTGTGATATTTAGGGAATAACTGAGTAGTAAACCGATTGTAGATGCAAAAGCTACTTGATCACTTGTTCTTGAAAATTGCATGACAGCAAAGGTGGCGGTTAACCAAATCATTAAACCTCCTAATGTTTCCAATCTTATGGTGAGCCAACGGTTGGCACTGAAGTTTAGAAGGGTAAATCTGATATTATTATCCATTGATTTGCCGTTAATGGTGGCCATACGATCGTATGCTTTGTAAGCACGAATACTTGATAAACCATTCAATGCTTCGCCAAACTGTGCATACACAGGAGATCTGGTTATCGAGTCCAAACGCTTGACTTCCCGTGATGTGCTCTGCAAAGCATTTTTGAATTTGAACTTGTTATACCTCACAAACATAATGGGAAAATAAAACATAAAGGGTATGAGAGAAGGATGCTAACCTGATAGTAGAGGTAGGCTGTGTAAAACAAGAAAAGAAGAGGCATTATGCCCCATAAAGATATTGTGCTCACAATGGCAATAAGCACAAAAGTTGAAAGTAATGGCCAAAGTTGATTCAGAAATTGATTAGCAATACTAGCAACATTACGGTCAATATCACCAAGATCATTTGCAAACCTATTAATCATCCGTCCTAATGGATTAGTTTGGAAAAATGTTGTCGGAGCTCTAAGAACCGAATGCAGCATTGTATCATGAAGTCTTTTAGCTGCATAAAGGCTTGATGTGATTAACCAGAAAGAATTTGCAAAAGTTACCAGTACCTGCATGCAGCAATTGGAGTGAAAAAACGGGCAAGTTGGGTAACGAGTCAAAATGAGTAATTTTATGCACATGTCAAAATTGGCTGTGTCAGGTTTTAGAATTTTTTTAAGTAATGTATTAAATATGATTAAGAAAGCTATATGAGTAAAATAACAATACAGATTTCTTTTAAGTAGCGTAATTTAGGCTGTTGTACGCATTTGAATACAGATTTAATTTTACCTTTCTTTTAGATTTGACCCGTAAACACCAAATACAATCCAATTTGACCAGTGTCCACATACCTGTCCAAGGGACAAGAAGGAATAGATGATAAGAAAGAAACCAGGCCCACGATTTGTTGTACTGCTTTGTTCTGTCCAGTAACTTAACCACGTGCTACTTAATATTCGAAGCACTTCAGTTGAAATATAGCAAATGAATAATATCAGGACAACCCATAGGCCTCCTAAAGCATCCGTGTACCTGTAAATATATTTGGCTCTCACATAGTTACAGGGAGTAAATAGTCCAAATATGTCAAATAGTTGCTTAACTTTCTCCAAGTTATAAAATATGTAGCACATGTTAGTCCTCACTCCTACTTGTTCCAGTGAATAGAAACAATGATCTTTGATCTTTTTGTCATCATTGTTTGGGTTCATAAAGGACCAAAGAAAAATATGTACCAAGTAGAGGTGGAAAAATGTGCAGGTTGGATGATGGGTCAAACATGTAATCTTTTAGAGTGATGAGTTCAGCAACACAAAGCCACTTTCTAAACCCAATTTTTTATTTCTCTCTCTCTCTCTCTCTCTATATATATATATATAAAGCAATTTTGGAGCTTTAATGCATTTGAAATTCAACCCTAATGAAAGTTGGTACATTGAAATATTGGACCCAAACACAACCCATGTATTTATTTGCGTCAAAGACACCAAACCCTAACCCGTGCACGCTTAAAACGTTTAAGCCGACCCAATTAACCTATACATCTAAACGAGTATGGGTTGGGGGTTGTAAACAGGTTGCAATCAAGTTGTAAATGTGTCATAAATGGGTTGGCCGCGGGTCGTTATAAATAAATTAAACACATGACGGATCAACCTGTTTAATCAAATGGGTTGTAACACGTACACGTATCGACCTATGGATAACTTTCGACACATATCCCTTTGAATTAATATTTTAGCGTAACCCAGATGAACCCAATTACTGGTAAGTGGGTCGTAATTTCCCCCTCAACTACCAAGCAAAGCCATCTAAGAAAGATATATTCTAGTTTGATCTCTTTGGCATCACCGTTTTATTTTAGGGGACAGTAGAACAGAAAAAAGAGAGAGAAGATACATGCTCTAATGCTTACCTTGCTAATACTTTCCAGCTAACAATGCCAGTTTGCCTATCTTCTTGCCTAATAAGAACAGATTTACGGTTCTTTTTTGTGATGCATTGTTCATCAGTCGACTCACCTACAACCTCATCAGCATACTGTTTTGAGGATCCATAATCGATATTGGTCCCGCATTCACTTCCTTCCACGTGATCATCCATTCCACCCACTTTTTCCATTAATGTTTTAAACAGCAACCCATTTTCTGAGAGCTCTTCAAAAGTTCCTTCCTCTTTAACCATACCTTCTGAGACCAAAATAATTTTATCCACTTGAGGAAGAAAATGTAGCTGATTTGTCACAAGCACTCTTGTTTTCCCTCTCAACTCTTCCTTGATACATTTTTCAAAAACCTGGAGATGGAACGTGCTGTGGGTTATATTATCATAAGATACTAGAACTAGAGGTGAAAATTTGACATATTTACTTATGAATGGATTAGTTTGGGTTACGTTTTTATCTCTCAAAGGGTTATATGGGTACAAATACAAAAAGTTAACTAAAAAGGAAGGGTTGAAAGTAAGTATTTTGAAGCACACAACCACCTAAACCACTTTATTAAAAAAAGTTAGATCAATAGTTTAATATTAGTATTACTAAAAAATAAAAAACTTGTTCATTTTGCCCGCACCAATAAAAAACCCATTTTGACCCAAACCCATACTGACGACATGTTACCCAATCTATCCTTCCACCTCTAACTAAAAGATACATGGGCGATTGTGACACTCATCAGAAAAAGACGGGCTGTTCAAAAGTATTCTAGTACTGTGTAAATAACAGAATTTTGACCAAATTTACCTCTCGGCCAACATGAGTATCTAGAGCACTCAAGGGATCATCAAATATGTAGACATCTGAGTTTGAGTACACTGCTCTAGCCATTGAGACTCTTTGCTTTTGACCACCACTAATATTCACCCCTCTTTCACCAATCTCAGTTAGATCATGACCCTAACAATCAGCAAGGGAAAAGAACACAAATATAACCTCAAACCATCAAGAAACAATAGGATATTACAATTTGAATACTCTTGGGACACTTAACTGGAAGAATGTCAAGATCATGCTGCAATGCAGTTACTTCTACAGTTTTCCAATATCTTGAAGCTTCAAATTTTGATCCAAATAATATGTTTTCACGTACCTGCAAACATTCCATTGGAAAGCCGCGCATGGAAAATTGATTAGAGGCTAACATAAGTTTTGATATGATATTTGCGTGTTTAGACTAGATGTAAAAAATTTCGACTCATTTATGAATTGGTCAATTTGGGTTGTGTTTTATCTCAAACGGGTCAAATAAATGAAAACAACAACGATCACACCCAGTATAATCCCACCCATAGCAAGCTAAGCTATTGGTGGGGATTGGGGAGGGTGCTACTCAAAAGGTATCCCACTTCAGAAGAACACAGAGTCCTAAAAATAGGCTGGGCTATCAATAATAGGAAAATAAATAAATAAATAAAAAACAATAGCTAAAAGGTGAAAGGATGAAATGTTGGAAAGCCACCTAAAGCTTATTTTTTAATACATACAACGTATTATTCAAAGATTTAGATTAGCGGAACCAAAATTGTTTATGATAACATAATTTACACATTTCTTGCTTATAAAGACCAAATGCACAAAATAGTGTTTGCGGGTCAAAGCTGGGGCAAAATACCTGTTTCAACCCAGACTACATGAATTTGAATATGCACAAAAGAACTTACTGTAGCATTGAATATCCATGAAATTTGAGGGACATAAGCAGCGGTTCCTCTGATGATAGCAGTTGAGTTTTCCCAAGGAGGAATCTCCCCAAGCATTGCTGAAATAAGGGACGTTTTTCCTTCTCCTGTACCACCCACAATTGCAACTAAGCTGCCAACTTGTATATCTATGTTTATATCGGATAATGTTGGTTTTGGGGCGTTTGGATCCCATGAAAAGTAGCCATTTTTTATTGAAATTGCAGGAAGCCCTGCTTCAAGAGGTGGGTTGGGTAATAGAATTCTCTCTTCAGCTAAAAATAGTTCCTCCAAACGCTGTAACGAAATGTATGCATTCACCGCCTACAAATAGCCATGAGGAAAAATTAAGATGCCATGCTAAACAACTACCTTTTAAGAAGATTATTTCATTGAAAATCGAAACCATGAAACCGCCCGACCCACCTATTTCGCCACTTCTAGTGACATGAATTAGTGAAAAGAGAGAACCTGAGTAATTAAATTAGGAAGCGTGTTTAAAGGAGTTCGCAGCACTGTAAATAAGGAAAGTGATGTGAAAGCCCTTGATGGTGTCAAATCTCCACCCAGCAATGTGAAAAAACCAAATGAAATCACCGCCACAAGAACCGGAAGACTGTTCAGTATGAAGTTGTTGCACTGCAACAAAGACAAACATTAAAAAGAAACAACCAAGAGACTTATAACATGAATTAACCTTCTAAATTAAAACCCATGAGACATCTATAACTTGTGTGGTAAAACCTTCTCTTACTATTATATCGCTTATACACCTCAATACCCAACATAAGCTCTATATAATTAAGGACTTGAATTTATACACACATTATTATGCAATCGTAGCTATGAACATACAAAAATTTGGTGTATAATTGTAAAATGGTGGTGCTCACCGCTCCCAAAAATTGTGATTTCCATAACCATAGAAGCTCATCTTTCCTAATAGTTTGAATTTTAGATTGGAAACTTTCCTCCCATGCATAACATCTGTAAATTGAGGCAGTGTCACAGAATAATAATCATTTTGCAGGCTAAAATCCCAAAACAATTATTGTAAGGAAAGTCGTACTTTACGGTCTGTATTGCAGCCAAAATTTCACTCATTAGTCCAACTCTTTTGTCAGTGTACTGCAATCCTTCCTTGGTTAATTTCCTCATTTTGCTGACAATCATCGTCTATTATCAGCAGATTGTACAAAAGATGGTAAGAACAAGGTTAACCACCGACAAATTTATGATCAAACTTGCCACAATTCTTTTATATAATAATCCATTTCCTGAGATGACTTTTCAGCAAATTAAATAATTGAAATTACCTGTATAGGAAACATGAGAATCAAAACGAGAGAACCCACAAGTGAAGCAATCCCTAATTGTTGATAAAGAAGAATCATGGAAAGCACAATTCTGAATGGAGCTGACCACAAGCCATGGAGTTGATTGCATACTTGCTGCACATAGCAATCATTCATTCATTCTTTCATAACAGCAAGAAAAATAAAGCAGGTGGCTAGCAACGTTTTTGTACCTGGAGTGCATTAGCATCGGTCGTTATCATATTCATAGTTTTCCCAGATGGGAAATTCTTTCGTGCTTCATGGGTTAGCCTCAAGGATTTTCGAAATACAGCAGAAACCTATTGAGTTCATCACCAAGACTTAATATTATGATTAAAACAAGTTAACTAATTACCAGGGAATGTTAACTTACCAAAATTGACCTTATCCTGAATCCAACCCTTGCAACATTCTGAAAGTATTGTGCTTCACAAAGAACTCCTAATGACTGGATTTTATATAATAAATATTCGTTAGCAGAGATATCAACATCATGACTAAATTTCATACATCCTTTTCTTTCTAACAACCACTCTTTCTCCCTTGGTTAGTTTAAATATATGAAGTTAAAAGCCAATGAACAACTTGCAACATACCACACCAACAAATATTGAGAAGGCGTAGACGTAGCCAATCCATGAAGGATCACCTCGTTGCAAAGACTGCAAAAAAAACAGATATAAAATAATGAAAACATGTCAACAACAAATTGCCAAGTACACTTATTGTAAAAGCACATACAGTAATCAATAACTTCACCCTGGAAGTTTCCCTATAATTTTACATTCTGCAGAATACTAAATAATCTAGTAAACTCCAGCCATTTCATTCTACAATGAGAAGGACCATCATCGTGTGTTGTCACATGCATCTAAATGGAAAAAAGAAGAAAGTGATAACATGCTTATATAGATAAAGGCCCCTTTCTGTATTTATCACATGTATGTCTTTGTAAAAAATTCGAACTCTGTGGATTAAAAAAACAAACATCAATTAGTCAATTTCCACAAGGATTGCAGAATTCACATGCCCAGAGTACACAGGGAGTTTCTTTATCAAGCATATTATGAACAAAGAATTATCCATACTAATAGAAGATGTCCTATATAATATGTACACCTTGCAACTTCATAAGTTCATCTCTGTAGAAAGTAATAACAAAAGCTAAAAAAAGAGAAAAAAATACTACTGACAGAAAATTGTACACATGCACAAGTATAAGTCACATAATGAATGCATCATTTAGCTACTCATAGATTCTCAATATGGAACTTGCCTGAAGAAGATAGCTTAATATAACTGGTCCCACAAACTGAGAAAGATCATTGCCTACCTACAAGTGAAACGAGGTTAGATCTTGTCTTACTTAGTTCACTGTCGGAAATCAACATTTGAAGCATAAATGATGTACTAGGGTTAGATGTCACATTTTCAACCCCATTTAGGTTATGTTTATAATCTTAACAGGTAAAATGGGTAATATCCCAAGACTTGTAAGGAAACGGGTCAAAAAGGTTGAAAGTTGCTGGAATTGTATTTTTAGTGCATAAATCCACTTAAAATCATTCTGTTCAGGAAATCAGATAACAGTTCCAATAATATAATTCTTGCAATCACACTATTTGATTTTTGGAAAAATATAATAATTTAGATAAATAGGTTTTGCCAACCCATCTGACCCGCAATTTTTTGCCACCTCTAATTAGGATAATGAAATCATTACTTTGAAAAGGCCTCCAAACCAGAACCTGCAACGAACAACAAACAACCAATAGTTAAGTATCAAATAGAGGTATAACTCGTCATGAATCATATCATGGGCAAAGTACCTTCCTCCAACAGTGTTATTCAGACAGCGTAAAAGAAATGGATTTGACCTTTGAGCTTCTTCAGCCCAACATTTCTGGAACCTACAATTGGTCATTTTAGTTAACCTTCTAATGAGTGAATTATAAAAAAAACTTTAAATTACATGATTTCACAAACTTTTTACTCAATGTCTCAGTCTGGTCCCATGTGTCTAACATCCAAACATCTTTTTCTGTTATAGGCTTTCGGTAGCCCTCCTGCATAAGGGGAGTCATCCATCCAAAATATATTCCTACCACCATATTATCAGTAAGTAGTAGTTTAACTCAATATACTCCTACCATAAAGATTAGAAATAAAGCTATTTACTTGACAATATGTTAGCACGCCTCTCTGGACATATATGTTCTCCTCCACGAAGCACCTCATACTTGATGTCATCATCAGGATCAGTTTGAAGTGGGATATGACCCATGTAGCCATCCAAATTTGGTATATAACCAAGAAGAAATACTCCAAATAAAGCCTGCATCACACCAAAAACAATTATACTTGGATGCTTTTCCTAGTTCCTTTTTTGTTTCCTACTTGAGATGAGAAATTACAAGAACTTTGCACGTACTGTTTTAGAATAATAAATCCTCTAAACATACTAAAATCACAGAATATAAAACAAACCTGACAGAACAACGAACTGATGTACACATAGAGTACGTATCTGCATAAAAAGATATAGTTGTGAGTATCTTTAAAATAAACTAAATGAAGTCCCCACATCCTTCATTATCCAGGAGAACAAGATAAATTTAACTAGGAGGGATGATTTATTATTATTATAAAAAACACTTTTATATATCCAACTCTAGGTACCACTTGTTTCAGATTTCTTTGTTTCCCATCATTATTTCTGTTTGCTTTCATAGAATCTTTAGCTTCTATCCAACAACATATATTACATCATATTCTATAGCATTTGTTAGAGCCAAGAGGTGACAATTTTGACTCATTTACTTAGGGGGGTGGGGGTGGTCATCACTCATCACTCACAACACCCAATCAAGTTCCGCCATGTCATCAACCATTTTTCCATCACTCACAACCTTTTTTAGTGGCAATGGTCATCACTCACAACACCCAACAATAAACCCTACACCCCCTCACATGTTCCATCACTCAAACCTTGTCACGCGTGAAAAACTTCACGGAAACCATATGCCACCGTGATGAACAATTTGGTGGCGGTGGAAAAATGCAAACAACCACGCGTTGAACTTTCCATCACGCGTTGAACTTCCCACCACCCCCAGTGCCCTTATGATTGGGTTGACTAGGATCATGGTTTTTTTCCAGCAAGTCAAAGGGGTAAAGTCAAGAAGACTGGCTAAAAAAGGAAACAAGACAGATTGGCTAAGTGGGTCCTACAGGTCGTAAGTCACCTAAAGTGTGTATTTTTATGCCTAGAACATCCCAAATCATTTTTGTTTAATAAATAAGATTAGTACTAGTGAAAAGACTTCATCAATCATATTTGACACTCTATAAGATACATACAAAAAATTTAGACAAATAATGTTTTGGGTCAACCCAACCCTCCAATTTTCCACCCCTAGCATTTGTGATCTAACAAATTGAATAAAGTGGTTCAATGAAGAACCCATATCAAATACATGAAAGCTACTTAACGGTATGCTTCTATTTGGAGTTTCAATTCGCATCATCATCGTTGCATCCTTCTAACTTGTTCTTTAATAATTAACTTCACAAGCACATGTAAAAACAGTAATGTACTCTGTAATAAAGTTATTATCCACAACAGTTACTGCTTAAACAGGTAATGACAGTTTAAAATAAAATATGAATTTAGAACTGCAAATTTACTTGGAACAAGAAAATAAGTATATACCAACCTTGGGTATAGATCCTTTACCGAAAGAATGACACTAAGTTTGACAATATCCCCAACCAAGACGTAAAGTACACCAAATCGGACATACCAACGAAACTCTCTCACATACACTTTAGTTTCCAAAAGTGTCACGATCACCAAAGAGCTCCAACATAGAGTCTCAATCATAAGTGAAACTACCTGCATGAAGCCATAGTACTAAACATCACAAACATTCCCTACTACCTTTATCTTTCTTTTTTTTTTTTTTTTTTTTTTGTTTGATATATAGTTACCAGTCAAAATGATGATGTGTTAGTAACTTTGACCATGTTGACTATATATTTTTCTGACTTTGGCACTGTGTAAGTGTCACTAGTACAACAAGAATGAAATATATACCTCAAATGGAGCAAGGCTACTTTGTGAACTAAAGTCAAAGATGGAAACACTGAAAAGTAATCTGCACAAGGACTCCGCGGCACAATAGCCTGCTAAAATGGCCAACATATAATTATAGTACTTTGAGCGTAAGCAAAACCTCTTGAGTCTAAAGTCTTTCATGATAAGCCATATTCTATATAAGCACAAGCCCATCAAAACCACATTTGATATATCACCCACAACAGATTCAATGCCACATGGTGTATATGCACCAAGAGCACTAGCTGTTGTCTTTGCCCAAATGCCGTTTTCTTCGGGCCGGCAAAACCAAGCCAACGGCTCTAGACCCATGACTATGGCTGCTCAGAAGTGAATTGTGTCACTGAATTCCCCACCTGAAACAAAGATTTAGTTGATCATTATTAAAGAGTGTAATAGTAGTCTGGATTTTGTCATGTAAGGACCCTCAAAGTGTAAATTTTACCAAAAACTTTGAAACTATCATTCAAGCACACATCATCATAACTCAAAAGTAACCTTTTGTGGCAAAGTAAATTTACAGTTTGAAACCATAAACCACCTAAGGATTGTGATTTAAGATAATTGCTATAAACTTACGATGAAATGAGTTGACTTACAGAGCAAACAGTTATGTGACCGTTTGCACAGCCACCAGAGTAATCTCAAATCCGCATTAAGTAGGGATATGAAACAATGATTAGCGATGTGTTCGTCATTGCTGACGAACAATTCCAAAGAAGGCATGCTCGAGAATCTTAGTACGACAAACGAAAGGGGCCGGCGATTTTGGCTGATGGTGAGACAAATTTGGAACCCTTGTGGGACTTATTTATTTATATATGCAAATCAGTAGAATGATTATTGTGTTGTGGTCACCAATATTTTACATTTCTTTATCGTCCACAAGTCAATTCCCCTTTTTCCTCTTCGCTTCTTTTTAGGAGTTTGTTTTGTTTTCAGATAAAAAGGTTTGCCGGTTAATTAACCGAATTAATTAGGGGTCCTAATATTAACACATGGGAAAACTTATTTACACATGGTGTATACGGGCCGTATACTGTTATACGGCCCGTATAGAATAAAAATAACTGACAAAGTCTGTGCACATGGTGTATACGGGCCGTATACTGTTATACGGTCCGTATAGAATAAAAACAACTGACAAAGTCTGTGCCAGCAGACTTTGTCAGTTATTTTTATTCCATACGGGCCGTATAACAGTATACGGCCCGTATACACCATGTGTAAATAAGTTTGCCTGGTCGTATACAATGTATACGAACGTGTATACGGGCCGTATACTGTTATACGGCCCGTATGAAACGAAAATTTGATTTTTCAAGTATTTTAGAATTGTGAGGTGCTCAAAACTTTCTAAAAGTATAAAAAAATAAAACATCAACAAGTAACAAAGATTGAAGAACAAGAAAACGTGTCGTATGACTGTAATAAAACGGAAGCTATCAACGCGGGATTACGGGCATGGTGTTATTCTTTATTTAATATTTATAGAATAAAAGGAAGGGTGAGGCATTTGATGAGAGTTTTAAGGAGTCTGAATAAAACGGAAGCTATCAACGCGGGATTACGGACATGCGTTTAATTCCCAACATATTTGTTTTGTCACGTACATTTCGTAAGAAACTTTTCGTGCACTGAACCTTCACCTCCAATCATTTCCTGGTCAAATCACACACTATAAAGTTTAAACTTATCGTGTGTTGTAGTTTGGAAAGATGACCGAATAGAGATCTGAATAACAAACTGTGGAGAACTTGTTTGCGTTATCTACCAACAATCCGTTCATTATCTGTTGTTGTCTAAAACAATATCAATTAACGTTCAGTTGTGTATACAAATTCATCACCGGTTTCTACAGCACAAGCACATACACAGGGGGAATGTTCTCGAAATTGAAGGAAAAGAAAAAATGGTTGTTGATGTTTTTCACTATCAAGTGTGAGATTAGCCAAACGAGGATGAAAGATACTCAAACCATCTGATCCCGTTGTTGCAAACTCCTTTAATGTGAGATTCTTCAAGTTTGCACATTTTGAGAAAATACCAATGTGGGGTCAGCTTCGTCAATACACAAAGTGACAGAATTTGTGGATTTTGGTTGGGTCAGAAAACTTTTCCTCAGGGGAGGGTGAGTAGTATGAGTCTTGTAACACCTGTGCCTCCACGGCCATCAAACAAATGCCAAACCAATGAAATAATGTATTTCATACTTTGGACTTGTATAAATATGTGTATCTTTTGCACATATCGACTCATGTTCGATTTCAAGCTCTAAATCGCTTTCTGGAAGGTTATACGCGCACTAATGCGTAAATATAACCAGTTTAATGCAACGAACACTCCAGAATAGTGAAATAGGCTTAACATACCTTAAATAACCTATACATAACTTAGATATAAGTTTTGGAAGGTTTGGTGTGGTGAAATCAAAGTTAAATCGCTTACAGGGACTAAAGTTGACAAACTGCGAAAGTATGCCAATTTGAACTGTAACAGACATTCCGGAACATGAACATAAGCTAAACATACCATAAATATCCTTTACATAGCTTAGAAATAGGCTTTGAGGGGTTCGGTATGCTAAAATAAACTTTTGGGTCATTCAGGGACTAAAAGTGTCAAAAAGTGCACAAGTTTGCATTTTCGCGCATAACTTACGTTCTGAATACATCTGGACATCCAAAAATTTATGTAAGCATGACTACATTATATTTTAGTGTTCGCCTTAAGAAAAATCCATTCGTCGCGTCATTTGGATCGTTTTTCGCGCTTATGCGCATTCCGTCGTAATTAAGCGAACATCGCGTTCGTACGGCCAAACGAACCAACCTCCGGCATATTTTTGAGCATGTTTTGAGTTCCCTATACTTTAACTTCATTTTAGAGCCTTGAAATGAGGTTAACGGGGTTCAAACGCATCGAAAATCGCTTAAACGGGCTGCAGGGACCATTTCTGTAAAATCTGCCAAAACAGGGGCCTAGCGTGACGCGACGGGCCTTAGCGTCACGCGAGCCCCCCTCTGGACCAGATTCCATGTTTTTAACAGTGGGTCCCAGCTGATTGATCCTTAACCACATGTTTTAAGTTGCTTAGTCACTAAGATAAGACTCATATGTAGCTTCCATAAGGTTCCGACAAGTGTACGGGTTGGATCATGGCACGTTTTCCATGAAACGATCCTAACGGTTCGGGTATTCCTATAAATACCCAACCCATACAACCTCATTTTTGCACAAGAATTCTGATTTGAGAGCTCTAAGTTGAAACCATTGTTTCATACCTGAGTTCTTGGATCGGGATTAGCATTCGGGGACCCTTCGTAAGTATTCTTTCGTTCTTTTCCTTTTTTTTTTACTGCTTTTCGAGTCAGAAAGTCAAACTTTGTTTGACTTTCAGCGTTGACCAGTAATGGTCAATGCGAAGTTCGTTTGAACTTCGCAACGTGATTGTAATCACGATGGTCATAGTCCCTTGGGACTATGCCTACTGATTACCACGTTGTCTAGGGTCGTAGGGTAAGCGATCTAATAAATCGCTTATACCTCGAACCCGACCCAGTTTGTTCGATCATTAGGATCCGACCAAATACATTAGGTGACCATAGTAGGTAGGGAATAACCTTCCGAGGTTATACCCTATGGTCACATCGTTTAAGTAGTTATATGATAGGTAGTTTATATGCCTTAGGTAAATTACCAGAATACCCTTTTCATGTATAATTGGTAATTAAGCATATGTAACCTAAACTTTTGTCACATAACTGATTATGTAACATGTTTAGGCATATAACACTTGTCATAGTACTAGTTAGGCGGTCCGAACGCGTTTCACGCGCACGACGCGTTAAAGTAACATAAGCTTCCTAAACGGGTCGTAATGGGTCGTATACAATTATGTTAGGTTTCATTTAGTATGTAGGCTTTGTTAAACCAGATGACACGAGTCTCTACACTCGTTTGGTTTACAAACCCTAATGCTACCCAGTCTTCCGATTTAGGTCCGGTTTATTAATGTAGTTACCTATATTAGGTGCCGTTTGATATTCCGCGATCTCTAGCATTGCTTGGTGGTTATCCTAGGACTTCTGAGCAATCTCAAGTGAGTACATAGACCCCTCTTTTACTGTTTTCCAAACTGTTTTGGGGTGAAACACATGTGCCTACTTGTTACTTTCATGCTTTCCTGTTTTCACATCATATACATGCTATGTTCGTTAGTACATTATAGTACATGATTTCATTTCATCTTATGCTAGGTGTGCCCATTGTGTGCATTACTTAGTACATTGTTTTACATGACATTTCCTGCTAGGTGTGCCCATTGTGTGCATTACTTAGTACATTGTTTTACATGACATTTCCTGCTAGGTGTGCCCATTGTGTGCATTACTTAGTACATTGTTTTACATGACATTTCCTGCTAGGTGTGCCCATTGTGTGCATTACTTAGTACATCGTTTTACATGACATTTCACGCTATGTATGTTCATTTGATTACATACTTAGTGCATTGTTTTCACGTGTTTACATTTTGGTATGACATTTGGTTTGTTTACATGGGACAATACATTCATTAACATTAGCTACGCCGTTCGTTAGTAGGTAGTGGTACCATAGGAATTGACAACTCCCGTTCCGGACATCCCAGGGTAAGGGGACAGAAAGGAATGACCGAATTCGTTGACATAAGACAGATAGACCTTTAATTTGTTTAAAGGGTTTATCACCACAGTCGCCAGACTTGGATGTATGCATATTCACAATACCGCATAAATGTTCATATTAAATATTTGCATGCATTTACACAAAACATAGCTTTGATTTAAACCAAGTTTTACTTCAATACTTTGTTTTTGTGCATATGGTTTAGTTGAGACCTTTCACTTGCCATACATGACATTTTGACATAGACATTTGACATGGATATTTGACATAGACATTTGACAGGGATATTTGACATAGACATTTGACATGGATATTTGACATAGACATTTTGACATGATTTACATCTTGACATGAACATTTTACATTGTTTGGTTTGGTTTGATTAAGTGATTAAGTAACGATACGTGTGTAATATGATACAAGCATGGTGGATACGCCGCTGGTACTTCCTATATATAAGTGTTTGTATGGTATTACATGTCGTAACGTTATTTGAATCATTTCAGTTTGAGACATAGAACATTTCATACAAATAACATACTTTTCACAAGACATTGATTTATAAACAACTTATCTTATGCAAACACATTTTACTTGGTTATTCATTTAACCTTACATTTATTTATACTTATCATCTGATCTTATCGTTTTTCAAATGATTTAAAAGACAAAGCAAATAACAAGGTTCATGACTAAACATTTTCTCAAACATAAGTCATGAATCTTATTTTCACAAAACCTATGTATCTCACAGGCATTTTTATGCTGACGTACCTATTTTCACATGTGTTTTTCAGGAACTGTTGCATAAGATGGTCAAGATACACATAGACAGACTTGGGCTTTAGTGACAATAAAAGATGCAAGACTAGTTAATTATGTTGTATTTATTTGTTTATTAAGACATTGTAACACTTTTAATCTATAAAACGAAACTTCAATTGCCATGGATTTGAAACAATTAATTCTGTTACAACACTCCCCGATATTTCCGCCACGTTTTGTATGTTCTACGTGGTCGGGGTGTGACAGAAAAGATGGTATCAGAGCCAATGGTTATAGGGAATTAGGTTATTAGTAATGCTTTAACCTAGTCTATAACCTTCTTAGGACCCTAACGCGAGTTTACTTGCGTTTAGTCATAAAACAATACCGTCGCCTATCCTTAGGCGACGACCGCAACAAAAACATAAATTTCAAAACCGCTTTGAAAACTAATCATCTGTTCTAGGATGATTGATTACTAGGTTTTGAACCCTCTATTGTAAGGTTTTGAACTCTCTATTATATGGTTTTGAAACCCTTTTGAGTTTTCAAAACTTCATCAAGGTTTTGGGTTTTAAATAGTGTGAACACGTGCAAACTGGAAGGGTGAATGCCTGTATTCTGGGTTTTCTGGCTAGGCAAGCACTTCGTATACATCTCATCAGACGCGAGACCAGTTGTGCTTACCTGGGAATTCTTGGGATGAGTGTTCACTTATAGGCGAGCATGTCTTCGCAATACATTATTTTTGACCCATTTACTTTGAATTATCACCATCTCATTTGTTTGCCTTAGGTAACAAACAAATGATCACAATTTTCATTCGTCACCATTCTGTATTGATTATCCAATAACCTTTCACTTGCTTCTTCCTATGGCTTTCATTTTCTTCTAGAATGTCTCTTCCTCTTGGCACTGGTCAAACGCCCGAGCGAACAGCCAAATTTGTCCAGCAAATTGGCGAAGTGATTCAGAGGACTGTGGATTTAGGTATTGCCATGGCTCGTCTTAACAATGAAGCCTCTCGTCTCGACAATGAAGCCACTCAAGAGCCACCAAAGGAAACAGAAGTCAAGCCAGCACCAAAATCAAGGAAACGTAAGGCTTCAAGGAAACCCGCAGCGGTTACACCTAATCAAGCGGGACCTAGCCATGTGGCAAGGCCACCAGCTAGGAAGCCATACAACGGAACTGCACCCTTGTGCAACCAATGTAGCCTTCATCATCAGGCTAGTGTGAAGTGCCGCAAATGCCAAACTTGTGGACTTATAGGTCATACGGCAAGGGTTTGTCCAACTGCGGCAGTAGCAATTCAAGCAGGACCCATCCGGGTGGCAACACCACCTGCAAAGAAAGCATATGCCGGTACCGCACCTCATTGTGCACGCTGCAACGGTCATCACGCGGTACAACAAGCTTGCTGGCAATGCACGACGTGTGGTAAACTTGGGCATTTGGCCAATGTTTGTCGTTTGGGACAAAATCAGGCTTCTCAGGTCCAAGCTCCGGTTCAAGGGAATGCTGCAAGATTCCCACTGGGTTCCTGTTTCAACTGCGGAGAGATTGGTCACTTCCGCCACAACTGTCCGAGACTGGTGAATGCAAATGCTAATGCGAATCCAACTCTTGGATGAGCATTCGGCTGAACAAAGGATGTTGCTGTCTTATGCCTTTGTTTCTTTTGTTTTCATGTATTGTGAAACAATATGTCTCGTTCATAAATAAAGGTTGTTGTTCACAGTTCTGATATACGAGTGTAATTACATGTGTGTATGATTTTTCCTATGATACCTGCATTAAGGAACTATGTACCTTACAAACTACTCTTGTGATTTCTCTCTTTCAAATGATTGCTCATGATTCCCTCAAAAATTTTAAGTACTCGTTTCACTCTAAGAAACAAAGTACAGAAAATTTAGTGACATTATGAGTAATCGTGCTTTTCGCACATCTGTATTTTTGAATCCTTGGTTAGATAACTAAGGATATTTTCAAATCTCATACCCATTACGTTTTGATTTTTCCACATACACAGTACCAGTATTTCAAAACAATCTTCATGATCTCAAAACATTTCATATAGTTTGAAAACAAATTTTTTCTAGATACATTGTCTATGTTATTTCAAAAAAACATAGGCCATGTTATCAAAACCAACCTTTCTAATTTCAAAATATTTCATATAGTCTGAAGACAATATTAACACAATACATTTTCTTATCAAGTGCATGATTTCGAAAAGCATCATTCATGTCTTTCAAAAACCTTATACATAATTTCAAAATTCATCTCGCATGATTTTAAAACATTTTTATAAATATACTTACAACTACCTTACGATTTCAAAAGTATTATATATAAGGTTTCAAAAACGTTAAACACATTTTTCTTAAAAGAACCCCATGCATAGTTTTCAAAAATATTTTTCCTCATACAGTGACTTAACCTTCAAATTCTGCTTCACATGTCGCCTTGACATATCTAGCATCTCAACTTCATAAGCATTTCCACTTCATGTTTTGACATAAGCACGTCCAGTGCAAGGTATCAAAACATCTTCAACTTCTAAAATCCATAAGGGATCTTTTTATCTTCACAATTAGATCCTTGTGGATGATCATCATTCAAATCAGAGTCCTTAATTGGATTCCTTATGTACCTGAATTCGAACATTTCGGATTCCTTATAATCGAAATCGAATTTTTCTTTTAAAAGATCTTTCTATCTTTATAGTTAGATTCTTGATAATGTTTAAAGTACCAAATGAAATCCACGAGATGGATTCCTAGTGTGCTTTAAATACATGTACTCTGTTAGCAGAACAAACTTCTAGTTAAACAATTTTGTGATTTATGTGACTATGTGTTTATTCATCTTATGTTTTCTTTTATGCATTTTTAGTGTTTTTAATACTCTGGATATTCGTTATCCAAATCCTCGCAGGATCTTTCATATCTTCATATGAGAGATTCGTAGCAGGATATTCAAAAGGTACAACCTTAAATCCTTAATGGGCTTCTATGTAATAGTTAAGACCCTTGGATTATATAGTACTGCTCCATGATTCATTAGAGACCCTTTAGTGGTCAAATCAAAAAGATTGATTCACAATTTGGTTAAAGAACGACATCTAGTGATGTAGCTGGACAGACTCCTTGATAGTCTATTTAAATCATTTATTGATTTAGTCTAAAGGACTCTATGGCGGTCTAAGTCACGCTCATCACAGGATTGTTCATTTGGTTTTACCCTACACATTATAAAATAGACTGTGTGAACTGTGCAAGAAATTCTCTAATTATGGATGCGCACATAATTATGAAATTTAGTGCACAGAAATCCAGTAAGATTTATTATGTGAAGGAACCGATAGTGACAACAATAACAAAATGAGAACGATGTAATGGAGGCATGGTGGACGCACCAATGACGCTTCATATACTTGTATATAAGTGTCCCTCTTACATTGCAAACATAATGTTATTAAGGTTACTAGAAGTTCAAGAACCCTAACCAATGTTGTTTGATCTTTTCAACTTCATGTTTTAAACTCTCACAAGTTTCCTCTAAATAAATTTCGGGACGAAATTTCCTAAAGTAGGGGAGACTGTAACACCTGTGCCTCCACGGCCATCAAACAAATGCCAAACCAATGAAATAATGTATTTCATACTTTGGACTTGTATAAATATGTGTATCTTTTGCACATATCGACTCATGTTCGATTTCAAGCTCTAAATCGCTTTCTGGAAGGTTATACGCGCACTAATGCGTAAATATAACCAGTTTAATGCAACGAACACTCCAGAATAGTGAAATAGGCTTAACATACCTTAAATAACCTATACATAACTTAGATATAAGTTTTGGAAGGTTTGGTGTGGTGAAATCAAAGTTAAATCGCTTACAGGGACTAAAGTTGACAAACTGCGAAAGTATGCCAATTTGAACTGTAACAGACATTCCGGAACATGACCATAAGTTAAACATACCATAAATATCCTTTACATAGCTTAGAAATAGGCTTTGAGGGGTTCGCATAACTTACGTTCTGAATACATCTGGACATCCAAAAATTTATGTAAGCATGACTACATTATATTTTAGTGTTCGCCTTAAGAAAAATCCATTCGTCGCGTCATTTGGATCGTTTTTCGCGCTTATGCGCATTCCGTCGTAATTAAGCGAACATCGCGTTCGTACGGCCAAACGAACCAACCTCCGGCATATTTTTGAGCATGTTTTGAGTTCCCTATACTTTAACTTCATTTTAGAGCCTTGAAATGAGGTTAACGGGGTTCAAACGCATCGAAAATCGCTTAAACGGGCTGCAGGGACCATTTCTGTAAAATCTGCCAAAACAGGGGCCTAGCGTGACGCGACGGGCCTTAGCGTCACGCGAGCCCCCCTCTGGACCAGATTCCATGTTTTTAACAGTGGGTCCCAGCTGATTGATCCTTAACCACATGTTTTAAGTTGCTTAGTCACTAAGATAAGACTCATATGTAGCTTCCATAAGGTTCCGACAAGTGTACGGGTTGGATCATGGCACGTTTTCCATGAAACGATCCTAACGGTTCGGGTATTCCTATAAATACCCAACCCACACAACCTCATTTTTGCACAAGAATTCTGATTTGAGAGCTCTAAGTTGAAACCATTGTTTCATACCTGAGTTCTTGGATCGGGATTAGCATTCGGGGACCCTTCGTAAGTATTCTTTCGTTCTTTTCCTTTTTTTTTTTACTGCTTTTCGAGTCAGAAAGTCAAACTTTGTTTGACTTTCAGCGTTGACCAGTAATGGTCAATGCGAAGTTCGTTTGAACTTCGCAACGTGATTGTAATCACGATGGTCATAGTCCCTTGGGACTATGCCTACTGATTACCACGTTGTCTAGGGTCGTAGGGTAAGCGATCTAATAAATCGCTTATACCTCGAACCCGACCCAGTTTGGTCGATCATTAGGATCCGACCAAATACATTAGGTGACCATAGTAGGTAGGGAATAACCTTCCGAGGTTATACCCTATGGTCACATCGTTTAAGTAGTTATATGATAGGTAGTTTATATGCCTTAGGTAAATTACCAGAATACCCTTTTCATGTATAATTGGTAATTAAGCATATGTAACCTAAACTTTTGTCACATAACTGATTATGTAACATGTTTAGGCATATAACACTTGTCATAGTACTAGTTAGGCGGTCCGAACGCGTTTCACGCGCACGACGCGTTAAAGTAACATAAGCTTCCTAAACGGGTCGTAATGGGTCGTATACAATTATGTTAGGTTTCATTTAGTATGTAGGCTTTGTTAAACCAGATGACACGAGTCTCTACACTCGTTTGGTTTACAAACCCTAATGCTACCCAGTCTTCCGATTTAGGTCCGGTTTATTAATGTAGTTACCTATATTAGGTGCCGTTTGATATTCCGCGATCTCTAGCATTGCTTGGTGGTTATCCTAGGACTTCTGAGCAATCTCAAGTGAGTACATAGACCCCTCTTTTACTGTTTTCCAAACTGTTTTGGGGTGAAACACATGTGCCTACTTGTTACTTTCATGCTTTCCTGTTTTCACATCATATACATGCTATGTTCGTTAGTACATTATAGTACATGATTTCATTTCATCTTATGCTAGGTGTGCCCATTGTGTGCATTACTTAGTACATTGTTTTACATGACATTTCCTGCTAGGTGTGCCCATTGTGTGCATTACTTAGTACATTGTTTTACATGACATTTCCTGCTAGGTGTGCCCATTGTGTGCATTACTTAGTACATTGTTTTACATGACATTTCCTGCTAGGTGTGCCCATTGTGTGCATTACTTAGTACATCGTTTTACATGACATTTCACGCTATGTATGTTCATTTGATTACATACTTAGTGCATTGTTTTCACGTGTTTACATTTTGGTATGACATTTGGTTTGTTTACATGGGACAATACATTCATTAACATTAGCTACGCCGTTCGTTAGTAGGTAGTGGTACCATAGGAATTGACAACTCCCGTTCCGGACATCCCAGGGTAAGGGGACAGAAAGGAATGACCGAATTCGTTGACATAAGACAGATAGACCTTTAATTTGTTTAAAGGGTTTATCACCACAGTCGCCAGGCTTGGATGTATGCATATTCACAATACCGCATAAATGTTCATATTAAATATTTGCATGCATTTACACAAAACATAGCTTTGATTTAAACCAAGTTTTACTTCAATACTTTGTTTTTGTGCATATGGTTTAGTTGAGACCTTTCACTTGCCATACATGACATTTTGACATAGACATTTGACATGGATATTTGACATAGACATTTGACAGGGATATTTGACATAGACATTTGACATGGATATTTGACATAGACATTTTGACATGATTTACATCTTGACATGAACATTTTACATTGTTTGGTTTGGTTTGATTAAGTGATTAAGTAACGATGCGTGTGTAATATGATACAAGCATGGTGGATACGCCGCTGGTACTTCCTATATATAAGTGTTTGTATGGTATTACATGTCGTAACGTTATTTGAATCATTTCAGTTTGAGACATAGAACATTTCATACAAATAACATACTTTTCACAAGACATTGATTTATAAACAACTTATCTTATGCAAACACATTTTACTTGGTTATTCATTTAACCTTACATTTATTTATACTTATCATCTGATCTTATCGTTTTTCAAATGATTTAAAAGACAAAGCAAATAACAAGGTTCATGACTAAACATTTTCTCAAACATAAGTCATGAATCTTATTTTCACAAAACCTATGTATCTCACAGGCATTTTTATGCTGACGTACCTATTTTCACATGTGTTTTTCAGGAACTGTTGCATAAGATGGTCAAGATACACATAGACAGACTTGGGCTTTAGTGACAATAAAAGATGCAAGACTAGTTAATTATGTTGTATTTATTTGTTTATTAAGACATTGTAACACTTTTAATCTATAAAACGAAACTTCAATTGCCATGGATTTGAAACAATTAATTCTGTTACAACACTCCCCGATATTTCCGCCACGTTTTGTATGTTCTACGTGGTCGGGGTGTGACATCAAGATCCTTCCCTAGCCTTGAGCTAGAGGTATAACACTTAGAACTCATATTTAAACTATTCTAAAGTGGTTAAAAGGATTTTTGTCGGTTAAAACTCGTTAACATGCAATATGATGCTTTAAGGTCTACTTAAAACACTAAAAATGGTGGTTAATAGCACATAAGTTGTGTAAATGATGTAGTATTCGAAATGTATGATTATTGAGACCCGATCTATGATTGTGGTAGCTCGGATCACCATTTAACCCGATGTAGTCATGTTCTTGGATCATGACATAAGGTTATGTTAGAATATATGAGGGTTAAAAGGTGAAACTCTACCACACATGAAACATGAACTTGTGTAAAAGTATTTTTACTTGCAAAATATTGTTCAAAACTAGTAGATCTAAAGATCTACAAGTGGTTTTTCGGAAGAACCAAGCAAAAATATTAGTCTTGTTCAAAACCCGGATCTTATCCGAACTAAAAGCATTTTTAGTAAATAAACAAGTGTGTAGACACTTGTGTCACAAGAAAATTTAACAAAGAAGTGTTTTTGCGAATCTTGACTAGAAGTTGTGAAACTTCATATTCTTTAAAAATAAAGTTTTTAAGAAACTAAAATTATTTTTAAAGATGGAAAGATTTACTAAATGTGCTAGTGAGTTACTACACATTTTTGTAAATATTCAAGTTCATGAAATGGAGAAATTAGTGACTATTGTTGATGATTATTGTTGATAATTGTTGTTGATGATCGATGGCGATTTAAAAGAAAATAAACACATGTTTTGAAAACATGGGAAACGTCCATTTTTAGGGGAAACTCTGTCAAAATTTTTATAAATTTTGACACTTAGAAAAAAATATAAGTTTTTGAGAAACTTATTCCCTAAAAATGTATTTAAAAGTATTACCAAGGCTTCCCTAATTTTTGGTGATGAGAAATGGTGATTTTTCAAGAATAAAAATGGATATTAAGTATATATTTTTGAAAGAAAAAAAATATATATTATTTGATCACCAACTTTTGTGCTAAGTGTATATAGTATGTGTTATACGTGCTAGTGTATTAAGACTTAAAAATACACTAATTACTCATGAGGAGTAGAAATATAAAAATACACATACAACATACAAGATACATAATTCGGGTGCAAAGTGCAAAACACAAAAGACTTATATTTATTTTTGGAGAAAATAATATAAGTAAGATACGTAGTTAAAAATATAGAATATTTTTAACACAAGAATATATACAAAAGAGAGTGACTGTACTTGTGCGACGCAAGTCTAGTGACTAACGTTAAGAAAACGCGTATAGGTTACGACGTTAATTAAGCGAATCCGGTGGAGTTTACGACGCTAGGAACGCAAAGTTGTGAGTTCATGCTCCCCCTTTTCTCTTTAACTGTTTTCAGTTTTTATAACTTCGGGGGTGAAATACATGTACAAATGTACAAAATTTATAATTGGTATGATATAAATACAAGAAGTACACTTGGTGAGAACGAGAACCAAGTGTGACGAAATATAAGAATACAAGAAGTACACTTGGTGAGAACGAGAACCAAGTGTGATGAAATATAAGAATATGAAAAGCGCACTTGGTGAGAACGAGAACCAAGTATGAGGCGCTATGAGAAATGATAACAAGAAACGCGCTTGGTGAGAACGAGAACCAAGTAGGATGCGTTATGAGAAATAGTGTCACGAATAGGGTACAGAAGCACCATTAATCGTGTACATACTTAGACCGCAGAACAAAAGGTTAGATCTAACGGGTGCCTGGCAGCCACACTCTCGGTCGGGGCGAGAATCGAGTAGTGCTTTTGTGTCTCAGAATATACCAATTAAATGCCTTAGGTTTGGTGACTTCCTATGTCGTGCCACATGTTAATGGCTTTGCAACCCATTAACAATCTGATAATTACAGAAATACTGTATTTACATAAAATTCATACCATACTAAAATTGATATATAACTTGAAGTACGTGGGGTACTCAAGAGGATTGATATATAACTTGAAGTACGTGGGGTACTCAAGAAAAGATTGAATTATACATGGGTACGTGGTGTACACATGAAACTGGATTTATATATGAAAACTTGATTTACTCACAAACTATGTTTTCATACAAAGTATACAAACATGAAATACAAAACTGCATGAATTCACACCAACATTATGTTGACGTTTTTTTCCAAAACTCACATGTATTTCAGGTAACTAGGATGGATGTGCGCGTGGTTTTACTCATGCTCGTGGATGTCGCTTTGTTTATCTTTAAATAAAGTCGTGACTTTTAAGACAATATGTTATCTAGTGTTGTAAACACTCGACATATGTTTTTAGTAATGTAATATTTGAAGTTATTTTTGAGCATGTAGTATGTTTACTCCTCGTATGCAATGAGAACCTTTCATGATCACACCTCGTGCTTCCGCCGCAGAAAGGGGTGTGAAATGACAACTCGAGTTTCCGACTTTCACTTTCGCATTTAATGCACGTTTGACTGTTTGATTGGTTGTCTGTTTGACTTGTAATTGTAAAACACGGAGTTATTAATGTGTGAAATTATTTGAGGATGTTGCTTGTTATGTGTGTGTTGACTATACATGCGTTGATTTCAAATTGTACACTTAAACACTTGGACAATTTAGAAACACTTGAGTGTATGACAAAACACATCACCTTGGACGAAACACAAACCGGATCGACGGATCACACATAGCGACGAAACAAGAATCTGTTTCGCCATTACCTACACGACGAATCAAGTTTTGATTCGTCAAGAGTTGTTTCGCCGTCTGTTTCGCCGGCCCAAACTGATTCGCCAAGCCCACTAAAGCCCAAAAGCCTGCTTCACGTATAAATATTAAGTCACGTATAGAATCAGACATTTTAGCAACTTTCGAAACCCTAGAGGCTTTGTGACGGCAACTTAACATCCATTGGAGATTTGTAACCGAACTGATCATCGTCTATACTTCCGGTTAGTTCTAATCGATTGTTTATTTTCTGATTGTTATGTGATAGATGTGTATCTCGTTCTTTCGATCGATCCGCATGGTGATTATAACTAGGGTTTGCAAAAATCAGATGTCACGTATTGATGTTGATTGTGAAACTGATTAATATGTTCATTATCAGGGTTTGTTATTTTATAGATATTATATGTTTGTCATGATATGCTCGTCGTTAAACTGATAATACACAAATATACATAGGAAAGGATTTCGCATGAACGTGTTACGTAAACTTGATATGATACGATGTGTGGTGGTTTTGACTAAAACCCTACCATGTGCACAATTGATGAAGTGTTGTCAGATTTGTTAGGTAAGGCCATGTTGTTGAATTAATTGTTGATGCTATGTAACTGTAATGATGAAATACATAAGGGTTTGGTAGTGTCAGAATATTCATGTGATATATCATAGCATCGTCCATGTGTTTTGTGATGTGAGTAGTATAAAGTCAATTGTGCAATACATGTGATTGTGTAGTAGATGTTGGCCATACAAAATAAAGATAAGGAAAGGTCCAATGTAAAACGTTGATCTTATTTCGGTCCAATGATGCTTGGCGGTGGTTGATAGATGTCGGCCACTAGGGCAATTAAGATTCGGTCATATTGCTTTTTATTGCTGGAACTGATATGGGATTCGACGAAACAAAAGCATCGGCGAAACACATTGTTATGACGAAACCGACGTGGCAAAACACATTGTGTTTCGCCGAGACTAGTTATGACCAAACAAGAGTGATTCGTCAAAGGGGCTCACGGCGAAACAAAGGGTGTTTCGCCGAGTTGGGTAATTTGCATAGTAACTGTTCTGTTAAAAGTTAACTAGATTTATTAACTGACTGCTGTTAAATAATAAACATGACTTGAATGCTTGCGAATACATACTACTTGCTTATACGTGAACAACTTGAACACAAACTGATTATTCTATACGTGCATACTCTAGGACGTGATTGATTTACTTGCGAGCACATATTTAGCATACCGAGCAAACCAAGGTGAGTTCATACAGCCAAGGCATGGGGTTCCCGGGTGGGAATGGGATTTGATGAATTATTGTGTATACTCAGACGGTAGAACCTAACGATAAGATACGACTAGACTAGTAACACTTATTGAACTGATCTTCGCACACCTGCCAAGGGTTGGCCGCGATATTATGACTGACTTCGCACACGTGCCATAGGAAGGCCGCGAACTAAATTTACAAATCTTCGCACACCTGCCTGGGAGGCCGCGATACAAATAAACCTAGTCTAGAATACTTGGGAAAAACATCCCCTAATATCTTCGCATACCTGCCTGGGAGGCCGCGATGGAAACTAATACGATACATGATGTAACGAACGAACATACTACTACTCACGCTATACTATTACTGAACTGTTATCTGTGAACTCGCTCAACTAGTTGTTGATCCTCTGTTACATGCCTTGCAGGTCGTTAGATATATGGAGCTTGCACAGGGAGGAGCTGGTCGTTGTGGGCTTGGATCGTGATTGTTTCGTTAAACACTTTATGGCATTTCATACTTTATTTTGTTGGGTTTATTCTTACGCTTCCGCTAAACAGTGATAACCTACGTCTATTTTGAACACCTTTCATATTGGTGGTTGAATGGCATTTACTTTTATATATTAATTACATGTTCAATATGATTGGTGGCTTGATCCTGGTCAGTCACGCCTCCAAGCGGTGATACTCCGCGTGTGGATTTTGGGGGTGTGACAATAGGGATTGGGTTATCCTACATCTAAACATTGGAACTGGATTGTTCTACATCTAAAATTATACAGTGAATTTTTCACTACATAGAATTCAAAATGTACTTGGCCTAGAGTCAAGCAAGCTAGACGTCTCCTCATCCTATAGAATTGGCAAACGTAAACTAGTCGAGTCTAGAGCTGAAATTCAATATCGATCTCTTCCCCGTTCAGTTGAGTATTTTCGAAGTAGTGGTTGACATGGATTGGTTATCCGATAACCTAGCCAAAGTCTTATGTCACGAGAAGATCATTCGCCTACCACTACTGAACGAAGAGACACTTGTGATACATGGAGAGAAGCGTGACACCCCATTGCGGATCATCAATGGCATGAAAGCACATAAGTGCTTACGGAAAGGTTGTATTGCCTATCTAGCACTTGTTGTAGACAAGAAGGCCGTTGGGCCACAGCTGGCAGATATTCTTTTGATAAAATAATTTCCTGAAGAAATTCCTGAAGTCTTGCCAGGACTATAACCATCTCGACAAGTCGAGTTTCATATCGACTTGGTACCGGGAACCACACCCGTAGCCAAATCTCCATATCGATTAGCACCTTCTAAACCTTGTAATTGACCGAATAAGGATGTTGTGAGTTCATAACCCCCACTCTTTACCATTATACATCTTTATAAAGGTTTTGGGGGTGGAAAGACATGCAAGTTTTGCAAAAGTGCACAACATTTCGATGAATGAAAATTCATATTTCTAAACCATGTTACAAATGAATTTCTAACTAACTCAAATGGTTTATGAAAGATTCTAGCTTCTACTCCAAGATAGAATTACGATCGGAGTATCATCAGTTATGAATTCAAGAGGAAAGCATATCGAAAACGGCTTTTAAGACTCGTTACGGTCATTACGAGTTTCTCGTTATGCCTTTTTGATTTAACGAACGCACTAGCAGTCTTCATGGAATTAATGAATCGCGTGTGCAAGCCGTATCTTGACAAATCCATCATAGTATTTATTGACGACATATTAATATACTCACGATTGACTGATGAACACGAACAACATTTGAGAGCCATTTTAGAGTTGTTAAAGACGGAGAAACTATACGCGAAATTTTCCAAGTGCGAATTTTGGATTCGCGAAGTAAAACTTCTCAGGCATGTAGTGAACGAGAAAGGCATTCAAGTAGACCCAGCTAAGATCGAAGCAATTAAGAACTGGGAAGCGTCCAAGACCCCAACTGGAGTCCGACAATTTTTGGTATTAGCGTGATATCATCGGAGATCTATTGAGATTTTTTTTTGTAATTACTCAATTGCTAACCTCCCTCACCCATAAAGACAATAAATTCGCCCCAATCGAAAAACAAGATATAACATTACAACTTATTCTTAAGATTGGTGCATAGCATTTTACAATCTTATCATTATCCGACGATACCGATTACTTTGTTGTAAACTATGATGCTTCGCATCAAGGATTGGGTTGTGTACTCGTGCAACGTGAAAAAGTTTTCATGTACACATCGCGCCAATTAAAAAGTTCACGAGAAGAACTATACCACTCTCGACCTTGAGTTAGGCGTGGTAGTATTCGCTTAAAAATTATGGCGACATTATTTATATGGTACTCAATGCATTATTTTCACGGACCATAAAAGTCTTCAACACATATTCAACCAAAAAGAATTAAATATACGTCAACGATGTTTGTTGAATTATTGAACGACTATGATTGTGAAATAAAGTACCATCTGGTCAAGGCAAACGTTGTAGCTGACGCCATGAGCCGCAAGGAGCGAGTAAGAACACTGAGAGTTCAAGCATTAGAGAAGATGATTCACAAGCGCTCAAGGAAGAGCATATTTAAGCAGAAACACTTCGAGGCATGAAGGAACAATTAGTGCCGAAAGAAGATGGAACTTTATACCTTATGGGTCGAAATTGGGTTCCATTCTTTGGCGGCCTTCGAGATGATATTTTGAGGAAACACATAGGCCTAAGTATTAAAAGAATACTATTGGTGGCCTAACCTCAAAAGTGATATTGCGACTTATGTCGGAGAATGCTTGACTTGCGCAAAAGTCAAAGCTGAATATCAGAAACCCTTGGACTTGTTACAACAAACCGAGATTCCCGTTTGGAAATGGGAACAAATATTGATGGACTTCCTTACGAAGTTACCCAGGACCTCATGCGGTCATGACATGATTTGGTAATCATCGATAGACCAACAAAGTCCGCACACTTCTTACCGATTCGGGAGAAGGATAGTACTGAGAAACTAGCGGAACTCTATCTCAAAGAAATAGTGGCTCGTCATGGAGTGCCTATTTCAATCATTTCAGACCGAGACGGTCGTTTTATTTCTAGAATTTGGAAATCATTTCAACAGGCCTTTGGATCTCATTTGAATCCAAGTACGGCCTTTCATCCATAAACTGACGGCCATAGCGAACGGACAATCCAAACACTCGAATATATGTTTCGCGCATGTGTTATGGATTTAGGCGGCAATTGGGATACTCATCTACCTTTAGTTGAGTTTTCCTACAATAACAGCTACAATACTACTATACAAGCTGCACCGTTTGAAGCTCTTTATGGTCGAAAGTGTCGCTCTCCGCTATGTTGGGCGGAAACAGGCGATAGTTAATTAATTGGTCCGAAACTAGTCCAAGAGACTACGGATAAAATTTTTCAGACCCGAGACCGTATCAAGACGGCTCGCGATCGACAAAAGTGCTACGCAGATAAAAGACGAAAACCATTATCTTTCGAGGTTGGAGACAAAGTCTTGTTGAAAGTCTCGCCTTGGAAAGGCGTAGCGAGGTTCAGTGAACGTGGAAAGCTTAACCCACGTTACATTGGACCATTTGAAATCTTAGAAAAGATTGGCACCGTTGCCTACAAGCTGAAGTTACCAGAAGAACTAAGTAGAGTACACCACACATTTCATGTGTCGAATCTTGAGAAGAGTCCAACACAAGAAACGGTTATCATCTCGGAGGATGAGATTCACATTGATGACAAACTCCAATTCACAAAGCACCTATTAAGGTCATGGACCGGAAGGTCCAGAAAATACAAAGGAGTCGTCACATATTAGTAAAAATTCGTTGGAACTCTCGACACGGACCCCAATATACTTGGGAACGTGAAGACCAAATCAAATTCAAATATCCTCACCTTTTTTAGAACAATCCTGCAAAGGATGACTCAGCTTGAATTTCGGGACGAAATTCTCAATAACAGGGGGAGAATGTGACAACTGTCACTTTTCGGTAACTTTCTTACACTTAAAGTACTCATTTTTAGCTACATTTTTATGCATTTCGAACCTTCGAACTACGTATTACATGATATACATCTTAAAATACTTATGGAATATTCAATTATGATGCACATGATTCATTTTTATTTGTTACCTTTGAAACAATGTAAACAATGCGTCGAAGCAACTAGAGTAGTATCTAGTAAACTAGAGTGCTGACGAAAACTCAGGATATCAGAAATCATTTAAATTACATCTTTAGGACTCGGACGATAGTCCAACATCAATTATATATTAAACCCTATATGGGAATGCAAGGGTTTGGTTTAATATACTACCAATGTCCGGTAGCACCGAAAACTGCCGAAAAGCACTAAAAGCGACGATTTCTACACTTTTCCGCAGAAATTCTGCAGAAATCAGTTTTGTAATATTTTTACGACATGTAAAAATATTATTTAACATATAATTCATATGAGGATACTTTCGGGTATCATCCGAACCAATAACTACATCAATTCATACAAGTTACACAACTTAGCGTTCAAATAACGTCTAACCGAAACAATTCGAAATGAATATCCGAACAATGTCGGATCTTTTTTTTAGTGACCATCTAATATTATTTAGATCATATTAGACTAGTAATGGTCACTTAACACCTTCTTAACACATTTATACACTTGAAACATTTAAACACCTAAACTTTGCTAAAAGTTTCTAACACTTTAAACACTTAATAACAATTCAACAATTCAAGACCCCCCCCCCCATGTATGAACGTGTATAAGGGCCCACATACCCTTAATTATGTGTTAAAAATATCTAGATATTTATTTAGATGCAAATGGATCAAGTTGGTGAATTATTATAACATGTAATCTCATTAGTTACTAACCATTCTACACTACTTTTCACCATACTTTACCCACACATAAGAATACTCTCATCATCTTCATCTTTTTACCAAGAACACCACAAAAACCCATTTCCTTTTTAGCCTTTATTTGATGATCAAGTTGTACTTCTATGGAGCTTAAGGTGATCTAAAGAACTAGCAAGTTAAAGGAAGTGTATTCATCCATTCAAGAGCCTTATATCATCAAGATCTTCATCTTCTTTGCTTCTTAAAATCATCTAAGATCATCCCTAGCCTAGTGCTAGAAGTAAGCTTCTATATCTATTTTTTTTCTTTGATACATATATTATGATTATGATTGTTATTATTACAAATAAAATAACCAAGAAATCATACATAATAAACATGAAGAAAATACAAAGAAGCAAAGATAATAATCATGATACATTTATGTTGGTTTATATTGTGATTTAAGACTTGTGATATGCATATATGATCTTGTTGTGATGATATTGATATAAATAAATTGTTAGAGTATGTTTAAAAAATATGATCTAACAAATACACATGTTTATGTTAAAGGGTTTTTTAACATAGAAGTTTAAAAGGATGATCATAACTATTGATCTTGTGAAAGTATTTAAGGTTTTTATTTAAAAACAATACTTCCACAAGATTATATAAAATAACATACAACTAGTGATTTTTGTTAAAAGTTGTTAAAACTAGAATTAAACTTGGTTTTTGAACTAGTTAGCACATGTTATGATCATGTCCAAAACCCTACATGATTTGGAGATCATTTTGATAAGTTTATGTTATAAAAATCTCATATGTTTTTACTTAAGATGATTGGGTAAATTGATGGTGATTTGGAAAAGAAAATGATATGTTTATGAAACATGGCCAAATGATTAATACAAAGGTTATATGGCCATTTTTTTAGAACATTATGTTAACAAAACTATCATTTTTTTTTTCTAACAAAGTCTTTACAAGATTAGAAAGTTGGTCTTTCTAAACATAAAAATTGACATAAATATATATTTTGGTAAAATACATATTTATTGAACATATCAAGTATGTGCTATGTGTTATTATTTGTATTAGTTATATATACAAGTTAGAGACTTGATAACAATGACACAAATAAATACAAGACATACTTACAACTAAAGACTTACAAGAATACATATAGACACACTTGAAAACAACTTACGGACATTCCGAACTTTCGGACACAACTTATGGTCAAAACGGACGACGGGCGAATCTATGAACATATCGCCATTCGGATAAGTTACTACGATGCTTAGGCGACCTTTCGACGCGGACGCAAGAATTTCGTTACCATTAACAAAATTCGGACATTTTGAAACTTATAAAAACTATTATGTTTTTATTAACTAAAAAGTATATTTAGTTATTTTTATAAAAATGTTTTTTTTATAAAAATGAAAGACTTATACTTTCAAATGGGCTTGCATTTCTTAATGGGCTAGTTTATACAAATGGGCTATCTTTTATAAATGGGCTATTATTTATAAATGGGCTTAACTTCATAATGGGCTTATCAAAACACAAGGGCTAAGCCCAAAACCAAACATATGGGCCAAGGCCCAATAACATTAAGCCCAGTAATATTGAGGCCCAACACTATTTGAGGCCCAACACTATTGAGGCCCAACACTATTTGAGGCCCAACACTATTTGAGGCCCAACACTATTTGAGGCCCAACACTATTTGAGGCCCAACACTATTTGAGGCCCAACACTATTGAGGCCCAACACTATTTAAGGGCCAGCACTATTTAAGCCCAATAACTTGAAAACATGGGCTTGGCCCAATGTTACCATTATTGGAAACACAACTATACAATTGATACATAAAAGACACGAAATTCAGCGGACTAGATCCGACTATACAACTCACAAGATACAAGATAACATTTATATATATATATTTGGTGGAAAATATATATATAACATTTGAACAACTCATTCATCGAATACACAGTTAACGAACAGTAAAGACATACAAGTCTTACACATATTGAAGACACAAGACTTGTACTCAAGTTCTTTACAAAGACCGAAGTGTCTAACAAAAATAAGAACATTTGTAGGTCGCAACGCTATTCAGGACGACCGCACGTGAGATCTTATTCACATCTATTCACGGACGCAATTCTGTGAGTTCATGTCCCCTATTCATTTAAATGTTTTACAACTTTACAACTATCGGGGAAAATACATGTTCAACGTATGTTAAAGTTAGGGAATGAAACACCTTAGATCATGTGCGAATTAGGGTTATACATCTAAGCACCATTAATCCAGTTTGGACCTAGGTACAAGTGGTTAGATCTAATGGGTTTTGGCGAGCCCCACTCTTGGTCGTGGACCCATACAGAAGAGTGCTTTTGTGTCCCAGTCGATAGGAATCGACATAAAATCGTCTAGGGTTGGATTGCTTCCTTTTTCGTCACACATATTAATGTCCTCGCGAAACATTAATGATCAACGATTTCATTGACGCTTTACATACTACATCATTACATACAGATACATTTTATACAACTCACATTTTACAGATACATCTTATACAGCTCACATTTTACAGATACATCTTATACAGCTCACATTTTACAGATACATCTCATACAACTAAACTGCATGAACTCGCTCAACTTTTGTTGATGTTTTCAAACTTACATGTATTTCAGGGAATTAGTGGACCAATGCAACGATTTCAGTTCAAGGAAAACAAGTATCAATACTCCATGCCAACTATTGAAGGGTTTGCCTGTTATATACCGCCTCTTTGCGGTGATATAGTGGTCAAAGTCTTGACATTTTAAGACTTACATTTTGATGTATAAAACGATGACAACTTATTTTCATTTGATGGTTTGTAACCAATACATTCAACTTATGTTGCATTCTTTTGAAACAATTATGACAATGGCATTGGAGCTTGTTTTTATTCATTTAGTATGTTCACTTATATTGTTATGCAATGAGAACCGATCAGATCACACCTCGCGCTTCCGTTACGAGCGGGTGTGACACCAAGCCCTGCAGTTAAAGATACAGGTATTGATGTAAAATAAGCAGGATGAGGATTAACATACATGTGCAGGATATCGAAAGGGAATTTTTACCTGCTTGAGGAATGAAGTGGCTTCACTAAATCCATGATTCTCGAGAGAGAATGTCTCGGAGGCTGCTGGAGAATCCATTTCCTTTCTCTTCCGGGAGCTAGAGGCCCGGGTCCTGGATGCCGGAGGAGCTTTAGGAGCGGTAGTAGTCTTTGAAGAGGTAGGCTTTGGTGTGGCAGATGACTTCGGCTTGGATTCTTGTTTAGCAGGTACAAGGCTGGAGTAACTGTCCAACTCATCGAGTTGAAAGCCTTCAAGGTTGACAACTGGTACTGCATAAGGGAAGATATTTTTAAACTTATAATACCTCTGAAAGATAATCGGTTTAATGGATAAAGATAATTACAGAGAATATACTTACCAGACATCTCTGAACTTGACTTTTGGCTTGAATCTGCAATAGACAGGGAGAAAGTTCTTTCACTAGCTGGAAGTCGGTATATTTCTTTGATCCTGGACTCGGATTCCGCGCCTAGGGGTGCTAAGTCTCTGAAGTTTGCTGCATAAAACATCAGGATATAAGTTTAGGATATAGTTTAAGGATACACTTGGGTATATTCCTAAAACCCTAGATCCTACCCTTGGTTAACCATCTAATCGGCAGATCGAAACCCTTGTCGATGGAATCTCTTTTCACGAAAAAGAACTTTCGCCGCCATCGATCTTCGTTCTTGGTGGCCTTTAGGACTAAAGGGTTTTTGGAGGTGGAAAACAAAAGAAAACGGCTGTCACCATGGGATCTCAACCGGTATGCTATAGGAAGGTCTTCAATACACAGGTCAGGGCAATGGTGAGATCTGATTTGATCCAGTACCATCAAAACTCGCCAAACCATTGGCATAGTTTGGGCATAACTAAGGCCGGTGAGGTCGAAGAAACGAGAGATAAAAGGTGGAAATGGATACTGGAGCCCCAAAGAAAAGGGGTAGGCGAAAAAACAGACCCATTCGTCTGACGACACGTCTGATCGGATCTCCCGATCAAAAGGACGAATGACTGTTCCAACAGGAAAGGCGCCGGAATCCTTGAGGGCAGTGATATCGGCATTGTTGAAGCAACAGATTTCTTTTTCTGGTTCTCGTATGAGGTTTTGACTCACGAGGGTTGGGACTGGTTCATCCGAACGAGATCTTGTCCGTGATGCCATGGAGAGTATTAAAGCAAACAAAAAGAAACCCTGGAAAGAAAACAGAGGATGAAGAAGAGAATAGTTACCTGAAAATCGCTTGGAGAGTAATGATAGCAAAAGGAAATATCTCAGCTAATTATAGGCTGAGTATAGGGGGTTAAAAGTAAATATTGCATTAAAAATAGCACAAGGTCATCTCAGCCGTCGTTTCATCTTAATTGCCTTGAATTATGAGATAGAATTTCTAAAATATATCCGTTGGATTGGTATACCAACAAATATATTTGGGGACAATTGTTATAGGTCACTTTCTGAGCGTACATATCTTGACTAATATCCTGCTTTTAATTGTTTATTTGTGACGAGGATACTGGACTGGGATATTGCTAACATCCTGGGCGATATCCTGAGGTTAATTGAATTAACCACGTGCAGGTTAGAGGCTGTGGGTTACTAACGGTCAGATGGACTTCTTCTCCTCAAGACTCGGGCGTATCTGTTATGTGAGAGACGTTGAACCCGAAAGACCAGGTCTACAACGTTCGAGTAGAGAATATTCGCCGGATCCCGGTTTATTAGGATAGTTTGTTACACTTCTTTTACTATAAATAGATGGGGGCGGATCAGATTAAGGCACGCAACTCATACACACACATTCGAATACTTTTGCTCTCTAGCTCACTGCAAACACTACACACAAACACTTATATTCAAATTACTTTGTATCACCTAGTTGATCCGCACCACATCCTGCACTATATCCTGATATTTGAAGTAATAGAAGAACAAGGCAGCTGCGATTGTCAGCTCCCGAGGTTTTGTGCCGGCGATCTAGATTGATCAAGGGCTTTCCTCGTACATCACGTGTCAACCTTTACTTTTTCGCTCATTGTTTGATCACAGATACAACTCTATATCCTGAGCCGTATCCTGAAACTGTTTTTACAATTAACTTGAATAACATATTTTCGACACACTTTTCTAGCACACTACCTCACTTAACTAATTTGATCGCTTAATTGCTTCGGTAATTTTTGACCAAAACAAAAGTCAAAACATGAAAAATGTCAAACATAAACAAACAAACATTGGGATCAAATAACTTTATTTCATTGATAACTGAACTGTTTACAATGATTACAAGCACAGATGTCACATGATTGGTGACGAAATACCAGGGTTGTTCATCGACATGTAGGTGACGAAACACCAGGGTTGTTTGTTGACATGTAGGTGACGAAACACCAGGGTTGTTCGTCGACGGGGTACCTTCGTCACATTACCAGTTAACCATGCGTACACACAGAAACCCTAACTGCCATGACCATCTAAGTTAGTACAGTCACCTTTATAAAATCAGCACCATTAATTCCTAATCACAAACTGACTTCAACCCAGTCATAACGATGATTATCAGAAACACACAGAAATTATCGATACATTCATTATTCAAACCCTGGTCACGGCTGTTTACTATTAACATACAATCTCTCTATGAATACTCTACAATAAACCCTTCAACAGATCCATTTGCACGATTAACTTAATTGAACCCTAATGAGTATGCTAACATATTTGCCAATTAACATAATCTGCACATTCAGATTTACCACATACAACCCTAAGCCGCGTTTACGCCACAGTTATTCATTGCATTTGATTAAGCCAAGATCACTCCAACAACACAATACAATTAAACATCATAACTAGGGATTCGTTTAAAAAGAATGATACTAATCGGAGATGTTAAGATCGATAAGAAGAGAAGTCTCGGGGGAAGGTAGGGACTGCCGTCGATAACAGGGAGGAGGAGAAGGATACTAGGGTTTCGCTAGCAATACACTTTGCGTATAAAATGAGAATACAAGGTACATATAGTCGAGTGGGCCTCACTTGGGCCAAAAGCCCATACGGAGAACTATACTTTTGATGAAGAAGTATTCTTCGTCGTGAGGTGGTGACGAAAATCCAATGATTCGTCGAGCAAAGGTGATGAGGAAAAACAATACTTCGTCGAGTAAGGATTGTGACGAAGATCCTATCTTCGTCAGGTAAGGTTTCGTCGAAGTGAAGTCGGCGAAAGACATGAAACATAAACTAATCCTAAGTTTTATTAACAATCACACATAACACTACCTTAATCATGTAGCAATCATACACATAATTATAACGCAAAAAAATTACGAAAACATAATTGTAAACAAGTAACGTGTCGAGGAAAGACCTTGAAAACTCAAGTTGTCACAAAGAGAAAGAATTGTTGGCCAGCTGGAAGAGTTAACGGATAATAATAATGGGTTGAAAACCCGGTTTGGCAGAATATGGATTCCTAAGTCGTGTGGAGTTAAAAAGCTTCTACTGGACGAAGCACACAAAAGCCGTTACTCCATCCATCCGGGAGTGACCAAGATGTATAACAACTTGAAACAAAATTACTGGTGTTCCGGAATGAAAAGGGATGTGGCTAAGTATGTGGAAAAATGCTTGACTTGTCTTCAAGTCCAGGCGGAACACCAAAGACCCTATGGTAAGCTTCAGCCATTGGATATTCCAGTTTGGAAATGGGAACATATCACCATGGACCTATTGACCAAACTACCAAAAACGAACCGAGGATTTGATGCTATATGGGTAGTTGTTGATAGACTGACGAAAAGTGCTCACTTTATTCCTATACGTGAGACTTAACGTCAGAAAAGATGTCGGATGTGTACACTAATGAGATAGTGGCACGCCACGAAGTACTGGTATCCATCGTGTCCGACAGGGATGAAGTGGGTCCACGGTCAGATGGGAATGAAACTATTTATTAGTACTGCATACCATCCTCAAACGGATGGACAGAGTGAAAGAACGATACAGACACTAGAAGACATGCTGAGGGCGTGTAGTATCGATTTCGGGGGCAGTTGGGACGTTTATTTACCATTAGCAGAATTCTCTTATAACAACAGTTATCATGCCAGTATCGGCATGGCCCCGTATGACATGCTATATGGTAGAAAATGTAGAACCCCGGTGTGTCGGGGTGAGGTGGGTCCACGTAAACTGGCCCATAAAGATGTTGTTGAGCCACTAATGAGAAAATTGACGTGGTTCGAGCCCATTTGAAATCGGCTCAAGATAGACAAAAGTCTTATGCCGAAAAAAGACGAAAACCGATCGAATTTTGGGTGGGTGAGAGAGTTATGCTGAAAGTATCCCCATGGAAGGGCGTTATCCAGTTCAGAAAAAGAGGGAAATTAAGTCCGAGGTTTATTGGACCATTTAAAATCATTGAACGGGTTGGCAAGGTAGCATATCGCCTTGAACTACCGGAAGAATTGAGTGGAATCCATGGCACCTTTCATGTGTCACAACTCCGAAAGTGTCTTGCTGAGGAAATGGCTAATATCCACTACGACGACATCGAGGTGGACAATAGCCTTAGTTATGAGGTAAAGTCAATTGAGATTCTAGATCGGAAGGTTAAAGGTTTGCGGAATAAGAAAATTGATCAAGTAAAGATCAAGTGGGAGCATAGAAAGGGTTCGGATACTACATGGGAATCCGAAGATGTAGGACTCTGTATGCCCAAGACACATATTAAATTGATGTGGCTAGTACGTTATGATCCAAGTCGAGTCATACCCAATAATAAGCTAGACAAACACATATATTATTTATTTGTGATATGATCAAACAAATAAATATTAACACTTACAATATTTAGAAATTGGTGTTCTAAATAATTACACTTGAGAAACCAATAAATTATGTGGATAATTTAATATGAGAGAATATTTTATTTTGTTATTTAATAAGTTGAATAACATTTTAAAAGAGGTGCATAAAGTCTTGAAAACATATAGTGTTTATTTTATAAAAGTTATAAAAATAAACAAGACTTTATTTAATAAAATAAAATTGATTTTTTTTTAAACACCCACATAGGGCCGGCCCCCCTTTCTCTCTAACCAAAGAAATTGGTCCAATATCTTTTCATGCATTTTGCATGTGGAAGAAGCCTCTTGATTGGGCAAAAAGGAGGTGGCTCTTCTCTCATCTTTTCTATATTTTTGTATGACAAAAATATAAAGATAGAAGAGATAATCTCAAAGTGCAAGACTTGTTAAAAACTCTCTCAAAATTTCGGCCATAAGAGGTTGTTCAAGGAGTTTTTCGGTTTTGATTCAAGTGTGAGAAATCCTAGCTAAACTCGTGGTGTTTGTTGGAAGCTTGGGGTATACAAGCTTGAGGTCTTCTACTCTTGAAGGCAACCATTCAAGAAGCATCATCCGTTTCATCATCCTTGTACTCCAAGAAGGTAGTTTTCTAAACATGCTATGGTTGTGTTTGATAGTATGCATCTTCATATATGGATCCGGGTTTTGGGATTTTGCTTATAAATGAAATTTATATCTTAAAAGTAACATGTTTTAAATATTAATTCCGCTGCGTTTTTATTTCATATGGATGAAATTACTTTGATAAACATGTTAAAATCCCATCAATGGTATCAGAGCCGCTTATATGAGTGCATACTTCAATAGATTAAAAATTTCGGGTTTCGGATTTGAATAAAACCCTATGGCCGAAAATTTTAACATGGTTAACCCTTTGTTTTTCAAGATTATTTTATTACATGCATAAGAGAATCTTGAAAATTTTATTTCATATGGATGATTTGTTTGTTTGGACAAAACTTACCTTTTCGGTTTTTTGAACATAGCCGAAAATGTTTATAAAAGGGAACCATTTTTTTATGCTTCTTGAAATTAATATATATATATATTTGGATATATATTTTGGTGCATATGACCTAGCCATGACCTTGTGTTGAATGATTGTGTTGTGATTTATTTTATTATTATTTCAATGGTTGTAATAATTATTATTTTGTTCTTCCATTAGAAGATATGTAATTTATTTATTTTCATTTGGTATGTAAAATAAATAGATTAGGTGCATTTTATTTTACTAGAAAAAATGTATTAGGATATATTTTGTAAAAGAAGATGCACACAAAAAAAATGCGGTTTTGGTTTGGACCATAATATTCGGTCCAAAGAACTTCATCGTTCTCAACGGGATTTTAACCCGATAACCAAAACACATTTTTTTTTTGAAGTCCAAAAGAGTTTGGAGCTGAATATAAAAGACTTTTGGAAGCTCAAAGAAGGTGGAGAAATCACAACACAAGAAGGAAACTTGAAGCATTTGGATGCGGGATCAAGTGGGAGTTCATCGACACATTACTTGTGTCATTTTTCACCCCTTAGGAAGGACCTTTTGGCACACTTGTTTCGGCTAACAAGTGTTGTCAAAATAGTTGGCTATGGTTATGCATCTATTGTTATGTATGTTATGCTTGTGCGGTTGTTTATTTTGTTGTTTAGATGATATATCGATATGCATGACTTAACAAACTAATAATCAACAACAAGCGTAAAATTGGTTCTTAACAAAATCATTAAAATGGTTAATAAAGGTTTTATTAAAAATTAATGATTTTATAATAAAATGGGTTTTATTAAAAAGAACCTTGAAAATTTGTTTTCACTAAAGTACCATTGATTTGAATGCATGCAAATGTATGGTACATAATATTTTCTAAACTAGAATTTTGAAATATTAAAAACCCTTTTATAAAACAAGTCAAACACCATCCTTTTATACAACACTCGAAACACTTGGGAACTCTTATTGTGGGATAAAGGTCACCTAACCACATTTGAGGGAACTTGTATGTTCGAGGTGGGTTTACCATGTTTGTGGGATAAAGGTCACCTAACCACTTATGTGTATAAACTCACACGTGTGTGTAAGTTGGACGACTTGATTTGGAAACCATGAACTTAGGGTCACCAAAGCATGGGGAACAAAGGTGTTGATGGGATTAAACATGCCAACTAAACATAAAGATGTTTAACCGATCCCATATGGCTAGAAATTGCAAAGAGTTGCAATTGTCAAACGTTGACTACCTTGTTAATTTAAATAGAGGGATAAAGGTCACCTAACCAATATTTCAATGTAACGTTGGATTCTAGATTTTAATTATTAATTGTCTTTAAGACACAAAAGGGTATTAATGATTAAAATATAATAATATCAAAAATACTAAAATTGAACTTGTTAAATTTTGTAGATGGCCGCTAACAATGCAAACCCGACTAACCAAATCGTCCGAAACCTATCATTAAGAACCATCCTTGAAAAGGATCGTCTCAACCATAACAACTTCATGGATTGGTTTCGAAACTTGAGAATCGTTCTCAAGCAAGAGAAGATATCCTATGTGTTGGACGATCCTATTCCCGATGAACCTAACGTGGAAGATGTGGAAGCCTACAACGATTGGGTTAAGTATACCGAGGACTCCATGCAAGCCTCATGCCTCATGTTGGGAACTATGATTCCCGAAATTCAAAAGGATTTTGAACACCACGGGGCATACGACATGATTACCCAGTTAAAGGAAATGTTCCTACAACAAGCAAGGGTAGAACGCTTCGAAACTGTTCGGGCGCTTCATGCATGTCGAATGGAGGAAACCCAATCGGTATCATCTTATGTCCTTAAGATGAAAAGCCACATTGATCGCCTAGAAAGGCTAAATTGTCCCGTCTCTAAAGAGTTGGCTACGGATTTGATCCTCAACTCTTTAACAAAGAAATTTGAGAGCTTTGTAATGAATTACAACATGAATGAATGGGACAAGAGCATTGGTGAGCTTCATGCAATGCTCAAAACGGCCGAAGCAGGAATGGGCAAAAAGGCTTTACCCGTCCTAGCGATCACTGAAGGAGGCAACAAGAAGAGGCCCCACCCCGACTCTAAAGCAACCTATGCTACAAGAAAGGGGCATGTCAAGGGAAAAGGAAAGGGAAAAGCTAAAGCAGAACCCACCAAACCGAAGGAGAAGAAGCAAAAGGTTGCTACGAATGACCCATGTTTTGAATGTGGTGAGATAGGACACTGGAAGAGAAATTGTCCAACCTATCTCAAGGAGTTGAAAAACAAGAGGGAAGCAGGGCAAACCTCAGGTACTATCTTTATGATACATGTTGAGCTTAATGTTATTTCTTCTAACACATGGGTACTAGATACCGGATGTGGAACTCATATTTGCAATTCGTTGCAGGGGTTCAGAAGAAGTAGACATTACAAGAAGGGAGACACTAGTCTCTTTATGGGCAACGGAGCAAAAGTTGAAGTCGAAGCTCAAGGAGACTACGTTTTAAAGCTTCCAAGTGGCTTGGAAGTGATTTTGAAGAATGTTTTATATCCTCCTAGTTTGACTAGGAACATAATTTCTGTTTCCCTTTTAAAACAATCTGGTTTCAATTTCGAATTTGTTAACTATGACATTTATGTTTCTAAGAATGATGTGTTTTATTTTAAAGCTATGTCTTTAAATGGTATTTATGAATTAGATCATGACAACACATCATATGATAGCTCAATGTACCAAGTAACCAACAAGAAACTCAAAATGGATTTGAGTGATTCCTACCTTTGGCATTGTCGCCTTGGACATATAAGCAAGAATCGCATGCATACACTTCAGAAAAATGGTCTTTTGAATACAAATGAAGATAATTCATTTGATGTATGCGAATCTTGTTTACAAGGCAAAATGACCAAGACACCCTTTAGTGGAACTTTTGAAAGGGCAAAAGACTTACTAGGTATCATACATTCAGATGTATGTGGCCCTTTTAAGCCGATGACTAGGAATGGTGAAAGATACTTCATTATCTTTACCGACGACTATAGTCGTTATGGATATGTGTACTTACTAAGACACAAGGATGAAGCATTTGAAATGTTCAAAGACTTCAAAAGTGAAGTAGAAAATCAACTCAAGAAAACAATTAAAGTCCTTCATACCGATAGAGGAGGTGAATACCTAAGTGGTGCCTTTCAAGATCATCTTAGAAGTTGTGGAATCATCTCACAACTTACTCCACCTGGAACACCACAACACAATGGTGTATCCGAAAGGAGAAATCGAACTCTATTAGATATGATTCGATCTATGATGGCTAGAAGCACATTACCTCTATCATTTTGGGATTACGCTTTGCTCTCCGTAGTCCGTATACTAAATGTGGCCCCAACCAAGAAAGTGGAAAAGACACCTTTTGAAATATGGCATGGAAACCCTCCATCATTTTCATTCTTAAGGGTTTGGGGTTGTGAAGCTTACGTTAAGCAATACACCCCAAATAAATTGGAAGTCCGATCCACTAAGTGTATCTTTGTAGGATATCCTAAAGATGATATAGGATATTATTTCTACGATCCAACCGAGCAAAAGGTATTTGTTGCTCGAAAGGGTAAGTTCTTAGAAGCTAAGTTCCTTATGGAAGGAACTAGTGGTAGAACAGTGGAACTTGAGGAGGATCAAGAACCACAAGACGATACACGTTTGGTTGATACTAGCACTCAACAAGAGGTTGTTGAAAACAATCAAGAGGTTGATCAGAACACACAAAATGTTCGCAAATCTGGTAGAATTAGTAATCCAGCTGAAAGATATGGATTTTTCATGGATGGATGCTACGTGGTAGATTCACATGAACCAACCACATACCATGATGCAATGTCAAAATCCGATTGTGACAAATGGCTTGAAGCCATGAACATAGAGATGCAATCCATGTATGACAACCAAGTTTGGGAATTGGTTGTGCCACCACTCAACTCCAAAGTAGTTGGAAGTAAGTGGGTTTTCAAGAAGAAAACAGATATGCATGGTAACTTGGATACTTACAAAGCAAGACTTGTAGCAAAAGGTTTCACTCAAACTCAAGGGATTGATTATGATGAGACCTTCTCGCCTGTGGCGATGCTAAAGTCAATTAGGATATTATTTGCCATAGCTGCATATTATGACTATGAGATCTGGCAGTTGGATGTCAAAACGGCTTTTCTTAATGGATATCTTGATGAAGATGTCTATATGGTTCAGCCTGAAGGTTTTGTCGATCCAAAACATCCTGACAAAGTATGCAAGTTAAAGAAATCAATCTATGGATTGAAACAAGCATATAGAAGTTGGAATCACCGTTTTGATGAAGAAATTAAGAATTTTGGATTCATCAAGAACGGCGATGAAGCTTGTGTGTATAAGAAAGCTAGTGGGAGCATCATCACTTTCTTAGTACTGTATGTCGATGACATTCTACTATTTGGGAATGACATTCCAACCATGGAAGGTGTAAAAGCTTGGCTTGGAAGTTGTTTTTCCATTAAGGATCTTGGTGAAGTAGCCTACATTCTGGGAATAAAGGTCTATAGGGATAGATCAAGGCGCTTGATAGGTTTAAACCAAAGTGCATACATTGACAAAGTCCTAAATAGGTTCCAAATGGAGAACTCTAAGAGAGGTTTTGTACCTATTCAAAAGGGGACAATATTGAATACATCTCAATGTCCAAGCTCAAAGGATGAGCAAGAGAAAATGAAAAAAATCCCATATGCGTCAGCTATAGGATCCATCATGTATGCAATGATATGCACCAGACATCTCATGCGCCTTGAGCATGACGAGTAGATACCAGCAGAATCCAGGTAACAGTCATTGGATGGCTGTTAAAAGCATATTGAAATATCTTAGGAGGACTAAGGATATATTCTTAATATATGGATCTGGTGAGGAGGAACTCGTTGTAAAGGGTTACACGGACGCGAGTTTCCAAAACGATCGAAGTGATTCTCGATCACAATCGGGGTATGTCTTCATTTTAAATGGAGGTGCAGTCTCTTGGAAGAGCTCAAAACAAGACGTGGTAGCATTGTCCACTACAGAATCAGAATACATCGCCGCTTCATTGGCAGCCCAGGAAGCTGCATGGCTGAAGAAATTTATAGCCGACCTAGGGGTGGTCCCTGACATTCAAGACCCCCTAGAGATCTTTTGTGATAACGAGGGTGCGATTGCTCAAATCAAGGAACCTCGTGCGCACCAAAAGACTAGACATATCAAGCGGAGATTCAACTACATAAGGGATGAAGTTGAAAAAGGAAAGATATGTATCCGCCAAGTTCACACCGATCAAAACATTGCGGATCCACTCACGAAGCTCCTTGACAAGGGAAAACATGAGGGTCATACATGTTCCTTAGGACTTCGATATTCTAGTGATTGGATTTGATCTATTTTGTATTTGGATATTGAAACAATTGTTATTTTAACTCTTTTATGGTATTTCGAGTTACATTTCATATTAGCATGTTTAAATCCGTGAATAAGTTAATTATTCTAAATGTCCGTAGTCGATCATAATTGTGGGAACAAATATGAATGTAAGACTATTATGAACTTGGATTGGTGGATATTCATTTCGAATGAATATAGAGCAAAGTGTTGCTACCAAAGTTCATAGATATTTGTGGGATACAAATATTGGACTGACTCGCTCTCAAATATTACTGCATGGAATCATTTGTGATTGATCATAAGTAAATTTTGAGTAAAGGCGAATATCATAGTATCCTTTGACCTGAGATACATATTGGGTCTTGATATTCACCAAGTATTATACCTTGACCTAGTTCTTAGCTGTTTGTAATAAGGTAGTACACAAGGCTAAACTCAGGTGTGGTACAAGGTGATTGTGAGAGACGTATGTAGTCAAGAAGGGATTTGTTCCTCTTATTCGTTGAGAGTAAGATGTCTAAGGCCTGATAAAGTTAAATCAACAGAGAGTGATCACTCTATGTCTCTGGATTTAACATGACATCTGTAACGAAAGGATAAATGATAGATTCACCTAAATCATGTTCAAGTGAGGGACTTGAAAGGGATGATGTTATTGAATGGCAAATATAGTCATACGTATTGGGGGTAGTAAACCGTAGTTAGGCGTCATTTACTGCTTGCATCAATCTTCTATGTATCTTGTGCAAGTGGGAGATTGTAGGACTCTGTATGCCCAAGACACATATTAAATTGATGTGGCTAGTACGTTATGATCCAAGTCGAGTCATACCCAATAACAAGCTAGACAAACACTTATATTATTTATTTGTGATATGATCAAACAAATAAATATTAACACTTACAATATTTAGAAATTGGTGTTCTGAATAATTACACTTGAGAAACCAATAAATTATGTGGATAATTTATTATGAGAGAATATTTTATTTTGTTATTTAATAAGTTGAATAACATTTTTAAAGAGGTGCATAAAGTCTTGAAAACATATAGTGTTTATTTTATAAAAGTTATAAAAATAAACAAGACTTCATTTAATAAAATAAAATTGATTTTTTTTAAAACGCCCACATAGGGCCGGCCCCCCTTTCTCTCTAACCAAAGAAATTGGTCCAATATCTTTTAATGCATTTTGCATGTGGAAGAAGCCTCTTGATTGGGCAAAAAGGAGGTGGCTCTTCTCTCATCTTTTCTATATTTTTGTATGACAAAAATATAAAGATAGAAGAGATAATCTCAAAGTGCAAGACTTGTTAAAAACTCTCTCAAAATTTCTTGCCATAAGAGGTTGTTCAAGGAGTTTTTCGGTTTTGATTCAAGTGTGAGAAATCCTAGCTAAACTCGTGGTGTTTGTTGGAAGCTTGGGGTATACAAGCTTGAGGTCTTCTACTCTTGAAGGCAACCATTCAAGAAGCATCATCCGTTTCATCATCCTTGTACTCCAAGAAGGTAGTTTTCTAAACATCCTATGGTTGTGTTTGATAGTATGCATCTTCATATATGGATCCGGGTTTTGGGATTTTGCTTATAAATGAAATTTATATCTTAAAAGTAACATGTTTTAAATATTAATTCCGCTGCGTTTTTATTTCATATGGATGAAATTACTTTGATAAACATGTTAAAATCCCATCAGAAGAGGAGATGCGACGTCTCTACCCAACATTATTCGGTACGTATTTCGGTTTCGAGGACGAAACCCTTTTAATGGGGGTGGACTTGTAACACCCCGAAAATATAAACCTTTTATTATAAATACAATGTTTGTAATAAACAAAATGAACTAACTAGGAATAAAAATAACCTAGTTAGAGGAAAGTCTTGTAGTAACATGTTAGTGGGTTAAAAACATCTAAAATAAAAACCTAATGATAGTTGGAGGGTTAAAGGTGTCAAATTTGAAACAAGTTTTATTAAAACAAAAAATTAAAACCCAAACACACACTGGTGTGTGTGTCTGGTTCGACTAAACACAGGGGGCGACCAAGAGCTCTCCTCCAAACCCTAATTCTTGCTAAATTGGCCAAATTAGGATCAAATCAGTTCCAAAACGAAATCCAAGCATAGATTAGTGATCTCCTTAGTAGAGGGATCATAAGGTATGTGAAAATTCACTATTTGGTTCCATCTAAAATTCTGGATGAACACTTATAATTCGAAATTTAGTTTGCATGATTGTTGTTTGGATGAATTTGGAATGAAAATTGTGACTAGGAATAAACCCTAGTCATTTACTTGTTGAAATTTTGCTCATGACTTGTTAATTCCGTAATCACCAATGTAGGTGTTTAGTGGGTTATGTAGAAGTATGTTAAACACTAGGATTATGATTGTCATTCTAGTGTAGTTTGAGTTCTATGAAGTAATTTTAGAATATGATGTCAAAAATTGACATGAACTCGCTTAATTGATGATTAATTTTGGCTACATAATTAGTCATGAGCTTGATTGTAAACTTCAAGAAATTATGCCATTTAGGTGTTCGTAGAAATGCCTAAAAGAAAGCCTAATGTTGAAAATTTGAATTAAAATGCATATTTGTATATTATGGCGAACTATGCGTTGTATGTTAAGAAAAGAGTTCTAAACGATTCATGGTTGAACTCAATAGGAAAGGAAACCGGAACGTCAAGCGGACAAGCCGGTGGTGACACGCGTTTGAAGGGAGCGCTTTGAAGGTATGTAACCATGTTTCCGTTACATTATGTTATTCGGATATTATAGTCGCTAGAAATTGTGTTTTACGGAAAGGGTAGCGTTAGTAGAAGTGACGCTGATCACTACTTAGTTAAATGAGTCGAAACGTGATTAGAAAATGTTTGGTAGTCATTGAAAATGGAGGATGCCATAAATGAGCCAAACGGGTCAAATAAATATGTGTTGATTAGATATTATGAAAATGTCTGAAAGATCATTTGGCGATTGTGGATCACAAGAGCATAAACCATGGAATTGGTAATGATACGCAGTGATCGTAAGCCCCGGAAGATGGGTAAATACGCCTTGAGGTCATAAACATATTAGTGCTAGAATTAGTACGAAATTATACGGGTTGAATAAATAAAAGGGGACTATTATCCTTTCAGTCCGTAAACTCAACTTTTGACTAGATAATCATGATTGATGCGTTGGTAATTAAATTACGGACGCGTAGGAAAAAGAATCACCTAAAACTGACACTTAGATAAAAAGTTATGAACGTTTGAAGTTGGAATTATAGAAAATTTGGTGCTGGGCAGAAATGCAGGTTTCAAACCTGAACCTGCTGGAAAAGGGGTTTCCCCGCGGCACGCGACAGGGAATGATTAACCTGGCGCGACACGCGAGAGCGCTTGCAGGGCACGAAAGAGTTTATGGAGTCTGTCGCGTGGCGCGACAGACTAAAATTCAAATTTTTATTTTGATTTTAATTATATGATACTAGAACTTGATTATATATGTTTTAATATTGTCAAAACTAACATTTAACGTGGTTTTGACATTAGGTGAAATTGGTTTTACTCCGGATGGCGATCAAACAAGAATTCAAGAACCGAACACAACATTTTGAAGCTTCCGCGTTTATCTAACTTTGTTGTAGACAATGTTCATTTTGTAAACACTTAACTTAACGTTTTCGATGTTTAAACTAGTTAGTTAGTTAGTTAACTAGAATACTATCACTATGTATGCTTTCCATCACATGTTACAGATCTAGACCCTACACATGTTACACACTGATTTGGGGGCTTGGGGAACACTTAAACAAGCCCATAATATGCAAAAACTATGATCAAAACCAAGGAGAACAGGCTGTTTTGAAGGATTCAATGAATCTGCCAGCTCCAGGCCTCGTTGGCCGCGAAGGAAACAACAACAGTCTTCGCGCCCTGCCTAGTACTCTGGCCAGAAGTTTCGAATTTTGTCAGAACAGGTCCCCGCATGCTAAAAACTTGATTTTTGACGCGTTTAAGCCCCGTTAACCCAATTTCAAGGCTCTACAAGGATGTTAAAGCATAGGGGACTTGAAATATGCTTGAAAATATCACGGATGTCAGTTCGTTTGGCCATACGATCGCGTTGTTCGGTTAATTACGATGGAAGTCGTAACGAACGTGAAAACGATCCAAATTGTGCGACAAATGGTATTTTTGCATTCCTATCACTAAAATAAAATATTTTAGTGATTACAAATTTTTTTGGATGTCCGGATATGGTCAGAACGTAAGATATGCGCGTATATGCAAACTTACGTAATTTTTGACGCTTTTAATCCCTATGATCAAATAAGCGCATTTCCGCATACCGAACCCCTCAAAGCTTAATCCTAAGCTATGTTAAGGGTATTTAGGGTATGTTTAGATTGTGATCTTGTTCCGGAGTGTAGGTTGCTATACGAATCGGCAGACTTTTGCAGTTTGTCACAAATAGTCCCTGTGAGCGAATAAACTTGTTTTTGACACACCAAACCCTTCAAAACTTATTTCTAAGTTTTGTAAAGGTTATTTAAGGTATGCTAAGCTTATGTCACTATACCGGAGTGTTTGACGCGTTAAACTGATTACGTTTACGTAACAGTTTGCGTATAACTTTCAAGAAAGCGATTAAAAGCTTGAAATCGAACTAGAATCAAAACGTGAAATTGTCAAACACAAATAAACAAACATTGAGACCAAAACACATTGTATCATTGATAATTGATATTGTTCTACATCGTACAGTGTTTACAGAGCACAAGTGTTACAATCTCCCCTACTTTAGGAAATTTCGTCCCGAAATTTATTCGAAGGAGACCTAGTGTAATTGAAACAACTGAAGGATAAGCAAATTGCTAGATCCCAAAGATAAAAAGCATCGTTTGGTGTTGGAAATTTTGGGGGATTCAAAATGTGATTTGGGATATTCAAAGTATCTCAAGGTATTCAAACCTTTGGGACTTATGAATCCATAAAAATGTCAACCAGTGTCCAAAAATTATTTGGGTATGGCACTATGTTATACTAAGCTCTTAGTGTAATTCCTAGAAAACAAAGGGGTGTACATTCAAGCCTTGTCCATACGTACACGGTTTCTAATGTCCCACGAGGTACATCCCATGTACCATGAGCATCTCATGCATAGGAGACGGGTCAACATACCTATGGCATCAAGATCGTCACCTTTAACACCATAATATACTCCCGGTCGGCTCGATTTGAGTTAATGAATGTACTCGTCATCGTCCATTGCAAATAATCGCACAAATAACAAATAATCACATAATGGTCCAAGATAACATAAAATCACCAAGTGATCTTAGTAACGTTCTGAAGAATAACACAATAAGAACACTTATATATAGGAAGTACCATCGGCGTATCCACCATGTTCTTATCGCATCATACTCCTCCCATTACCTTAATCACTCTAGATTTTATGCCATCATACTTAACAAGGCTTGCTATGATTCTCATGTGTCGAACCTCATAATTAAGTGTGCACCCATAATTACTCGTTTCGTCGCATGGTCCACATAGCTCCTCTTGTTAAGCGAGGGTAAACAAATAATAAGGTCGAACTATTGTCTAAATCAAATAAACATCGTCACAACACAGCATCTGTCAAATCGAATCGTGTTTCATACTAGCAATGATAGCACTACTTGTTTTGCATACAATAAATTTAGTAGTAGGTATTTCATTCTAGTTCAAATGTTTATATATGTTTCATACTAACCAAACAGCTAGAATGCAACATATACAAATCATGCATTGTCATCATAATGTAAGCATATCGAAAAAATGTTTTCAAATCATGCGCTAGGTATGCTAAGTCAACACACTAAGCAAAATGTATTTGAAAATAGTGTACTAAGTATGTTAAGTAAACATACGAAGCAAATTGTATTTCTAATCATGTACTATACATACTAGACAAACAATTCATGTATGTAATGCCATGATCATAAAATAGTAGTAACATGTACGTAGTATTCGTATCGATCGTGTTGCCAAGTTCGTATGAATGCACTAGAGTGCAATCATAGTATGCTAAATTACAAGATTTAGTTCCTAAAGAACGGAATTCTCAAAGTCAGCATGTAGTTGTAATCACACATAGTGTAATCATATTGGAGTTTGTAATTTAAATACGAATAACCAAGAATGAAAGAAAAACTTCTTGAAATTTATATTGTCATTACAAACATAGTTGAAATATGTACATTGTTTTCAAAAATAAACAGAAAATGTAGAGGTTTAAATGATCATAAGTGCTTGATCATCAACTTGAGCCTCATTGACATTGAACACTCGTCCATTAGCATTGGCAAGCTTAGGGCAGTTTTGCTTGAAATGATTTAAATCACCACAACTGAAACATGCTCGGGGGCGAGTCTGAGTAGGGGTTGCTCGGTTCTGGATACGACAGGTCACAACTAGATGTCCAAATAGACCACAGATTGTACACTGGCGACAAGGAGAATTTGTTGCATGATGATAGTTGCAATGATTGCACCGAGGTTGCTTTCCACGATAAAATCCCTTAAAGGGTACTGAGTTTAGTGGAATTAGTGCAGGAATTGCATAATTCTTTGAAGACTTGTGCTTCTTAGAATTTTTAGAAGATTCGGCCTTTGTTCCCTTTGAATTCTCCTTAGTAGTTTCAAGTGCCCTTATTTCGCTTCGTGGGCAGAATTCTTTCTTCATAAGAATTTTTAAATTCTTCCCACATTAGTGCCATTGCTATATCGGCACCTTGGTCTCTCATGATACCGTTCCACCAAGTGAGTGCTTTCTTTTGAAAGACACTCGAGGCAAACTCCACTTTACGCTCATTGGGACACTGAACATGGCGGAATGTGCTTTCTATGTGACAACCGGTGATTTACGGCTCTTAATTTCGTGACTAACAGGTGATTAACATGATAATAAATAGTTTTTACAGCACAAATTAACTTAATTAGGCCTTTGGAGTGCCTAGGAACATTTATCCTACTTTACAGTACGCGTATGGAGATTCGTGTGGAATCTGCGGAACATCAAACGACAACGAACTGATACCGTACAAAATACTGACAACGCCGAAAAGTATTAAATTTTTACGATATATTCTAGATTCATAATTAAATTTTAGCAATCGTAGTTGAAACCGGCTCAAAAAACGGATTAAAGACGGCAACGATGTAATTTTCGCGATTATTACCGTTATCAACGCACGAACGCGACTACGACGGATACCGACATTATTTTTACACGTTTTTATGTTGGTGCATGCGTCTGTCGACTTCGGCTTGTATCGAGTCTTGTATGTGTATAGATAGATTAGGGCACGTTATACGAGGAAACTGTCAAAAATAGGTTAGAAGGTAATTTCGCACGAAATAGTAATTTCGTATGAATGTAATTTCGCTTGAACCTGTTCAGGCGAAATTAGCTAGCCTATAAATAGGTGCCTTGTGATTTCATTTGAAGGAGTTCTAACTTTCCGGTTTCAGTACCAAACTGCTGCCGAAGTGTCTACTCGCTGTAAATCTTTGTCAAATCAATCAAAAGACAGTTTAAAGTGAATATCTAGCAGAATCGAACTCGATACGTCTGTTTCTGCCTTTCGTATTGAGTAGAATACCTCTGAACGACTCGTTTCGGTCAGTAAAACGATCCTACATGTGGTATCAGAGCTCAGGAGGAGGAGTTCTTTCTGATTCAGCTTAAAAATCTGTTTTCTACACCTTCTTTCTCAAAATTAACAAGTTTTCACGGTTAAAATGACCTGAATTTCACACATTATATGCGAAACATTGTTTTAACAAAGCCTTGAGAAAATTGGACCTAAAATCAAGCTATAACCTGTTCAATTTGACCAAAGTTTGGTCGACATGATGACATCAGCAATATTTCGCATGAAATAGCCTTTTGATTTCGCACGAAATTAAATTTTGTGATTAATTTCGTTTGAAAATTGCTGTTAATTTCGCACGAAATCAGATTTCGTTTGAGATATTTCATACGAAATTACTATTGGATTCCAAAGAGGCTATTTTCATTTGAATCCAATTTAATTTCGCACGAAATCATATCTCGTTTGGTATTTTCGCACGAAAACACTATTTCGTGTGAAACATCTGATTTCGTTTGAGTTGTTATTTCGTTTGAAACTGTTTTGTAGGTTATTTCGCTTCAAAAAGGTATTTCGCTTGAAAAGACTATTTCGCTTGAAAACTGATTTCGTTTGAAAGTGTCTGATTTTGAGAAATTTGTTACCGAATCATGGAAGAGGAATTTTATAACGCGTTTGCTACTGCCCCGAGTACTCCTGTTGCCATTGCTCAGAGCATGAACATGGAAAATGAAACTGGAACTTTACAAAAACCCCCGAAGCTAATGGAAATTGAGGAGTATTATGGTTGGAAAGATCGGTTTGAAAACTGGGTTCAAGCTAATCATTTGAGGTCTTGGGAATGTGTTGAGAAAAAGTATGTACTACCACGTATAGACTTGGGAGTTGAAAAGAATTTTTTTTAATTTACGGATAAAGAACGAGACATGTACAAAGCAGAAAATATGATGATTAGTTTACTCCAGCAAGCTATTAAAGAAGACATATTCATATTGCTTCAACATGATAAGACTTCACGTTCAATTTGGGAAGCACTTTGAGTTAAGTTTGAGGGAAGTGAGAAGATGATCAAGAGTAAAAAATCATTGTTAAAAAAAGAATTTGATTTATTTTCAAGTTTGCCGGGAGAAGATACAAAGAAATTGATTGAAAGATATTGTCACTTAGTACGGTCAATGTCATTATTAAACATCAACAAAGATCATGAGGAATGGGTTGACAAATTAGCTGATGCTTTACCTCGGAAAGAATGGGGTACATTTTTGATGATATTAAAGAATACTGGAGAATATGATGGTTTGACAATTTCTCAGTTCATCAAAAAGATTGAAGGACAAGATCTTGAGCAACAAAAGATTGCTAGAATGAACAATCCAAGTCCACAACAAGATGTGAAAATGTACTTCAAAGGGAGTGTTCAGAATGTCGAAGCAAGTCCAAAAATCCAAACTGCTTTCAGTGCAGAAAACTCATTTGAATCAGTCAATCAAAGTTCAAACAGCAGCAGTGGATTTTCCTCATATCCGAGTGTTAATCCGAAAGCTTCAAGCTCAAGTCATCAATTTCAAAGCTCAAATAGCAACAATGGTCATGTCTTAAATTTCAACATCGCATTGCATCTTCAGAATGGTCAAAATTTTTCTGAAGAAGTTGTCAAAAGTCATATGGCATTACTTGTTACAGTATTGGAATCATATGAAGGATTGGTTACAGGAAGGATCGGAAATCCTATGTTGACGAAAGGGGATTATGATCAGATAGATGCTGAAGAAATGGAGCTAATGCATATCAAGTGGTGCTTAGCAAGTGTCTTGAGAAGAGCTGAAAAATTCAAAATGATTACAGTAAGAGATGATTTCCTGGATGCAAAAGTTTCTACTTTGGGTTTTGATAAATCTGAAGTTACTTGTTTTCGATGCAGGGAGAAAGGACATTTCAAGAGGGAATGTAAAAATAGAGAAGCTAGTGGAGCACATAATCCGTTTGGTAGTAATGATTATTATCAAAAAGCCATATATCAACAAGTTGCTCATCAACCGTATCAACAAAAAGAACCACAAACTGCACATGCTAAAATGATTGAAGAAGCAAATAAGAAAGCTTATTATGGCATAATTGATCAAGATGATGAAAAAGTGGCAGAAGGTTTCAGTTGGGACAAATACATTCCACCTGATTCAAAAGTAGTAGCTCTCATTGCACAGATAGTTCAAGAACCAGATTTGATGACAGAATGGATGAAAGTGTTTGCTAGTGATGAGAGAAGTCAAAATGAAGAGTTTGTTTCTTCAGATGATAGTTCAGAACAGACACAAGTGTTTGATCAATCATTAAATGATGACAGTGATGATGAGGAAGAAATGCATATTAATATTGCAAAACCTCATTTATCTCCTGAAAGTTTTCAATTTTATTTTGCAGATAGAGTGGAGAAGCTGAAGGAGAAACGTGCAGCAAAGAATCAGAAACAGGTAAAAAGTGAGATTGTTGCACAGGAAGAGAAGTCTGAACAGAATGAAGGAGTTGAGTTTGCTGTAAAGGAAGTTGAAGTTGCTTAAAGAGTAGTTGAAGTTGAGAAAGTGGTTGAAGTTGATAAGATAATCGAAGTTGAAAAGATTGTTGAAGTCATCAAACCTTGTTTAAAGTGTTTGGAATCTTGCAAACAATGTGAAGAGAAAGATGAGAAATTGAGTGAGCAAGATAAGATGAAAGAAAATTTATTGTTCAATCTCAATTATGTGAAAGAATCGTATGATGTTTTGAACAGAACAGTGAATGGTCTACAAAAGACAAATTCTGAAAGAGAAGACGCTTTAACCATGATGAATGCTGTGATGATGACTAAGCAAAAAGCCACTAATCATTACATTGAAGAATGTGCTAAGCTGAAGCAAGAGTTAGAGACAGAAAGAATTGGAAATCCAAAAACATTAGAAAATTTGAAAAAGTCAAAAACATGATAAAATCAAAAATGAGTTTTGTTGTGAAAAAGAGGAAATGATAGTACATCAGTGGACTATCACAGCATGCTAAAGAATTGGAAAGTCAAATGTGATAAACGGTCTCAGTGATGATATGCTAGTAGGTTTTTATACATTTAGTAGATTGTGACGAGATATAAACCTAAATTTCAAACTTACTTATCTCGTGGGGAACATCTCTCGGATATATGGGTAACCCCCGAAATCTTGTTTGAAAGGTCCCTCTTTCTGAGATACTAGGTCTTTATACTCAGTGATATCTGGGGTATTATCCCGGGACTTCTGATTTTGCGGAAGCAATGGCCTAGTCCCCGTATAATACTTTTCTCTTGCATGAAATATAGCATCACCCTTAGTACAAAAAATGATGAAACATTGAAAAATGCTAATCATGTGCTGTTGAAGAAAAGATTCTCTAAAGGGAACACACCTTAAGTCGAAGCCATCATCTCTCTGATTTTGTGTAAGCAATAGCTTGAGCTCTCATGGCCCTCGCATTTAACCCTTTACAGATATCATCTAGGTATATTCACCTGTAAGACTGAATATTGGGATCTGGATACGGGAGTATATTCTGAGGTGGAACACGCGAATAAGTTTAAGTGCTTAAAACATTAATCTCGTATCTCGAAACAGTTGAACTTTGTGTGAAAATTTAAGTGGATCAGTATACTGACAATCTAAGTGAATCGTTTAGAACTTAACGTGTTCGTGATTTGTCTCAAAAACTGATATGATCCTCTAACACAAACTCACAAAAATATTGTTTGTAAATATTTCTTTACTGTAATTCTTTTTATTCAAAAATCCAAAAAGATTTTTAGTGTGTTTTAGCATAAATTTTGAAAAATTCAAAAATATTTTCGATAACTGATGTTGGAGAGCTGAGTTTCAAAATTCCAAGTGCTGAACATGACGACAAAAGGTTTGGGAAAGTTTGTTTGATATGTTTGAGATAAAAAGTGTTTGAAAAGAAAAATGGTATTTCTACAAGTGGTTCATCAGAGATATTAACATTGTGAAATCATTTATTGATTGATTGATACCTGCAAGTGATATATAAATTTGTCAAAATTGTAAATTTGTGAAATTTATTTTTGGGTAGAGATGTGTGCAGGTTATTCAGGTTTCTGATCCTTAGAAGAATGTAAGCCAGGTTACAATCTTGATTCTATGAGAGCCAAGTTCTGATCCTGGAACTAAAATTCATGCTAGTTGCTGATGCTGGTCAACTTAAGAAATCAAGAGATCTGATCAAGAGAAGATGGAGTCAGATTGAGATCCTTGTAGAGAGAAGAAGAGAGAAGACTGAGGATGTTTTACACTATCAGATACTTCAGAAAGAGCAGAAAGACTGATAAAGACTGAAGACATTGAAGACTCGACACTGAAGACTCGTCAACATTCGAGGGGGAGTCTGTTGGTTCATGCGTCTGTCGACTTCGTCTTGTATCGAGTCTTGTATGTGTATAGATAGATTAGGGCACGTTATACGAGGAAACTGTCAAAAATAGGTTAGAAGGTAATTTCGCACGAAATAACATAGTGCTATTTCGCACGAAATTACTTGGTAATTTCGCACGAAATAGTAATTTCGTATGAATCTAATTTCGCTTGAACCTGTTCATGCGAAATTAGCTAGCCTATAAATAGGTGCCTTGTGATTTCGTTTGAAGGAGTTCTAACTTTCCGGTTTCAGTACCGAACTGCTGTCGAAGTGTCTACTCGCTGTAAATCTTTGTCAAATCAATCAAAAGACAGTTTAAAGTGAATATATAGCTAAATCGAACTCGATACGTCTGTTTCCGCCTTTCGTATTGAGTAGAATACATCTGAACGACTCGTTTCGGTCGGTAAAACGATCCTACATTTTAACTCTGAAATATTATTTTACTAAGCTACGGTGATTTCGGTTTTAAAAACGTGTCTCGTAGGAATTACGTGCCATTTACACATGAGATGGGCTTGTGGGCCCTTGGCCCAAGACCAAAACGCACAAGCCTAAACCTGCACATAATATATTAGATCTTATAAGATCTCTACAAACATGAGATGGGCTTGTGGGCCCTTGGCCCAAGCCCAAAACGCACAAGCCTAAACCTGCACATAATATATTAGATCTTATAAGATCTCTACAAATCTATACTAAATCTCTACTAAATCTTACCAAGATCTTTACAAGATCTCTACAAGAGATATTGTCTCAAGAAAATGAAACATTTACAATCTATAAATCCATGCCTAGTTATCACCTCCCTACAAAACTTTCAAATACCAAATCACAAAAACCTTTTCCTGCCTTCCCCTTCTCTCTCGATATGCACATCAGTCACACACCAATAATCAACAAGATTACCTCTCCATCTTCATCATTAGCCTAAGAAAACCCACACTCTAACCCTCCTGTTCATCTTGTACCCCCCTCCGTCAGTTGAAGAAGACGACCACCGAGTGGTGGTCAGCGGCGACCAGCAGCACACCCCCCCTCCGCTCAGATCGGCGATGTAAAACGGAGAGCCGGAGAGAGAGGGAGAATGGAGAGTCATGGGAGAGCCGCCGCACACGGCGGCGGCGCGGCAGTGGAACCGGAGAGAGAGGAAGAGAGAGCGATGAGGGAGAGAAAGAGATGGTCGGCTCAACCATCGACGGTGACGGAGCCGGTGACAGTGGTTCTCGGCGGCAGCGGCACGGTCATTCTGACCGACGAAACAACCCGGTAAAAGCCTGTCCGATTTCTTCCATTTTGTTCTTTTTTTTTAGTTTTGATAAAGATGATGAGTTGATAGATGGCTGACATTGAAGATGTAGAGGATCGGCTTGAGTTTTGGTTCGGGTTACAGACTCCGGTTCGGGTCAGGACATCAACTGAGTCAAACATCAGTTTCGGCCAACTGATGGTTCGGTTTTGGGTATCGACTGAGCTTGGTTTGGGTTCAGACTCATCTCAGATTCAGCAAGGACGGTTCAGTTAGCTTTGGGTTCAGCTCAGTCAACAACTCAGTCGAGTTGGTTCAACTCAGTTTGGTTCAAGCTTCGGTTCGGTTGACTCAGTTAAACCGAGTCGACTCAGTGGGTCAACTCGGTCAATCCTGGTCAACTCAGCTTGTCAACTCAGTTGACCCGGTCAACTCGGCCAAACCGTTCGACGTTTTGATACTGATTTGGTAAAGATATACGGCGCGATTATTTCGTTATTTCTATAGTTTATATCACGTGTTAACGAGCTCGAACCGATTGATTATAATTTACATTTGATATATTTGACAAAATAACAAATAGTTTGATTGAATCTTGATTGGAATTTTGAAAACATAACGACAACTTGTGTTGTCGGGGGCGTCCAAAAACAGAGGAAACTATGCCCGTTTTTCAAGAAAATCTGTAAAAAAAAAAAAAATAATAACGCGTTTTATTATAAAATAAACTATCGGATTCAAATGATCTTTTAGAAAAACACACACAAACATATAATTACATTCGACGACACTTTACAATTTACAGAAACGACGATTCGGAAAGTATTCACAACAATAACTATGGATATTATATTTGATTTAAACTTCGAAAATTCGACGAATTCTTTTATAAAAGTAAATGTAGTTTACTTCAAACGTCAAACAACACGACGATTCTTTTATCAAAATAAATATAGTATATATATTTATTTTAATTATCAAACAACACAAATCCTTTTACAAAAATAAATATAGATTATATATTTATTTCAAACATTAAACGACTCGTATACTTTTATAAAATAAATATAGATACATATTTATTTCAACGCCAGCAACTCAAAAGCCTTATAAACTAAACATGACGTTTATATAACATTTCAAACGTCAAAAGCTCGACGATTCTTTTATAAATAAATATAACTTTATATATTTATTTTAAACGCCTAAACGGCGTACTATTTATTAACGTACGACTCCTCGAAACGAGCTAACAAGTATAACTTCTTCGCTTCTTTTAAGTTAACAATTTACCGTCAAATCGTTCGGTCAACGATTCGGTAGAGCTCGGTGACACGTAGTTTAGTTACCGCTTTTGGTTAGAAACTTATAAGATATTTCGTGGTAGGAATATGATAGAATGCACGCTAGCGAGTCTCATCTTGGAAACGACATCACGAAGTCGTAATTAGCTAACCTTGCACAAGGCAATTCAGGTGAGTTCATAACCCCACCTTTTTACGGTTTTACATTTTTATGAATGTTTTCGGGGTGGAAAGACATGCACGTTTTTCAGAAACATACAAAGTTTTCGATGAACAAAGATTGCCTATTTTAGACAAAGCACGTTTTGCAAGAACATACGAGGTTTTTGAATAAATGAAAACTCATATTTCTAAATCATGTTACGAATGGATTTCAAGGAACTTAAATGGGTTACGAATGATTCATACTAAAGATACCGGTTTTACAAAATAAATGGGTATTTTCGAAATGTAAATGATTTTCATGAGTAAGGACGGGATCGTCCTGGTTATAATATGGGGCTGGGTTGGTCTGCGTACGTAAAACGAAACAACCCAGTGAGTTCATGTCCCCCTTTTCTCTTAACTATTTTCAGTTTTATAACTCTCGGGGGTGGAATACATGTTACGAAAGTTTAAACGGTATGAATTGACTATGAAATGCACTATTATATCATGTGAGAATAGACTAAATATTGAAAGCCATTAACTCTTAATTAGGGACGAAGGTTAGATCTAACGGGTACGGCCGAACCCCCCTCATGGTACTTGTGACCACTTGAGTGCTTTAGTGTCCCAGTCGAGGTGAATCGACATTAGTCGAGGTGAATTGACATAGTCAAGGTGAATTGACATAGTCAAGGTGAATTAACATAGTCGAAGGGGAATTCGACATAGTCGAGGGAAATCGACAAGGATATAAGCCTACTCATTTCGAGTGCTCCCTATGTCCTCACATGTGTAATGTCCTTGTAAAACATTAATTTGATATGTTCATAAATGCTTTTCAAACCGGGGTTTTACAAATTACATACCATGTTTTATACAAATTCAAAGCATTGGATTATGCAGGCATGAAGTCAAAGTCAGGGTGGACATTGACGGTTATACAAACTTTACAAATACAAGAGTTTACAAATACATGGTTCTACGAACATAATGCGTTACAAATACAAAGTTTCCATATAACTTGACAAGAAGATGATTTTTAAATTCATTTTCTCAATAATATTTCACAAACTGGTTATCAAAAAGATTTGTTTTAAATCTTTTCCAAAACAAACTATGAACTCGCTCAACTTTATGTTGATTTTTCGCATGTTTCTTTCTCAGGTTACTTTTCAAAGTCAAGGCACGGTTGGAATAGGAGAACCATTGGAGATTCGAGTACTTAGTGGGCGTTCGTTTTCTAAATGTCTTAGCTTATTTGTTTCCGCTGTGCAATGAAGATACCGGTCCAGTCACGCTTGCTCTGATATTTTCGGGGTGTGACATTCTATACTCTCAAACCATTGTAGGAGCCTAGTTGCTCCTTCAGACCCGTTAAACCCGAGTGGTTTAGCCGAGTTGAATTGTTTATAGTTACATGGTGATATAACATTGTTGATGTTATTGTTTTGGATTTGGTTTACTTGGGTCACAATGCTTGGGAGTAAAGCAGCTAGTTGCTGAGAAATCCTTGCTGCCATTTCAGCGATCCAAGTGATGTCACGGTGGGGAGGCATCTTGAAGATATAGTTGTATTGAAAAATTAAGTAAGTTAGATTCCATCAAATTGTCATGAGTTTGTAACATCATTGTGCAGTGAAAACTTTGACCTAGTAAAATCTTGTTCATAGGTCTCGTTCTTGTACTTAGAAAATATAGTGTTAACTTTGACTCAGTAAAATCTTGTTTATAAGTCTCGTTCTTGTATTTAGAAAATACAGTGTTGTGGATTTTGTTTTGATACAAGAATTGTTTGAGAAATAAGTTTTTGTAAAATTTTTGGATGAGAGAATACAAACCAATTTAATGGTTTGTGTTATAAATTCTTTACCTTTTTAAAAAAATTTATTGTTTTTAGGATAAAATGTTTTAAATTAAAAATTCTAAAATAAAGAAACTTTGTGTTTGAAATTTTTAAAATTCTCATCCAAATGGTAAATTTTTGAAATTTTGAAAGACTAAAGGTAGTGTTTCGAAAATGACAGAGGATTACATAGTGTCATGAAACGAAATGAAATTCATTTCAATTATCTCGAATCAAACATATCACCGAAGGTAATATGATGAAATAGTATTGTGAAAAGGGAAATTTGTTTCGATTGTTGTGAATAGCAAACATATTACCGAGGGTAATATGAATGAGTAGTGTCACAAAGGTTGTAGTGTTTAGAAATCGTTCGACATGGTCAAGGTGGATAGGTTTTTATAATGTTTCACGAAGACATGCTTTAGCCTATAAGTGGACACTCACCCTAAGAGTTTCCAGGTAAGAGTGACTGGTCCGATAATGCGGATTTGTACGAACATTCTAGCCTTAGACAGAAAACTCGGGGTACAGGCATCCACCCTTCCAGATTGCATGTGTTCACATTATTAAAACCCAATATTTTGATGAAAAATGTTTGAGAAAAACATTTGAGAAATCTTTTGATACAAATCGTTTGAGATAAACATGTTGTGAAATATTTTGACGAGAACGTTTAAGAAAACATTTTGAGTAATATGTGACATCTGTGCTTATAATCATTGTACAAACTCTGAATAATTCAATTATCAATAAGACAATGTGATTTGATCCCAATATTTGTTTATTTATGTTTGACATTTTTCATATTTTGATTTTTGTTCGATTTCAAACTCTGTATCGCTTTCTTGAAAGTTATACGCAAACTGATGCGTAAACGTAATCAGTTTAACGCGACAAACACTCCGGAACATTAACATATGCTTAACATACCTTAAATAACCTTTACATAAATTAGAAATAAGTTTTAAAGGGTTTGGTATGGCAAAAACAAGTTTATTCGATATCAGGGACTATTTGCGACAAACTGCGAAAGTCTGCCGATTCGTATTGTAACGAACATTACAGAACATGATCATAAGTTAAAAATAACATAAATATCCTTTACATAGCTTAGAAATAGGCTTTGAGGGGTTCGGTATGCAAAAATAAACTTATTTGGTCAATCAGGGGCTAAAAGCGTCAAAAAGTGCATAAGTTTGCATTTATGCGCATATCTTACGTTCTGAACATATCCGGACATCCAAAAATTTTTTGTAATAATTAAAATATTTTATTTTAGTGATTGGGATGCTAAAATACCATTCGTCGCGTAATTTGGATCGTTTTTCGCGTCCGTTCGTGTTTCGTCGTAATTAACTGAATAACGTGACCGTACGACCAAACGAACCGACAACCGAGATGTTTTCAAGCATGTTTCATGTTCCCTACACTTTGTCATCATTATTGAGCCTTAAAAATGGGTTAACAGGGTTTAAACGCGTCGAAAATGGCTTAAACGAGCTGCAGGGACCATTTATGCCAAGTTTCGAAAGTTTCTGTATCAGGGGGTGCTAGCGTCGCGCGACCCCAAAGGGGTGGTGGCGTGGTGGCACGCGAGCCCTTTGTTTTGACAGAATGTGTGTTTTTCAGCAACCAGCTTGAATTTGAGAGTCTTTTATGCAATTTTTCAATACTATGGATTTGTTTTAGAGCATCCCATTGTATTCGAAACCATGTTCCACAAGTGTAGGGTCAAGATTGAACCTCCTAACACATGGAATGATCTCCTTGATCCAAACTTACTATAAATAGAAGTTGGTTTCTCATTTGTCACACCACGACCACGTAAAACAACAAATCGTGGTGGAAACATCGGGGAGTGTCGTAACAGAATCATTGTTTCACAACAATGGATTAAATAGTTTTGTTTTATTGAATTATTGAACTCATTGTTTTATTACAAATCGGATAAATACAAATATTGTCTTTCAAATTTTAAAGTTGCTAAAGCACGAGTCCATCCTATGTATAGCATGCATCAAATAATCATCACATAGCAGCACCTGAAACACATGTGAAAATAGGTACGTCAGCATAAAAATGCCTGTGAGATACATAGGTTTTATTTAAACAGGATTCATGACTTGTAAGTTTAAAGAAAATGTTTAACAAAAGTAGTCATGAGCCTTAAAATATTTTCTTTTATATTTCATACAAAAAGTGATAAGAAATCAGATGATATAAAAGAATAATGCCTAATGAAATGAATAACCAAGTAAAAATGAGTTTGTATAAAATATGTTGTCCGTAAAACAATGTTTTGATAAAAAGGTTTGTAGCATATATAAAAATATACCTTGGTTTTAAGAAAGTCGGATAAGTAATATATTAAAATATATTTTAGTTTCAAAACAGTTAAACAGATAGTATATCACATATACTTTAGTTGTTAAAATAATAGTTTTCGGTAGTATATCATAAGTATACTTTGGTTTTGTAAATAACATATCAACTATGTTTTAGTAAATAACAAAATATATGTTGGATTTGTACATAGTATATCAAATTATACTTTGGTAAATAATATCACATATGAGAGTATATCAAACTATACTTTGGAATATATCAAATTATACAAATGAAAATGTGATTTAGAATTCATTCAAACCTTAGTGTATCAAACTACACCTTAGAGACTATAGAAATACCACAAAGGCAATCTCTATTTGGACAAAAATCGGTTTCTGACATTCCATACAATAGGAAAGGGGTGTCTAATCCTATAGGGCTATATCATACTACCAATCGGTCTGGTGAATATAAAATAAGTACTATCCAACAATTAATTTTATAATCTTTGAAAAATTAGTGTTTAAACCATAAATAATCATCCAGTTTGTCAAAAGATAAGTACTAGCATGTATAATTAATTTATACTTTGAAATCATAAACATAACAAATAGGTACACATGTTTCACCCCAAAACATTGAAAACAGTAAAAGAGGGGACTATGTACTCACCTTTGGGTGCGTTTTTATATGTGTTAACACAATCCCTCAAATTGTTTATTCGTCCTAAATTAAGTAAAAACGATTTAATAATCGAAAACCCACAAAATACATAAGTTTCTCCGATACTTAGAATTTTCACATAACTTTGAGATTTTCTCGAAAAGTTATTATTTTTTATTATGTTTGTGTGAATGTATGTATATATATATGCGTTCACATATATATTTTAAGAACTTTGCGACTTGAACGATTTTATTTGTGACCCTCATCATGTTATAAGCAATATATCTACGATTTGCGCGTCGTAATATATATACTTATTGTGACATAAAATAAATATCGTAATACACATAATCTTGTCAAATATAAACATGTCATCATACACATATTATAAATCACATAACATCTTGTAACAAATAAAATTTACCCATGAACAACCCATTATAGTGTATGTTGAAAAACACGTATTTTAGCGATTCAGTAACGTTTTTGGGCGTCGGAAGTCACGTACGACCAACCAAACACCAAGTAAACTTAATATAAGTTAAAATACTTATTTTTATATCAAAAATATCAGTTTACTTACTGATCTAAAACAGTTTTATAAAAATCCTCCGAAAAGCCGATTTTTAACCGTTTTACCGCATAGTTTTGCATCAAACGTTATCCTAACCATCCCAAATCGAAATGACTTGATATTTTAACATAACCCATGTTATTTACTGAATAAAATAGTGGTTATACTCATGATAGTGCAGGTCTCACATAAAGCACATAAATCATGCAAATTTCACATATTTTACCACTTTCTAAGCTATATGTACAACATGCAAAGCTATCAAACCTATGACAAAGTTTCATGCTATTATAATATACCAAATAATGCTATATTTAGTGTTTATAATCTGTTCTAAATCATTTTTGTCATACAATCATTTTTTACCATTTCTTGAGCTTTAAATCAACATGTATTCTCATGTACAAGTGTCTAAAGCACACTATCATATTATCATCATTTCATATGTATAAAAATGCATCAAATATGTAATTTATTCATGTTTATGTGACAACTGCCACTTTCGGGTAAATTAATTACATTTAAAGCAATGAATTACATTATACAAATACATGATTAGAATATCCGAAATGCATGATTTCATGATATACATCTTAGAATAATTATGGAATATTCATTTATGATGCACATGATTTATTTTTAGTGGTTACATTTAAAACAGTGTAAACAGTGCATCGAAACAACTAGAGTAGTGCCTAGTAAACTAGCGTGCTGACAAAAACTCAGGATCCACAAAAAACTAGTGTAACGATATTTTTAAGACTAATACGAAAGTCCAACATCAATTATACAATAAACCCTACTTGGAAATGCAAGGGTTTGGTCTAATATATTACTAATGTCCGAAAGCACAAAAACTGCCCGAAAACTGCCAAAAAGCACCAAAAATGACCATTTCAATGTTTTTCCGCAAAATTCAGCATTGGTATTTTTACTACAAAGTGCAAAATGGGTTGTTTAAACTCAAAATCCATATGAAAATACATAGGGAACATTATATAAATATATAACCGAATGTTTCCCTACAACTTTCATAAGCGAACCTTTCGACTATCTTCTTGCGGAACGAGCGACAAAAGACTATACGAACTACAAATTGACATATGTAGTGAACTAGTGAACATTATTTTTGGTCATTTTTATCCTATTTGGGATCATTCTAAGTCATGAAACATATTGAAACTTGGTAATCCATAAAAGCCTAAACATTTAACCTTTTTAACATTTTAACCTTAACAAAAGTTACCATTACAATTTTTACCACAAAATGACCCCCCCCTTAAGTGAACCGTAACCATGTGCCCCCCCCCCCCCCCCACTCTTTGTTTTTTTTTATTTGATGGATACTTATCCAAAGCTAAGGTGGATTATGAGGTGGAAGAGTTAGTGATGTGGTGGAAGAGTTAGACATGATGTGGAAGAGTTATAACACATTTCCTAAATCACTAACACCATTTCTTATTACTTACACTTTTACTTACACACACTTAAAGAATACTCTCTCAACATCTTCATATCTTCATCATCCCACCAAGAACACCATAGAAACCTACTTCACTTCTTCATTTTTTTCTTATGAACAACATGGAGTTTCATGGAACTTAAGAAGATCTAAAGCAACTAGAAGCTAAAGCAACCTTTTTCATCCATCCAAGAGTCTTCTAACAACAAGATCTTCATCTTCTTTGTTTCTTAACATCATCTAGATCATCCCTAGCCTAGAGCTAGAAGTAAGCTTCTAAATTTATTTTATTTTTTTACTTATTCATGTTATGATTATAACTAGTAAAATAACAAAATAATCATACATAATAATATGAAGATACAAAGAAGTAAAAATACAAATCATGCTATATGGTTGTTTATGTTGTGATTAAGATTGTTATTTGCATATTTGATCTTGTTGAGATGATTAAGACATGTATAACTTGTTAGATGATGTTCTAAAAATATGATCTAACAAGTATACATGAATATGTTAAAGTTTTTTTTTAAGATAATGGATGATCAAAATTTATGGTGTAATTAAAGTATCTAAGGTTTTTAATTAAAAACAAGACTTTTTACAAGATTATAAAAAGTAACATACAACATGAGATTTTTATAAAAGTTGTTAAAACTAGAAGTAAACTTGGTTTTTGAACTAGTTAACATATGTTATGATCATGTTCAAAACCCTACATGATTTTGAGATCATCTTGATAAGATTATGTTATAAATCTTATGATAAGTCTTATGTATATTGTTTATAAAAGTTATGAGTAAATTGTTGATGTTGATTTAAAAAGAAAAAGATATGTTTATTAAACATGGCAAAGTGATTAAAACGAAGGTTATATGGCAAAAAATTTTCTTAAAAACTTTATGTTATAAAAACTATCATTTTGGTTAAATCTTTACAAGATTTACAAAGATATAAAGTAAGGTTTTTATAAAAAGAAAACATTAGATAAATATATATTTTTGAGAAAATATATATTTGTTCATTTTAACAAGTTATGTGATATGTAATAATTGGTATACTAGTTATATATATCAAAGATAGGAACTTGATTAAAATGGAAATAATAAACTCAAGAGACTTTATAATTAAAGTCTTACCAAAACTACATATAAAAATGCCTTAAAGACATATTACGGACAATACGAACAATCGGACATAAATTATGGTCAAAACGGACGACGGACGAACTTATGGACATATTACCAATCCGAGGACTTAATACGACATCTAGACTATCTTTCGACACGGACACAAAAATTACGTTACCATTAACGAAATTCGGACATTTTGAAACTTATAAAAACTAGTATGTTTTTTTTATTTATTAAAAAGTATACTTAGTTAATTTTATAAAAAGGTTTTTATAATAATGAAAGACTTATACTTTTTAATGGGCTATTTTTAAATAAATGGACTTATATTCATAATGGGCTTAAACTAAATACATGGGCTAAGCCCAATATCAATAACTTATGGGCTAAGCCCAATACCAAACTTATGGGCCCAAAAGCCCAACACTATTTAAGCCCAACATTATTTAAGCCCAACACTATTTGGGCCCAATATCATAATTTCTTGGGCTAAGTCCAATGACATAAATTGTAAAGAAATACAATTATACAAAGTTCAACAAACAATAAAGACATACAAGTCTTACACATATTTAAGACATAAGACTTGTACTCAAGTTATTTACAAAGACCGAAGTGTCTAACAAATATAACAACGATTGTAGGTCGCAACACTGTTCAGGACTACCGCAAGTGAAATCATATTTACTTCTACTCACTAACGCGATACTGTGAGTTCATGTCCCCTTTTCGTATTAAATACTTTTCAAGCTTTACAACTATCGGGGAAAAATATGCGTTTTTCAATGTACACTAGAATGGGTTGTTCATGGGTTAATTTTATATGTTACAAGATGTTATGTGATTTATAATATGGGTATGATGACATGTTTATAGTTGACAAGATTATGTGTATTACGATATTTATTTTATGTCACAATAAGTATATATTACGACGCGCAAATCGTAGATATATTGCTTATAACATGATGAGGGTCACTAATAAAATCGTTCAAGTCGCAAAGTTCTTAAAATATATATGTGATAGCATATATATATATTTATATATATATTCACACCAACATAATAAAAAAAATAATAACTTTTCGAGAAAATCTCGAAGTTATGTGAAAATTCTAAGTATCGGAGAAACTTAGGTATTTTTGTGAGTTTTTTATTATTAAATCGTTCTTATTTAATTTAGGACGAATAAACAATTTGAGGGATTGTGTTAACATATAAAAACGCACCCAAAGGTGAGTACATAGTTCTCCTATTTTACGTTTTCAAATGTTTTGGGGTGAAGCATATGTGCATAACTTTACTTTTCGTTTTCATAACATTATACATGTTTTGTTACATATTACATATAATACATTATTTCAAAGTCATTTTTATGGTATATTGACTTAGTATACCTAACATTTGGTTTCAAATACATTTTATTGGCATATTGACTTAGTATGCCTAATGCATGGTTTTACAAAGACATTTCTCATGACATGCTTACATTGAAAAGGACATTTGGTATGTTTAACGGGTTAGTAGTACATTCATTAACATTGATCACGCCGCTCGTTAGTATGTAATAGCGCTATAGGACTTAACAAATCCCGTTCCCGCTTTCTAGGAAATTCGGAAGGGGAATGACAGAATCCGAATACATTTTTGATAAACCTTGATCTTGATAAGGGTTTATCCGACAGTCTCAAGGCTTGAGTGTATGCGATAGACAAACCACATAAATGTTCATATCGATAAAAGCAATGGTTTTCAAAACATAACTTTTGGATTTTAACTTTTGGTTATTCAAAGACCTTGTTTTGTACATGACATTGGATTTCAAAAGACATTTGTTTATACTTGAAATTGGACATGACAATTGACATTGGACATGACATATTTTATACATATTATTTTCATTTGGTTATTTACTTAACCATACATCATTCATTTATATCATTTGATTTTCATATGATTTTATAAAAGAAAATATTTTATAAGGTTCATGACTATTTTTCATTAAACATTTCTTTTAACATTCAAAGTCATGAATATTCAACACTAAACCTATGTTACTCACAGACATTTATATGCTGACGTATTTACTTTCACATATGTTTCAGGAGCGAATATTTGATGTGAGCAAGCTACACTTAGGGCGACTTGGGCCTTAGCAAATCTAAAATCTAGAAAGTTATCATCTTTTATGTTATGTGTTTTGTTTGAACTAAGGCAATGTAATAATTTAAGCTTGTAAAACTTAACTTTAATTATCATGTGTTTTGAAACAATAATTCTGCCACACGACTCCCCGACGTTTCCGCCGCGGTTTGTTGTTTTACGCGGTCGGGGTGTGACAGAAGAGTTGGTATCAGAGCTCATGGTTATAGGGAATTAGGTTATTAGTAAAATTTTGACATAGACTATAACCTTTCTAGGACCCTAACACAAGTTACCTTGTGTTTAGATCTTAAAACAATATCATCACCTATCCTTAGGTGATTACCAAAACAAGTACACAAATCTCAATTCCATTTGAAAATCAATCATCTATCCTTAGATGATTTATTTTTAGGCTTTACGCCTTTAAAGTTTTCAAATCTCGTCAAAGTTTGAGTCTTAATAATGCGACCACGTGCAATCCGGAAGGGTGGGTGCCTGTACCCTGAGTTTTCTGTCTAAGGCTAGAGTGTTCGTACAAATCCACATAATCGGACCAGTCATTCTTACCTGGGAACTCTTGGGGTGAGTGTCCACTTATAGGCTAAATCATGTCTTCATTATGCATTATATAGACCCATTTACTTTGATTAGTCACTGTGTGTCGTTTGATTGTTTTAAGTAACGAACAAATGACCACCTTCCTTTGTTTTGTTGATATTTTCAATACTCCTTTTGATTGTCTTATGTCAATCTCACACATTTCCTTGTGTTCCTTTTCTTTTAGATACCTCCTCGACGTGATCAAACTCAAGATGCCGCAATGGCAGCCTTGATCGCTCAGCAAATTGCTGCTGTACTCCCGAACCTAGTAACTCAGTTAAACCAAGCAAACAACAATAACAACGCACCTGTTCTGTGCAACTTTAAGACTTTCAATTCGGCTAAACCGCTTTAGTTTTCTAGGTCAGAAGGAGCAACTGGGCTCCTACAGTGGTTCGAGAGTCTCGAGAGTACGTTTCGTCACGTTCAATGCCCGAATGAGCGAAAGGTTGAGTTTGCGTCAAGTGTGTTTCAGAAAAGGGCGCTTACTTGGTGGAATGGTGTGATGAGGGACAGAGGTGCCAACATGGCAATGGCTCAAACATGGGAAGAGCTTCGCGCACTTATGATGAAGGAGTTTTGTCCTCGTCATGAACTGAGGGCACTGGAAAACGAATTCCACGATCTCAAGCAAGATAGTGGAGAGCACCGTGCCTACACAGACCGATACGAAGAACTGAGCCTGCTGTGTCCCACCATGGTCATGCCTTTGGACAAGGCGATTGAGAAGTACATAGATGGTCTTCCTGATCCCGTTCAGGATATTGTCACCGGCAACAACCCTACCACGGTGAGACAAGCCATTGAGCTAGTTACGACCTTGACTGAGTCTCAAGTCAAGAAGGGTAAACTCCACCGCAAGGGTGACAAGAAACCATCTGACAAGACAGAGAAGAAGGAGGGGAAGAAAGCTGAAACCTCGAAGAAATCTAGGAAGCGTAAGGCTTCCAAGAACTTTGTCGTTGTTGCACAGACCAATCAAGCTGCTCCTACCCAGCCAGTACAACCACCTGCCAAGAAACAATATGTTGGTACTGCACCTCTTTGTAACAAGTGCAATTGTCATCATCAACCACATCTTCAGTGTCGTCTTTGCAACAACTATGGAAGATATGGCCATTTGGCTAACACATGTCACTCTCCTCCTGCTCCGAATCAAGCGGCACAAAACCCTGCCCAACAGCAAGCAAATCCTGCACGACCTCCTTTTCCGCCTGGGTCTTGCTACAATTGTGGAGATTTGACTCACTACAGGAACAAGTACCCGAAGTTGGCTAATGCGAACCCGTCAATGCCAATGAAGCGCGTGCCGACAATGAGGTGGTGAACGGTATGTTCTATGTTAACAACCAACTTGCTTCTATTCTTTTTGATTCGGGTGCCGACAAGAGTTTTATATCCCTAGCCTTTGAACCATTGCTTGTAAAGCCTAGAACAAAACTAGGAAAACCCTTGACATTAGAGTTAGCCAGTGGTGAATCCTTTGTACTCGATTCCGTCATTCGAAATTGCCAGTTGAACCTCAATGATCATCTTTTTCCCATTGATCTCACTCCAATGCAACTTGGGAGTTTCGACGTTATAGTAGGGATGGATTGGTTGACCCAATACCGTGCAGAGGTGGTTTGTTTTAACAGGATTGTTCGTGTGCCTCTTTTGTCTGGTGAAACCTTAGAGGTTCGTGGAGCGAAACCCGCTAGTAGCCTTAAACTGATGACAAGCACCCAAGCCCAGAGATACCTAAGAAAGAATTATCTGGCTTTCTTGGCACGTGTCGTAGAGGAGAAAGACAAGGGTAAAATTGTTCAAGACATCCCTGTCGTTCGGGATTATCCTGAGGTTTTTCCTTAAGACTTACCTGGTTTACCCCCAGCGCGTCAAATCGAGTTCCGTATTGACCTTGTACCTGGTGCTAACCCGATTGCTAAATCTCCATACCGTCTTGCACCGTCTGAGATGCAAGAGTTGTCGAAGCAGCTGTAGGAGTTATCAGACAAAGGATTTATTCATCCGAGCTTTTCCCCTTGGGGCGCACCTGTCCTATTTGTAAAGAAGAATGATGGATCATTCCGAATCTGTATCGATTACCGTGAGCTTAACATACTCACCATCAAAAATTGATATCCCCTACCTCGCATTGATGATATCTTTGATTAGCTTCAGGGTGCTACCTGCTTTTCGAAGATTGATCTACGTTCTGGGTATCATCAGCTTCGCGTATCCAAAGAAGATATTCCCAAGACTGCTTTCCGCACACGATACGGCCACTATGAGTTTACTGTTATGCCTTTCGGTTTAACGAATGCTCCCGCCGTCTTCATGGACTTAATGAATAGGGTTTGTAAGCCTTATTTAGATAAGTTCATCATCGTCTTCATTGATGACATCTTGATTTATTCCAAGACACGAGCTGACCACGAACAACATCTCCGTCTAACAATGGAACTCCTAAAGAAGGAACAACTTTTCGCTAAATTCTCCAAGTGTGAATTTTGGCTTAGGGAAGTTCAATTTTTGGGACATATTGTTAACGAACAAGGTATAGATGTAGATCCCGCCAAAATCAGTGCGATTAAGGATTGGAATACACCAACTACTCCTACCGAGGTTCGTTCATTTCTGGGTCTCGCGGGTTATTACCGCCGCTTTATTGCAAACTTCTCCAAGATTTCGGTTCCTCGCACAGCCTTAACACAAAAGAATAAACCTTTTGAGTGGGGACCCAAACAAGAAGAAGCTTTTCAAGCCTTGAAACATAAACTCTGCGACGCTCCTGTGTTGTCTTTACCTGAGGGAAACGATGACTTTGTCGTATATTATGATGCATCGAATCTAGGCCTTGGTTGTGTTCTCATGCAAAGGAGCAAAGTCATAGCCTACGCGTCAAGACAATTGAAATTCATGAGAAAAACTACACAACTCATGATCTTGAGTTGGGCGCTGTGGTTTTTGCTCTCAAGATTTGGAGACACTACCTTTACGGAAGAAAATGTGTGGTTTTCACAGACCACAAAAGTCTCCAACACATCTTCAATCAGAAAGAACTAAACATGAGGCAATGACGTTGGGTAGAACTTCTAAACGACTACCACTGCGAGATTCGCTACCATCCTAGGAAGGCGAATGTCGTAGCCAATGCGCTAAGTCGTAAGGAACGAGTCAAGCTTCATTGTATTCAAGTTCGATCTGATATTCAAACCCGCATTTCTCAAGCTCAACGTACTTGTGTTTCAAAGAACTTGATGGGTAAGGAATTACCATATCATCTTACGCCTCATCTTGAACTGAAGGACGATGGGTTATATTATTTCATGGACCGGTTGTGGGTTCCAATTCAAGACAATCTCCGCACCTTGTTGATGGACGAAGCTCACAAGTCTCGTTATTCAATCCATCCTGGTGCAGACAAAGTGTATAAGGATATTCGAACCCAGTTTTGGTGGCCGGGAATGAAGAAAGACATTGCCTAATACGTATCAAAATGCCTTACTTGTCTGAAGTTTAAGGCAGAACATCAACATCCCTCTGGATTATTAGAACAACCAGAGATACCGGTTTGGAAATGGGAAAACATTGCCATGGATCTCATTACCAAACTACCGCGCACTAATAGAGGTCATGATGCCATTTGGGTAGTAGTTGATCGTTTGACAAAATCTGCTCACTTCTTGCCAATCCGTGAGGATATCTTTGCTGAAAAGCTTGCCAAGATCTATGTAGATGAGATTGTATCCCGACATGGTGTTCCTTTGAACATCATATCAGACCGAGATGCTCGATTCTCATCTCACTTTTGGAGAACCATGCAATCTGCTATGGGAACCCAACTCAATTTGATCACAACTTATCATCCTCAAACGGATGGACAATCTGAAAGAACAATCCAGACATTGGAGGATATGCTTAGAGCTTGTGTGATCGATTTTGGTGGTAGTTGGGATTCGCATCTTCCATTGATCGAATTCTCCTACAATAATAGTTATCACTCCAGCATCAACATGGCTCCTTTCGAAGCTTTATACGGTCGAAAATGTCATTCGCCGGTCTGCTGGAATGAGATTGGTGAAGCTCAGCTCACTGGACCTGAACTCATTCTAGAGACTACAGACAAAGTCAAGAAAATTCGCGACAACCTCTTAACACCTAGAAGCCGTCAAAAGAGTTACGCGGATAGACGACGCAAGCCTTTGGAATTCCAAGTCGGTGATCTCGTCCTACTCAAGGTATCTACTTGGAAAGGTGTAATCAGATTTGGGAAGAAAGGAAAACTTGCACCACGATATGTTGGACCATTCAAGATCATTGAAAGAATCGGAAAAGTAGCCTACAGACTTGAGCTGCCTCCTGAACTTGGAAATGTTCATCCAACTTTCCATGTGTCAAATCTGAAAAAGTGTTTGGCTGATGAAAACCTCCACATCCCCTTGATGAAATTCGTGTCGACAATACGATGCACTACGTCGAGAAACCTGTGGAAATATTGGACCATCAAGTCAAGAAGCTCAAGCGCAAGCGCATACGGATAGTCAAAGTTCGATGGGAATCCAAACGTGGCCCAGAGTTTACTTGGGAACGAGAGGATCAAATGAAGGCGAAATATCCACACCTTTTCCCACAACTTTCCTCTAATTAAATTTCGGGATGAAATTTCCAAAAGTAGGGGAGACTGTGACATCTGTGTATTTTAATCCTTGTACTGTTCCGAACAACTTTGTATTTAATGAAATATGGTGTTTTAATTTCAATATTTGTTTAATTATTTGTGACATTAGTAGGTTTTCAATCATTGTTCAATTCCGTACTCTCAAACCTGTTCTGGAAGTGAAATCGTAAACTGTTACGAGAACGTAATCAGTTTAACGTGACGTACACTCCGGAACAATAACATAAGCCAAACATACCCTAAATACCCTTTACATAACTTAGAAATAAGTTTCGAAGGATTCGGTATGGCAAAAACATGTTTGTTCGAACTTAAGAACTAATTGCGACAAAACTGCGAAACGAACGTTGGTGACCGCCCGACTAATATTTAAATCCCAAAAATATTCTGTTATGATTAAAATTTTATTTTTAATCATGTTTGTGTTGAAAAATAAATTAAAATGCTTAAAAATGTTATTGTTCAAGTTTAAGCGTGTACCGCGTGTTACTACGTAACACAGTGCTTCTACTGCAAAACACGGACAACACCGCCAGTCTCGGCAACTGATATTTATTTTAGCAATATTTTGGCAAGTTTATCTTTATATAATAATAAAAATAATTTAAAACGCCATAAACCGGGATTTAAACGCTAGATAAAATACCCGGTATCCAGTTAAACACCTGTTTTTAACCTACATATATCATTTATGTGTATTTTGTGCATATATATATGTATATTTCGTGTATGTATGTATGTAGACATGTGCCCACCTTTTTCCTTCCATTTGACAAGTGTTGATGCATGCAATCTTTGTATATCTTCCATATCTTATAAATCCTCCATATATTCTCTAAATCTCTACAAATCCAAGACTAAATCTTTCACCATCTAAACAATCTTCTCCTCTCTCTCCTCCCCCATAACCGTACACACCACCACCACTCCCATTTCCAATTTTTCAACCTTGTTCTTGAAGATTAAACTCCATTCCAAGCTAGTTTCAAGTTGGTGTGAAGATCCAAAGGAGTTTCCAATGTGTTTTCAAGTGATTTTAAGCTCCATATCATCAAAATCTCATAAAAAACTCACTTGAATCTTGAAGGTATAAAGTTTATGTTTAAATCATACACTTGATTCTTGGTTGTTCTTGATGATTGGAAGTTTCTCTTGAAATCTTGGAATTTTTCACAAACTTGAAATCTAAAAAGAAATGGGTCTTGATACAAAATAAAAATGGTAGTATATATTTGTGTATATATAACCGTATATATATATGTATGTGTATGAGATTTTAATTTGAGTTGATTTTTGATAAATACTTGTTTAGGATGTTTGCTTGCATGAACAAGATTATGTGCAAATATGTTAGAGATATAAAGGAGTGATTGAATCATGAGTTGTAATTTGAAATAATGTTAGTATTTTGACATGTAAATGGCCGAAAATTTATTAGACATATTTGAGAATTTTTAAGTTGTTGCATGTTCTTGAATGATAGTTAAAATGCAAGTGTTTGATGATTTGTATATGATATGATGAATGTTCAATTAAATCAGTAAGTAAACATGAATAAATTACATGTTTGATGCATTTAAATTCATAAGAAATGATGATGATATGATAGTGTGCTTTAGACACTTGTACATAAGAATGCATGTTGATTTAAAGCTCAAGAAATGATAAAAAAATGATTGTAAGACAAAAAATATTTTAGAACAGATTATAAACACTAAAAATAACATTATTTGGTATATTATAATGGCATGAAACTTTGTCATAGGTTTGATAGCTTTGCATGTTGTACATATAGCTTAGAAAGTGGTAAAATATGTGAAATTTGCATGATTTATGTGCTTTATGTGAGACCTCCACTATCATGAGTATAACCACTATTTTATTCACTAAATAACATGGGTTATGTTAAAATATCAAGTCGTTACGATTTGGGATGGTTAGGGTAACGTTTGATGCAAAACTATGCGGTAAAACGGTTAAAAATCGGCTTTTCGGAGGATTTTTATAAAACTGTTTTAGATCAGTAAGTAAACTGATATTTTTTATATAAAAATAATTATTTTAACTTATATTAAGTTTACTTGGTGTTTGGATAGTCATACGTGACTTCCGACGCCCAAAAACGTTACCGAATCGCTAAATGAACGCGTTTTTCAATGTACACAAGAATGGGTTGTTCATGGGTGAATTTTATATGTTACAAGATGTTATGTGATTTATAATATGTGTATGATGACATGTTTATAGTTGACAAGATTATGTGTATTACGATATTTATTTTATGTCACAATAAGTATATATATTACGACGCTCAAATCGTAGATATATTGCTTATAACATGATGAGGGTCACCAATAAAATCGTTCAAGTCGCAAAGTTCTTAAAATATATATGTGAACGCATATATATATATATATATATTCACACCAACATAATCAAAAAAATAATAACTTTTCGAGAAAATCTCGAAGTTATGTGAAAATTCTAAGTATAGGAGAAACTTAGGTATTTTTGTGAGTTTTTTATTATTAAATCGTTCTTATTTAATTTAGGACGAATAAACAATTTGAGGGATTGTGTTAACATATAAAAATGCACCCAAAGGTGAGTACATAGTTCCCCTATTTTACGTTTCAATTGTTTTGGGGTGAAGCATATGTGCATAACTTTACTTTTCGTTTTCATGACATTATACATGTTTTGTTACATATTACATATAATACATTATTTCAAAGACATTTTTATGGTATATTGACTTAGTATACCTAACATTTGGTTTCAAAGACATTTAATTGGCATGTTGACTTAGTATGCCTAATGCATGGTTTTACAAAGACATTTCTCATAACATGCTTACATTAAAAAAGACATTTGGTATGTTTAACGGGTTAGTAGTACATTCATTAACATTGATCACGCCGCTCGGTAGTATGTAATAGCGCTATAGGACTTGACAAATCCCATTCCCGCTTTCTAGGAATTTCGGAAGGGGAATGACAGAATCCGAATACATTTTTGATAAACCTTGATCCTGATAAGGGTTTATCCGACAGTCTCAAGGCTTGAGTGTATGCGATAGACAAACCACATAAATGTTCATATCGATAAAAGCAATGGTTTTCAAAACATAACTTTTGGATTTTAAGTTTTGGTTATTCAAAGACCTTGTTTTGTACATGACATTGGATTTCAAAAGACATTTGTTTATACTTGACATTGGACATGACATTTGACATTGGACATGACATATTTTATACATATTATTTTCATTTGGTTATTTACTTAACCATACATCATTCTTTTATATCATTTGATTTTCATATGATTTTATAAAAGAAAATATTTTATAAGGTTCATGACTATTTTTCATTAAACATTTCTTTTAACATTCAAAGTCATGAATCTTCAACACTAAACCTATGTTACTCACAGGCATTTATATGCTGACGTATTTACTTTCACATATGTTTCAGGAGCGAATATTTGATGTGAGCAAGCTACACTTAGGGCGACTTGGGCGTTAGCAAATCTAAAATCAAGAAAGTTATCATCTTTTATGTTATGTGTTTTGTTTGAACTAAGGCAATGTAATAATTTAAGCTTGTAAAACTTAACTTTAATTATCATGTGTTTTGAAACAATAATTCTGCCACATGACTCCCCGACGTTTCCGCCGCGGTTTGTTGTTTTACGCGGTCAGGGTGTGGCACCCGGCCGGGTAAGGGGGCTAAAAAAAGGATATTTTGTGCTTAATATTTTCGATCAAATGTTTCGATTACTGATCGTTTGACCATAGAACTTAAACACTAATCGTTTTTAGTGTTTATAATAGGCTTTCACTAAGGCGGGAAGCGTACGGATAGACGACCAAGCACGCCAAGAACCGAACACTCTTAAACCGCCATTTCTGCAGAGCATTCTTCGGGAAAGTTTAAGTGTGATCACGCATGACAAAGTTTTATGCATTAAAACCTTGTTGTTTTTTTACGGTCACTTATTTGTGTAATTACCCATTAAGTTGGTTTGTCTGGGTTATTCGTTAACCCATACTCGTACGTTAATTATAAAAAAAAAATGGGACGTAATTATCCGCATTTGATTAAAATATTACTAAAATGGGTTAGATTGTTACAAGTGGTATTCAGAGCTCAAGGTTTAAAGGATAAAAGTGTTCGGTTCAAGACTTGGTCGCGTGGTCCGGTAAGTTATTATAATTAATAACGTCTAGTGTGGATGAAAATTGCTATAAACAACACATAGGGCGATCGTGTGAAACCACGTTAACCTCAAATGAATTGGTAAAAGACCGGTATGGTTAATAAATTAATTGTGTGAACAAGTATTATAGAATGCCTTGTATTACAATACAGGCGCTTATCAATTTTAAAGTTACTAATCTTTGTGAACGTTTCAGTAACATGATGCTCGCATCTGAAGATGACAGGAGTCTAATGATCTTCCAAGGTGATGGTTGAATGGTCGGAAGTATGACAAGTAAAGCATGCTCACTAAGGACCTAAATCAAGTAATGATATTGAATAAGGGTCGAACGACAATGAAAGCCCATCGGGGCGAGTATCACCCAGGTGCATACTTTAACTGACTGTAGGAATTGTATTATGCAACATTCAAGTCGTAAATGACGGTTGCATACGGGAATATAAGACTTGGGAAACCTGGATAGGATACCTATCCAAGATGATGTTTCCAAGAGAAATTGGGTGGGAATTACGCGTTATTCACAATCATGAATAACAAAAGTACAAAAGACTTCAGATTAAAAAAAAACTTGGATGTGGGTGACCATCCATGTAGACATTCTCAATAAGATCCTATTAATGAAAAGTAATGATCACATTCATGAATGTGATTTCATAAAATGGGTAAAACTAATAATTGTTAAATAATAATAAAAGGAGGTTTTACCAAAAAAAAAATCAGAAATACGGACATGAATCGAGAATTTACTTACATGGGAGGTAATATGTTAGTTATAATAAGGTAATGCGTACCATGTGTCGATTGCTTGCCTTGGCCAAGTAAGTAGAAAACACATGATACCATGAACTTCTTATAATAAGCACATATAGATCCGATGTGGTAAAGACGAGGTGAATGTGAAGAGCTAAAAGATCCTTGGGGTCAAGAAATCTTACAGGCGTACTCGTATAAATGGTTTTCATGGGAACCATAAAAACGATAAATGGCGCACATAGAAATAAATGACCCAAGGAAATTCGTGGAATAAGTCATTATGGACGAAAAAGTCATGGTTTACAAAAAGGCATGTAAAACCAAAGTATAAATGACCCGCGGGGTCATAGAAACGGAGGTATTGCCAACACGGAAAACAATCAAATTCGTTGACTATGGTCGTAGAAAAGATAAAAAGGGAAAAGAAAGAAATGATGATGCTAATCTTCATTCATGGTCTATAAGGCCATCAAGGATGGTCGAATAAAGAATAAGGTTTGATTGTTCATAAGTGATGGATTTCACATGAACAAATCAAACGGGTTAAATAAAGAACCCGGGTAATGGGTTGTAAGAAATGAAAACGCAAACCGAGTAACGGGAGCTTGAATTACAAAATACTAAGCCTGGGTAATGGATTATAGAGGCAGAAGTATTGCCTGAAAAAAAAACGATTGTCGTCATGAACTACATTCAAAGTCAAATATATACATACAAAAGAATAAAATATAAACAAATGATTTAGAGGTCCGTGAGACCCTAATTGATCTCAAACATAAAAGGGACGAAGAGACACCTAGTTCATTTAAAGAATGACACGGGTGGAGAGATGATCTACGAGATCACCACGACCTTCGGGTCATAAATAATGGTAAAGATCTACTGTATCAATGTGGCCTTCGGTCACAAATCAAAAAGGGGTGAACCTTAGAGGCCTTACCTTAAAAAGGTGAAAGCCTACGGGAAGAAGTGAAAAGAGGCATGTTAGTCAATTGGGTTAAGGCATGGGAATTGATTACGATTCCCCGCATAAAACGAAAATTTGAAAAGAAAACAGACTTGGTTGTCATTTCCTTGATGTGGGTAATTGACATAAAATAAATAAATAAGTAAATAAAAAGTGTTGGACTAAAACACGATTTTAGTTATAAATGACAATTTGACATAGTTAATAATGTTGAACTTAAACATGGTTTTAGTTAACAATGACGATTTGACAATCGTAAAGAATTAACGAATAATTGGAAAATGATTATTTATTAAAGGAAACAAGTTTTGGCACTAACAGGTGCAAGACGATGTTTTAGAAAGGTAAATTTGTAAAAAAATGAAATGTTGATATAAATCCAAGCATGACATGTGGCAATCACGGTCAAGAAAATAATATGGGATATGATTATTTTATAGCATAAGCTACGAGGCTGAAGGGTCACGAATCCTGGTAAAACCTTGGAAAGGCAAAGTGGGTATACCCGAATAATGGGGTATAAAGTAACCGATGACTGATGAGTCTAACCAGTAAGACCGGTCAAGATCAATATTTTGCTTATAACTTAATCAGTGTGCTTGTCTTAATAAGATTAGCGCGGAACAAACATGTTGACAGATTCATATGATCGAGTGGCTAGAGGGCGACTCGCCATGATAGATGATAAAGAGAATCAACGCACTAAAAGTAACGGCCCATGAGGCCTTGCACATGAAAGGCGTATGCGGCAAGACCTTCGATAATTCTTGTTCGAAGAGATGAACGCCTTGAAGATAAAGGTGTCGATCAAGAAAAAGAGCAAGAAGGGAACATCGGAAGGGGTAAGGCATCACATTGGAGACCGAGAGACACTACCATACCTTCCTGGTAAGATTAATGAATGATTAAAATTTTAGAAATGCTCAAAGGAAAACCGAAATTAAGTTCGTTGAGTTTAACTCAAAGAACTACGTAAGAAAGGTTTCGGGGACGAAACCTCATTAAGGGGGGTAGACTTGTAACACCCCGAAAACGGGTTTGTTAATTAAACTAAATTAACAGGGAATGAGCGGGTAAAATACCGTTAGTGGTAAAAGTTAACCCGGTAAACATTAGGATTTAAATAAATAAACCTAATGTTAAATAAAAGGCGAACAAATGCTTTTTAGTAAATAAAGTTTATAAAAAGGCACGAGCTACAGGGACATAATTTAAGTCGGGTAGTGGCATTCCCGAACTTAGTAAATAGAATTATCATGTCCGTCGATAATTTACGAGAGATAGGCAACTAGAAATATAACCTAGTTATAACCTAGTTGTAAACTATAATGTGCAAGAACTAACATTGGGGAGGGACTAAAATTGCCAAATCTGAAACAAATATCTTTAAAATAAAATAAACACCAAAAACACACACTTGTGTGTGTGTTCAGTCGATCCAGAACAGGAGAAAAAGGGTGCAAACCCTCAATGAGCTGAAATCATCAAATTGAAGGAGGAATCGAGCCTCAAATTCTTGCATGAATGTAAATTATTGATCACCTAGACTAGGGGATCATAAGGTATGTTGTAAAACTTAATTTCATCAATTTTGTGTGAAGAAGAACTTGAAGGTGATAACCTTGAGTTCAAAATTATTGTTAGTTTGATGAAATTGATGATGCATTTGTGTTGATGATCACTATACTAGCTAGTATAGATGAAATACTTGCACAATCTAGAGACTAGGTCAAGTGTTCATACATGACATAAAGTGGTTTTGATGGTAGAATGAAATTGATGTTATAGTGATGTCAAAGCATGCATATAGTCTTCATATTTACAAGAAAATATGAGATACTTGGCTAAATTGATGTTTGGATTAAAGTCCATGTATGTGGTGAAATGGGTTTTTAAGATAGTAATAAAATCCCTAAATTCTAATATGATAATTTGAGGGATTAGCTATGATGATTGAAAGTCTTGCTAACTTGATGTTAATAATTGTGTAACCTTGACGAATTGAAAGAAATAAGGTAAATTTGGTTAAGGAAGTTAGCCAAATTGGTGGCCTAAAAATGATGCCCACCAAGTGTTAGATAAAATGCCTAATGAGTTTTATTGAACTTGTTAGTGCATATATATGTAAAACGGCAGTTTGACTTTTAAAAGTCAAACCGGTCTATAATTAAATCGAGTACGAAATATGGTAGAAAAGTCCATAAGGGTGATGGTCATGGTATTGATGACTAATCTAACTATCTTATGGATATTGTATTATAGTTTGACTCTTGACGAGCTAGGTGGAAGCTTGAAGAAGAATGGGTCAAACGGGTCAAAGGCGCGAGAAAGCATGAACGGACTTAAGGTAAGTAAACCTTACAATTCCTAGAATAGAATTACAACGTACGTGATGGAAAGTATTTTGGTGATTAATGACGAAATGTAATATGACCCTATGGTGTCAACCATAACGGGTCAAAGAGTAAAATGGTTGGTAACCACTTATCGTGTTTTGTCAATAAAATAGTTGTCGACAGCAACAGGTCCGCTAAATGCAGAAATTGTTTCGAGGTTTTAACCATTGAGTTTTGACACGATATTTGGTCAGAAGTTGTTTGACAACATAAAGGATGTTTGGTAATTTTTAGAGATTTTTCCAAAGTTGTTTAACGTGGTTTTCGCGGCTGTTTTGTCAACAAAATAGTTGTTGACAGCAACAGGTCCGCTAATTGCATAAACTGTTTCGCGGTCTTAACTATTGAGTTTTGACACAATATTTGGTCAGAAGTCGTTTGACAACATAAAGGATGTTTGGTAATTTTTATAGATTTTCCAAAGTTGTTTGAGATGTTTTTCGCGGCTATTATGTCAATAAAATAGTTGTTGACAGCAACAGGTTCGCAACTTGCAGAAAATGTTTCTAGGTCTTAACCATTGAGTTTTGACATGATATTTGGTCAGAAGTTGTTTGAAAACATAAAGGATGTTTTGTAATTTTTATAGATTTTTCCAAAGTTGTTTGACATGTTTTTCGCGGCTATTATGTCAATAAAATAGTTGTTGACAGCAACAGGTCCGCAACTTGCAGAAAATGTTTCGAGGTCTTAACCATTGAGTTTTGACATGATATTTGGTCAGAAGTTGTTTGAAAACATAAAGGATGTTTGGAAATTTTTATAGCTTTTTATATAGTTGTTTGACGTGGTTTTCGCGGCTGTTTTGTCAACAAGATAGTTGTTGACAGCAACAGGTCTGCTAATTGCAGAAACTGTTTCGAGGTCTTAACTATTGAGTTTTCTCACAATATTTGGTCAGAAGTTGTTTGAAAATATAAAGTATCTTGGGTAATTTTTATACATGTTTTTAGGAAATAGTTCGATGTGGTTTATGCCGACGTTCTGTCATAAAATAGTGGTTGACATCAAAATGTTTGATAATTTTGTAACGAGTTAAAATTGTTAGGGACACGGTCGGGTGGAAACGTGACCCGGCCGGGTAAGGGTGCTGAGAAAAAGACATGTTTTAGTTGAAACGGCCGGGTGGAAATCTGACCCGGCCGGGTAAGGGGGCTGAAAAAAAGGATATTTTGTGCTTAATATTTTCGTTCAAATGTTTCGATTACTGATCGTTTGACCGTAGAACTTAAACACTAATCATTTTTAGTGTTTATAATAGGCTTTCACTAAGGCGGGAAGCGCACGGATAGACGACCAAGCACGCCAATAACCGAACACTCTTAAACCGCCATTTCTGCAGAGCATTCTTCGGGAAAGTTTAAATGTGATCACGCATGACAAAGTTTTATGCATTAAAACCTTGTTGTTTTTTTACGGTCACTTATTTGTGTAATTACCCATTAAGTTGGTTTGTCTGGGTTATTCGTTAACCCACACTCGTACGCTAATTATAAAAAAAATTTGGGACGTAATTATCCGCATTTGATTAAAATATTACTAGAATGGGTTAGATTGTTACACATATCCACCATGCTTTTAACACATTACACCCGTCCCGTTAGCTAATCACTTCCCTAATCCAACGGTTCAAACAGTTCCAAACGGTTCACATTAATCAAGTAGTTCTAAACGGTTCACATAAATCAAACAGTTCCAAACGGTTCACAAGGATCAAACAGTTCCAAACGGTTCAATCAGTTCAAAATGTAAAACAATGTGTCCATATGCTGGATGAACATATGCGACAAAATGTAATATATGAAAATCAATGTGCTAGCATGCTAAGTGAACATACATAGCAAAACATAATGAAATCATGTACTATATGTGTACTAATGAACATAGCAAGTATATGATATAAAAGCACGAAAGTAACAAGTAGGCACATGTGTTTCACCCCAAAACAGTTTGAAAACAGTAAAAGAGGGGACTATGTACTCACTTGAGAATGCTTAGAAGTCTTGAATAACAACCAAGCAAAGCTAGAGGGATCAAGGAAATCAAACGGCACCTAATATAGGTAACTATGTTAATAAACCGGACCTAAATCGGAAGATCGGATAGAATGAGGTTTCGTAAACCAAATGAGTATAGGAACTCATGCAATATGGTTTAACAAAGCCTACATTCTAAATTGAAACCTATCCTAAGTGCTTACGACCCATTACGATCCGTTTAGGTAGCTTACACTACTTTAACGCGTCGTTCGCGTAAAACGCGTTCAGAACGCCTAACTAGTCCTATGACAAGTATTATATGCCTAAACATGTTTAAATCTGTTGCATAATCAGTTAAGAGACAAAAGTTTGAGTTACATATGCTTAAATACCAATTATGCATGAAAAAGGGATTTTGGTCATTTACCTAAGGCATATAAACACCCTATCATACAACTAATTAAACTAAGTGACCATAAGGTATAACCTCGGAAGGTTATTCCCTATACATCTATGGTCACTAAACATGCTTGGTCGGATCCTAATGATCGACCAAATTGGTCGGGTTCGAAAGCCTAAGCGGTTGTTTAGACCGCTTATCTTACGACCCTATATAAGCACTAAACCTAAAGTGACGAGTTAAACATGTTAAAACATGTTTAACGAAGTTTGAAAACAAGTTTGGTATACCCAAGAATAGTTTGGTTGCAAAATACACATAAATACGCATTTTGACTGAAACTATGACTCGTCACTATACCTAATCAACGTGGTAATCAGTAGGTATAGTCACAAGGGACTATAACCATCGTGATTACGCTCACGTTGCAAAGTTCAAATGAACTTTGTGTTGACCATTGACCGGTCAAAGTAGAAAGTCAAACACTGTTTGAATTTTACGCTTAAAAACACATAAAAGCATGAAAGAAACTTACAAGAGGTCCAAGCTATGAAGATTTGATCTAATTTGCTCATGTATAAAGTGGGGAAACTCCAACTTAGAGCAAATAATCAGATCAAGTGTGAGGAACAAGTGAATTGGGGTTGGGTATTTATAAGAAATCCACAACCGTTAAGATCGTTCCTCATTAAACGAGCTTCAATCTGGACTGTACAAGTATCACCCACTGTTTTGGTAATCTATGGGTGCCCAAAACAAGCCCCTAAACCATGTGCAAAACCCAGGAAACCAGCTGCTGATTGCAAAAACAAGTTTGTTGAACTGGGCTGCTTACACGGGCCGCGTAAGGAGACACCCTGGGCTACGCGCCCCGCCTGAGCCATCTTTCAGAAAATGTCAGTTTTGGTCCCTACAGCCCAGAAACTTGGTTTTCGATGCATTTTTGGCACGTTTAAGCCCCGTTAACCTCATTTCAAGGCTCTAAAATGAAGTTAAAGTATAGGGAACTTAAAATATGCTCAAAAACATCTCGGATGTCGGTTCGTTTGGTCGTACGGTTGCGTTATTCGGTTAATTACGACGGAAGTCGTAACGGACGCAAAAACGATCCAAATTACGCGACAAATGGAATTTTATCATGCCAATCACTAAAATAAAATATTTTGATGATTACATAAATTTTTGGATGTCCGGATATATTCAGAACGTAAGATATGCGCGAAAATGCAAACTTACGCACTTTTTGACGCTTTTAGTCCCTATTGATCAAAAAGTTTATTTTTGCGCACCAAACACCTCAACGCCTATTTCTAAGCTATGTAAAGGATATTTAGGGCATATTTAACTTATGATCAAGTTCTGGAATGCTCGTTATCATTCGATTCGGTATACTTTTGCAGTTTGACGCAAATAGTCCGAGTGATCGAATAAACTTGATTTCGCCACACCAAACCCTCCAAAACTTATTTCTAAGTTATGTAATTAAGCCTATGTCACTGTTCTGGAGTGTTTGTTGCATTAAACTGATTACGTTTACGCATCAGTTCGCGTATAACCTTCCAGAAAGCGATTTAAAGCTCGAAATCGAACAAGAATTGATATGTGAAAATGGTACACATATTTATACAAATCCCAAGTATAAAACACAATATTTCACTGATTTGGTATTTGTTTGATGGCTGAAGTGACACAGATGTCACCCAAAGGATCGAGAGTTCAAGTGTTGAAGTGGTTCCTAGTGTATCGGACACAATGTTAGCGTAATGGGACATAAATCGGGGAATCGGATAGAATGAGGTACTGTAAACCAAAAGAGTGTTGGAACTCATATGTTATGGTTTAACAAAGCCTACATTTTGAATTGAAACCTATCCTAAGTGCTTTTGACCCGTTATGACCCGTTAAGGTAGTTTATGCTACTTTAACGCGTCATTTGCGCGAAAGCGCATTCGGACGGTCTAACTAGCCCTATGATAAGTATTATATGCCCTAACATATTTAATTATGTTGCATAATCAGTTTAGATGTCAAAACGTTGGTTACATATGCTTAAAATGAAATTATGCGCAAAAAGGGCATTTTGGCCATTTTCCTAAGGCATATAAACTACCTATCATACAACTAACTAACGAAGTGACCATAAGGTATAACCTCGGAGGGTTATTCCCTATACAACTCTGGTCACCTAATGTGTTTGGTCGGATCCTAATGATCGACTAAACGGGTCGGGTTCGAAAGTCTAAGCGGTTGTCGAGACTGCTTGACTTACGACCCTAAATAAGCACTAAACTAAAAGTGACGAGTTAAACATGTTAAAACATGTTTAACTAAGTTAGAAAACTGATTTGATATCAAAACAAAGTGTTTTGATACCCGAAAATAGTTTCATCGCAAAATGCACATAATCGTGCATTTTGACCGAAACTTTGACTCGTCACTTCGACTAGTCAACATGGTAATCAGTAGGTATAGTTGTTAGGGACTATAACCATCGTGATTACGCTCACGTTGCAAAGTTCAAACGAACTTTGTCTTGACCAATTCATGGTCAAAGCTGAAAGTCAAACACTGTTTGAATTTCTTGCTTGATTTAACTAAACAAGCATGAAAGAATACTTACAAGAGTCCAATGCTTGGAAAGGAGACTAAGAATGCTCAGGTAGGTGGCCCTCAACAAGTGATTGCCTCCACTTAGAGCAGATATGAGAAGAAAATGGAATGAGCAAGTTGAAATGGTTGAAACCCTTGCTATTTATAGATTTTCATGAACCTTTAAGATCTTTACAAGTGTTTTTGAATTGTTCAAGGCATGATCTAGACCCTACACATGTTACACACTGATTTGGGGACTTGGGGAACACTTAAACAACCCATAGTATGCAAAAACTATGATCAAAACCAAGGAGAACAGGCTGTTTTCAAGGATTAAATGAATCTGCCAGCTCCAGGCCTCACAAGCCGTGAAGGAAACAACAACAGTTTTCGCGCCCCGCCTAGTACTCCGGCCAGAAGTTTCGAATTTTGTCAGAACAGGTCCCTGCATGCTAAAAACTTGATTTTTGAAGCGTTATCCCCCGTTAACCCAATTTCAAGGCTCTACAAGGATGTTAAAGCATAGGGGACTTGAAATATGCTTGAAAATATCACGGATGTTGGTTCGTTTGGCCGTACGATCGCGTTGTTCGGTTAATTACGACGGAAGTCGTAACGAACGCGAAAACGATCCAAATTGCGTGACGAATGGTATTTTTGAATTCCTATCACTAAAAGTAAAATATTTTAGTGATTACAAAAATTTTTGGATGTCCGGATATGGTCAGAACGTAAGATATGCGCGTATACGCAAACTTACGCAATTTTTGACGCTTTTAGTCCCTATGATCAAATAAGCGCATTTTCGCATACCGAACCCCTCAAAGCTTATTCCTAAGCTCTGTTAAGGGTATTTAGGGTATGTTTAGCTTATGATCTTGTTTCGGAGTGTACGTTGCTATACGAATCGACAGACTTTTGCAGGTTGTCACAAATAGTCCCTGTGAGCGAATAAACTTGTTTTTGACACACCAAACCCTTCAAAACTTATTTCTATGTTTTGTAAAGGTTATTTAAGGTATTTTAAGCTTATGTCACTATTCTAGAGTGTTTGACGCGTATAACTTTCCAGAAAGCGATTAAAAGCTTGAAATCGAACTAGAATCAAAACGTGAAATTGTCAAACACAAATAAACAAACATTGAGAACAAAACACATTGTATCATTGATAATTGATATTGATCTACCTCGTACAGTGTTTACAGAGCAAAAGTGTTACACGTGCGACCTTCACAACGTGAAACCTTGTTAATTTTTCATGATTTTTCACAAAATTTTCAATGTTTTAATTCGAATTTGGATCTGAAACTTTCAAGGATTGTTTAGAACATGATTTCGCACAACATGTTTGAAAAATCAGCCAATTCTAACTGTGAATTCGTCATGAATTTGTGTTTTAAGTATGTAAAAGAAGTGTAGAATAAGAATATGTAGAAGATGATGAAATTCTGCTCTGATTTGGATGAATCTGCTTGTAATCTACTTGTTTTTTTTGTAACTTCAGTCCTTGCAATCAATTTCCCGCTCTGATACCACTTGAGAGAACGTGTTTGGATCGATTCCGATGTTCCGTTGATTGCGTAGATCTCGTATCTTGTGCAAAATCCAAGTACGAGAGTGGATTGAACTAGAACAAGTAATTATAATCTGGTTTCTATTGACAAATTTGTAAGTACAATACCACGAAACCACTTTGACAGAGTTTCCCCTCTCTAGCCAAAGTTCTCTACAAATGAAGAAGACTCAAAACTATTTATAGTGAAAGTCCATCCGCATCAACCTATCTACGGACGCACCCCTATATGCGGATCTACCTGCTATGCGTGGATGAACATATAAAACAAACAAACCCTAATCTGGTGTACATTCGTGCGAACCTACATAGAATGGATCTTGTTGATCCGTGCGGATCAACATGCATAGGTTTGTGCGAATGGGTTGTTCTTTCCAATGTGCATATACTATAAAAAACCTAGCCTTGTCTGATAGCTACGATACGTGATTGACGGAAACGATAGACATATGCACTCACAGACTCCCCCTTGGATATTTATGCAGTCAATCTCGTAGCATCTTCTTCAACTCTGAGTCTTCAAGAAATTTTGTCATTTCAAAACATTTTGTAAGTCTATCTTGAATTTGTTGAGTTTGAATTTTCAAAGTTTCATATGCTTCTTTTACTTTATGATATGAAAATTTCATCCCATCATATTCGTTTTTCATTTCTTGAGCTGTTTTGAAAACATTTTTCACAATCTGCTGAACACTTTAGTTTCAAAAATTCATTTTCTTTTTCAAGAACATTGCATTTTAGTGTTAGCTCTTCTATTTTTTTCTTTCAAAATCTTCTCATTTTTAGAAAATTCACTGTTTCTGGAATTTAATTTTTCGTCCTTTTCAGTACAGGCACTGCATGATATAATGTTTTTCCTGTACTGCATTTCATCTTTATTACCAGATTTTTCATCACTTCCATCATTCTTATCCATTTCTCTAACCTGATTTGATGATTTGGGGTATTCAGTTAGAGTTTCTTTCTCAATTGACTGTTTTGCTGTTGTCTCCTCTGTATCAGGTGTCTTCTTCAAACTTTTTATCACTTCTTCTAGACTTTTTATACTACCATTAAACATTTTTCCATACACTCCTCAAATTTTTTAACATATTCTATATCTCCTTTCTCCTTTGAATAAAGCTTTCCAGCAGTAGGTACCATTGCGATTGGAACGTCAATGTCTATTGTCTTAGGATCTATAAGAGGATTTCCTTGAGAATCTAAGAAACATTTCCTCTCATCATCCTATCTCTTGGCCTCTTGTGCTTCTCTAAAAATTGTAATCCTTTCATTCAATATACTACTCGCATGACGGTGTTCTCGATTCCACACCATGATTTCTATTTTAAGAAATACTTGCAAGAATCAACAAAGTATCAAACAACTTAGAAAATCAAACAACACAAACACCTTGATTGACACGGATGTGCAATCTTGGTTCGCGCGAATGAACAATTACAAGAACCCTAGATCCGCGCGTATGTAATGATTCCAGATCCATGCATATGAAGTGTTTGTTGATCCGTGCGAGGTTACCAAACCTTGATCCGTGTGTATTATAATATGTTGATTCGCGTGGATCGACGGTCTAGATCCGTGCGACCTTCACAGCGTGAAACCTTGTTAAATTTTTCATGATTTTTCACAAAATTTTCAATGTTTTAATTCGAATTTGGATCTGAAACTTTCAAGGATTGTTTAAAACATGATTTCGCACAACATGTTTGAAAATCAGCCAATTCTAACCGTGAATTCATCGTGAATTTGTGTTTTAAGTATGTAAAAGAAGTGTAGAAGAAGAATATGTAGAAGATGATGAAATTCTGCTCTGATTTGGATGAATCTACTTGTTTTTTGTAACTTCAGTCCTTGCAATCAATTCCCCGCTCTGATACCACTTGAGAGAACGTGTTTGGATCGATTTCGATGTTCTGTTGATTGCGTAGATCTCGTATCTTGTGCAGAATCCAAGTACGAGAGTGGATTGAACAAGAACAAGTAATTATAATCTGGTTTCTATTGATTGATTTGTAAGTACAATACCATGAAACCACTTTGACAGAATTTCCCCTCTCTAGCAAAAGTTCTCTACAAAGGAACAAGACTCAAAACTATTTATAGTGAAAGTCCATCAGCATCAACCTATCTACGGACGCACCCCTTATGCGGATCTACCTTCTATGCGCGGATGAACATATAAAACAAACAAACCCTAATCTGGCGCACATTCGTGCGAACCTACATAGAATGGATCCTGTTGATCCGTGCGGATCAACATGCATGGGTTCGTGCGGATGGATTGTTCTTTCCAATGTGCATATACTATAAAAAACCTAGCCTTGTCTGATAGCTACGATACGTGATTGACGGAAACGATAGACATATGCACTCACAGACTCCCCCTTGGATATTTATGCAGTCAATCTCGTAGCATCTTCTTCAACTCTGAGTCTTCAAGAAATTTTGTCCTTTCAAAACATTTTGTAAGTCTATCTTGAATTTGTTGAATTTGAATTTTCAAAGTTTCATATGCTTCTTTTACTTTATGATATGAAAATTTCATCCCATCATATTCGTTTTTCATTTCTTGAGCTGTTTTGAAAACATTTTTCACAATCTGTTGAACACTTTTGTTTCAAAAATTCATTTTCTTTTTCAAGAACATTGCATTTTAGTGTTAGCTCTTCTATTTTTTTCTTTCAAAATCTTCTCATTTTTAGAAAATTCACTGTTTTTGGAATTTAATTTTTCGTCCTTTTCAGTACAGGCACTGCATGATATAATGTTTTTCCTGTACTGCATTTCATCTTTATTACCAGATTTTTCATCACTTCCATCATTTTTATCCATTTCTTTAACCTGATTTGATGATTTGGGGGATTCAGTTAGAGTTTCTTTCTCAATTGACTGTTTTGCTGTTGTCTCCTCTGTATCAGGTGTTTTTTTCAAACTTTCTATCACTTCTTCTAGACTTGTTATACTACCATTAAACACTTTTTCCATACACTCCTCCAATTTTTTAACATATTCTATATCTCCTTTGAATAAAGCTTTCCAGTAGTAGGTACCGTTGCGACTAGAACGTCAAAGTGTATTGTCTTAGGATCTATAAGAGGATTTCCTTGAGAATCTAAGAAACATTTCCTCTCATCATCCTATCTCTTGGCCTCTTGTGCTTCTCTAAAAATTGTAATCCTTTCATTCAATATACTACTCGCATGACGGTGTTCTCGATTCCACACCATGATTTCTATTTTAAGAAATACTTGCAAGAATCAACAAAGTATCAAACAACTTAGAAAATCAAACAACACAAACACCTTGATTCGCGCGGATGTGCAATCTTGGTTCACGCGAATGAATAAATACAAGAACCCTGAATCCGCGTGGATCGACGATCTAGATCCGTGCGACCTTCATAGCGTGAAACCTTGTTAAATTTTTTATGATTTTTCACAAAATTTTCAATGTTTTAATTCGAATTTGGATCTGAAACTTTCAAGGATTGTTTAGAACATGATTTCACACAACATGTTTGAAAATCAACCAATTTTAACCGTCAATTCGTCGTGAATTTGTGTTTTAAGTATGTAAAAGAAGTGTAGAAGAAGAATATGTAGAAGATGATGAAATTCTGCCCTGATTTGGATGAATCTGCTTGTAATCTACTTGTTTCTTGTAACTTCAGTCCTTGCAATCAATCTCCCGATCTGATACCACTTGAGAGAACGTGTTTGGATCGATTCCGATGTTCCGTTGTTTGCGTATATCTCGTATCTTGTGCGGAATCCAAGTACGAGAGTGGATTGAACAAGAAAAAGTAATTATAATCTGGCTTCTATTGATTGATTTGTAAGTACAATACCACGAAACCACTTTGACTAAGTTCCCCCTCTCTAGCCAAAGTTCTCTACAAATGAACAAGACTCAAAACTATTTTTTGTGAAAGTCCATCCACATCTACCTATCTACGGTGTGGTACCCGGGAAAATCCACAGTCATCATGATCTAACACCTTGCTACTTGGGATTACTTGTCTTGGATTACTTATCAAATTTTGGGACGAAATTTCTTTCAAGTTGGGGATGATGTGACAACCCGATATTTCAAGGTCTTCTGTTACGTGTTAATTTCTTACAATCCTATTTTCATACTTGGATTTGTGTTGAAACTTGAACATGATTGGTATAGATGATTAATGAATTGATAATGATTAATGATTAATGAATTGGTAACTTGTATGATTATTAGTTAAAGGAACTTGTAAACCGTTTAAGGCCTTTAGACTTAGTCCATGACTTCATACTTTGCATTGGATTTTTGTCATCATTCATACTCGACGAAATACTGGACCTTTCGCCACCTTCACCCGACGAAACATCATGACTCGACGAAACATATGAGTTTCGTCATTATAGGTCTTTCGCCATAAAAGGGCTTCGGCCCAGGTAAGGCCCAGAAACGAGCCCGGCTATTATTTAAGTGCATAACCTACATTATCTAACCCTAAACACTCCTCTACTCCCTTACAAAACTTAACGGCTGCCTCTGACTATTTGAAGTCTCTCGTTTTGATCGAACCAATCTACTCGATATCTTGGTTAGTGTTTTTTATCTATGTTACCTTGTTGTATTTTGGATGTGATGATTGTTATGATTATATGGTGGCTTAGGGTTTCATACTAGTAGAATAATAAGTCTTTGGCAATGTTTTTTAACATGTTGATGATTGATTGATGAAATTGATATACGTTAACATGCTGGACAAAATTGATAATCCTGGTTCATGAAATCGTTTCTTGACAGAATAATAATCTGTTTGTATGATTAGTTGATGATGATTAGGGACTGTTGTGATTGACGAAATGATTCGTATTAATGAACGAGGGTAACTGTAGATTGATTATACGAGTATAAGGATGTACTGAACCATGTTGTTGATCTGCGACTGTTAATATGAAATTGTATGATCTTGAACGATAACTAATTGAAATAAATGGTTTGATCCGTTGTGGCTGGATTACTGAATGTGTTTACTGGATTGGAAATCCGTAACTGTTATGTGCATGGCGAAACATCCATGTCGGCGAAACATCCAGGTCGGCGAAACATCTATGTCGACGAAAGATCCATGTTGACGAAAGATAGGTGGTGTTTTGTCACCTAAGGTTTCGTCACACACAAACCAACAAACAGCTTTGATGTTTTGTCGATAGGAAGGAACTTTATCAGTGGACTGTGGTTTAGTTTGTGCATGATAACAAATCACAATGTCACCATCTGTTAATGACGTTAGTGATGACTGAGGATACTAGGAAATGTGAAGTTGTTCCATGAACCTATATATATATATATATATATATCAAATAACTAGAGTGTATCATTATATCATATGCATACAATGCAAGGTGTTAATTATGTGACTAGGTATATGTGAATCGAATGCTTGCTCATGATAAATAGTCCACTTAACTGTTAAGTACTATTTCGAAACATGCATGCGAATAGTGAACTGATCTGTTACGGGTGTTATGAATGATCGTTATTTGTTTTACGATGATCCTTGCTACGAAATACACACTATGAACATACGTGAACAACGTGAATGTAAACTGATTTCGTGTACATGAACATCATAGGCTTGACTGATTATGTGTGAACAAGTAACTAATCTTTCTGAGCAAACCAAGGTGAGTTCACTACTCTTTTTCCAAGCATGCATCCCGGGGAAGGATATCTGGTAATTGTTCCGGGAAGGAACGTCGGGTTATTGGGATGTTGGTTATTACACTCATTTCTATCATTAAGACCCCTTACATCTACCGATTAGTTGCCGGGGAGGCAACGAGGTTATTAGTTGATAGCGCTATTAGGTTTGGCACCCTCACACCGTACCGGGGAGGATGGGCGTGAACTAATTACCTTAACCACTTGACCAATGTTTTGATAGAGACATTAGGGTTGGGCAAATAAATCTAGCTGCCATCTGCCGTAATCGAGTTAATAACAACATCAAATCAAATCACTGAAACGTTTTATACTCATATCTGGTAACTAAACACGTTAATAAAACTTTGAACTCACCAGCGTCGTCTAACACACTTGTCTGCATGCTTGCAGGTTTGTAGGTTTATATCATTGGGACTTGCTGTCTGGGATGCTGGAGTGGTCATGGGTCGAGATACATGGAATCTCAATACAAGTTTAATGGTTTATGTACACATGGTTTACGAGACACTTAACAAATGAGTTATGCTTCCGCTGTATACAATGAATGATGTGTAACATTTGTACCACTTTATGTTAATGAATGAAAGTTTTATTTAAATATATTTGTGAGTTCAATGTGATTGGTGGCTTGGATCCTGGTACATCACACGCCTCGCGGGGGTTTCCGCATGTGGTATTTTGGGGCAGTGACGGTTTGGTATCAGATTCACTGGTTATAGTGAACTTAGTTTTAAAACATTTTTATGAAACCAGACTATAACTGAATAGTTCTGAAAACAAGAATACGACCATGACACTCAGCTCCAGATAGAAAGGTTCATCTCTCGTTTACTAATTGCACAGCATAACTAGTGAACACTTACATATGATATTGCATGTGATTGCACGTTTAGCACAATAATATGAATTCATGTATTACTTGCATGTGATAAGTGATTAATAGAGTGGTGTTACCCTATAGATTCGTGACCCCTATTTTGTGATATTCTTTGTTTGACATCTGAGGTTGAGGAACCATTTAACATGAGTTAGGAGGAACTGAGATGAGCATGCAAATCACAACTGTTGGGTTTTTCACATGTTTATCAAAGTATTTTATCCATATAAAATAAAAACGCAGCGGAAATAATTATTTAAAACATGTTACTTACAAGATATAAAACTCATTTTATATGTAAAACCCAATCCCGGATCTATATATGAACATGCATGCTATCAAATATTTAAACCACAACCATAGGGTGTTTAGAATACTACCTTCCAAGAAGTAATGGATATGAAGAAGATGATGATTCTTGAACGGTTGCCTTCAAGTGTAGAAGACCTCAAGCTTGTATACCCCAAGCCTTCCAACAAACACCTTAGTTTTAGCTAGGATTTGAACACTTGTGAACTCACTAAAACATCCTTCTTGGAGCCAACCCTTGGCCGAAAATTCCACTAGGGAATATGAGAGTTCTTGGCACTTGAATTACAAACTTGAAAAACTCTTGAACCAACACTTGTTGGCCGAAATTTAGAGAAGAAATTCTCTAGTTTTTCTTTCAAGTTCATAAGTCTTGCACCTTCTTGCATTTGACATCTAAGTATTTATAGAACCATGAGAGAGAATTGCCACCCACCTTGACCAATCATGTGCCAACTTACACATGCAAGTGCATGAAACCCCATTGGACCAAAATGGTCTTGGTTAGACCACCCAATCAACTTTTCTCTAGCTTATGACAATTGCATGTATTGTGATTGGATCAAAATGTTTGGGAAGAACACCAAGGGGGGGGGGGCACTTTATTTTTTAAAAAAAATTCAATTTCTTTTATAAAATAATTGAAGTCTTGATTAATTTTATAACTTTTAGAGTAAATTTCAAATTTCGTCCTTTATGTATGTCTAAAATATCAAATCATGTCCTTTGTCTTTAATATCTTCAAGAAACATACTTAATGTTTGAAAAACCATTCAGGTTATGTCCTTTACCCAAAACCTGGTTTGTTTTCCCAGTTAAGTCAGGTCATGTGAGAGGCACATGAGGGTATATTGGTCATTTTACCTAAATAAAATTATTTTATTTATTGTTTTTTAATAAAATTATTTTATATACATAATAAAATAATTTTAAAATTATATATGTATATATACTTGATATAATCAGAAGATTTGTCTTCTCTCTTCTCTCTTCACATTCTTTCTCCCTCTAGAACCACCACCACCACCCCACCACCGCCACCAACCCACCACCGCCACCACCCACCCCACTACCATCCACCTCTGATCAAACCAACACCATCACGACCTCCACCGTCACGGTCATGGTTCTGAACCACCTGCAACATCCGACGAACGGATCTAAAATCGAGCCCCAACCAAGAGACGAACGGATCTAAACCCACTGCCATAGCTCCGTACACCACCGCCACAGCTTCCTTGTCGACACAGATCCGCCCACCGCCCCGTCATAGCTCCGCCAGTTGTTGGATCTAAACCCACTGCCATAGCTCCGTACACCACTGCAACTTGAACGAAGATTCCACAACGTTCAACGATTGCAACACCGCCGTTCCGGCCAGTTCTCGACGACGCCGGTTCAACGATTGCAACAAACCACAATAACATGCTTCACAATCTCAGTTTCGCATATAGAGATTCAAGTGTCCTTCATGTCTCATACAAATAACCACTTACCTTCAACACACTAGCAAAATAATGAATAAAACGTACATTTTATGTTTAGATATGCTAGAATATGCTTCAGATTCAACAAACTTCACTCCAAAACGAAAAACCCCAAATTTGGAAATTAGGGTTCTTCACACAATGTTCTGATTTATTGTAATCGGGTGCGAATCGGATCAAACGAAGGTTAGAATCTTGTTCTTTGTGAAAAATCATTCAAGATCGGTTTGATTTGGTGGAGAATCAAGACAATTAGGGTGAGGTGTGGCTATGGAGGGCTTGAGAGCTAAGAAGAAGAAGATGATGATTGAGAGTTTGTGGGGATAATTTTGACCTAATTCGCACACAGACGTGTTTGTTGGATCGGATCTGAGTTTTTTTATGTTTAATATTGTGTTTCGGACCCATTTAGGTAAAATGACCAATATACCCTCACGTGCCTCTCACATGACCTGACTTAACTGGGAAAACAAACCAGGTTTTGGGTAAAGGACATAACCTGAATGGTTTTTCAAACATTAAGTATGTTTCTTGAAGATATTAAAGACAAAGGACATACTTTGATATTTTAGACATACATAAAGGACGAAATTTGAAATTTACTCTAACTTTTATAACATCTCATGTTATAAGACTTATATAACTTTTATTATGTTATTTAACCCATTAAATAACAAGATAAAATATTCTCTCAAAATAAATTATCCATATAATTTATTAGTTTGTCAAGTGCAATTATTTAGAAAACCAATTTCTAAATATTCTAAGTGATAATATTTATTTGTTTGATCATATCATAAATAAATATTGTAAGTGTTTGTCTAGCTTGTATTTGGGTATGACTCGACTTGGATCATAACGTACTAGCCACATCAATTTAATATGTGTCTTGGGCATACAGAGTCCAACAATCTCCCACTTACACAAGATACATAGAAGATTGATGCAAGTAGTAAATAACGCCTAACTACGGTTTACTACCCCTAATACATATGACTATATGTCCCATTCAATAACATCATCTCCTTCAAGTCCCTTACTTGAAAATGATTTAGGTGAATCTATCATTTATCCTTTCGTTACAGATGTCATGTTAAATCCAGAGACACAGAGTGATCACTCTCTGTTGATTTAACTTTAGCAGGACTTAGACATCTTACTCTCAACGAATAAGAGGAACAAATCCCATCTTGACTACATACGTCTCTCACAGTCACCTTATACCACACCTGAGTTTAGCCTTGTGTACTGTCTTCTTACAAACAGCTAAGAACTAGGTCAAGGTATAATACTTGGTGAATATCAAGACCCAATATGTATCTCAGGTCAGGGGATACTATGATATTCTCCTTAACTCAAATTTACTTATGATCAATCACAGATGATTCCATGCAGTAATATTTGAGAGCGAGTCAGTCCAATATTAGTATCCCACAAATATCTATGAACCTTGGCAGCAACACTTTGCTCTATATTCATACCTAATGAATATCCACCAATCCAAGTTCATAATAGTCTTACATTCATATTTGTTCCCACAAGTATGATCGACTACGGACATTTAGAATAAATAACTTATTCACGGATTTAAACATGCTAAAATGGAACATAACTCAAACTACCATGTAGATTCATAATAACAATTGTTCCAATATCCAAATACAAAATAGATCAAATCCAATCACTAGAATATCGAAGTCCTAAGGCACAAGTATGACCCTTTTATGCTTTGCCCGTTCAAGGAGCTTTGTGAGTGGATCCGCAATATTTTGATCAGTGTGAACTTCGCGAATACATATCTTTCCCTTTTTCAACTTCATCCCTTATGTAGTTGAAATTCCGCTCAATGTGCCTAGTCTTTCGATGTACACGAGGTTCCTTGATTTAAGCAATCACACCATCGTTATCACAAAGATCACTAGGGGTCTTGAATGGTAGGGACTACCCCTAGATCGGTAATAATTCAAGTGGCAGATCCATATGAATTATCTCGATCAATGAAGCGGCGATGTATTTTGATTCTGTAGTGGACAATGCTACCCTAATTGTGATCGAGGACCATTTCGATCAGTTTGGAAACTCGTATCCATGTAACCCTTTACAACGAATTCCGAAACTCGCATCCCTGTAACCCCTTACAACGAGTTCTTCTTCACCAGATCTATATATTAGAAATATATCCTTAGTCCTTCTGAGGTATTTCAATATATTTTCTAACAGTCATCCAATGACCATTACTTAGATTTTGCTGGTATCTTCTCGTCATGCTTAAAGTGCATGACATGTTCGGTCTAGTGCATATCATTACATACATAATTAATCCTATAGCAGACGCATATGGGATTCCTTTCATTCTTTCTTGCTCATCCTTTGAGCTTGGATATTGAAACACATTCAATATTGTCCTCTCTTGAATGGGTACCAAACCTTTCATAGAGTTCTCTATCTTGAACCTTTTCAAGACTTTGTCAATGTATGCACTTTGGTTTAAACCTATCAAGCACCTTGATCTATTCCTATAGATCTTTATTCCCAAAATATAGGCGACTTCACCAAAATCCTTAATAGAAAACAACTTCCAAGCCAGGCTTTCACACCTTCCATGGTTGGAATGTTATTTCCAAATAGTAGAATGTTATCAACATATAATACTAATAAAGTGATGATGCTCCCACTAGCCTTCTTATACACACAAGCTTCATCGACGTTCTTGATGAATCCATATTCCCTAATTTCTTCATTAAAACGGTGATTCCAACTTCTAGATGCTTGTTTCAATCCATAGATTGATTTATTTAACTTGCATACTTTGTTAGGATGTTTTTGGATCCATAAAACCTTCAGGCTGAACCATATAGACATCTTCCTCAAGATATCCATTTAGGAAAGCCGTTTTGACATCCATTTGCCAAATCTCATAATCATATTATGCAGGTATGGCAAATAATATCCTTATTGACTTTAGCATCGCCACAGGCAAAAAAGTCTCATCATAATCAACCCCTTGAGTTTGAGTGAAACCTTTTGCTATAAGTCTCGCTTTATAAGTATCCAAGTTACCATGCATATCTGTTTTCCTCCTGAAAACTAACTTATTTCCAACCACTTTGGGGTTAAGAGGTTGCACAACCAATTCTCATACTTGGTTGTTATACATGGATTGCATCTCTACGTTCATGGCTTCAAGCCATTTGTCACAATCGGATTTTGACATTGCTTCATGGTGTGTGGTAGGTTTACCCGAATCTACCACGTAGCATCCATCCTTGAAAATCCATGTCTTTCAGGTGGACTACTAATTCTACCAGGTTTACGAACGTTTTTGTGTATATTGATCAACTATTTGATTGTTTTCAACAACCTCTTGTTGAATGCTAGTGTCAACCAAACGTGTATCGGATTGTGGTTCTCCATCCTTATCAAGTTCCATTGTTCTACTAATTCCTTCTACAAGGAACTTAGCTTCCAAGGACTCAACCTTTCGAGCAACAAATACTTTTGCTCCGTTGGATCGTAGAAGTAATATCCTATATCATTTTTAGGATATCCTACAAAAATACACTTAGTGGATCGTACTTTTATTTGGGGTGTATAGCTTCACAGAAGCTTCACAACCCATACCTTTAAATAGGATAATGATGGAACCCTTCCTTGCCATATTTCAAAAGGTGTCTTATCCACTTACTTGGTTGGGGCCATACGGGCCGTGGAGAGCAAAGCGTAACCCCAAAGTAATAGAGATAATGCGCTCCTAGCCATCATAGATCGAACCATATCTAATAGAGTTCGACTCCTCCTCTATTGAAACGAAGAACTTTAAAAGAGTTGATTTTGTACTTCACTTTTTGAAGATTCTGAACGTTTCAAAACTTCTTCTTTGTGTCAAGTACACATAACCATAACTACTATAGTTTTCGGTTAAAGTAATGAAGTATCTTTCACCATTCCTAGTCATTGGCTAAAAAGGATCACATACATTCGAATGTATGATACCTAATAAATCTTTTGCCCTTTCCCACTAAAGGGTTTCTTAGTCATTTTACCTTGTAAACAAGATTCGCATGTGTCAAATGAACCAACTTCATTTGTTTCCAAAAGATCATTCTTTCGAAGTGTTTACATGCGACTTCTGTTTATATGACCAAGGCGATTATGCCAAAGATAGGTCTCACTCAAAACCATTTTGAGTTTCTTGGTGATTGCTTGATACATTTAACTATCAAATGGTATATTATCATGAACCAATTCATAAATACCATTTGAAGGCATAGCTTTAAAGTAAAACATGTCATTTATCGATATAAATGTCATTGTTTACAAACTTTAAATCAAAACCATATTGTTTTATAAGGGAAACTTGAATAATGTTCCTAGTCAAACTAGGAGCATTCAAGACATTTTAAAACAATTTCCAAACCATTTGGAAGTTTCAAAACATAGTCTCCTTTCTTGTAATGTTTATTTCTCTTGAACCTTTTGCAACAAATTGCAAACATGAGTTCCACATCCGGTATCTAATACCCATGTGTTAGAAGAAATAACATTAAGGTCAATATGTATCATTAAGATTGTACCTGAGGTTTGCCTAGCATCCCTCTTGTTTTTCAACTCTTTGAGATAGGTTGGACAATTCCTATTTAAATGCCCTATCTCACCACACTCAAAGCATGGATCGTTCATGGCAACCTTTGCCTTCTTCTCTTTTGGTTTCGGTGGTTTCGCTTTAGTCTTTCTAATCATTTCCCTTTGAATTACCCGTTTCCATTTTCAACATTTGCTTTGGTGTCGGGGTGATGCCCTTTCTAGTTGCCACCCTCATTGATCGTTAGAATGGATAAAACCCTTTTATCCATATTGAGCCTTTCGAGGTGATCAATGTGGCTTTTCATCTTAAAGACATAAGATGAGTCCGATTGGGTTTCCTCCATTCGACATGCATGAAGCGCTCGAGGTGTTCTACCCTTGCATATTGTAGGAACATTTCCATCAATTGGGTAATCATGTCATGATGTTCAAAATCCTTTTGAATCTCGGGAATCATAATTCCTAAAATGAGGCAAGAGGCTTGCATAGTATTCTCGATATACTTAATCCAATCGTTATAGGCATCCTTATCTTCCATAAGATGTTCTTGGGATTAGGATCGTTCAACACATAGGATATCTTTTCTTACTTGAGAACGATTCTTAAGTTTCGATATTAATCCATAAAGTGTTTTTGATTGAAACGATCCTTTTAAGGATTGTTTTTAGTGATAGGTTACGGACGGTTTGGGTAATATTGTTAGCGGCCATCTACAAAATTTAACAAGGTTCAATTTTAGTATTTTCGATATTATTATATTTTAATCATTAATGCCCTTTTGTGTCTCATATACAATTATTAATTAAAATCTAGAATCCAACGTTACATTTAAATATTGGTTAGGTGACCTTTATCCCTCTATTTAAATTAACAAGGTAGTCAACGTTTGACAATTGCAACTCTTTGCAACTTCTAGCCATATGGGATCGGTTAAACATCTTTATGTTTAGTTGGCATGTTTAATCCCATCAACACCTTTGTTCCCCATGCTTCGGTGACCCTAAGTTCATGGTTTCCAAATCAAGTCGTCCAACTTACACACATGTGTGAGTTTATTCACATAAGTGGTTAGGTGACCTTTATCCCACAAACATGGTAAACCCACCTCGAATATACAAGTTCCCTCAAATGTGGTTAGGTGACCTTTATCCCATAAAAGAGTTCCCAAGTGATTCGAGTGTTGTATAAAAGGATGGTGTTTGACTTGTTTTATAAAAGGGATTTTGAGTTTTCAAAATTCTAGTTTAGAAAACTTTATGTACCATACATTTGCATGCATTCAAATCCTTGGTACTTTTGTGAAAATAAATTTTCAAGGTTCTTTTTAATAAAACCCATTTTATTATAAAATCATTAATTTTTAATAACCTTTTATTAACCAATTTTAATGATCTTAAAAGAACCAATTTTAAGCTTGTTGTTGATTATTAGTTTGTTAAGCATGCATATCCAAATATCATCAAACAACAAAATAAACAACCACACAAGCACAACATACTTAACAATAGGTGCATAACCATAGCCAACTATTTTGACCACACTTGTTAGCCGAAACAAGTGTGCCAAAAGGTCCTTCCTAAAGGGTGAAAAATGACACAAGCGATGTGTCGTTGAACTCCCACTTGATCCCGCATCCAAATGCTTCAAGTCTCCCTTTTGTGTTGTGATTTCTCCACTTTCTTTGAGCTTCCAAAATGTACTTTAATTCAGCTCCAAACTCCTTTGGGCTCCGAAAATGTGTTTTGGTTATTGGGCTAAAATCCCGTTAAGAACTATGAAGTCCTTTAGGCCCGAAATTGGCCAAAACCAAAATCGCATTTTTGTGTGCATCTTCTTTTACAAAAAATATCCTAATACATTTTTCTAGTAAAATCAAATGCACCTAATCTATTTATTTTACATACCAAATGAAAATAAATACATTACATATTTTTACAAATGGAAGAACAAAAATAATAATTATTACAACCCATTGAATAATTAAATAAAATAAATCACAACACAATCATTCAACACAAGGTCATGGCTAGGTTATATGCACCAAAATATATATCCAAATATATAAAATACAAGAAGCAAAATGGTTCCCTTTTACAACCTACAATTTTTCGGTCAAGAATGAAAAACCGAAAAATGTGGGTGTTTGTCCAAACAAAATAATCATCCAAATGAAATAATTTTTCAAGATTCATTTATGCATGTAATAATATAATCTTGAAAAAAAAAGGGATAACCATGATGAAAAATTTCGGCCATAGGGTTTTAACCAAACCCGAAACCCGAAAATTTCATATCCTATGAAGCATGCATTCATATAAGCGGCTCTGATACCACTGTTGGGTTTTTCACATGTTTATCAAAGTATTTTATCCATATAAAATAAAAACGCAGCGGAAACAATTATTTAAAACATGTTACTTACAAGATATAAAACTCATTTTATATGTAAAACCCAATCCCGGATCCATATATGAACATGCATGCTATCAAATATTTAAACCACAACCATAGGGTGTTTAGAATACTACCTTCCAAGAAGTAATGGATATGAAGAAGATGATGATTCTTGAACGGTTGCCTTCAAGTGTATGTAAGTCCAGGAACTATCAACCGGCCGGATATCAAAATCACTAATCAAAGCGCGGAATACTGAGAAAAGTGATAAGAACAAGAACAATCAATCGATTATAACAACCAAGGTGCACACGGTTTCTAGAGAACCGTCTGGTACCCCCACCAAGAAATCGAAAATTATGAAGAACCTCACAAAAATGTCTAACCTAATAATGAACTAGGTTCACCCTATTTATAGTTACATAGGGTGACCTAGTTACAGACTGGGCCAGGCCCACATACACAAATAATAACCAAACAGGCCCAAAACATCTAATTAGCCCACATGGCTTATTCTAATATTATCTAACCCACTACGAGGCTAAGCCCAATAGCCTATAATTGTGTTTGATAAAGATAGGCGTAAACCTACACCGTTATATGGCCTTACAATATCCCCCTAGGTTTATGCTGTCTTTATCAAACTGTTGTCTTCATTATGTTTCTGTGGGAAGATACTTCATGTCTTCATTCTGAAACTTGGGCTCTTTATTCTTCTTATCATGATCAGCTTTGCTTGAAAATCTTGTTGAAAAGAATGCAAGCGGAGGATTCTCAGCAACTCTTTTCTTTGTTAATGTCTTCTCTTTCAAGCAGGTTCACAGGTACTTCTTTACATATACTATCACTGTCAGATGATGACTTGTATCTGGTTCTTCTGACTCAGGTACATCTTGCTATTCCGATGCTTCAAGCTTTGTCAGCAACCAACAGCATCTCAATCTTCAACAACCCCTGTTTCTTGACTTGAATTTTAAATTCTGCACATACTCAGAAATTCATAAGCAAACATTTATGTGCAACAGAGGGAAATACCACATGAACATTTGGTACATCCAAGTATTTGTACTCGGATTTTACAATTCAAATTTCTTTCAAATTATGATGATCAATCAAATCTTCAAGAACGGTTAAAAAATTTTAATAAAACAAAGAAGCACTCTATTTTTGGATTTTTGATTTTATAAAAACTAACAATTTAAACTAAAACACAAAGAAACTAATATACAATTACAATTTGCAATGGGATCAAATCATAGTGTTTCAGGCCAAACTACACTTATCAACACTAATTTACTTTGGGTGATCCGAGCGATTGCCAGTATATTTGTCCACTTAAACTTATCTCCCTAGGCCTTTTTCAAATGACGGCCTGCAACTGATTTATCATGTTTTCATTTTAATTGATATGAACACTAAATTCAATCACGATCAAATCCCGGAATTTTAATCAGAACACGCTATCATACATGCAGTTTCCCTACCACATATTTCACAAGCCCGTTCTAGGATTCTGAAATCTTGACTGGGACTGGATTGAGAAGAGAAAAGAATAGATCATTTGCAGAGATGGATATAATATATAGATCAAATGAGATTTTCTCAGTTTGATATAGGTTTTTATTTTTGGGTTTCTTTTGGGCACTAGAGGGCCTCTTTCGGCTGTAATTGATCTATAACGCGACAACATACAGCTAGGTCAGCATGTATCTGGATGCAGCAGAAGCTGACGTTGCCTAGCACCTCCAGGTCTTTGCTCACGCAAAACAGAGGAGATACACGAGTTGGTCAGAAAAGATTTCAGAACTAGAACGAAATTGTGTGTATCGGGACGTCACACACGCATTCAAATAACCATGTCCTAATTCCAAGTGACGTTCTTTCCTGAGGTCATAGATTAATATTAGTGTTCTACGCAATACTAGTCAAAGAGTCTAGCCATCAGGATAAAGCCTACCAACATATCACTCTAGAGTCAGACCATTTCAATATTGGTCTTACATGAGTCAGCCTTAATCCACATTGTGAAATTATTTCATTTCCCATATATGCAACAAAATATTTTTTGATTTTTCTGTTTTTCGAATGTTTTTGTATTTTCTCATTTTCTCTATTTACTGATATCTCAAGATATCCCCCTAAATTTGTGCGTGAATCTTACGCGCAAATTTACCTGACAACGAGAAAGTATGTACAAAGAGAAACACAAAAGAAAATGAAAATATTTTTGTTGTTTTTGTTTAACCGTTCCATCATTAGACTAATCAATATCAAAATTCGAACATGAAATTCAGATTTTGTACCTTTTTGCTGATCCTGTCTTACTTGCTTCTCTTATCTCCTCAAACGAAACATATCAACTGTAAAGAAATGTACCTTTTGAAACAGTGAAATGTTACCCGTTATGTCTCTAGAACAACCGCTATCAACATCCAAGGATTGTCAACAGCTCCTCCTTGGTTGTCCCTGAAAAGTAAGGAGATTAGTAAGACATTGGTACCCAGGCCATCGTGGTCCTGGGTATTCCTGAAGCATCAATGTACGACACTTCTCGAAAGCACATGCCCCCTTTAGATTCAAGGACTGGTGATGTCGCTGCTTTGTGTTTTGCCCTCCAAACTTGTTTAGGCTTCTCTAATTTCTTAGGAGCCTTGGGCAAAACATTCTGCTTTTCAACCTTTTTGTTTTTCAAAACTTGTTTTGGTTTCAAAGCTTGTTTTCGTTGAGTTTTAGCAGCATTCCAGTCCCCATCAGATGGTTTAACCTGGGGATGCTTATTCATCATTTCCTTAGGTTTTTCAACCTTCATTGGCTTAGAACAAGATCTATCCCTAGGTGTAACCTTCTGATGTTGTGTATAGTACGGCACATAGGGACGATATGTGCAATTTCTTGCAATGTGACCGGGTATGCCGCAGTTGTAGCATGTTTGCTTCTTTACATAAGGAGCATATCCCGATCCATTCCATCCAACTGATGCTGAATAAGAGTTATAAAATTGGTTGGATGATTTGTGTGCAGTTTGTTCAGTCTTTTTCCCTTGTTTCTTATGTCCCTGTTTACAACAGTTAGCACATTCATTGGATTTAACATTTTCATTTCTAACTGTTGGCTTTGGAGGCACATATTTATTTGTAGGGCCTCTCAAAGCTTGCCCAGAAACAGCCTTTTTCACATAAGGAGGAGCATCAGCAGATAAATTTGATGTTTTTAGACAAACATCGTCAGCTTTTTGACAAACAATATCATCCTCCTCAACCCAATCCTCTACTATTACCTCATCTGCACATGAAGTAGAAGCATCAGTAACGTTCAGTTTTCACAAACGGTGGCAGGCGAAGCCATAGTAACATGGTCATTCTCGAGTGACACCGTTTGTTCAGTAGTTTCAGAATCATCAATATTCAAAGATGGAGCAGAGGCTTCAGTTGTCAATTCACCACTAATCTTAACAGAAGCTCCTGATATCGATTCTGATTCTACTTTTATCTGATCTGATTCAACTTCTTCCGGTGATTCGCTACTAGACCCAGCTGAATTAACTAACCTCGACTTTTCACAGTTAGCTGTCTCTGAGGAGTCACATGACGAATCAGATGAAAAAGTCGATTCATTTTGAGATGCCTCTGCCTCCTCAGGTGATGCAATGTTGACACTACATGATTCGCCCATTTCTGATTTCTCAGAAGTGGATGTCTCAAAAGTGTCACAAGATGTGTCACATGACGAGGCAGATTCACTTTGTTTGCCCCTATTGAATTCTTTCACAAACTCAGTCAAACCTCTTAACATGGCAAACTCGATGTTGTCTACATTAACTCTAGGCTCTGTTAATTCAGACTCTTTTGTTTGAGGTTGCACTTCAGATGAATTTTGAGAAAAACTTGACACAATATTATCTAATACTTGAAAATGTTTGTCAATGTTCGCATTATTCTCAAAATTTAGAGTCTCGGTTTGCTTTAAAACATCAGCAGGTTTCACGAAAGTTTTATCAAATGCCTGTTTTTCTAGAACAATTTCAGTTTTATCTGGCCTTGTGATTTTAACTTTCTTTGGCTTAACAGGCTCAGCCTTCCTATCCCCGGGCTTCCCATATTCCATTTCAGGCAAGTCGGCTATCTCCTCCTCAGTCATAGGAATAGAGGTGTAATTGTGATTGTATGGTGGAGGTATGCATACAAATCCCAATCCCTTATTCCTCACTTCCTTTTTGCTATACTTTAACTGTTGATTTATCATTTTCTTGACCTTTTCGCTTAAAACATCAATTTTTTTGAAATTAAATTCAGTATTTTCGAAAGTCGATTTTAAGTTGTTTAATTCAACAGTTAATTTTTCAGATAGCTCCTTGAAGTGGAGATAACGACATTTTGCTTCGCTTAGATCACTATGCAACTGTCGAATGTCACGTTTTTGAGCCTCTACCATTTCCTTATACCCATCCAGTTTCTTTTTAACTTCGTAGCTACTGGATTTGGTACATTGAAGTTGCATAGTAAGCGATTGAGCCTGTTCTTTAAAACCTTTTACTTTCTTTCTACATTTTTCAGTACAACAAACATCATCTACACATACCTCAGCCTCAGAAGGAGTGTAGTCATTCATTTGAATATCTTGAGTAGACTGCTTGTGAGCATTGTTATATGACTTGATGAGTGAGATCAGCTCATCCGGCTTCATTTTGTAACAGTAGCAGTCGGTTGTCACAATTATCTCATTAACATTTCTAAACCAACTACAGTTTGCCTGATCTGGAATCCTTTTTAGAACATCTAGAAGCTTTATGTTGCTCGTGCGATTAGACACCTCAATCCCAGCCTTCTCCATTTCAGAGAGCAGTTCAGCAAACCGGCCTGTAAGTGCTTCTATAGATTCACCATATGAGTATCTGAATTCTTGAAATTCCTGCTCAAGCACTTCTCTCTTAGAAGACATTTTTAAGAATTTTAACTGTGATCCCCCGAAAGTATGATCCCCCGAAAATGTGATTCCCCAAAGATGTGATCCCCCGAAGATGTGATCCCCCGAAAAAGTGATCCCCCAAAAATGTGATCCCCCGAAAATATGCGTTTCTAATTATATCCTCAACACAAGCCCAAAGCAAGAACCCGTGTACTCGCTAACTCAAACCCTTTGCAACACGCACGAATCAACTTTCTGTACCGCGCCTCCAAACCTGTCAAAACTTATCACCAAATAATAACGAAACCCCTTTTTTATTTTAATAAACCTTTTTGTTTTTGTTTTTTTTAATATAATATATAAAGTAATAAAAGAAATTATTATTATTATTTATTATATTATTACTAATGGTTAGGTAATTATTACCAAATGATTATTATTAATATTAATATACTATTATTATTTTAATAAATTAATAAAAAAAAAACTAAATAAACTGAATCAAAAGTCTGTCTTCTTCTTCTTCGTTACGGAACAGTTGTCCAACTCCAAAACCCTAATTTTGAAAACTCAGCCGCCAACCTCACTTCACACAAACAAAACCGGTGACAGGATGGTGGTCGTCGGAGATTGTTCGAACGCTTATGGAGATGACGATACGATGATAAATCTTGAACCCGGAGAAGATGATGGTTCAACGAAACGAGACCGGTGAGACGTTGCCGGTTGCAGGTCGTCGGCGGAGATGATGATGAGGGTGTTGGGCGACTCGAAAATACGGTGATGCGGTGGTGTAAAACCTCGAACTCGAACGGAGAAGATAGTGATCGTCGACGGTGACAATGAATGATATGATGTTTATGTTCGATGAGTGAGTTGCAGGTTGAAGATAACGGAGAAACAGAGGTGACGAGATGAACGGTGGTAGTGATGGTTGTTTGTAGTGTATGGTGTTTATTGATGACGATGAAGGATGTTGTTCTCGATAAACTTGCAAACCAACAGTGAAGTCGATGACCGGAGATGGTTGATGGATTGGTGATGGTTTATTGTTGCGGGATCGGAGTACGGTGTTGGTGTACGAAATCGGAAACCCAAACTCGAACTCGATACCGAAACGGAGATGATGAAGATGGCGCTGTGAACGTGATGGTGTTACCGGTAGATGGATGGTTTGGTGTATCTCCGGTGGTGTACGGTGGCTGAAATCAGACGTGGTAGCAAGTCGGGTTATGTATGGAATGGTGGTTCGACGGTGGTTGTAGGATGATCGACGGAGAGTTGATGATGTGTAGCAGGTGATGTGTTGGTTGACGATGACCGGAGATTGCAGACGAAGACCGTAGATGATGGTAACGGTTAAACGGTGATGGTGGCCGGAGGTCACGTTGGAGAAGATGAAACAGGTGTGGTTATCGGAGGTGTTGTTTGAAGTGACAGGTTATGATGACGATGGTAGTCTTGTAATGAATCGGTTTTGATCGAAGAAGACGGTGAACTCGAAACGGTGTGCGGTTCCGGTGATAATCACGGACGGTTGGATGGTAGATTGACGGACCGGTGACGATGATATATTTTCAGATGATGTTGTGGAGTTGCAGGTTTTTTGATGAAGATGATGACCGGGGTGACGATGTTAACCGGAGACGATGATGATCGGATGAGATAACAACAGTCGGAGACGATGATGAATGACTGTTGTTTGTTTGTTGATGATGACTACTGGATCGCACAAGATCGTAATCGCACAAGAATAAAGCTGAAACGCACAATTTTGTCTGATCGCACAAGAAAAAATTTGCACACTTTGACTTTATTTGAATGATGACGGTTGCAATCTTTGAAAATAAACCAACTAATCAAATCCCCCGAGAATCAAGGAGTTGATTTTAAAATCAATTTCTTTGATTTATTTCCACCAATAAATCCCTACAAACATGCAAATACCACTATCAAAACACCAAAACAGATCAAAAACGTAATTTTGAACTGTTCTTCAAATCTTCAAGCCTGTTCTTCGTGTTCTTCGAATCTAAAAAAAAATTCTTGTTCTTCGAATGATATCCAACGAACCGAGCCTTTCGAAAGACTTCTTAGGCTCTGATACCAATTGTAAGTCCAGGAACTATCAACCGGCCGGATATCAAAATCACTAATCAAAGCGCGGAATACTGAGAAAAGTGATAAGAACAAGAACAATCAATCGATTATAACAACCAAGGTGCACACGGTTTCTAGAGAACCGTCTGGTACCCCCACCAAGAAATCGAAAATTATGAAGAACCTCACAAAAATGTCTAACCTAATAATGAACTAGGTTCACCCTATTTATAGTTTCATAGGGTGACCTAGTTACAGACTGGGCCAGGCCCACATACACAAATAATAACCAAACAGGCCCAAAACATCTAATTAGCCCACATGGCTTATTCTAATATTATCTAACCCACTACGAGGCTAAGCCCAATAGCCTATAATTGTGTTTGATAAAGATAGGCGTAAACCTACACCATTATATGGCCTTACAGTGTAGAAGACCTCAGGCTTGTATACCCCAAGCTTTCTAACAAACACCTTAGTTTTAGCTAGGATTTGAACACTTGTGAACTCACTAAAACATCCTTCTTGGAGCCAACCCTTGGCCGAAAATTCCACTAGGGAATATGAGAGTTCTTGGCACTTGAATTACAAACTTGAAAAACTCTTGAACCAACACTTGTTGGCCGAAATTTAGAGAAGAAATTCTCTAGTTTTTCTTTCAAGTTCATAAGTCTTGCACCTTCTTGCATTTGACATCTAAGTATTTATAGAACCATGAGAGAGAATTGCCACCCGCCTTGACCAATCATGTGCCAACTTACACATGCAAGTGCATGAAACCCCATTGGACCAAAATGGTCTTGGTTAGACCACCCAATCAACTTTTCTCTAGCTTATGACAATTGCATGTATTGTGATTGGATCAAAATGTTTGGGAAGAACACCAAGGGGGGGGGGGGGGCGGCCCACTTTATTTTTTTTTTAAAATTCAATTTCTTTTATAAAATAATTTAAGTCTTGATTAATTTTATAACTTTTATAACATCTCATGTTATAAGACTTATATAACTTTTATTATGTTATTTAACCCATTAAATAACAAGATAAAATATTCTCTCAAAATAAATTATCCATATAATTTATTAGTTTGTCAAGTGCAATTATTTAGAAAACCAATTTCTAAATATTCTAAGTGATAATATTTATTTGTTTGATCATATCATAAATAAATATTGTAAGTGTTTGTCTAGCTTGTATTTGGGTATGACTCGACTTGGATCATAACGTACTAGCCACATCAATTTAATATGTGTCTTGGGCATACAGAGTCCAACAACAATATTATTGTGGGTGCACACATAATAATAATGTGGGGTGCATGTGAGTCCCAGTGAGGCTTAACAAGTGAAAAAGGGGTTCTGCTCTGTTATTTGATCAATGTGAAACATAACAAGTCTGTAGGAGTCATAGCAGTGATTGTCTCCTACTCGAACGTGATCTTTTCACTCCTCTTTGAATCCTTTCGAATCTCGATGCTATCGAGTATTACCTGAACACCCATCTAAACGCCTGGAAAACCGTGTAGAATGTTAGGTGCTTGTGAGAACGTCCCTGAGTAGGATGACGTAGCGTCGAATGATTGGTCAATACCCTTCTCACTCCACTTCATTAGCTGGAACTCAATGTATTGACGTCGTAGCTCCCGAAGTGCGATCACTTCTGCAACACTCTCGCAACATATCGTGTATTACTCAATCAACTTGCTTGACCGATGGACAAGAGGATGAGTGTAGTACTTTACCGACCTCAGTATTTGGACGACCCTGATTACCGGCAACAAACGCCAGCGAATTGGCTTCAATCGAATCATTAACCCTAGTTATCGACTTATGGGAGTCAACTCTTACGAATTAATCGGGATATGAACGATGACAATTGACCATGGTGTGGAATGTGTAACTACTAGCACAATGGGGAGCGCCTTAAGACGTGACACGCAATGTGAAAAGATAGACCATGTTGGTGAAAGGACGCGGGACACCGTTACAGGCAACAACATTAGAGGCAACAGTCACGGCAACATCAAGGTACTTGTAATCGTAGCCTACGGTATGGAAATGAAGGTGCCCACGCCATGGATTGGCCGTTGATAATTCAAGACAACAACCAGGAGGATGACGAAAGCACTAGAAATTCTCATAACGAAAACAACAACACTAGAAGTGGTGTTCGTGGAAGAGCATTGAGGACTGGCGTAGGCGACGCCATGCATAAAAGCAACGTGGTAGCTTGTATGGGTAGCTAATCGCTTCGTCTATGTTCTGCTTAACCCTGAAGCTTTTGGAAACCAACCCTGTTGTGGGACAGACTGATGGCAAGTCAATGGAAACCTCCTATGTTCGTGGGGTTGCAAACTCGACCTTGTGGGACAAGTGTTCGACATCTATCCTCGATAGGTTGATGCAGTAGTTAGTATGGATTGGTTATCCATACGCCGCACAGATATACCCTGTGAGAAGAAAGCTTTGCGTATCCCTCTCCCTAGTAGAGAATCGTCATTTGTTTTAAAGTATCAGAGTTATGTAAAGGTTAGCATCAATTCTGCAATGAAAGCCCAGAAGTGTCTACGGAGGGATTACCCCGCCATTGTTAGCAACCGTTACTGATGTTAAGGCTAAGGAAGAGAGGATCGAGGATCCACCAGTTGTTTGTGATTTCTTCCGATGAGCTACTTGAAGAACTTCCAGGATAACTTCCACAACTGTTAGGCAGAATCTCAGTTTGATCTCACGCCAGATGCAGCTTCGAATACTCGTACTCTTACCGGCTTGCACCAGGAGGGTTGCAAGAGCTGTCTAATCAACTACAAAAACTGTTGAACAGGAGTTTTGGCGGACCTAGTTTTTCACTTTGGGGAGCCCCGGTTATATCCATGAAAATAAGCCTTTTCGTATGTGTTCTGATTATCGAGAACTTAACAAGGTGGCAGTCAAGAACCGTTTGCCTCGACCATGTATTGACAACCCGTTAACTAGTGCTAGGGACAAGCTTCATTCGAGGATTGGCTAACGAACGAGCTATCGTCGGAGGGAAGTCCAAGGGGAGGATGTTCCTAAAACGGCATATCAAACGCAATGTGGTCATTGCGACTTTGTATTCCATGGCCTTTGGGGGATTAACCAGCACTGGCAGCTATATGGATCACATGAATCGACCGTGTTTATTGATGACGTTTCAAATCATTCCAGGAGAAAGGAACATCATGGGTGGTATTTGCATCTATTTTAGAGCTCCTGGGGGAGAAGTCACTCCGCGCGAAGTCTTGTTAAGTGTAACTTCTGGATTCGAGGGGTACATTCTTGGTCATCTAATCAACGAAGTGGGAATACTTGTGGATCTCGCTAAAGACCCATACTAATAGATATTTATCGGCGCCAAAGAATCCATCGGGGATACAATAACTTCTTAGTCTACTTAGATATTACCGCAGATACATCGTAGAATTTTCGAAGGTTGCGCAGCTTTAACCTCTTTAGCACAGCAGGGTGCTGTGTACTAGTGAGTGACAGAACAGACGGGCATCTTTTCAGCCTTTGAAACCCAACTCTGCAAAGCACTGAGCATCGCTTCTATCCGAGAGTATTGAAGATCTAGTGGTATACCATGATGGTTCGAATCAAAATCCTAGTTACACACCGATGCAACACGAGAAAGTGATGACTTACGTAATGGAGTTACAAAGAGGAACTGCACGACACACAACCGGCGATGGAAACCATGGTCTTTGGATTTAAGTTGGAGGCATTACTTGGACGGTACCAGATGCGCTGCTTAGACCGATCACAAGGGCCTCCCGTGTACCCTTGTTTCGAAAGAGCTAAAACACGTGATGGCATCGCTGGATGGAACTCTTGAGCGATTACGACTATGGAACTTAAACGCATATGAGCGTGCAGCTCATCACCGACTCTAGCCTACCCAGCCAGATTCACCCTTTTTAAACTGAAGCGCTGGAGGAAGAAGATCTTCGAGTTGGGTCCATGCGGGGCATGGAGGAGCAACTTTTGGTAAGGTGGACGGTACTCGATACTTTATGGAACAAATATGGATTCTGCTGTACAGCAATCCGAGGGAACTTGTGTTGAGCGAAGCACACCAGCCTCGATATGCTGGTCATCTGGATTTGATGGAATATGTTAGGATCGGAGGATCTTGTACTGGCAATTGGGCTTGAAGGCCTACACAGCAAAGCATGTGAACGACGTTTGACTTGTGCGAAAGTCAAGGTGGACTATCAGAAACCTTCTGGTTCGTGTCAGTAATCAGAAACACCTATTTGGAGATTGGAACAGACGGCCATAGGGTTTGTCACTAGTTTACCAAAAAAAAAACTTAGAACGGAAACAATATCATCTGGATGATCGTTGATTAACTCATGTACCACTACACTTTCTTGCAAATCAGGGAAACTGACGAGTCTTCACAGTTTGTGAATATTCCTCTGAGAGAGGCGGTTTTTAGGCACGAGGTGCCAACTCCTGATACCTTTAATTTTGATCTATACCTGATTTATGTTAGGCAATACACGACACTCTTGGCTCACGTCTAGGCATGAGCGTTGCTTGTCATCATAGGACAGATGGTCAGAGTAAACGAACCATCCAGACACTCAAGGACATGATGCGAGCTTGTGTGTGATCGACTTTAGTAAGAATTGGAAGGATACTTGTTTTGGTCAAAAATTACCGAAGCAATTAAGTGATCAAATTAGTTAAGTGAGGTAGTGTGCTAGAAATGTGTGTTGAAAATATGCTAGTTAAGTTATTTGCAAAAACAGTTTCAGGATACGGCTTAGGATATAGAGCTGTATCTATGGTCAAACAATGAGCAAAAATGTAAAGGACAACACAGGATGTACGAGGAAAGCCCTTGATCAATCTAGATCGCCGGCACAAAACCTCGGGACCTGACAATCGCAGCTGCCTTGTTCTTCTATTACTTCAAATATCAGGATACAGTGCAGGATATGATGCGGATCAACTAGGTGTTACAATGTAATTCGAGTACAGGTGTTTGTGTGTAGTGATTGTTTGCAACAGGAGAGAAAAAGTGTACGTAAAAGTGTGTGTCTTAACATGATCTGATCAACCTATTTATAGTGTAAGAAAATAACAAACTACCCTATTAAATCGGGATGCTTCGAATATTCCTCAAGTAAACGTTGTAGTCCACTTCTTCCGGGTTCAACGTCTACAAGCTAACTGATTTGCCCGAGTCTCGAGGGGAAGAAGTCCTTCTGACCGTTAGAGGCTTGTTACAATAATCTGCACGTGAGCTAATTGGTTAGTACCAGGATATCATATCAGGATGTTACCAATATCCTGATCCAGTATCCTGATCACAAATAAACAATCAAAGCCAGAATATTAGTCAGGATATATAAGCAGAAATTCACCCATAACAAATGTCCCCAAAATATATTTGTTGGTATACCAATCCAATGGATATATTTTAAAACTTTATCTCGCGAATCGAGGTTATTAAATTGAAATGACGGTCAAGATAGCACTATGTAACTTCCAACGCGCTTTTCACTCGATGGATATCTATTACGCCCCTATATCTTCTCTCTTTTTGTTTGAGAACCAGATATCATCAACAGAATCTCCAGGTAATCACTCATCCCTTCCTCATTTTCTGTTAATTTTATTCTTCTTCCAATGGCTACTAGAGTCCACTCTCAAACCGGTGAATCGTCGGAATCCTTCGTTCAGCAAAACCTTCTCAAAAATCCTGAGAAGGAGATTTGTACTTTTGATAACGCAGACATTGCAGCGTTGAGAGCCTCCGGTGCTTTCCCCGATGGCACGGTTTTTAGACCATTTGATCGATCAATTCGATCAGATGTTTCTTCTGCCGATTGGGTCTGTTTTCCGGCATACCCTTTCTCGCTAGGTCTTCGGTATCTATTTCCTGAATTCATGATGCAATTCTTCCGGACTACTGGTATTTCCTTTGCCCAAACCATGCCCATGGTTTGGAGAGTATTGATTGTGCTCAACCAAATAAAAAATCTTCACTGTCCCGACCTCTGCATCGAGGATATGCCAATTGCTTACCGCCTCCGATCACACGGTCCCAGTCGGTTCTTGCTCTTTTCAACTTCCAGCAAACCTCTTATACTTAAAGCCACCAAGAACGAGGATGGATGGCAACGTAAATTCTTCTTCGTCAAGCGAGACTCCATCTATGAGGGTGCTAGTCTTCCGGTGGAGTGGTTAACCACCGGTAGGGTCAAGAATATCCCAGATACTTCCAGACTTTTATCCTGTGCTAATATCTTCTTATTTGATCTTTATGAAGTGAACTTTAAGGAAGTAGCTCCCCCTACTGCGGAATCCGGAAAAATAATTGAAGCAGTTTACCAGTTACCAGCAGGTGACAGGAGTTTTACTACACACATCCCAAGTTCCAATCAATATTCATCATCTGAAATGTATGGTAAGAGTTACTTCGTAAATAACTTATTAGCGTAATATAATGAAGAGTAATAAGGATGTAGGACTTTCCCTTTATGCAGCACCAGCCAAGATCCCTGAGGTTTTCGACCTTGATGAGCTGGACAGTTATTCCGATCACGTCCAGGTCAAGAAGGAGCCTAGTCCCAAGGCTACGGCCTCATCCAAGCCCATCAGCTCCAAATCCATCATCATTCCCAAGCCTTCGCCAGCTACTAAGCCCCGGAGTTCAAGTTCTCACAAAAGGAAAGAGACTGACTCACCTGCTATCTCTGATACGTTCCCCTATGAGAATCATGGGTTCATTGAGGCAAGCGGATTCATGACTTCTTTTCTTAACCAGGTTAGTATCCTTGAGCTATATCCTGCACCATATGCTGGTTATAAATGTTTATTAGGGCTAATACCTGTTCTCTTATTTTGCAGGGTCTCGAACGTCTGGTTCATTTATACCAGGAATCCTATGGGATCAACAAGATGCTCGAGTCCAAGTTGAAGAAAGCCGAGGTCACCATCTCCGACCAGGGCATGATTGCAGCCGCCAAATCTCGGCATTACGAGGATAAGTTTAAGGCTATAACCCAAGAACACCAGGCCGCCCTCAACAAAGCCGCTCTTGAGGCCAAAGCCGATCTTGACGCTGCCCATGTTCAACACGAACAGGATATGATCAGCTGCCGAGAAGGCCTTAAAAGTTATGTCATTACTTCCCTTCTTCAGGCCAGGCTAAAGATGGCCCACGAAGCCAAGACACTGGGCTTCGAATGCCCTTCTTGGGATGTCAATGCCTGGGAGACAAAGCTAAGGAGTCTCGGTGGCAATCCTGTTAAACCTGCAGCTGAAGGGTCTTCAAAAGCGGTTGAAAAACCAATTGGTGCTAGTGGCGAAGCTGAGAGGGATGTTCAAGCTGATCCTGAAACGGATGCTGTCGAAAACGCGATGAACGAAGAAGGCGCTGCCTCCTAAAACTTATTTCCCTTAAATTTGATGGTTATGTTTGTTCGAACAGTTTTATTCCTTGTCTTTTGAACAATTTTCTTTCCCTGAATTAAAACAATTAGATAACCAAAGGTCGATGGGTCCTAGATTTCAGGATGAAGCCTTTGGTTATCAACTAGTATCGCTTATTTCATATAGTACCACCTTCTTTTAACTTATTTGCTGTTCTCTTTTAATTTTTTGTCATGCATTGCTCAGTTTAGATTTCTACCTTGCAAAATTATTTTTTGAAAATATCCTGATCAACATACTCGGTGGTATCCTACGAAGACTTTCGTCAAATAGGGTTTTTCAAAATTCAAACAATTTAGATAAAGTCTTTAAAGAATAAAAGATAGTTTATTTTTCAAAATCCGTTTTGATAACACTTGTTTGACCAGAGTACTAGTTTTCAACCCAAGTATTATTTCCCAAATATTCCAATCAAATATCCTGAAACATATCCCGAAAACACATTTTGAGAATATATCCTAAGGATATATCCTAATCAAGATATTTAAGCCTTAAACATAGTTTCAAAAGTTTAAACAACTTATGTAAGGTTCACAAAGGAAAGATCATACCAGGAATAGAGTGTAGCCCTAGTATCGAACTTCAATCCTTTTGCAACTTCTTCAACTAAGATGCCCCCAGTCCGAGATACTTAGTACACTAGGTTCGAATTTAATTCTTTGAGCCTTACACAATCGCCTTAGGAGGAATGTCCCCTGTGCATAAAGTCTTCGAACACTTAGAAATTTTTGAATTTCAGTTCCAACAGTTTGGACAGTTCTTGTGTTACAGGGGTAAAACCCAAAAATATACTGGAGATATTTCCTTAGTATCCTGGGGATAAACCCATAGGTATCCTGGCGAAAATCCCAAATTTTCATGTGCTACAGGCGGGAGTGTATAAACTCCAAGACTTAGAAAGATGATAACCTTTAAACCTTAGAGAATATGAAAATACCCTTTCGTGAGAGAGGGTGATCAATCCTCATATACCTTTAGGATCCAGGATATAGCCAATAGTGACGAAATTGTCAGCCACTTTTACATGAACTGGTCCCACCACCTTGAACTATCCCTGGATAACTTGCGCTCCAGGCGGGGTGTTTAAAACCAATTCGAGAGAAAGGTGAATACCTTTAAAACTGTGAAGGGATCAGGATCCCTTAAACCTGAGAGAGGGGGCCAATCCTCTAGCCTTTCGAAATATCCTGAGTGTGTATCCTGGAGCTATATCCCGAAGCATATACTGCAAAACAACTGTAAGCTAAGGTGGGTGTTAGCCTGGCTAACACCCCTTCGATGCTTAAGTCAGTAATGGGTTCAAAACAATAAATAATATTAAAATATACTAAAAGAGATACAATCCATACCATCCTGAGTTAGAATTTAAATTCCAAACTCACTTGAAATGGAGCTTTAGATGTATAGCATTCCAGGATCTTGGTAGCATATCCCCCTCCATATTCTTGAGTCGATATGCTCCTTTTCCAGATTCCGATTCAATCTCATAGGGTTCTTCCCATTTCGGAGCCAACTTTCCATCAGCAGGATTAGTAGTATTCTGAAAAGCCTTTCTCAATACCCAATCTCCAACCTGGAACCTTCTAGTCCTTATATTCTTGTTATATGCTTTAGATATCCTCTATTGATATGCTGCCATCCTTAGCCTTGCTGCATCTCTTGTCTCATCAATAGTATCCAATTCCTGGCATAGGACTTCAGGATTCTGCTCAGGATCCCGGAGGTTGGATCTTACTGTAGGTATTACCATTTCTGTCGGGATCACCGCTTCTGCTCCAAATACCAAGGAAAATGGGGTTTGGCCAGTTGCACTTTTCACCGTCGTCCAATCAGCCCATAAAACAAAGGGTAGTTCTTCTGCCCATCTTCCCTTCTTAGCTCCAAGCCTTTTCTTCAAATTGTTGACAATTATCTTGTTTGAGGATTCTGCTTGTCCATTTGCTTGAGGATGTACTTGTGTGGATGTGATCATTTTGATTCCCCAACTCTTGCAAAAGTCAGTAGTCCTCTTACTTATAAATTGAGATCCATTGTCACAAATTATCTCAGCTGGTACTCCAAACCTAGTCAGGATATTCCTTTTTATGAATGATACTACTTCTTGATCTCTAACTTGAACAAATGCTTCAGCTTCGACCCACTTAGAGAAATAATCAGTCATTGCCAGCATGAAGACTTTTCCTCCTGGAGCCTTTGGCAATTTTCCTACTATATCCATTCCCCATTTCATGAATGGCCAAGGGGAAGCGATAGGATAAAGTGGTTCAGCAGGCTGATGTAATATATTACTGTGTCTTTGACATGCATCACACCTTCGAGCATACTCCGCAGCATCTTTTCTCATCATCGGCCAATAATACCCTGTTCTTAATACCTTTGAGAATAACGACCTGCCCCCAGTATGGTTACCACAATCTCCTTCGTGTATATCCTGAAGCACCTCTTTGGTTTTGGGATCCTCCAAGCACCTCAGATATGGTCCTGCAAGGGATTTCTTATACAAGACATTATTTATAATAGTGAATCGTGATACCTTCATTCTAAAGGCCTTAGGATTCTCATCCTTTGGGATGTGTCCTTCCTTGAGATATCTCATGATTGGAACCATCCAAGATGTCACACCCCGACCACGTAAAACAACAAGACGTGGCGGAAACGTCGGGGAGTGTTGTAACAGAATTAATTGTTTCACAACCATGGAAATTAAAGTTACGTTTTATTTATCAAACAAGAAAGTTACATTGTCTTAAACAAGAAACAAAGAGTACATAACATAATTTAACTAGTTCTTTCTTCGTTTTAAGTCACTAAGGCACAGGTCCGCCTAAGTGTGTCTCGATCATCCTATGCAAAAGCTCTTGAAAACACATACGAAAATAGGTACGTCAGCATAAAAATGCATGTGAGATGCATAGGTTTTGTGAAATTAGGATTCATGACTTAAGGTTAAGAAAATGTTTAATAAAATTTAGTCGTGAACTTGTAAATTGTTTTGTTTTGTAAATCATTTAAAAAGCGATAAGATTAGATGATATGTAAAATAGAAGAACAATGTAAGGTTAAATGAATAACCAAGTAAAATGAATTGTAATAAGTAAACTGTTTTGTAAACCAAAGTCTTCTGAAAAGCATGTTACTTGTGTAAAATGTATAAGTCCAAAATGAATGATTTAAATAACGCTATAATATGTAATATAATACAAACACTTATATATAGGAAGTACCAGCAGCGTATCCACCATGTTTGTATCATACTACTCACATCTCGTTACTTAAGTCACTTAAACAAACCACCAATGTATAAAGTCTATGTTTAAACCAATTGTCAAAAAGTCCGTGTATAAACCATGTCAACTGTTAAAAGTCCAAATGTAGCCAAGTAATGTGCAACAATCGTTATGTATGGTAAGTAATGTGTTGTTACATAAACCAAATGTAAAAGAATGTACAAAACAAAGTATTTTGAATATATCAAAAAGTTATGTTTTGCAAAGTAAATGCATCTTTTATTGATACAAACACTTATGTGGTAAGTTAACGCATACATTCAATCCTTGAGACAGACGGATAACCCTAAGTCAAGGTTATCAAAAGAAATGTTTTCGGATTCAGTCATTCCTTACATCCAAACAAACCCAGGATGTCAGGAACGGGATTTGTCAAGTCCTATGGTACCACTACTTACGACCGAGCGGCGTAGCTAATGTTAATGAACGTATATAAGTCCCGTTTGTACAAACCAAATGTCATACCGATTGTAAACATGTTAAATGAAAACAATGTGCTAAGTATGCTAAGTTAACATACAAAGCAGAAAAGTCATGTAAATCAATGTGCTAGCATGCTCAGTCAACATACATAGCAGAAATGTAAAGTAAAACAATGTACTAAGTATGCTAAGTAAACATACATAGCAAAACAATGTAATGTAAATCATGTACTATAAATGTACTAACGAACATAGCAAGTATATGATGTGAAAACATGGAAAGCATGAAGGTAACAAGTAGGCACATGTGTTTCACCCCAAAACAGTTTGGAAAACAGTAAAAGAGGGGTCTATGTACTCACTTGAGATTGCTTAGTAGTCCTTGAGTAACAACCAAACAATGCTAGATATCACGGAAATCAAACGGTACCTAATATAGGTAACTATGTTAATAAACCGGACCTAATATCGGAGGATCAGATAGAATGAGGGTTCGTAAACGAAACGAGTGTGGGAACTCATGTAATATGGTTTAACAAAGCCTACATACTAAAATGAAACCTAACCTAAGTGCTTACGACCCATTACGACCCGTTTAGGTAGCTTATGCTACTTTAACGCGTCGTTTGCGTAAAACGTGTTCGGAATGCCTAACTAGTCCTATGATAAGTAAAATATGCCTTAACATGTTTAATTATGTTACATAATTAGTTACGTGACAAAAGTTTGGGTTACATATGCTTAATTACCAATTACGCATGAAAATGGTATTTTGGTAATTTACCTATGGCATATAAACTACTTATCATACAACTACCTAAACTAGGTGACCATAAGGTATAACCTTGGAAGGTTATTCCCTATGCTACTATGGTCACTAAACATGTTTGGTCGGATCCTAATGATCGACCAAACGGGTCGTGTTCGAAAGTCTAAGCGGGTGTTTAGTCCGCTTGACTTACGACTCTACACAAGCACTAATCTAAAAAGTGACGAGCTAAACATGCTAGAACATGTTTAGTTAAGTTAGAAAACAGGTTTTGATATTAAAACAAACGGTCTTGATATCCTAGAGTAGTTTGGTTACAAAATACGCGTAAATGCGCATTTTGGCCGAAACTACGACTCGTCACTGAGACTAGATAACGTGGAAATCAGTAGGTATAGTCACTAGGGACTATAACCATCGTGATTATGCTCACGTTATGAAGTTTAAACGAACTTTGCATTGACCATAAACTGGTCAAAGCAGAAAGTCAAACGCAGTTTGACTTTAACGATAAAAACGAACGAAAAGAACGAAAGAATACTTACAGAAGGTCCCCGCAAGCTCTTGATCCGATTTACTCTCAGGTATGAAGCATAAACTTCAACTTAGAGAGCCAAAATCAGATTCAAGGGTGAGTTTGCAAGGAAATGAAGGTGGGTATTTATAGGAATTCAAGAACCGTTAAGATCGTTCATCGAAAACTGAGCTTTGATCTGGACCTTACATGTGTGCCCATGGTTTTCTAAAACCATAGGAGCCCCTAATAATGGACTAGGTTCATTGAATACCCACCCATGGTTTTGAAAAACCATGGGTTAAAACCATCAACACTTCAAAATGGACTAGGTTCATTGAATCTGGTCAGAAATTTCAAAAATGGTCCCTGCACTTGTAAAACTTGTTTTTTTTGCACTTTTAAGCCCCGTTAACCCCATTTCAAGGCTCTAAAATAAAGTTAAAGTATAGGGAACTCAAAACATGCTCAAAAGTATCTCGGATGTCGGTTCGTTTGGTCGTACGGTTGCGTTATTCGCTTAATTACGACGTAAGTCATAACGAACGCAAAAAAAAAAAACGATTCAAATTAAGCGACGAATGGAATTTTTCTCATGCCAAACACTAAAATAAAATATTTTAGTGCTTACATAAATTTTTGGATGTCCGGATGTATTCAGAATGTAAGTTATGCGCGAAAATGCAAACTTGTGCACTTTTTACGCTTTTAGTCCCTGAATGACCCAAAAGTTTATTTTAGCACACCTAACCCCTCAAAGCCTATTTCTAAGCTATGTAAAGGATATTTATGGTATCTTTAACTCATGGTCATGTTCCGGAATGTCTGTTCTAGTACGAATCGTCATACTTTCGCAGTTTGTCGATTTTAGTCCCTGTAGGCGATTAAACTTGTTTTTGCCATACCAAAGCCTTCAAAACTTATTTCTAAGTTAGGAAAGGTTATTTAAGGCATGTTAAGCATATGTTGAGGTTCCGGAGTATTTTTTGCGTTAAACTGACTACGTTTTCGCACCAGTTTGCGTATAATTCTCTAGAAAGCGATATAGAGTTTGAAATTGAACAAAAGTCAAAACATGAAAAATGTCAAACATAAACAAACAAACATTGGGATCAAATAACTTTGTTTTATTGCTAACTGAACTGTTTACAATGATTACAGACACAGGTGTCACAGTCTCCCCTACTTGTGGAAATTTCGTCCCGAAATTTATTTAGAGGAAACTCGTGAGAATAGATACGGATACTTCGCCTTCATTTGATCTTCACGTTCCCAAGTAAACTCAGGTCCATGCTTAGATTCCCAGCGAACTTTGACCAATGGAATGCGCTTGCGTTTAAGCCACTTGACTTCACGCTCCATAATTTCCACAGATTTCTCAACAAATTTCAGTGTTTTATCAACACGAATTTCGTCAAGTGGTATGTGGAGGTTCTCATCAGCAAGACACTTCTTGAGATTGGATACGTGGAAAGTTGGATGAACGTTCCCAAGTTCAGGAGGTAATTCAAGTCTGTAGGCTACCTTACCGATTCTTTCGAAGATCTTGAATGGTCCAACGTATCTAGGTGCAAGTTTTCCTTTCTTTCCAAATCTGATCACACCTTTCCAAGGTGAGACCTTAAGTAATACGCGATCACCGACTTGAAATTCCAAGGGCTTGCGTCGTTGGTCCGCGTAACTCTTTTGATGGCATCTAGCTGTCTGAAGGTTATCACGAACTTTCTTAACCTTATCAGTAGTTTCTAAAATAAGGGCAGGTCCAGTAAGCTGAGCCTCACCGATCTCATTCCAGCAGACTGGTGAACGACATTTTCGACCATAGAGAGCTTCGAAAGGAGCCATGTTGATGCTGGAGTGATAACTGTTGTTGTAGGAGAATTCAATTAACGGAAGATGTGAATCCCAACTACCACCAAAATCGATCACACAAGCTCTAAGCATATCCTCCAGAGTCTGGATTGTCCTTTCAGATTGACCATCCGTTTGCGGATGATAAGCTGTGCTCAGATTAAGTTGGGTTCCCATAGCAGATTGTATGGTTCTCCAAAAATGAGAAGTGAAGCGAGCATCTCTGTCAGAAATGATGTTCAAAGGAACACCATGTCGAGATACAATTTCATCCACATAGATTTTAGCAAGTTTGTCAGCAGAAAAATCCTCACGGATTGGCAAGAAATGCGCTGACTTAGTTAGACGATCAACAACTACCCAGATGGCATCATGACCTTTCTTTGTGCGCGGAAGTGTAGTAATGAGATCCATAGTAATGTTTTCCCATTTCCAATCTGGGATCTCTGGTTGCACCAATAAACCAGAAGGATGTTGATGTTCAGCCTTAACCTTAAGACAAGTAAGGCATTTTTATACATATATGGCAATGTCTTTCTTCATACCAGGCCACCAATACTGAATACGAAGATCCTTATACATCTTATCTGAGCCAGGATGAATAGAATAACGAGACTTATGGGCTTCATCCATAAGCAAGGTGCGAAGATCATCTTGGCTTGGGACCCACAAACGGTTCATGAAGTAACACGATCCATTGTCCTTCAGTTCAAGATCAGGTGTTATGTGATAGGGAAATTCCTTATCCATCAAACCTTGTGAAACACAAGTGTGTTGAGCCTGAGTGATGCGTGCTTAGATATCGGATCGAGCTTGAATATCAGATTGAACACGAACACAATGAAGCTTAGTACGTTCCTTACGACTCAAAGCATCGGCTACGACATTCGCCTTACCAGGATGGTAGCGAATTTCGCAGTCATAGTTGTTTAGAAGCTCAACCCAACGTCGTTGCCTCATGTTGAGTTCTTTCTGATTGAAGATATGCTGAAGACTTTTGTGGTCTATGAAAACCACACATTTTATACCGTACAAATAGTGTCTCCAGATCTTAAGAGCGAAGACAACTGCACCTAACTCAAGATCATGAGTGGTGTAGTTTTTCCCATGTATCTTCAACTGCCTTGATGCATATGCTATGACTTTGTTCCTTTGCATGAGAACACAACCAAGACCAAAATTTGATGCATCACAATAAACGACGAAATCATCATTGCCCTCAGGCAAAGATAGAATAGGCGCATCACAAAGCTTCTGCTTCAAGTTTTGAAAAGCTTCCTCTTGTTTGAATCCCCAATCAAAGGGTTTGTTCTTCTGAGTTAGAGCAGTTAGAGGAACTGCAATCTTTGAGAAATTTTCAATGAAGCGGCGATGATAACCCGCCAGACCAAGAAAAGAACGAACTTCAGTAGGAGTAGTAGGCGTATCCCAGTTCTTAATCGCACTGATCTTGGAGGGATCTACATGAATACCTTGTTCGTTGACAACATGTCCCAAAAATTGAACCTCTTTAAGCCAAAATTCACACTTGGAGAATTTGGCGAAAAGTTGCTCTTTCTTTAGGAGTTCCAGAGTAAGACGAAGATGTTGCTCATGATCAGCTTGTGTCTTAGAGTATATCAAGATGTCATCAATAAAAACGATGATGAATTTATCTAAATAAGGTTTGCATACCCTATTCATTAAGTTCATGAAAACAGCAGGAGCATTAGTCAAACCGAAAGGCATAACTGTGAACTCATAATGCCCATAACGAGTGCGGAACGCTGTCTTAGGAATATCTTCTTCATGCACACAAAGTTGATGATACCCAGAACGCAGATCAATCTTCGAAAAATAAGAAGCGCCCTGTAACTGATCAAAGAGATCATCTATGCGAGGTAGGGGATATCGATTCTTGATGGTAAGCTTGTTAAGCTCACGATAATCGATACACATCCTAAAAGATCCATCCTTCTTCTTGACAAAAAGAACAGGAGCACCCCAAGGTGAAAAGCTAGGACGAATAAAACCTTTGTCAGAGAGCTCTTGAAGCTGCTTAGACAACTCTTGCATCTCAGACGGTGCAAGACGATATGGAGCTCTGGCAATGGGATTTGCACCAGGTACGAGATCAATACGGAACTCGACTTGGCGTGCTGGGGGTAAACCCGGTAACTCTTCAGGGAATACTTCAAGATAATCCCGAACAACAGGGATATCTTGAATAGACTTACCTTTGCCCTTATCTGCTACAACATGTGCCAAAAAGGACACATAGTTCTTTCGCAGATACTTCCGAGCATTAAAACAAGACATGAGTTTGAGACTACCAGCAGGTTTCTCACCACGAACTTGCAGGATCTCCCCTGTCGAAAGCGGCACACGAACAATCTTCTCGAAACAAACTTCCTCTGCGTGATGTTTGGCTAACCAATCCATACCCACTATAACGTCGAAGCTTCCAAGTTGCATTGGCATGAGGTCGATAGGAAAAAGATGGTTGTTAAGGTTCAACTTGCAGTTGCGAAGAACAGAATCAAGAACAATGGGTTCACCACTATCAACTTCTACTGTCAAGGGTTTTCCTAGTTTCGTTCTAGACATGTGAAGCAATGGCTCAAAAGATAATGACACAAAACTCTTATCGGCACCCGAATAAAAAAGGACAGATACAGGTTGATTATTAATAAAGAACGTACCGTTGACCACATTATTGTCTGCTTGAGCCTCTTGTACATTCATGTTGAAGACTCGACCTCGAGCCTGAGCCTGATTCTGATTTGGATTTGCGTTAGCTAGTCTTGGACACCGGTTTCTGTAGTGGGTCAGATCCCCACAATTGTAGCACGAACCAGGAGGAAAATGAGGTCGTGCAGCTTGACCTTGTTGCTGAGCAAGAGGCTGAGCAACTTGTGGAGCTTGGTTCTGAACTGCCTGATTCTGGTTGACAGGAATGCGGCAAGTAGCGGCAAGATGACCATTTCTTCCACAGTTAGTGCAATGACGACATTGGAGATGTGGTAGGTGATGGCCGTTACACCTGTTGCACAAAGGTGCGTTGCCAAGATAAGGCCTCTTGGCGGGTGGTTGCGCAGGCTGATTTGGTGCAGCTTGAGCCTGTGCAGTAACGGCATAGTTTTGGGAAGCCTTTCGCTTCCTAGACCCCTTTGAGGAACCAGAATCCTTTCCTTTCTTGTTTTTACCATTCTTACCATCCTCTTTGTCAGACACCTGCTTCTTACCTTTGTCACCCTTTTTATGCAGCTTTCCCTTTCGAACCTGCGACTCAGTCAATGTCGCTGCTAACTCGATCGCCTGACTGATGGGATTTTTAACATGTTTATCAAAGCATTTTATCCATATAAAATAAAAACGCAGCGGAAAATTATTATTTAAAACATGTTACTTACAAGATATAAAACTCATTTTATTATGTAAAACCCAATCCCGGATCCATATACGAACATGCATGCTATCAAGATGAAACACAACCATAGAGTGTTTAGAATACTACCTTCCAAGTAGTAAAGGACATGAAGATGATGATGATTCTTGAACGGTTGCCTTCAAGTGTAGAAGACCTCAAGCTTGTATACCCCAAGCCTTCCAACAAACACCTTATGTTTTAGCTAGGATTTGAACACTTGTGAACTCACTAAAACTTCCTTCTTGAAGCCAACCCTTGGCCGAAAATTCCACTAGGGAATATGAGAGTTCTTGGCACTTACAAACTTGAAAAACTCTTGAACCAACACTTGTTGGCTGAAATTTAGAGAAGAAATTCTATAGTTTTCTTTCAAGTTCATAAGTCTTGCAAGTTCTTGCATTTGACATCTTGGTATTTATAGAACCATGAGAGAGAATTGCCACCTACCTTGACCAATCATGTGCCAACTTACACATGCAAGTGCATGAAATGCTATTGGACAAAATTACTTGGGAAGATCACCCAATCACAACCCATCTAACTTGTAAGACATGCATGTAGTGTGATTGGACCAAAATGGTCTTGGTTAGACCACCCAATCAAATCTTCTCTAGCACATGCATTTGCATGCATTTCTATTGGACTAAAATTTTAGGGAAGAACACCATGGGGGGGGGGGTGGCGGCCTTGCTTTATTTAAAAAAAATCTTTTAAATAATATAAGTCTTGTATTTTATAACTTTTATAAAACATAACATCATATGTTCACAAGACTTTATACAACTTTTATTAAGTTATTTAACCCATTAAATAACAAAATTAAATATTCTCTCAAAATAAATTATCTATATAATTTATTAGTTTGTCAAGTGCAATTATTTAGAAAACCAATTTCTAAATACTCTAAGTGTTAATATTCATTTGTTTGATCATATCACAAATAAATAATATAAGTGTTTATCTAGCTTGTATTTGGGTATGACTCGACTTGGATCATAACGTACTAGCCACAACAATTTAATATGTGTCTTGGGCATATAGAGTCCAACAATCTCCCACTTGCACAAGATACATAGAAGATTGATGCAAGTAGTAAATGACGCCTAACTACGGTTTACTACCCCCAATACGTATGACTATATGTCCCATTCAATTACATCATCCCCTTCAAGTCCCTTACTTGAAAATGATTTAGGTGAATCTATCATTTATCCTTTCGTTACAGATATCATGTCAAATCCAGAGACACAGAGTGATCACTCTCTGTTGATTTAACTTTAGCAGGCCTTAGACATCTTACTCTCAACGAATAAGAGGAACAAATCCCATCTTGACTACATACGTCTCTCACAATCACCTTGTACCATACCTGAGCTTAGCCTTATGTACTGTCATATTACTAACAGCGAAGAAAAAGTCAAGGTACAATATTTGGTGAATATCAAGACCCAATATGTATCTCAGGTCTGAGGTGTCACACCCCGACCACGTAGAACATACAAAACGTGGCGGAAATATCGGGGAGTGTTGTAACAGAATTAATTGTTTCAAATCCATGGTAATTGAAGTTTCGTTTTATTGATTAAAAGTGTTACAATGTCTTAACAAACAAAGAAATACAACATAATTAACTAGTCTTGCATCTTTTATTGTCACTAAAGCCCAAGTATGCCTATGTGTATCTTGATCATCTTATGCAACAGCTCCTGAAAAACACATGTGAAAATAGGTACGTCAGCATAAAAATGCCTGTGAGATACATAGGTTTTGTGAAAATAAGATTCATGACTTATGTTTGAGAAAATGTTTAGTCATGAACCTTGTTATTTGCTTTGTCTTTTGAATCATTTGAAAAACGATAAGATCAGATGATAAGTATAAATAAATGTAAGGTTAAATGAATAACCAAGTAAAATGTGTTTGCATAAGATAAGTTGTTTATAAATCAATGTCTTGTGAAAAGTATGTTATTTGTATAAAATGTTCTATGTCTCAAACTGAAATGATTCAAATAACGTTACGACATGTAATACCATACAAACACTTATATATAGGAAGTACCAGCGGCGTATCCACCATGCTTGTATCATATTACACACGCATCGTTACTTAATCACTTAATCAAACCAAACCAAACAATGTAAAATGTTCATGTCAAGATGTAAATCATGTCAAAATGTCTATGTCAAATATCCATGTCAAATGTCTATGTCAAATATCCATGTCAAATGTCTATGTCAAAATGTCATGTATGGCAAGTGAAAGGTCTCAACTAAACCATATGCACAAAAACGAAGTATTGAAGTAAAACTTGGTTTAAATCAAAGCTATGTTTTGTGTAAATGCATGCAAATATTTAATATAAACATTTATGCGGTATTGTGAAAATGCATACATCCAAGCCTGGCGACTGTGGTGATAAACCCTTTAAACAAATTAAAGGTCTATCTGTCTTATATCAACGAATTCGGTCATTCCTTTCGTCCCCTTTCCCTGGGACGTCCGGAACGGGAGTTGTCAATTCCTATGGTACCACTACCTACTAACGAACGGCATGATCGGTGTTAATGAATGTATTGTCCCATGTAAACAAACCAAATGTCATACCAAAATGTAAGCATGTGAAAACAATGCACTAAGTATGAAATCAAATGAACATACATAGCGTGAAATGTCATGTAAAACAATGTACTAAGTAATGCACATAATGGGCACACCTAGCAGGAAATGTCATGAAATCATGTACTATAATGTACTAACGAACATAGCAGGTATATGATGTGAAAACAGGAAAGCATGAAAGTAACAAGTAGGCACATGTGTTCCACCCCAAAACAGTTTGGAAAACAGTAAAAGAGGGGTCTATGTACTCACTTGAGAATGCTCAGTAGTCCTTGAGTGACAACCAAACAATGCTAGAGATCACGAAAAATCAAACGGCACCTAATATAGGTAACTATGTTAATAAACCGGACCTATCTCGGAAGACTGGGTAGCATTAGGGTTTGTAAACCAAATGAGTGTAGGAACTCACGTGATATGGTTTAACAAAGCCTACATGCTAAATGAAACTTAACATATTTGTATACGACCCATTACGACCCGTTTAGGAAGCTTATGCTTCTTTAACGTGTCGTGCGCGTGAAACGCGTTTGGACCGCCTAACTAGTCCTATGACAAGTAGTATATGCCTAAACATGTTACATAATCAGTTACGTGACAAAAGTTTAGGTTACATATGCTAAATTACCAATTATGTATGAAAAGGGTATTCTGGTAATTTACCTAAGGCATATAAACTACCTATCATACAACTACTTAAACGCCGTGACCATAAGGTATAACCTCGGAAGGTTATTCCCTACACTATGGTCACCTAATGTATTTGGTCGGATCCTAACGATCGACCAAACTGGGTCGGGTTCGAAGGTATAGGCGATTTATCAGATCGCCTACCCTACGACCCTAGACAACGTGGTAATCAGTAGGCATAGTCCCAAGGGACTATGACCATCGTGATTACAATCACGTTGCGAAGTTCTAACGAACTTCGCATTGACCATTACTGGTCAACGCTGAAAGTCAAACAAAGTTTGACTTTCTGACTCGAAAAGCAGTAAAAATAAGGAAAAGAACGAAAGAATACTTACGAAGGGTCCCCGAATGCTAACCCAGATCAAAATAGCTCAGGTATGAAACGAAGGTTCCAACTTAGAGCTTTCTTAATCAGATTTGTGGGTTTTGGGGTTGAGGGTGGATGGGTATTTATAGTTTTAGGTGCACCGTTGAGATCGTTTCTTGGAAAAGGGGAAATGATCTCGTCCGAACACTTGTTGCAAAGTTATGGAAGCTTAATTCCATCCTTATCTTAGTGACTAAGCAAGTGAAAACATGTGGTTGAGGATTAAATGGGTTGCAACTTGCATTAAAACACTGAATCTGGTCCAGATAGGGGCTCGCGTGACGCCTAGGCCCGTCGCGTCACGCTAGGCCCCTGTTTTGGCAGATTTTGCATAATTGGTCCCTGCACCTTGTTTTAAGCGATTTTCGATGCGTTTGAACCCCGTTAACCTCATTTCAAGGTTCTAGAATGAAGTTAAAGTATAGGGAACTCAAAACATACTCAAAAATATGTCGGAGGATGGTTCGTTTGGTCGTACGAACGCGATGTTCGCTTAATTACGACGGAATGCGCATGAGCGCGAAAAACGATCCAAATGACGAAACGAATGGATTTTTCTTAAGGCGAACACTAAAATAAAATGTAGTCATGCTTACATAAATTTTTGGATGTCCAGATGTATTCAGAACGTAAGTTATGCGAGAGAATGCAAACTTGTGCACTTTTTGACACTTTTAGTCCCTGAATGACACAAAAGTTTATTTTAGCACACCGAACCCCTCAAAGCCTATTTCTAAGCTATGTAAAGGATATTTATGGTATGTTTAACTTATGGTCATGTTCCAGAATGTCTGTTACAGTTCAAATTGGCGTACTTTCGCAGTTTGTCAACTTTAGTCCCTGTAAGCGATTTAACTTGATTTTGCCATACCAAAGCCTTCAAAACTTATTTCTAAGTTATGTAAAGGTTATTTAAGGTATGTTAAGCCTATGTCACTATTCCGGAGTGTTCGTTGCATTAAACTGGTTATATTTACGCATCAGTGCGCGTATAACCTTCCAGAAAGCGATTTTAAAGCTTGAAATTGAACAAGAGTTGATATGTGTAAACGATACACATATTTTTACAAATCCCAAGTATGAATTTTAATATTTCATTGATTTGGTATTTGTTTGATGGCCGTGAAGGCACAGGTGTTACAGTCTCCCCTACTTTAGGAAATTTCGTCCCGAAATTTATTTAGAGGAAACTTGTGAGAGCTTGAAAACATGAAGTTGAAAAGATCAAACAACATTGGTTAGGGTTCTTGAACTTCTAGTAACCTTAATAACATTATATTCGCAATGTAAGAGGGACACTTATATACAAGTATATGAAGCGTCATTGGTGCGTCCACCATGCCTCCATTACATCGTTCTCATTTTGTCATTGTTGTCACTATCGGTTCCTTCACATAATAAATCTTACTGGATTTCTGTGCACTAAATTTCATAATTATGTGCGCATCCATAATTAGAGAATTCCTTGCATAGTTCACTCAGTCTATTTTATAATGTGTAGGGTAAAACCAAATGAACAATCCTGTGATGAGCGTGACTTAGACCGCCATAGAGTACTTTAGACTAAATCAATAAATGATTTAAATAGACTATCAAGGAGTCTGTCCTAGCTACATCACTAGATGTCATTCTTTAACCAGATTGCGAATCAATCTTTTGACTAGACCACTAAAAAGGGTCTCTAATGAATCATGGAGCAGTACTATATAATCCAAGGGTCTTAACTATTACATAGAAGCCCATTAAGGATTTAAGGTAGTACCTTTTGAATATCCTGCTACGAATCTCCCATATGAAGATATGAAAGATCCTGTGAGGATTTGGATAACGAATATCCAGAGTATTAAAACACAAAAATGCATAAAAGAAAACATAAGATGAATTAACACATAGTCACATAACCACAAAATTGCTTAACTAGAAGTTTGTTCTGCTAACAGAGTACATGTATTTAAAGCACACTAGGAATCCATCTCGTGGATTTCATTTGGCACTTTAAACATTACCGAGAATCTAACTATTAAGATAGAAAGATTCCAAAAGAAAATTCGATTTCGATTATAAGAAACCGAAATGTTCGAATTAAGGTACATAAGGAATCCAATTAAGGACTCTGATTTGAATGATGATCATCCACAAGGATCTAATTGTGAAGATAAAAAGATCCCTTATGGATTTTAGAAGTTGAAGATGTTTCGATACATTGCACTGGACGTGCTTATGTCAAAACATGGAGTAAAAATGCTTATGAAATTGAGATGCTAGATACGTCAAGGCGACATATGAAGCAGAACTTGAAGGTTAAGTCAGTGTATGAGGAAAATGTATTTGGAAAACTATGCATGGGGTTCTTTTAAGAAAAATGTGTTTACCGTTTTTGAAACCTTATATATATAATACATTTGAAATTATAGTAGGTGTACTAGGTAGGTATATTTATAAAAATGTTTTAAAATCATGCGAGATGAATTTTGAAATTATGTATAAGGTTTTTTTGAAAATATGAATGATGCTTTTCGAAATCATGCACTTGATGATAAAATGTACTGTGTTAATATTGTTTTCAGACTATTTGAAATATTTTGAAATTAAGAAGGTTGGTTTTGATAACATGGCCAATGTTTTTGAAATAATATAGACAATGTATCTAGAAAAATTGTTTTCAAACTATATGAAATGTTTTGAGATCATGAAAATTGTGTTGAAATACTTGTACTGGGTATGTTGAAAAATAAAAACGTAATGGGTATGAGATTTGAAAATATCCTTAGTTATCCAACCAAGGATTTAAAGGTACTGATGTGCAAAAAGCACGATTACTCATAATTTCACTTTATTTCATGTACTTCGTTTCTTAGAATGAAACGAGTACTTTAAAATTTTCGAGGGAATCATGAGCGATCATTTGAAAGAGAGAATCACAGGAGTAGTTTGTAAGGAACATAGTTCCTTAATGCAGGTATCATAGAAAAATCATACACACATGTAACTATACTTGTATATCAGAATGCGTGAACAACCATTTTTATTTATGAACAAGACATATTGTTTCACAATATACGAAAACAAAAGAAACAAAGGCATAAGACAGCAACATCCTTTGTTCAGCCAAATGCTTATCCGAGGGTTGGATTTGCACTGACTATCTTCGGGCAGTTGTTCCTGAAATGGCTCGTATCGCCACAGTTGTAGCAAGTACCACGCGGGAAACGAGCTTGAGTAGGGTTGACTTGGAGTTGGGTAGCAGCAAGATTTGCAACAGCTTTGTTCTGGATAGCAAAGCGGCATGTGTTGACCAAATGTCCCCTCCGTCCACAGTAGGTACATTTGGAGCAGGGTATGAGGTTTGAATGATGACGGTTGCATCGCTTGCACCTAGGAGCAGTTCCTAAGTACGGCTTCCTAGCTGGTGGCCTTGCCACTTGGCTAGGTCCAGCTTGATTAGGTGTAACCGCTGCGGGTTTCCTCGAAGCCTTACGCTTCCTTGATGTTGTTGCAAGCCTGACTACTGCTTCCTTTGGTGTCTCTTGAGTGGCTTCATTGTCGAGACGAGCGGCTTCATTGTTGAGGCGAGCCATGGAAATGCCTAAATCCACAGTCCTCTGAATCACTTCGCCAATTTGCTGGACAAATTTGGCTGTTCGCTCGGGCATTTGACCAGTGCCAAGAGGAATAGACATTCTAGAAGAAAATGAAAGACAGAGGAAGAAACGAGTGAAAGGTTATTGGATAATCAATACAGAATGGTAACGAATGAAAATTGTGATCATTTGTTTGTTACCTAAGGCAAACAAATGAGATGGTGACAATTCAAAGTAAATGGGTCAAAAATAATGTATTGCGAAGACATGCTCGCCTATAAGTGAACACTCATCCCAAGAATTCCCAGGTAAGCACAACTGGTCTCGCGTCTGATGAGATGTATACGAAGTGCTTGCCTAGCCAGAAAACCCAGAATACAGGCATTCACCCTTCCAGTTTGCACGTGTTCACATTATTTAAAACCCAAAACCTTGACGAAGTTTTGAAAACTCAAAGGGGTTCAAAACCATATAATAGAGAGTTCAAAACCTTACAATAGAGGGTTCAAAACCTAGTAATCAATCATCCTAGAACAGATGATTAGTTTTCAAAGCGGTTTTGAATTTTATGTTCTTGTTGTGGTCGTCGCCTAAGGATAGGCGACGGTATTGTTTTATGACTAAACGCAAGTAAACTCGCGTTAGGGTCCTAAGAAGGTTATAGACTAGGTCAAAGCATTACTAATAACCTAATTCCCTATAAACCATTGGCTCTGATACCATCTTTTCTGTCACACCCCGACCACGTAGAACATACAAAACGTGGCGGAAATATCGGGGAGTGTTGTAACAGAATTAATTGTTTCAAATCCATGGTAATTGAAGTTTCGTTTTATTGATTAAAAGTGTTACAATGTCTTAACAAACAAAGAAATACAACATAATTAACTAGTCTTGCATCTTTTATTGTCACTAAAGCCCAAGTATGCCTATGTGTATCTTGATCATCTTATGCAACAGCTCCTGAAAAACACATGTGAAAATAGGTACGTCAGCATAAAAATGCCTGTGAGATACATAGGTTTTGTGAAAATAAGATTCATGACTTATGTTTGAGAAAATGTTTAGTCATGAACCTTGTTATTTGCTTTGTCTTTTGAATCATTTGAAAAACGATAAGATCAGATGATAAGTATAAATAAATGTAAGGTTAAATGAATAACCAAGTAAAATGTGTTTGCATAAGATAAGTTGTTTATAAATCAATGTCTTGTGAAAAGTATGTTATTTGTATAAAATGTTCTATGTCTCAAACTGAAATGATTCAAATAACGTTACGACATGTAATACCATACAAACACTTATATATAGGAAGTACCAGCGGCGTATCCACCATGCTTGTATCATATTACACACGCATCGTTACTTAATCATTTAATCAAACCAAACCAAACAATGTAAAATGTTCATGTCAAGATGTAAATCATGTCAAAATGTCTATGTCAAATATCCATGTCAAATGTCTATGTCAAATATCCATGTCAAATGTCTATGTCAAAATGTCATGTATGGCAAGTGAAAGGTCTCAACTAAACCATATGCACAAAAACGAAGTATTGAAGTAAAACTTGGTTTAAATCAAAGCTATGTTTTGTGTAAATGCATGCAAATATTTAATATAAACATTTATGCGGTATTGTGAAAATGCATACATCCAAGCCTGGCGACTGTGGTGATAAACCCTTTAAACAAATTAAAGGTCTATCTGTCTTATATCAACGAATTCGGTCATTCCTTTCGTCCCCTTTCCCTGGGACGTCCGGAACGGGAGTTGTCAATTCCTATGGTACCACTACCTACTAACGAACGGCATGATCGGTGTTAATGAATGTATTGTCCCAAGTAAACAAACCAAATGTCATACTAAAATGTAAGCATGTGAAAACAATGCACTAAGTATGAAATCAAATGAACATACATAGCGTGAAATGTCATGTAAAACAATGTACTAAGTAATGCACATAATGGGCACACCTAGCAGGAAATGTCATGAAATCATGTACTATAATGTACTAACGAACATAGCAGGTATATGATGTGAAAACAGGAAAGCATGAAAGTAACAAGTAGGCACATGTGTTCCACCCCAAAACAGTTTGGAAAACAGTAAAAGAGGGGTCTATGTACTCACTTGAGAATGCTCAGTAGTCCTTGAGTGACAACCAAACAATGCTAGAGATCACGGAAAATCAAACGGCACCTAATATAGGTAACTATGTTAATAAACCGGACCTATCTCGGAAGACTGGGTAGCATTAGGGTTTGTAAACCAAATGAGTGTAGGAACTCACGTGATATGGTTTAACAAAGCCTACATGCTAAATGAAACTTAACATATTTGTATACGACCCATTACGACCCGTTTAGGAAGCTTATGCTTCTTTAACGTGTCGTGCGCGTGAAACGCGTTTGGACCGCCTAACTAGTCCTATGACAAGTAGTATATGCCTAAACATGTTACATAATCAGTTACGTGACAAAAGTTTAGGTTACATATGCTAAATTACCAATTATGTATGAAAAGGGTATTCTGGTAATTTACCTAAGGCATATAAACTACCTATCATACAACTACTTAAACGCCGTGACCATAAGGTATAACCTCGGAAGGTTATTCCCTACACTATGGTCACCTAATGTATTTGGTCGGATCCTAACGATCGACCAAACTGGGTCGGGTTCGAAGGTATAGGCGATTTATCAGATCGCCTACCCTACGACCCTAGACAACGTGGTAATCAGTAGGCATAGTCCCAAGGGACTATGACCATCGTGATTACAATCACGTTGCGAAGTTCTAACGAACTTCGCATTGACCATTACTGGTCAACGCTGAAAGTCAAACAAAGTTTGACTTTCTGACTCGAAAAGCAGTAAAAATAAGGAAAAGAACGAAAGAATACTTACGAAGGGTCCCCGAATGCTAACCCAGATCAAAATAGCTCAGGTATGAAACGAAGGTTCCAACTTAGAGCTTTCTTAATCAGATTTGTGGGTTTTGGGGTTGAGGGTGGATGGGTATTTATAGTTTTAGGTGCACCGTTGAGATCGTTTCTTGGAAAAGGGGAAATGATCTCGTCCGAACACTTGTTGCAAAGTTATGGAAGCTTAATTCCATCCTTATCTTAGTGACTAAGCAAGTGAAAACATGTGGTTGAGGATTAAATGGGTTGAAACTTGCATTAAAACACTGAATCTGGTCCAGATAGGGGCTCGCGTGACGCCTAGGCCCGTCGCGTCACGCTAGGCCCCTGTTTTGGCAGATTTTGCATAATTGGTCCCTGCACCTTGTTTTAAGCGATTTTCGATGCGTTTGAACCCCGTTAACCTCATTTCAAGGCTCTAGAATGAAGTTAAAGTATAGGGAACTCAAAACATACTCAAAAATATGTCGGAGGATGGTTCGTTTGGTCGTACGAACGCGATGTTCGCTTAATTACGACGGAATGCGCATGAGCACGAAAAACGATCCAAATGACGAAACGAATGGATTTTTCTTAAGGCGAACACTAAAATAAAATGTAGTAATGCTTACATAAATTTTTGGATGTCCAGATGTATTCAGAACGTAAGTTATGCGAGAGAATGCAAACTTGTGCACTTTTTGACACTTTTAGTCCCTGAATGACACAAAAGTTTATTTTAGCACACCGAACCCCTCAAAGCCTATTTCTAAGCTATGTAAAGGATATTTATGGTATGTTTAACTTATGGTCATGTTCCAGAATGTCTGTTACAGTTCAAATTGGCGTACTTTCGCAGTTTGTCAACTTTAGTCCCTGTAAGCGATTTAACTTGATTTTGCCATACCAAAGCCTTCAAAACTTATTTCTAAGTTATGTAAAGGTTATTTAAGGTATGTTAAGCCTATGTCACTATTCCGGAGTGTTCGTTGCATTAAACTGGTTATATTTACGCATCAGTGCGCGTATAACCTTCCAGAAAGCGATTTTAAAGCTTGAAATTGAACAAGAGTTGATATGTGTAAACGATACACATATTTTTACAAATCCCAAGTACGAATTTTAATATTTCATTGATTTGGTATTTGTTTGATGGCCGTGAAGGCACAGGTGTTACATGAGGATACTATGATATTTCAAAAACATTGGTTATGTTTTCAAAAACAACTTTCATAATTTCAAAATGTTTCATATAGTCTGAAAACAATATTAACACAGTACATTTTCTTATCAAGTGCATGATTTCGAAAAGCATCATTCATGTCTTTCAAAAACCTTATACATAATTTCAAAATTCATCTCGCATGATTTTAAAACATTTTTATAAATATACTTACCTAGTACACCTACTTTATAATTTCAAATGTATTATATATAAGGTTTCAAAAACATTGAACACATTTTTTTAGAACCTCATGCATAGTTTTCAAAAATATTTTCCTCATACATTGACTTAGCCTTCAAATTCCGCTTCATATGTCGCCTTGACATAGCTAGCATCTCAACTTCATAAGCATTTTACTTCATGTTTTGAATTAAGCACGTCCAATGCAAGGTTTCAAAACAGGTTTCAAAACATCTTCAACTTCTAAAATCCATATGGGATCTTTTTATCTTCACATTTAGACCCTTATGGATGATTATCTTTCAAACCAGAGTCCATGATTGGATTCCTTATGTACCTAAATTCGAACATTTCGGTTCCTTATAATCGAAATCGAATTTTTCTTTTAAAAATCTTTCTATCTTTATAGTTAGATTCTTGATAATGTTTAAAGTACCAAATGAAATCCACGAGATGGATTCCTAGTGTGCTTTAAATACATGCGCTCTGTTAGCAAAACAAATTAACAAATTAAAGATCTAGATAAACAATCCTTGTGGTTATATGACTACGTGTTTATGCATCTTGTGTTTTCTTTTATACATTTTGTGTTTTTATACTCTGGATATTAGTTATCCAAATCCTCGTAAAATCTTTCATATCTTTATATGAGGGATTCGTAGTAGGATATTCAAAAAGGTACTATCTTAAATCCTGAATGGGCTTCTATGTAATAGTTAAGACCCTTGGATTATATAGTACTACTCCATGATTCATAAGAGACCCTTTAGTGGTCTAGTCAAAAAGATTGATTCACAATTTGGTTAAAGAATGACATCTAGTGATGTAGCTGAACAGACTCCTTGATAGTCTATTTAGATCATATAATGATTTAATTAAAAGGACTCTATGGCGGTCTAGTCACACTCATCACAGGATTGTTCATTTGGTTTTACCCTACACATTATAAAATAGACTGTATGAACTGTGCAAGGAATTGTCTAATTATGGACGCGTACATAATTATGAAATTTAGTGCACAGAAACCCAGTAAGATTTATTATGTGTAAGAACCGATAGTGACAACAATAACAAAATGAGAACGATGTAATGGAGGTACGGTGGACGCACCAATGACGCTTCATATACTTGTATATAAGTATCCCTCTTACATTGCAATCATGATGTTATTAAAAGTTACTAGAAGTTCAGAACCCTAACCAATGTTGTTCGATCTTTTCAACTTCATGTTTTCAAACTCACACAAGTTTCCCCTAGATAAAATTTCGGGACGAAATTTCCTAAAGTAGGGGAGACTGTAACACCTGTGCCTCCACGGCCATCAAACAAATACCGAACCAATGAAATATTATATTTCATACTTGGGATTTGTAAAAATATGTGTATCATTTGCACATATCAATTTTTGTTCAATTCCAAACTCTAAATCGTTTTCTGGAAGGTTATACGCGCACTGATGCGGAAATATAACCTGTTTAATGCAACAAACACTCCGGAATAGTGAAATAGGCTTAACATACCTTAAATAACCTTTACATAACTTAGAAATAAGTTTTGGATGGTTTGGTATGCCGAAATCAAGTTAATTCGCTTACAGGGACTAAATTTGACAAACTGCGAAAGTATGCCAATTTGAACTGTAACAGACATTTCGGAACATGACCATAAGTTAAACATACCATAAATATCCTTTAAATAGCTTAGAAATAGGCTTTGAGGGGTTCGGTGTGCTAAAATAAACTGTTGGGTCATTCAGGGACTAAAAGCGTCAAAAAGTGCACAAGTTTGCATTTTCGCGCATAACTTACGTTCTGAATACATCCGGACATCCAAAATTTATGTAAGCACTAAAACATTTTATTTTAGTGTTTGGCATAAGAAAAATCCATTCGTCGCGCAATTTGGATCGTTTTTCGCGCTTATGCGCATTCCGTCGTAATTAAGCGAACATCGCGATCGTACGTCCAAACGAACCAACATCCGACATATTTTTGAGCATGTTTCATGTCCACAATGTTTAGGAATCATTGTAGGGCCTTAAAGTTCGCTTTACGGGCCTTAGAAGTGCCGGAAATGGGCTTAAACACCAACAGGGACCAAAACTGCCACTTTTGAAAGTTGCTGCTGATCAGAAGGGCCAGGCGGCCCGCCTACACTTCTGGTGATCCTGAAGCGGGCCGCATCAGCCTCCCAGACAGCAGAAACATGGCAGAAACTTTGAATCTGGTCCATTTCACTTGCACATGGTTTTGGGGCAATACAATGGGCTCAAATGGTTTTGTAATACCATGTTCTTGAGGTGTATGGTTGAGATCAAAGCACGGTTTCCTAGAAACGATCCTAACGGCTAACCGAACACTATAAATACCCCATGCCATCCATTGCTAAATCCACAAGAATCTTGATTTGAGAAGCTCTAAGTTGGAACCTTTGTTTCATACCTGAGCTACTTGGATCGAGATTAGCATTCGGGGACCCTTCGTAAGTATTCTTTCATTCTTTTATTGCTTTTCGAGTCTTTTCGAGTCTGAAAGTCAAACTTTGTTTGACTTTCTGCGTTGACCAGTTTATGGTCAATGGAAGTTCGTATGAACTTCGCAACGTGATTGTAATCACGATGGTCATAGTCCCTTGTGACTATGCCTACTGATTACCACGTTGTCTAGGGTCGTAAGGGTAAGCGATCTAATAAATCGCTTATACCTTCGAACCCGACCCATTTGGTCGATCATTAGGATCCGACCAAACACATTAGGTGACCATAGTATATAGGGAATAACCTTCCGAGGTTATACCTTATGGTCGCTTCGTTTGAATAGTTGTATGATAGGTAGTTTATATGCCTTAGGTAAATTACCAGAATACCCTTTTCATGTATAATTGGTAATTAAGCATATGTAACCTAAACTTTTGTCACATAACTGATTATGTAACATGTTTAGGCATATAACGCTTGTCATAGGACTAGTTAGACGTTCCGAACGCGTTTCACGCGAACGACGAGTTAAAGTAGCATAAGCTACCTAAACGGGTCGTAATGGGTCGTAAGCACTTAGATTAGGTTTCATTTAGTATGTAGGCTTTGTTAAACCATATTACACGAGTCTCCATACTCGTTTGGTTTACGAACCATCATTCTATCCGATCTTCCGATTTAGGTCCGGTTTATTAATGTAGTTACCTATATTAGGTGCCGTTTGATTCCGTGATCTCTAGCGTTGCTTGGTGGTTATCTTAAGACTTCTGAGCAATCTCAAGTGAGTACATAGACCCCTCTTTTACTGTTTTCCAAACTGTTTTGGGGTGAAACACATGTGCCTACTTGTTACTTTCATGCTTTCCATGTTTTCACATCATATACCTGTTATGTTCGTTAGTACATTATAGTACATGATTTCATTACATTTCATGCTATGTATGCCCATTGTGTGCATACTTAGTACATCATTTTGCATTACATTTTTATGCGATGTATGTCCATTTAGTTCATACTTAGTACATCGTTTCACATCACATCACATGCTATGTATGTTCATTTATTGCATACTTAGTACATTTGTTTTCATCACATGCTTACATTTTGATATGATATTTGGATTGTTTTGATGGATCAATATACATTCATTAACACCGATCACGCCGTTCGTTAGTAGGTAGTGGTACCATAGGAATTGACAACTCCCGTTCCTGAAATCCTGGGTTTGTTTGGATTGGAAGGAATGACCGAATTCGATATACATAAGCACAGATAATCCTTTAAATTGTTTAAGGGTTTATCGCCACAGTCTCAAGGCTTGGATGTATGCATCCTCACAATACCGCATAGATGTCTGTATCAGTATAGCATGCATTTCCACAAAATATAGCTTTGATTTAAACCATGTTTTACTTCAATACTTTGTTTTTGTGCATATGGTTTAGTTAATATATTTCACTAGCCATACATATCATTTTGGTTACACATTACATGAATTACATTTGACACATAAACATTATTGACATTGGTTACACATTACGTGGTTTACATTTGACACATAAACATTTTTGACATTGGTTACACATTACATGACTTACATCTTGACATAAACATTTTGACATATTATTCAATACATTTGGCAATTGGTTTAAACATAAACATTCTACGTAGATTGGTTTGGTTTGAGTAAGTGATTTAAGTAACGAGGCGTGTGTAATATGATACAAGCATGGTGGATACGTCGCTGGTACTTCCTATATATAAGTGATTGTATGGTATTACATATCGTAGCGTTATTTAAATCATTTCAATTTGGACATATAACATTTTATACAAATAACCTACTTTTCACAAGACATTAATTTACAAACAACTTATTTTATACAAACTCATATTACATGGTTATTCATTTAACCATACATTATTCTCTTATTTATACATAACATCTGATCTTATTGTTTTTCAAATGATTTACAAGACAAAGCAAAATACAAGGTTCATGACTAAACATTTTCTCAAACATAAGTCATGAATTCTGTTTTCACAAAACCTATGTATCTCACAGGCATTTTTATGCTGACGTACCTATTTTCACATGTGTTTTCAGGAGATGATGCATAGGACTTATGAAGATACACATAGGCGGACTTGGGCCTTAGTGACAATAAAAGATGCAAGACTAGTTATTTATGTTATGTTTCTTTGATTGTCAAGACATTGTAACTCTTTTAATCAATAAAACAATATTTCAATTTCCATGTGTTATGAAACAATGATTCTGTTACAACACTCCCCGACGTTTCCGCCACGTTTGGTTGTCCTACGGGGTCGGGGTGTGACAGAAAAGTTGGTATCAGAGCTCATGGTTATAGGGAATTAGGTTATTAGTAATACTTTGACCTAGTCTATAACCTTTCTAGGACCCTAACGCGAGTTTACTTGCGTTTAGTCATAAAACAATACTGTCACCTATCCTTAGGCGACAACCACAACAAGAACACAAATTTCAAAACCGCTTTGAAAACTAATCATCTGTTCTAGGATGATTGATTACTAGGTTTTGAACCCTCTATTGTAAGGTTTTGAACTCTCTGTTATATGGTTTTGAACCCCTTTGAATTTCCAAAATCTCGTCAAAGTTTGGGTCTTATAATGTGAACATGTGCAAACTGGAAGGGTGAATGCCTGTATTCTGGGTTTTCTGTCTAGGCAAGCACTTCGTATATATCTCATCAGACGCGAGACCAGTTGTGCTTACCTGGGAATTCTTGGGATGAGTGTTCACTTATAGGCGAGCATGTCTTCAGTGATACATTAATAAGACCTGTTTACTTTGATTAGTCACCGTCTCATTTGTTTGCCTTAGGTAACAAACAAATGATCGCAATTTCTATGCGTTGTCATTTTGTTTTATTTGTCCAATAATCTTTCACTTGTTTCTTCCTTTGTCTTTCATTTCCTTCTAGAATGTCTCTTCCTCTCAGCATTGGTCAAATGTCCGAGCAAACAGCCAAATTCGCTCAGCGAATAGGCGAAGTAGTCCTGAAGACTGTTGAATTAGCTACTGCCATGTATCGTCTCCAGGATGAAGCCACTCAAGAGTCACCAAAGGAAGCAGAAGTCAAGCCAGCACTACCAGCCAAGAAACCAACCGAGGAATCAAAGACCATGGATGAACGATCCCCTAAGAAGTCAAAGAAGCGAAAGGCTTCTCAGAACTTCGCCGTAGTCGCTCACAATGTTTCACACCCGCTCATAGCGGAAGTGCGAGGTGTGATCTGATCGGTTCTCATTGCATAACAATATAAGTGAACATACTAAATGAATAAAAACAAGCTCCAATGCCATTGTCATAATCGTTTCAAAAGAACGCAACATAAGTTAAATGTATTTGTTACAAACCATCAGATGAAAATATGTTTTCATCGTTCTATACATCAAAATGTAAGTCTTAAAATGTCAAGGCTTTGACCACTATATCACCGCAAAGAGGCGGTATATAACGGGCAAACCCTTCAAATGGTGGCATAGAGTCTTGATACTTGCTTTCCTTGACTGAAATTGTGACAACCCGCACAAAACCAGGTATCCGTACAACTTAATTAATGATTAATTATTACTTGATTACTGTGCTTGATTGAAACTAGCTGATAAACTGCTACCTGCATACTGATACATGCACTTACTTGCATCATACTTTATTTGCTGTCACTACATTATTTACGTGCTGAACCCTAGTGACAAACATGATGCACAAAAAGCACAGTAGCACCAAACGGATACACAGTAAACATGCTGATATAACCAGCATCAGGCAAATACTGCCTCAAGGCCTGTTAAGAGCCTCATATATTTTGGCTACACTGGTAGTGAGTGTAGGATATAAGGGTTGTGTTACCGCGTCTCTAGGGGATAAGATACACTGATTCGGATGTGCCAGAACGTACTTTAAGTACCAAACACAGCACTTTAAATAATTTAACCAGCTTCTAGCTGACTAGTAAAGTGCCAAAAATGAGAAAATATCACTAGACACTTTCTAAAGTGTCGGGAAAACAAATTGTGTCACTAAAAATGTAATAGCGACACTTTAAAGTCTTTTGTAACACTTTAACGGATTACCATCCAACCGGACACCCGGACTTTACCCGGAACATGAAAACTATACTATTTTTATTATTACTCTTTTTCTGAGCCAGTTAGGGTCCCTGGTTACCCTAACACCAGTCATAACACACTATTTATTACTAACTAAGTTAACATCTAACCTAACTTAGTTAACCTTAACTAAACTCCTAATTACCTACTTGAAATCGGACCAAAGGCCCCCACTCCCCAACCGATCGGTCACCTAGGGAGCACAAAATGGTACTTGAAATCTTGCCAAGATCTTGCCATGTTTAATATCCACCCTACACATGAACCATTGGACACTAACACTAAGTTTGCCTATATAAACCCTCACTAACCTCTAGAGATCTTTATCACTAATCCACACCACAACTTTCACTCTCTTTCTCTCTTGTGGCTCTCGGCCGAACCCCAACCCACACACCACCACAATTTCGGTTCTTGCTTCCATCATTCCAAGACCATTCAAACATCACAAGACACGTATAAGGAGCTTTGGTGCAAGCGGAACGCGAAGGACCACTCTCGTTGGCTTTTATCCACGCGGTTTTCGTCACAACTCTTCCCTAGCCTTGAGCTAGAGGTATAACCTTTAAAACTTGTTTTTACACTCATCTAAAGTGGTTAAAAGAACTTTCGTCGGTTAAATATCGTTAACATGCGTTTTGAATCTTTAAAGTCTAGTAAAATCACTAAAATGGTGGATAATAGCTTACGTCTTGTGTAAAAGTCGTAGGACTTGAAATTTGTGCTTATTGTGACCCGATCTATAATGTGGTAGCTCAAATCTTCGTTTAACCCGACTTTGTAAAATCACGTATCTTCACATAAGCTTGTTTTTGAAAGACACAAGGGTTAAAGGTAAACACTACCACATTTTAGAGACATGAACTTGTAAAGAATTATTTTACTTGTGTAAAAGTGTTTTAACCGGTAAAAGGGTGTTTAAAACTCGCGGATCTACGTATCCGCAAGTGGTATTTTTGAAAGACCACACTTTAAAGAAATCATGTTTTTCTAAAAGATGGATCTTGCACTAATAAATATGATTTTATAAACCACAAGTGTATAGACACTTGTAAAATAAAGAGATCCGACAAAGAAGTGTATTTGTCACTTATTACTAGAAGTTGTAAAGACGGTTTTCTCTAAACACGGGGTTTTTACGAGATTAAAGTTACCCTATATAGAAATCTACATATATAAGGATGATTTACATTATTAATGCGGAAAAACTGCAAGTTCATGCGATTATGCAAATTTACATACTTGTTGACTAGTTTGATGTGTCGGAAAATTGTTTGATTGAAATAAAGAAGTTGATTGAGTTGATTTGTTAAAAGAAAATGATACGCTTGAAAGCGTGGCCACCTCCAGTTACAGAGGAAACTCTGGCGAAATTTTCTAAAAACCTAACACTTAGACTTTTTACACAACAAGTGTTAGAACTATTTTTGGGCATACTTTTGAAACATAAATTTCGCCAGTACTATATTTTACTAAACATTCGGAGGTGGGATTTTCACAAAGATTAACGTGATAAATATATTTGTCACAACACTGTTTATGATTATTTTGTGAAATACATAAATATTATTTTAGAGTGAAAATAATATTTACAAGCGTTAATGATTCCAAAACTTTGCGAACGCTTCCATAAACATATAAGTTACACCGGTAATTACATTACCCCAAGATTGATAAAACGTAACTTACGCACATGTATTGTATCCCCCATCCTTGGGAAGAAGAATAACTATCAAGCATATACAAAATGTAACACGAAATAGTTGTCTAACTATTTCCCGCAAACATAAACTGTAAAGCTAAAGCACGGCCGTCCGTCTAATAGAATTAGCACTTGTAGGTCGTTGCACAGATTACTGCTTCAGAGACGCTTGATAGAGTTTACGCATCCACTGTGAGTTCATGTCCCCCTTTTCTCTAACTGTTTTCAGTTTTCTTAACTGCGGGGGTGAAATACATGTTACTTTGTTTACAAGTACTTTATACACGGTATGAATAACGTAAGGAGGTTTAGATCATGTGAATGGGTAGTTAGAACCCCGAGGGACTCGAGCGGTAGATCTATTTGGGTGTAGCGAGCCCAGCTCCCGGTCCAACAGAACAGGCCTCACGGAGGACTAACAGAACGGATCCGGAGTGACTTGGTACCCAACGCAAAATCGGCTAGGGTTGTATCTTACTTACTTGCATTTCACGACATGCTAATGGCCTTGCAAACCATTGGTGATCACAAGTCCTCTTACACTGCTACATACCAGGAAACTTTTATACTTACAAGTGTTTTACTTACTCACTTGCACATGAACTCGCTCAACATTATTGTTGATTTTTCAACTCACATGTATTTCAGGAAATTAACGGATTCTGGCACGGTATGAACGTTTTCCGCTGCAATCTTCATGAAGTCATCAAGGATTAGGGGTTGTGTTCTCTTACCTGGACAAGACACAATCCTTAACCCTCATTTATGTTTTGTCATTAGATGTAGTGTTACTGAACATGGATTATGGTCGTATGTTTAAAACAATGGTATTGTATGTTGATTTCTAAACTTAATGATGACTTGCATGGTTTTTAAATTCATATAGCTTTGTTATGATTAAGCTATGGTATTAAGAAGTCACACCAAAGTTAACCACGCTTCCGCAAAGCCAGGGTGTGACAGCTTGGTATCAGAGCTCTGATCATAGCGAACTAGGATTCTGTCTCGAGTCTAGACTATGATCACTAGGGCTCTCACGAAAACATTTTCTGCATACCACTTAAGTCCAGATCCACACTTTTTACAAACAAATGTTGAGCACATTTTATTAATTATAAGTTCAGCTTGGAGGGCTGAGGATCGGTCTGGAGGATCGAAGTGATTGAGGTAGTTGAGCACGTTGGTTTGTTATAGGATCGATCTGGAGGATCGAGATGGTCAAGGTAGTTGAACACGTTGGTTTGTTATAGGATCGATCTGGAGGATCGAGATGGTCAAGGCAGTTGAACACGTTGGTTTGTTATAGGATCGATCTGGAGGATCGAGATGGTCAAGGCAGTTGAACACGTTGGTTTGTTATAGGATCGATCTGGAGGATCGAGGTTTGGTTTAAGTGAAGGATAGAGCAGTCTTGTAGACTGAATGAAATTGGCTAGTAAAGCTAGGAAAAGTATGTGATACCTTACTTGGTGACTTATGTGATTAACTGATTATATGATTGATTATTATACGTATATGTGTTTGTGTTACAAACGTTATGCTTTCATCAAGTACTAGAAGGATGGGCACTACGAACCCCATGACCATAGTATCAGACGGCATAGTTCAACAAAGCACGAGGTGTACATTTCTGATACTACCGGCACAGACAATGACGACTTTCAGCCCTTTGTGCACTGCCTGAAGTCGTAGCAGAGCCCACTGATGGCCATCTTGTTGGGATTTTACCACTGGCGGTGATCCCTGCTCCTGTGCCCCTTGCCGCCTATCCTGTTGATGATACGCCCTCCCAACGAGGCCTCTGGAGACGATAACGATCTACTGAAGGAGGACCCATTCGAGGGCAGGGCCTTATTACTGCTGGAATTAGACTACTACATGCGGACGCTCCTATAGGGGAAACTTATGACCATTCCCCTATCCCAGGCTCATTTGAGTTCTGACATCCGCGTCTTCGCACATACAGGGAATGCAGCACTACTTACACGACGCCGACCCTGATACGGCATCACTAGCTGCACCGGACCCCGCACACAGTTCTGAGTATTGATCGTGATTATGAGGACAATTCTGTTTTTCCGCCTGGTGTTGATCCAGACCATGACATTGAGTTCATGCACTTAGACAAGCCCTTGGGGGATCCTGTAACCCCTGTGATTGTTGATCCAGCTGATTTTGAGATGGAGTTTTTGATTCAAAGCTAGCCGTGGCCCCTGAGCCAGGCATTGCTCCTGACCCCGCATTGGAGTATGACCCTGTTCATGCCAATGCACCGGCTGTTGCTCCTTGATTGATCATCTGCTTGGATGAGAGAAAATTTGGGGTAACTGTGCAAGACAATTTATTATTACGGGGGCCCACGTAATAACGATTTGTAGTGCACAGGAATCCTGGTGGACTCTGCAGGCCAAGCTAATGATAACCTAAACACAAATGACCTAGGCGATGTAGCCTCGAGTTCATTCTATTACAAGCAACAAGCCAAATTGACGAGCCTATGTGAGGGCTCAGGAATTTATTTCCCCACTTATACAGTGAGTATATTTGCGTGTGAAATGGGGTGATTACATGATGGCTTACGTTGCTATATATATACCCCATAGACAATTGAAACATTGTCCAACCCGCTTCACACTATTTCGACAAAAAGGGAATGTCACCCAGACGTGACACAAGCACCGGTACATTACTGAGGACAGAAGACGAGCTGCAAGAACGCATCTCACAGATAAATGCACGACATGAAGCCCTCCACTCTAAGCACAACGATGGCATTACTAGAGATAATCCTCCAACTGGCTGCACCTATAAACAGTTCTTGAACTGCAAGCCTTTAAACTTTGTCGGAACCGGAGGCACCGTTGCATTTGTTCGTTGGTCCGAGAAGACCGACTCCACTCTAAGGATGAGTAACTGATCGCCAACAGAGTGTTACCTACATCTCAGGGATATTTCTAGATGGCACACTCTCTTAATGGAACCTCCAGGTTCAGACCATTGGCACAGACGCTGCTTATACACTGAGCTGGGACGAGCTCAAGGAAACGATTGAGAAGAAATGTTGTTTTAGGACAGAAATTCAGAAACGTGACGTGGAGTCCTGAAAATTGAGAAAGGACGAACCAGAGACTCCTGAACATGACCAGCAATCGCACGACTTGTCTAGGGTCGTCCCCTACTAAGTCATTGATGTAGTATGATATAGTAGTGCATTTGTGAGCTTTACATTGTGGTCTCGAATTATAGCAATACAACCGCGGTATTCTCATCACATGCGATGTTCAATCAATTGTTTATGTCCTATAACATAAGAGGTTATGTGATTGACTTGTTGATAACATGAAATGTTATGTGTTGGTATTGTTGAATGCATACGTACACTCCACTAACCTATGTGAAACATCTTTTAGAAGATGCCGCCAAGACGCGCAATGCGCATGCCCACCTCTGAGGCAGAACTTAAAGAGATAATTGCTGCAGCTATAGCGCAGCACGAGGCCTTATGCTCCGAACCAATCAAAGGTACCTCAGAAAATAATGGTTGTTCCTACTGGCACTTCCTCAACTACAAGCCTTCGACGTTCGACGGCACTGGGGGTGCCATAACTTTTGTAAAATGGATTGAAAGTATGGAATCCATCTTTCGAATGAGTGGCTGTACGCCAGAACAACAGGTCCCATACGTTTCTGAGTTGTTTCAAGATGGAGCTCGATTATGGTGGAATCTTCAGATTCGAATAATGGGCCTAGCTACAGCATACGCTTTAACTTGGGATGAGTTGAAAGGAATGATGTATAAGAACTATTGCCCCCACACGGAAACCCAGAAGTGGGAAGATGAATTTCGGAGCCTAATGATGGAAGGTCCGAAGGTGTTGGAGTACGTGCAACGACTCCATGATCTGTCACAAATTGTTCCATACCTGGTAAAACCAGAACTGAAGAAATTGGAACAATTCATTTGGGAACTGGCGCCTCAAGTCTTGAGCTTGATGACAGCATCTACGCCACCAACAACCATTGTTGCAAGTAAGATGGGTTTGGCACTCGTTACGGAAGCAAATAGACTAGAAAAACTTGCAAACCCTGACAAGAAAACTCAGGTAGAGTCGTCTGGAAAGAACAAAAGGAAGCTTACCGAAGATACCCGAATGAACAACGATGAACAAAGATCTATTCGAGGTTGCTTTGACTGCGGGGACAAAGGGCATTTCAAGAAAGATTGCCCTAACAACAAACAGGCCAATGATAAGATTTACTTAGAAACCAAACCAAGATATGCTGAGTACAAGTGTCACCGTGATGGTGGATGTCAGAAGCCTTGGTACGAGAGGAAAGGACACAACAAGGAAGGTTGTGGGATGAAGAGTTTCATACAAGGAGAAAACAGTAACAACGCTCTAGGTGGAAATGGGAAAGGAGATGGCCGAATGATAGGATGCTACCATTGTAAGGAAGTTGGACATTTTAAGAGGGAATGCCTGAAGTTGAAACAAGACCGTGAGAGAAAGTCCAACATCAGGGCTTGTGAGGCATGCCAGGATCCAGGTGTGATTTCTGGTACGTTCTCTAATAACCAAAACTTTTGCACCTATTTTGTTTGATGCTGGTACCGGTTATGTCTTCGTGTCATTAGAATTTAAGAATATACTTGGTTTAACCGCTAGTAAGTTAGATAACCCCTACTCGATCGAATTAGTTAATGGAAAGTTAGTTGAAGCCAACGAAGTAATCAGAGGCTGTGGGATATAACTGGGAGAACGTGAGTTTACTTTGGATCTACTACCAGTCGAATTGGGAAGCTTCGACGTGGTGGTAGGAATGGATTGGTTATCCGGAAACAAGGCTATGATAGTATGTCACGAGAAAGCTGTTCGTATTCCAACTAATGATGGTGAGACAATTGTGGTTCACGGGGAGAAGCGTGACACACCGCTAAGATTTATCAGCTGCTTGAAAGCAAGGAAGTGTTTACAGAAAGGATGTGTTGCTTTTCTAGCACTCATCGTGGATGAAAAGGCTGCTGAGCCAAGAGTCGAAGACATCCCTGTCGTAAGGGAGTACCCAGAAGTCTTCCCAGAAGACTTACCCGGACTGCCACCTCAGAGACAAGTCGAGTTTCACATCGACTTAGTTCCAGGCGCCGCGCCTGTAGCTAAGGCACCTTACAGACTTGCTCCATCTGAGATGCAGGAACTGTCAACACAACTTCAGGAGTTGTTAGACAAGGGTTTTATCCGACCAAGCTTCTCGCCTTGGGGAGCTCCGGTCTTGTTTGTCAAGAAGAAAGACGGAAGTTTCCGCATGTGTATTGACTACAGAGAATTGAACAAGCTGACGATCAAGAACAGGTATCCTCTGCCTAGAATCGACGATCTGTTCGATCAACTTCAAGGTTCAAGCTGTTACTCTAAGATCGATCTTCGATCTGGATACCATCAACTGAGGATACAGGAGGAAAGTATCCCGAAAACAGCCTTCCGAACTCGTTATGGACACTACGAGTTCCTCGTATGCCATTTGGTTTGACAAACGCACCTGCAGTCTTTATGGACTTGATGAATAGGGTTTGCAAGCCATACTTAGACCAGTTCGTGATTGTATTCATCGACGACATCCTGATTTACTCAAAGACGAAGGCTGAACACGAACAACATCTTAGAACCATATTGGAGCTGCTAAAGAAGGAACAGCTGTACGCCAAATTCTCCAAGTGCGAGTTCTGGCTACGCGAAGTCCAGTTTCTTGGACATATGGTTAATGGGAATGGAATTCATGTTGATCCCACAAAGATCGAGGCAATCAAGAATTGGGAAACGCCTACAACGCCAACCGAGATTCGACAATTCTTGGGTTTGGCTGGCTACTATCGAAGGTTCATCGAGGATTTTTCAAAAATCGCTCAACCGTTGACGCTCCTGACCCAGAAGGATAAGACGTTTGATTGGGGAAATCAAACAGGACGAAGCGTTTCAGATATTGAAGGATAAGCTCTGCAACGCGCCAATCTTAGCTCTACCGGAAGGTACCGACAATTTTGTGGTATACTGCGACGCATTGCGTCAAGGATTGAGTTGCGTGTTGATGCAACGCCAAAAGGTCATTGCCTACGCATCGCGCCAACTGAAGGTACACGAAAAGAACTATACCACCCACGATATGGAGCTTGGCGCAGTGGATTTTGCACTAAAGATCTGGAGACACTACCTGTATGGTACGAAGTGCACAGATCACAAAAGCCTACAGCATAAATTCAACCAGAAGGAGTTGAATATGAGGCAAAAACGATGGGTTGAGTTGCTAAACGACTACGACTGCGAGATAAAGTGTCACCCAGGGAAGGCGAATGTAGTCGCCGATGCCCTAAGTCGTAAAGAAAGAATCAAACCCATAAGGGTTAGAGCCTTGGGAAATGATCATACGAACCGATCTTTCCTCGCGCATTCGTGCTGCACAAAAGGAAGCTCTCAAAGGAGGGAAACCTTGAGGAAGAATATCTCCGTGGAATGGAGAAGCTTTTGGTACCAAACGAGGAAGGGACATTATGTTTTGAGAAAAGGATTTGGGTTCCTCTGTTTGGTGGACTAAGGGAAGTTATTTTCAACGGAGCACACAAGTCACGGTACTCTATCCACCCTGGATCGGATAAGATGTACCAGGATTTAAAAGATTACTATTGGTGGCCTAGGATGAAAGGCGACGTTGCTGTTTACGTGAGCAAATGTTTAACTTGCGCTAAGGTCAAGGCAGAATACCAGAAGCCTTCGGGACTTCTGCAACAGCCTGAGATTCCCAAGAGGAAGTGGGAAAAAATCTCCATGGATTTTGTTACAAAACTGCCAAGAACGCCAAGAGGCCATGATATGATTTGGGTGATTGTTGACCGTCTAACAAAGTCCGCACACTTTCTGCCAATCAAGGAGAAAGACAGTACTAGTAAACTTGCGGAAATTTACATGAGAGAGATCGTAGCACGTCATGGAGTACCACTCTCGATCATCTCTGATAGAGACGGAAGATTTGTGTCAAGAATATGGCAATCTTTCCAAGAATCTTTTGGCTCACAATTGAATCTGAGCACTGCATTCCATCCGCAAACTGATGGCCAGAGCGAGCGAACGATACAAACTCTGGAAGACATGCTGAGGTCATGCGTTATGGATTTAGGAGGTAGCTGGGATAAACACTTACCTTTGGTCGAATTTTCATACAACAACAGCTACCACACCAGTATTGGTGTCGCGCCATTTGAGGCCCTATACGGACGCAAGTGCCGATCACCACTATGTTGGTCTGACGCAGGTGATAGGCAGCTTGCTGGTCCCGAGATCGTCCAAGAGACGACAGACAAGATCGCGCAAATACTTAAACGCATCGAAGCCGCTCGCCACAGACAAAAGGCCTACGCGGATCCAAACCGGAAGCACGTGGACTTCCAAGTCGGAGAAATGGTGTTATTGAAAGTTTCACCCTGGAAGGGGGTGGCACGTTTTGGTAAGTATGGAAAGTTAAATCCACGCTACATTGGTCCCTTCAGAATTCTAGAAAGAATTGGGACGGTAGCATACAAGTTGGACCTACCCGCTGAATTAAATGGCGTTCACGATACATTTCATGTATCAAATTTAAAGAAAAGTCCAACTCAAATTGACGTTGCCATTCCTATCGACGAGATTCATATTGACGACACGCTCCACTTCGTTGAAGAACCTGTTGAGGTCACGGATTGGAAAGTTAACAAGACCCGCCAGAGCAGTGTCAAGCTCGTCAAAGTACGTTGGAATGCCAGACATGGTCCTGAATTCACATGGGAACGTGAGGACCGGATGAAAGAAAAATACCCCCACCTATTTCCTAAGAACCCTGCTTCTACAAGCAGAACTTAAATTTCGGGACGAAATTTATTTAACGGGGGGAGAATGTGACAACCCGCACAAAACCAGGTATCCGTACAACTTAATTAATGATTAATTATTACTTGATTACTGTGCTTGATTGAAACTAGCTGATAAACTGCTACCTGCATACTGATACATGCACTTACTTGCATCATACTTTATTTGCTGTCACTACATTATTTACGTGCTGAACCCTAGTGACAAACATGATGCACAAAAAGCACAGTAGCACCAAACGGATACACAGTAAACATGCTGATATAACCAGCATCAGGCAAATACTGCCTCAAGGCCTGTTAAGAGCCTCATATATTTTGGCTACACTGGTAGTGAGTGTAGGATATAAGGGTTGTGTTACCGCGTCTCTAGGGGATAAGATACACTGATTCGGATGTGCCAGAACGTACTTTAAGTACCAAACACAGCACTTTAAATAATTTAACCAGCTTCTAGCTGACTAGTAAAGTGCCAAAAATGAGAAAATATCACTAGACACTTTCTAAAGTGTCGGGAAAACAAATTGTGTCACTAAAAATGTAATAGCGACACTTTAAAGTCTTTTGTAACACTTTAACGGATTACCATCCAACCGGACACCCGGACTTTACCCGGAACATGAAAACTATACTATTTTTATTATTACTCTTTTTCTGAGCCAGTTAGGGTCCCTGGTTACCCTAACACCAGTCATAACACACTATTTATTACTAACTAAGTTAACATCTAACCTAACTTAGTTAACCTTAACTAAACTCCTAATTACCTACTTGAAATCGGACCAAAGGCCCCCACTCCCCAACCGATCGGTCACCTAGGGAGCACAAAATGGTACTTGAAATCTTGCCAAGATCTTGCCATGTTTAATATCCACCCTACACATGAACCATTGGACACTAACACTAAGTTTGCCTATATAAACCCTCACTAACCTCTAGAGATCTTTATCACTAATCCACACCACAACTTTCACTCTCTTTCTCTCTTGTGGCTCTCGGCCGAACCCCAACCCACACACCACCACAATTTCGGTTCTTGCTTCCATCATTCCAAGACCATTCAAACATCACAAGACACGTATAAGGAGCTTTGGTGCAAGCGGAACGCGAAGGACCACTCTCGTTGGCTTTTATCCACGCGGTTTTCGTCACAACTCTTCCCTAGCCTTGAGCTAGAGGTATAACCTTTAAAACTTGTTTTTACACTCATCTAAAGTGGTTAAAAGAACTTTCGTCGGTTAAATATCGTTAACATGCGTTTTGAATCTTTAAAGTCTAGTAAAATCACTAAAATGGTGGATAATAGCTTACGTCTTGTGTAAAAGTCGTAGGACTTGAAATTTGTGCTTATTGTGACCCGATCTATAATGTGGTAGCTCAAATCTTCGTTTAACCCGACTTTGTAAAATCACGTATCTTCACATAAGCTTGTTTTTGAAAGACACAAGGGTTAAAGGTAAACACTACCACATTTTAGAGACATGAACTTGTAAAGAATTATTTTACTTGTGTAAAAGTGTTTTAACCGGTAAAAGGGTGTTTAAAACTCGCGGATCTACGTATCCGCAAGTGGTATTTTTGAAAGACCACACTTTAAAGAAATCATGTTTTTCTAAAAGATGGATCTTGCACTAATAAATATGATTTTATAAACCACAAGTGTATAGACACTTGTAAAATAAAGAGATCCGACAAAGAAGTGTATTTGTCACTTATTACTAGAAGTTGTAAAGACGGTTTTCTCTAAACACGGGGTTTTTACGAGATTAAAGTTACCCTATATAGAAATCTACATATATAAGGATGATTTACATTATTAATGCGGAAAAACTGCAAGTTCATGCGATTATGCAAATTTACATACTTGTTGACTAGTTTGATGTGTCGGAAAATTGTTTGATTGAAATAAAGAAGTTGATTGAGTTGATTTGTTAAAAGAAAATGATACGCTTGAAAGCGTGGCCACCTCCAGTTACAGAGGAAACTCTGGCGAAATTTTCTAAAAACCTAACACTTAGACTTTTTACACAACAAGTGTTAGAACTATTTTTGGGCATACTTTTGAAACATAAATTTCGCCAGTACTATATTTTACTAAACATTCGGAGGTGGGATTTTCACAAAGATTAACGTGATAAATATATTTGTCACAACACTGTTTATGATTATTTTGTGAAATACATAAATATTATTTTAGAGTGAAAATAATATTTACAAGCGTTAATGATTCCAAAACTTTGCGAACGCTTCCATAAACATATAAGTTACACCGGTAATTACATTACCCCAAGATTGATAAAACGTAACTTACGCACATGTATTGTATCCCCCATCCTTGGGAAGAAGAATAACTATCAAGCATATACAAAATGTAACACGAAATAGTTGTCTAACTATTTCCCGCAAACATAAACTGTAAAGCTAAAGCACGGCCGTCCGTCTAATAGAATTAGCACTTGTAGGTCGTTGCACAGATTACTGCTTCAGAGACGCTTGATAGAGTTTACGCATCCACTGTGAGTTCATGTCCCCCTTTTCTCTAACTGTTTTCAGTTTTCTTAACTGCGGGGGTGAAATACATGTTACTTTGTTTACAAGTACTTTATACACGGTATGAATAACGTAAGGAGGTTTAGATCATGTGAATGGGTAGTTAGAACCCCGAGGGACTCGAGCGGTAGATCTATTTGGGTGTAGCGAGCCCAGCTCCCGGTCCAACAGAACAGGCCTCACGGAGGACTAACAGAACGGATCCGGAGTGACTTGGTACCCAACGCAAAATCGGCTAGGGTTGTATCTTACTTACTTGCATTTCACGACATGCTAATGGCCTTGCAAACCATTGGTGATCACAAGTCCTCTTACACTGCTACATACCAGGAAACTTTTATACTTACAAGTGTTTTACTTACTCACTTGCACATGAACTCGCTCAACATTATTGTTGATTTTTCAACTCACATGTATTTCAGGAAATTAACGGATTCTGGCACGGTATGAACGTTTTCCGCTGCAATCTTCATGAAGTCATCAAGGATTAGGGGTTGTGTTCTCTTACCTGGACAAGACACAATCCTTAACCCTCATTTATGTTTTGTCATTAGATGTAGTGTTACTGAACATGGATTATGGTCGTATGTTTAAAACAATGGTATTGTATGTTGATTTCTAAACTTAATGATGACTTGCATGGTTTTTAAATTCATATAGCTTTGTTATGATTAAGCTATGGTATTAAGAAGTCACACCAAAGTTAACCACGCTTCCGCAAAGCCAGGGTGTGACAGAAATGTCTGCCAGGTCCACTAATTTCCTGAAATACATGTTAAGTTTGAAAACATCAACAAAAGTTGAGCGAGTTCATGCAGTTTAGCAGTATGAGATGTATCTGTAAAATGTGAGTTGTATAAAATGTATCCGTAAAATGTGAGTTGTATAAAATGTATCCATAAAATGTGAGTTGTATAAAATGTATCCATCAAATGTGAGTTGTATAAAATGTATCCATCAAATGTGAGTTGTATAAAATGTATCTGTATGTCAAGATGTAGTATGTAAAGCGTCAATGAAATCATTGATCATTAATGTTTTGCAAGGACATTAATATGTGTGACGAAAAAGGAAGCAATCCAAACCTAGATGATTTTATGTCGACTACTATCGACTGGGACACAAACGCACTCTTCTGTATGGGTCCACGACCAAGAGTGGGGCTCGCCAATACCCATTAGATCTAACCACTTGTACCTAGGTCCAAACTGGATTAATGGTGCTTAGATGTATAACCCTAATTCGCACATGATCTAAGGTGTTTCATTCCCTAACTTTAACATACGTTGAACATGTATTTTCCCCGATAGTTGTAAAGTTGTAAAACATTTAAATAAACAGGGGACATGAACTCACAGTATCGCGTCCTGTGAATAGATGTAAATAAGATCTCACGTGCGGTCGTCCTGAATAGCGTTGCGACCTACAAATGTTCTTATTTTTGTTAGACACTTCGGTCTTTGTAAAGAACTTGAGTACAAGTCTTGTGTCTTCAATATGTGTAAGACTTGTATGTCTTTACTGTTCGTTAACTGTGTATTCGATGAATGAGTTGTTCAAATGTTATATATATATTTTTCACCAAATATATATATATAAATGTTATCTTGTATCTTGTGAGTTGTATAGTCGGATCTAGTCCGCTGAATTTCATGTCTTATATGTATCAATTGTATAGTTGTGTTTCCAATAATGGTAACATTGGGCCGAGCCCATGTTTTCATGTTATTGGGCCCCAAATAGTGTTGGGCCTAAATAGTGTTGGGCCTCAAATAGTGTTGGGCCTCAATAGTGTTGGGCCTCAAATAGTGTTGGGCCTCAAATAGTGTTGGGCTTGAATAGTGTTGGGCTTGAATAGTGTTGGGCCTCAATAGTGTTGGGCCTCAAATAGTGTTGGGCTTTGGCCCATATGTTTGGTATTTGGGCTTAGCCCATGAATTTATGTTAAGCCCATTATGAAGATAAGCCCATTAAGAAAAATAAGCCCATTTGTAGAAAAATAGCCCATTAAGTAATATGAGCCCATTTGTTATAAAAAGTAGTCCATTAAGTAATATGAGCCCAATTACAAGTGTAAGCCTTTCATTTTTTTATAAAAACCTTTTTATAAAAATTTACTAAGCATACTTTTTGGTAAATAAAAACATACTAGTTTTTATAAGTTTATAAACATCCGAGATTTGTTATAGATAGCATATTTATATTTCGTGTCGAAAGATCGTCTAAACGTCGTAGTAACTCCCCGGATTGGTGACTCGTTTAAGGATTCGTCCGTTATCCGTTTTGACCATAAATGGTGTCCGATCCTTCGGATTGTCCGTATTCGTTTTTATGGCGTAATTATATGAAGTCTCGTAGGACTTTTGTTATAAAGTGTTTTGAGTTTAAATGTGACATTAGATACAAGTTCCTACTTTGATATATATAACTAATACCAATAATAACACATAGCACATACTTGATATGTTCAATAAATATGTATTTTACCAAAATATATATTTATGTCAATTTTTATGTTTAGAAAGACCAACTTTCTAATCTTGTAAAGACTTTGTTAGAAAAAAAAATGATAGTTTTGTTAACATAATGTTCTAAAAAAAATGGCCATATAACCTTTGTATTAATCATTTGGCCATGTTTTATAAACATATCATTTTCTTTTCCAAATCACCATCAATTTACCCAATCATCTTAACTAAAAACATATGAGATTTTTATAACATAAACTTATCAAAATGATCTCCAAATCATGTAGGGTTTTGGACATGATCATAACATGTGCTAACTAGTTCAAAAACCAAGTTTACTTCTAGTTTTAACAACTTTTATAAAAATCTCATGTTGTATGTTACTTTTCATAATTTTGTAGAAGTATTGTTTTTAGTGAAAAACATTAAATACTTTAACAAAATTAAAGGTTATGATCATCCAAGTAATCCTTTATGTTAAAAACCCTTTAACTTAAACATGTATAATTGTTAGATCATATTTTTAAAACATCCTCTAACAATTTATTTATATCATAATCATCATAACAAGATCAAATATGCATATATCAAGTCTTAGATCACAATATAAACCAACATAAATATGTCATGATTATTATTTTTGCTTCTTTGTATTTTTCATGTTTATTATGTATGATTATTTAGTTATTTATTAGTTATAATAACAATCATAAACATAATATAAGTATGAGAAAAAAAAAATCTTGAAGCTTACTTCTAGCACTAGGCTAGGGATGATCTTAGAAGATGATTAAGAACTAAGAAAATGTAGATCTTGATGGTAGAATACTCTTGAATGGATGAAAACCCTTGCTTTAACTTGTAAGTGATTTAGATCTTCTTATGTTCCATAGAAAATTATATTGATCATAAAAGAGGTGATAAAATAAAATGGATTTATGGTGTTCTTGGTGGATGATGAAGATAATGAAAGAGTTTGTGTGTGAAGTAAAGGTGTAAATGTGAGTGGTAAAGTGTTAGATTACTTAGTGATTAAGTGTTAGAACAATTCACCAACATAGTCCACTTGCATGTAATTAAAATATCTAGATATTTTAACAAGGGATTAAGGGGTGTGGGACCCCTTATTTACGGCCCACATATGGGGGGGGGGGGGTGTCTTGAATTGTTTAAATGTGTTGGTGAATTATAAGGTTTCAACATGAGGTAAAAAGATGCAAGCATTTAGGTGTTTAAGGTTTACAATTTTTCGAGATGATTCATGACTTGAAATGTTTATTAACTAGCTTTACAAGACCAAAAATAATGTTCACTAGTTCGCTACATGTGCCAAAATGTAGTTCGGCTAGATGTTTAGCGCTCGTTTCGCAAGAAGACAGTCGAAATGTTAACATATATAAGTTATAGGGAATTATTCGGTTATGTATAAATATGGTATTCCCAATGTATTTTCATATAAACTTTGTGTTTATACAACACTTTTTGCATCTTGTATTAAAATACAAATGCTAAATTTTTGCGGAAAATTAATGAAATGGTCACTTTTAGCGCTTTTCGGACAATTTTTAGTGCTACCGGACATGGGTAAAATATTAACCAAACTCTTGTATTCCTGTATAGGGTTTAATATATAATTGATGTTGGACTATCGTCCGAGTCCTAAAGATGTAATTTAAATGATTTCTGATATCCTGAGTTTTCGTCAGCACTCTAGTTTACTAGATACTACTCTAGTTGCTTCGACGCATTGTTTACATTGTTTCAAAGGTAACAAATAAAAATGAATCATGTGCATCATAATTGAATATTCCATAAGTATTTTAAGATGTATATCATGTAATACGCAGTTCGAAGGTTCGAAATGCATAAAAATGTAGCTAAAAATGAGTACTTTAAGTGTAAGAAAGTTACCGAAAAGTGGCAGTTGTCACACAATGGTCAAGCCATCCCCAATCAACCAGCTCAACCCCCTGCTAGGAAGCAATACAATGGAACTGCACCCTTGTGCAACCAATGTACCCTTCATCATCAGACTAGTGTGAAGTGCCGCAAATGCCAAATTTGTGGACTTATAGGTCATACGGCAAGGGTTTGCCCAACTAAAGCAGTACCAAATCAAACAGGACCCATCCGGGTGGCAACACCACCTGCTAAGAAGCAATACAAGGGAACGGCACCAATATGCGACAAATGTAATGGGCATCACCAAGCTCACTTACCGTGTCGTCTGTGTGTATCATGTGGGCGAGTTGGTTACCTGGTAAGTGCTTGTCGATGTAACCCGAACCAAGGTGGTCCAAAACAACCACAAGCCAACTCTGCTCAAGCTCGTTTCTCACCAGGGTCTTGCTACAACTGTGGCGAGATGGGCCATTTCCTAAGGGATTGCCCAAAGCTTGCTAATGCAAATCCAACCCTTGGATGAGCATTCGGCTGAACAAAGGATGATGCTGTCTTATGCCTTTGTTTCTTTTGTTTTCGTGTATTGTGAAACAATATGTCTCGTTCATAAATAAAAGTTGTTGTTCGTAATTCTGATATACAAGTATAATTACATGTGTTTATGGCATTTCCCTATAATACCTGTATTAAGGAACTATGTTCCTTACAAACTACTCTTGTGATTCTCTCTTTCAAATGATCGCTCATGATTCCCTCGAAAATTTTAAGTACTCGTTTCACTCTAAGAAACAAAGTACAGAAAATAAAGTGACATTATGAGTAATCATGCTTCTGCACATCTGTACCTTTGAATCCTTGGTTAGATAACTAAGGGTATTTTCAAATCTCATACCCATTACGTTTTGATTTTTCAACATACACAGTACAAGTATTTCAAAAACAATCTTCATGATCTCAAAACATTTCATATAGTTTGAAAACAAATTTTTTTCAAATGCATTGTCTATGTTATTTAAAAAACATTGGTTATGTTTTCAAAAACTACTTTCATAATTTCAAAATGTTTCATATAGTCTGAAAACAATATTAACACAGTACATTTTCTTATCAAGTGCATGATTTCGAAAAGCATCATTCATGTCTTTCAAAAACCTTATACATAATTTCAAAATTTATCTCGCATGATTTTAAAACATTTTTATAAATATACTTACCTAGTACACCTACTTTATAATTTCAAATGTATTATATATATAAGGTTTCAAAAACATTGAACACATTTTTTTTAGAACCTCATGCATAGTTTTCAAAAATATTTTCCTCATACATTGACTTAGCCTTCAAATTCCGCTTCATATGTCGCCTTGACATAGCTAGCATCTCAACTTCATAATCATTTTACTTCATGTTTTGAATTAAGCACGTCCAATGCAAGGTTTCAAAACAGGTTTCAAAACATCTTCAACTTCTAAAATCCATATGGGATCTTTTTATCTTCACATTTAGACCCTTATGGATGATTATCTTTCAAACCAGAGTCCTTGATTGGATTCCTTATGTACCTAAATTCGAACATTTCGGTTCCTTATAATCGAAATCGAATTTTTCTTTTAAAAAATCTTTCTATCTTTATAGTTAGATTCTTGATAATGTCTAAAGTACCAAATGAAATCCACGAGATGGATTCCTAGTGTGCTTTAAATACATGCGCTCTGTTAGAAAAACAAATTAACAAATTAAAGATCTAGATAAACAATCCTTGTGGTTATATGACTACGTGTTTATGCATCTTGTGTTTTCTTTTATACATTTTGTGTTTTTATACTCTGGATATTAGTTATCCAAATCCTCGTAGAATCTTTCATATCTTTATATGAGGGATTCGTAGTAGGATATTCAAAAAGGTACTATCTTAAATCCTGAATGGGCTTCTATGTAATAGTTAAGACCCTTGGATTATATAGTACAACTCCATGATTCATAAGAGACCCTTTAGTGGTCCAGTCAAAAAGATTGATTCACAATTTGGTTAAAGAATGACATCTAGTGATGTAACTGAACAGACTCCTTGATAGTCTATTTAGATCATATAATGATTTAATTAAAAGGACTCTATGGCGGTCTAGTTACACTCATCACAGGATTGTTCATTTGGTTTTACCCTACACATTATAAAATAGACTGTATGAACTGTGCAAGGAATTGTCTAATTATGGACGCGTACATAATTATGAAATTTAGTGCACAGAAACCCAGTAAGATTTATTATGTGTAAGAACCGATAGTGACAACAATAACAAAATGAGAACGATGTAATGGAGGTACGGTGGACGCACCAATGACGCTTCATATACTTGTATATAAGAATCCCTCTTACATTGCAATCATGATGTTATTAAAAGTTACTAGAAGTTCAGAACCCTAACCAATGTTGTTCGATCTTTTCAACTTCATGTTTTCAAACTCACACAAGTTTCCCCTAGATAAAATTTCGGGACGAAATTTCCTAAAGTAGGGGAGACTGTAACACCTGTGCCTCCACGGCCATCAAAAAAATACCGAACCAATGAAATATTATATTTCATACTTGGGATTTGTAAAAATATGTGTATCATTTGCACATATCAATTTTTGTTCAATTCCAAACTCTAAATCGCTTTCTAAAAGGTTATACGCGCACTGATGCGGAAATATAACCCGTTTAATGCAAAAAACACTCCGTAATAGTGAAATAGGCTTAACATACCATAAATAACCTTTACATAACTTAGAAATAAGTTTTGGATGGTTTGGTATGCCGAAATCAAGTTAATTCGCTTACAGGGACTAAATTTGACAAACTGCGAAAGTATGCCAATTTGAACTGTAACAGACATTTCGGAACATGACCATAAGTTAAACATACCATAAATATCCTTTAAATAGCTTAGAAATAGGCTTTGAGGGGTTCGGTGTGCTAAAATAAACTGTTGGGTCATTCAGGGACTAAAAGCGTCAAAAAGTGCACAAGTTTGCATTTTCGCGCATAACTTACGTTCTGAATACATCCGGACATCCAAAATTTATGTAAGCACTAAAACATTTTATTTTAGTGTTTGGCATAAGAAAAATCCATTCGTCGCGCAATTTGGATCGTTTTTCGCGCTTATGCGCATTCCGTCGTAATTAAGCGAACATCGCGATCGTACGTCCAAACGAACCAACATCCGACATATTTTTGAGCATGTTTCATGTCCACAATGTTTAGGAATCATTGTAGGGCCTTAAAGTTGGCTTTACGGGCCTTAGAAGTGCCGGAAATGGGCTTAAACACCAACAGGGACCAAAACTGCCACTTTTGAAAGTTGCTGCTGATCAGAAGGGCCAGGCGGCCCGCCTACACTTCTGGTGATCCTGAAGCGGGCCGCATCAGCCTCCCAGACAGCAGAAACATGGCAGAAACTTTGAATCTGGTCCATTTCACTTGCACATGGTTTTGGGGCAATACAATGGGCTCAAATGGTTTTGTAATACCATGTTCTTGAGGTGTATGGTTGAGATCAAAGCACGGTTTCCTAGAAACGATCCTAACGGCTAACCGAACACTATAAATACCCCATGCCATCCATTGCTAAACCCACAAGAATCTTGATTTGAGAAGCTCTAAGTTGGAACCTTTGTTTCATACCTGAGCTACTTGGATCGAGATTAGCATTCGGGGACCCTTCGTAAGTATTCTTTCATTCTTTTATTGCTTTTCGAGTCTGAAAGTCAAACTTTGTTTGACTTTCTGAGTTGACCAGTTTATGGTCAATGCGAAGTTCGTATGAACTTCGCAACGTGATTGTAATCACGATGGTCAGAGTCCCTTGTGACTATGCCTACTAATTACCACGTTGTCTAGGGTCGTAAGGGTAAGCGATCTAATAAATCGCTTATACCTTCGAACCCGACCCATTTGGTCGATCATTAGGATCTGACCAAACACATTAGGTGACCATAGTATATAGGGAATAACCTTCCGAGGTTATACCTTATGGTCGCTTCGTTTGAATAGTTGTATGATAGGTAGTTTATATGCCTTAGGTAAATTACCAGAATACCCTTTTCATGTATAATTGGTAATTAAGCATATGTAACCTAAACTTTTGTCACATAACTGATTATGTAACATGTTTAGGCATATAACGCTTGTCATAGGACTAGTTAGACGTTCCGAACGCGTTTCACGCGAACGACGCGTTAAAGTAGCATAAGCTACCTAAACGGGTCGTAATGGGTCGTAAGCACTTAGATTAGGTTTCATTTAGTATGTAGGCTTTGTTAAACCATATTACACGAGTCTCCATACTCGTTTGGTTTACGAACCATCATTCTATCCGATCTTCCGATTTAGGTCCGGTTTATTAATGTAGTTACCTATATTAGGTGCCGTTTGATTCCGTGATCTCTAGCGTTGCTTGGTGGTTATCTTAAGACTTTTGAGCAATCTCAAGTGAGTACATAGACCCCTCTTTTACTGTTTTCCATACTGTTTTGGGGTGAAACACATGTGCCTACTTGTTACTTTCATGCTTTCCATGTTTTCACATCATATACCTGCTATGTTCGTTAGTACATTATAGTACATGATTTCATTACATTTCATGCTATGTATGCCCATTGTGTGCGTACTTAGTACATCGTTTTTCATTACATTTTTATGCTATGTATGTCCATTTAGTTCATACTTAGTACATCGTTTCACATCACATCACATGCTATGTATGTCCATTTAGTTCATACTTAGTACATCGTTTCACATCACATCACATGCTATGTATGTTCATTTATTGCATACTTAGTACATTTGTTTTCATCACATGCTTACATTTTGATATGATATTTGGATTGTTTTGATGGATCAATATACATTCATTAACACCGATCACGCCGTTCGTTAGTAGGTAGTGGTACCATAGGAATTGACAACTCCCGTTCCTGAAATCCTGGGTTTGTTTGGATTGGAAGGAATGACCGAATTCGATATACATAAGCACAGATAATCCTTTAAATTGTTAAAGGGTTTATCGCCACAGTCTCAAGGCTTGGATGTATGCATCCTCACAATACCGCATAGATGTCTGTATCAGTATAGCATGCATTTCCACAAAACATAGCTTTGATTTAAACCATGTTCTACTTCAATACTTTGTTTTTGTGCATATGGTTTAGTTGATATATTTCACTAGCCATACATATCATTTTGGTTACACATTACATGAATTACATTTGACACATAAACATTATTGACATTGGTTACACATTACGTGATTTACATTTGACACATAAACATTTTTGACATTGGTTACACATTACATGACTTACATCTTGACATAAACATTTTGACATATTATTCAATACATTTGGCAATTGGTTTAAACATAAACATTCTACGTAGATTGGTTTGGTTTGAGTAAGTGATTTAAGTAACGAGGCGTGTGTAATATGATACAAGCATGGTGGATACGCCGCTGGTACTTCCTATATATAAGTGATTGTATGGTATTACATATCGTAACGTTATTTAAATCATTTCAATTTGGACATATAACATTTTATACAAATAACCTACTTTTCACAAGACATTAATTTACAAACAACTTATTTTATACAAACTCATATTACATGGTTATTCATTTAACCATACATTATTCTCTTATTTATACATAACATCTGATCTTATCGTTTTTCAAATGATTTACAAGACAAAGCAAAATACAAGGTTCATGACTAAACATTTTCTCAAACATAAGTCATGAATTCTGTTTTCACAAAACCTATGTATCTCACAGGCATTTTTATGCTGACGTACCTATTTTCACATGTGTTTTCAGGAGATGATGCATAGGACTTATCAAGATACACATAGGCGGACTTGGGCCTTAGTGATAATAAAAGATGCAAGACTAGTTATTTATGTTATGTTTCTTTGATTGTCAAGACATTGTAACTCTTTTAATCAATAAAACAATATTTCAATTTCCATGTGTTATGAAACAATGATTCTATTACAACACTCCCCGACGTTTCCGCCACGTTTGGTTGTCCTACGTGGTCGGGGTGTGACAATTAGTTTGGAAACTCGTATCCATGTAACCCTTTACAACGAATTCCGAAACTCGCATCCCTGTAACCCTTTACAACGAGTTGTTCTTCACCAGATCCATATATTAGAAATATATTCTTAGTCCTTCTAAGGCATTTCAATATATATTTTAACAGTCACCCAATGACCGTTATTCGCTGGTATCTACTCGTCATGCTTAAAGCGTATAACTTGTCCAGTCTAGTGCATATCATTACATACATAATGAATCCTATAGCTGACGCATATGGGATTCCTTTCATTCTTTCCTACTCATCCTTTGAGCTTGGACATTGAAACGCACTCAATATTGTCCCCTCTTGAATAGGCACCAAACCTTTCATAGAGTTCTCCATCTTGAACCTTTTCAAGACTTTGTCAATGTATGCACTTTAGTTTAAACCTATCAATCGCCTTGATCTATCCCTATAGATCTTTATTCCCAAAATATAGGCGACTTCACCAAGATCCTTAATGGAAAAACAACTTCCAAGCCAGGCATTTACACCATCCATGGTTTGGAATGTTATTTCCAAATAGTAGAATGTCATCGACATACACTATTAAGAAAGTGATGATGCTCCCACTAGCCTTCTTAAAACACAAGCTTTATCAACGTTCTTGATGAATCCATATGAATTATCTTTTCATCAAAACGGTGATTGCAACTTCTCGATGCTTGTTTCAATCTATAGATTGAATTCTTTAACTTGTATACTTTGTCAGGATGTTTTGGATCCGCAAAACCTTCAGGCTAAACCATATAGACATCTTCCTCAAGATATCCATTTAGGAAAGCCGTTTTGACATCCATTTGCCAAATCTCATATTCATAATATGCAGGTATGGCAAATAATATCCTTATTGACTTTAGCATCGCTATAGGCGAGAAGGCCTAATTATAATCAACCCCTTGAGTTTGATTGAAACCTTTTGCTATAAGTCTCGCTTTACAAGTATCCAAGTTACCATGCATTATGGTTTTCTTCCTGAAAACCCACTTACTTCCAACTACTTTGGAGTTAAGAGATGACACAACCAATTTCCATACTTGGTTGTCATACATGGATTGCATCTCTACGTTCATGGCTTCAAGCCACTTGTCATAATCGGATTTTGACATTGCATCATGGTATGTGGTTGATTCACCTGAATCTATCACGTAGCATCCATCCATGAAAAATCCATATCTTTCAGGTGGACTACTAATTCTACCAGATCTGTGAACGTTTTGTGTGTATTGATCAATCTCTTGATCGTTTTCAACAACCTCTTGTTGAGTGCTAGTATCAACCAAACGTGTATCCTCTTGTGGTTCTTGATCCTCATCAAGTTCCACTGTTCGACTAATTCCTTCCACAAGGAACTTTGCTTCCAAGAACTCAGCCTTTCGAGCAACAAATACCTTTTGCTCTGTTGGATCGTAGAAACAATATCCTATATCATCTTTAGGATATCCTACAAAGATACCCTTAGTGGATCGTACTTCCAATTTAGAGTTAATTACATAGTTAGTCCCTGTGGTTTGCACAAAATAACATACTTAGGTACTAATAGTTTAAAATCACCTTCTAGGGTATTAACTTTTCATTTTGTAATGTTTGGAGGTATTAACTTCTAGGGTATTAACATAGTTAGTCCTTGTGGTTTGCACAAAATAACATGCTTAGGTATTAATAGAATGTGATTTTAAACCTACAAATAACGTTAATACCTCCAAACGTTACAAAATGAAAAGTTAATACCCTAGAATGTGATTTTAAACTATTAGTACCTAAGTATGTTACTTTGTCCAAACCACAGGGACTAACTATGTAATTAACTCTCCAATTTATTTGGGGTGTATTGCTTCACATAAGCTTCACAACCCATACCTTTAAATATGATTAATAATGGAGCCCTTCCATTCCATATTTCGAAAGGTGTCTTATCCACTTTCTTGGTTGGGGCCATACGGGCCGCGGAGAGCAAAGCGTAACCCCAAAGTGATAGAGATAATGAGCTCCTAGCCATCATAGATCGAACCATATCTAATAGAGTTCCACTCCTCCTCTATCGAAACGAAGATCTTTAAAAGAGTTGATTTAGTACTTCACCTTTTGAAGGCTTTAAACATTTCAAAACTTCAACTTTGTGTCTCAACAAGTACACATAACTATAACTATTACAGTTATTTGTAAAATTAATGAAGTATTTTTCACCATACCTAGTCATTGGCTTAAAAGGATCACATACATTCATATGTATGATACCTAATAAATCTTTTACCCTTTCCCACTAAAGGGTTCCTTATTCAATTCACATGTATCAAATGAACTAACTTCATTTGTCTCCAAAAGACCATTCTTTTGAAGTGTTTGCATGCGACTTTTGTTTATATGACCAAGGCGATAATGCCAAAGACAGGTCTTACTCAAATCCATTTTGAGTTTCTTGGTGATTGCTTGGTACATAAAACTATCAAATGATGTATTATTATGAACCGATTCATAAATACCATTTGAAGGCATAGGTTTAAAGTAAAACATGTCACTCATCGATAAATGTCAATGTTTGCAAACTTTAAGTCAAAACCATATTGTCTTATAAGGGAAACTTGAATAATGTTCCTAGTCAAACTAGGAGCATTCAAGACATTTTAAAACAATTTCCAAACCATTTGGAAGTTTCAAAACATAGTCTCCTTGGGCTTCAACTTGAACTTTCGCTTTTGCCCAAGAGCAAACTAGTGTCTCCCTTCTTGTAATGTCTATTTCTTTTGAACCCTTTTTCAACAAATTGCAAACATGAGTTCCACATCCGGTATCTAATACCCATGTGTTTAAAGAAATAACATTAAAGTCAATATGTATCATAAAGATTGTACCTGAGGTTTGCCTAGCATCCCTCTTGTTTTTCAACTCTTCAAGATAGGTTGGACAATTCCTTTTCAAATACCCTATCTCACCGCACTCAAAGCATGGATCGTTCATGGCAACCTTTGCCTTCTTCTCTTTTGGTTTCGGTGGTTTCGCTTTAGTCTTTCTTTTCTTTTTCCCTTTGAATTTCCCGTTTCCATTTTCAACATTTGCTTTGGTGTCGGGGTGATACCTTTTCTAGTTGCCACCCTCATTGATCGTTAGAATGGATAAAACCCTTTTATCCATATTGAGCCTTTCGAGGTGATCAATGTGGCTTTTCATCTTAAAGACATAAGATGAGTCCGATTGGGTTTCCTCCATTCGACATGCATGAAGCGCTCGAACCGTTTCGAAGCGTTCTACCCTTAGGAACATTTCCTACAATTGGTTAATCATGTCGTATGCTCATGATGTTAAGAATCCTTTTGAATCTTGGAAATCATAATTCCTAACATGAGGCAAGATGCTTGCATAGTATCCTCGATATATTTAGTCAATCGTTATAGGCATCCTTATCTTCCATAAGATGTTCATCGGGATTAGGATCGTTCAACACATAGGATAACTTTTACTTGAGAACGATTCTTAAGTTTCGATATTAATCCATGAAGTGTTATGATTGAGACGATCCTTGTCAAGGATTGTTTTTAGTGATAGGTTACGGACGGTTTGGGTAATATTGTTAGCGGCCATCTACAAAATTTAACAAGGTTCAATTTTAGTATTTTCGATATTATTATATTTTAATCATTAATACCCTTTTGTGTCTCATAGACAATTAATAATTAAAATCTAGAATCCAACGTTACATTAAAATATTGGTTAGGTGACCTTTATCCCTCTATTTAAATTAACAAGGTAGTCAACGTTTGACGATTGCAACCCTTTGCAACTTCTAGCTATATGGGATCGGTTAAACATCTTTATGTTTAGTTGGCATGTTTAATCCCATCAACACCTTTGTTCGCCATGCTTCGGTGACCCTAAGTTCATGGTTTCCAAATCAAGTCGTCCAACTTACACACACGTGTGAGTTTATACACATAAGTGGTTAGGTGACCTTTATCCCACAAACATGGTAAACCCACCTCGAATATACAAGTTCCCTCAAATGTGGTTAGGTGAACTTTATCCCACAAAAGAGTTCCCAAGTGATTCGAGTGTTGTATAAAAGGATGGTGTTTGACTTGTTTTATAAAAGGGATTTTGAGTTTTCAAAATTCTAGTTTAGAAAACTTTATGTACCATATAGTTGCATGCATTCAAATCCTTGGTACTTTTGTGAAAACAAATTTTTAAGGTTCCTTTTAATAAAACCCATTTTATTATAAAAATCATTAATTTTTAATAACCTTTTATTAACCATTTTTAATGATCTTTTAAAGAACCAATTTTAAGCTTGTTGTTGATTATTAGTTTGTTAAGCATGCATATCCAAATATCATCCAAACAATAAAATAAGCAACCACACAAGCATAACACATATATCAATAGGTGCATAACCATAGCCAACTATTTCTGACCACACTTGTTAGCCGAAACAAGTGTGCCAAAAGGTCCTTCCTAAGGGGTGAATATTGACACAAGTAATGCGTCGTTGAACTCCCACTTGATCCCGCGTCCAAATGCTTCAAGTCTTCTTCTTGTGTTGTGATTTCTTCACATTCTTTGGGCTTCCAAATGTCTTTTATATTCAGGTTCAAACTCCTATGGACTTCAAAAATGTGTTTTGGTTATCGGGCTAAAATCCCGTTAAGAACTATGAAGTCCTTTTGGCCCGAAATTAGCCAAAACCAAAATCGCATTTTTGTGTGCATCTTCTTTTACAAAAAATATCCTAATACATTTTTTTCTAGTAAAATAAAATGCACCTAATCTATTTACTTACATACCAAATGAAAATAAATAAATTACATATTTCACAAATGGAAGAACAAAGATAATTAATTATTACAACCCATTGAAATAATCAAATATAAATCACAAACACAAACATTCAACATATTCACACAAGGTCATGGCTAGGTTATGAACACCAAAAATATATATATCCAAATATATAAAATTCAAGAAGCAAAACGGTTCCCTTTTACAACCTACAATTTTCGGTCAAGAATGAAAAACCGAAAATTGTGGGTTTTTGTCCAAACAAAATAATCATCCAAATGAAATAATTTTTCAAGATTCATTAATGCATGTAATAATATGATCTTGAAAAACAAAGGGATAACCATGGTGAAAATTTCGGCCATAGGGTTTTAACCAAACCCAAAAATTTCATATCCTATGAAGCATGCACTCATATACGCGGCTCTGATACCACTGATGGGATTTTTAACATGTTTATCAAAGCATTTTATCCATATAAAATAAAAATGCAGCGGAAAATTATTATTTAAAACATGTTACTTACAAGATATAAAACTCATTTTATTATGTAAAACCCAATCCCGGATCCATATACGAACATGCATGCTATCAAGATGAAACACAACCATAGAGTGTTTAGAATACTACCTTCCAAGTAGTAAAGGACATGAAGATGATGATGATTCTTGAACGGTTGCCTTCAAGTGTAGAAGACCTCAAGCTTGTATACCCCAAGCCTTCCAACAAACACCTTATGTTTTAGCTAGGATTTGAACACTTGTGAACTCACTAAAACTTCCTTCTTGAAGCCAACCCTTGGCCGAAAATTCCACTAGGGAATATGAGAGTTCTTGGCACTTACAAACTTGAAAAACTCTTGAACCAACACTTGTTGGCCGAAATTTAGAGAAGAAATTCTCTAGTTTTCTTTCAAGTTCATAAGTCTTGCAAGTTCTTGCATTTGACATCTTGGTATTTATAGAACCATGAGAGAGAATTGCCACCCACCTTGACCAATCATGTGCCAACTTACACATGCAAGTGCATGAAATGCTATTGCACAAAATTGCTTGGGAAGATCACCCAATCACAACCCATCTAACTTGTAAGACATGCATGTAGTGTGATTGGACCAAAATGGTCTTGGTTAGACCACCCAATCAACTCTTCTCTAGCACAAGCATTTGCATGCATTTCTATTGGACTAAAATTTTAGGGAAGAACACCATGGGGGGGGGGTGGCGGCCTTGCTTTATTTAAAAAAAAATCTTTTAAATAATATAAGTCTTGTATTTTATAACTTTTATAAAATATAACATCATATGTTCACAAGACTTTATACAACTTTAAGTTATTTAACCCATTAAATAACAAAATAAAATATTCTCTCAAAATAAATTATCTAGCTTGTATTTGGGTATGACTCGACTTGGATCATAACGTACTAGCCACATAAATTTAATATGTGTCTTGGGCGTACAGAGTCCAACACTGACGGACTGTGGTAGGGTTACTACCAGTAATGATGTCTTGCACTGAGTCAGGTAGGCCATCGATGTACCTTTCAATAGCCTTGTCGAGTGGGGTAACCATGGTCGGGCAAAGCAGACTCAATTCTTCATACCTATCAGTGTAAGCCCGATGCTCACCACTATCTTGCTTCAAATCATCAAATTCCCTTTCCAAAGCTCGCAACTCATGACGAGGGCAAAACTCCTTCATCATAATGGCCCTAAGTTCGGCCCAAGTCTGTGCTAGAGCAACCTCAGCACCGCGGTCTCTCATAACCCCGTTGCACAATGTAAGATCCCTCTTCTGAAACACACTGGAAGCAAACTCGACCTTGCGATTATCAGGACACTGAATGTGGCGAAACGTACTCTCAGTGCTCTCGAACCATTGTAGGAGCCCAGTTGCTCCTTCAGTACCACTAAACTTGAGTGGCTTAGCCGAATTGAAACTCTTGAAATTGCATGGAGCATGATTGTTGTTGTTGGCTTGGTTCAGTTGAGCAATAAGATTTGGGAAAGCAGTAGCCATTTACTGCGCGATGATTTCTGCCAATTCGGCATTTGCTATCTGATTGTCGCGTCGAGGAGGCATTCTAAAAGAGGAAACATGAAAGGAAACGAGTGAGATGATTGGATGAAAGAATGAGATGATACAAAAATTGACAAAAGCAAAGATGGTGGTCATTTGTTCGTTACCATAAGGCAAACAAATGACACATTATGACTAATCAAAGTAAATGGGTCAAAAATAATGTATCGCGAAGACATGCTTGCCTATAAGTGAACACTCACCCCAAGAGTTCCCAGGTAAGAGTGACTGGTCCGATTATGTGGATTTGTACGAACACTCTAGCCTTAGACAGAAAACCCAGGGTACAGGCATTCACCCTTCCAGTTTGCATGTGTTCACATTATTTAGAACCCAAAACTTTGACGAGATTTTGAAAATTCAAAGGGGTTCAAAACCTTACAATAGAGGGTTCAAAACCTAGTAATCAATCATCCAAGAACAGATGATTAATTTTCAAAGCGGATTTGGAATCGATGTTCTCGTTGTGGTTATCACCTAAGGATAGGTGAAGTGCATGTTTTAAGATCTAAACACAAGATAACTTGTGTTGGGGTCCTAGAAGGGTTATAGTCTAGGTCAAAGCATTACTAATAACCTAATTCCCTATAACCATTGGCTCTGATACCAACTTTTCTGTCACACCCCGACCACGTAAAACAACAAGACGTGGCGGAAACGTCGGGGGGTGTTGTAACAGAATTAATTGTTTCACAACCATGGAAATTAAAGTTACGTTTTATTTATCAAACAAGAAAGTTACATTGTCTTAAACAAGAAACAAAGAATACATAACATAATTTAACTAGTTCTTGCTTCGTTTTAAGTCACTAAGGCACAGGTACGCCTAAGTGTGTCTCGATCATCCTATGCAAAAGCTCCTGAAAACACATGCGAAAATAGGTACGTCAGCATAAAAATGCCTGTGAGATACATAGGTTTTGTGAAATTAGGATTCATGACTTAAGGTTAAGAAAATGTTTAATAAAATTTAGTCGTGAACCTTGTAAATTGTTTTGTTTTGTAAATCATTTAAAAAGCGATAAGATTAGATGATATGTAAAATATAAGAACAATGTAAGGTTAAATGAATAACCAAGTAAAATGAATTGTAATAAGTAAACTGTTTTGTAAACCAAAGTCTTGTGAAAAGCATGTTACTTGTGTAATATGTATAAGTCCAAAATGAATGATTTAAATAACGCTATGATATGTAATATAATACAAACACTTATATATAGGAAGTACCAGCGGCGTATCCACCATGTTTGTATCATACTACTCACATCTCGTTACTTAAGTCACTTAAACAAACCACCAATGTATAAAGTCTATGTTTAAACCAATTGTCAAAAAGTCCTTGTATAAACCATGTCAAATGTTAAAAGTCCAAATGTAGCCAAGTAATGTGCAACAATCGTTATGTATGGTAAGTAATGTGTTGTTACATAAACCAAATGTAAAAGAATGTACAAAACAAAGTATTTTGAATATATCAAAAAGTTATGTTTTGCAAAGTAAATGCATGTTTTATTGATACAAACACTTATGTGGTAAGTTAACGCATACATTCAAGCCTTGAGACAGACGGATAACCCTAAGTCAAGGTTATCAAAAGAAATGTTTTCGGATTCAGTCATTCCTTACATCCAAACAAACCCAGGATGTCAGGAACGGGATTTGTCAAGTCCTATGGTACCACTACTTACTACCGAGCGGCGTAGCTAATGTTAATGAACGTATACAAGTCCCGTTTGTACAAACCAAATGTCATACCGATTGTAAACATGTTAAATGAAAACAATGTGCTAAGTATGCTAAGTTAACATACAAAGCAGAAAAGTCATGTAAATCAATGTGCTAGCATGCTCAGTCAACATACATAGCAGAAATGTAAAGTAAAACGATGTACTAAGTATGCTAAGTAAACATATATAGCAAAACAATGTAATGTAAATCATGTACTATAAATGTACTAACGAACATATACTATAAATGTACTAACGAACATAGCAAGTATATGATGTGAAAACATGGAAAGCATGAAGGTAACAAGTAGGCACATGTGTTTCACCCCAAAATAGTTTGGAAAACAGTAAAAGAGGGGTCTATGTACTCACTTGAGATTGCTTAGTAGTCCTTGAGTAACAACCAAACAATTCTAGAGATCACGGAAATCAAACGGTACCTAATATAGGTAACTATGTTAATAAACCGGACCTAATATCGAAGGATCAGATAGAATGAGGGTTCGTAAACCAAACGAGTGTGGGAACTCATGTAATATGGTTTAACAAAGCCTACATACTAAAATGAAACCTAACCTAAGTGCTTACGACCCATTACGACCCGTTTAGGTAGCTTATGCTACTTTAACGCGTCGTTTGCGTAAAACGTGTTCGGAATGCCTAACTAGTCCTATGATAAGTAAAATATGCCTTAACATGTTTAATTATGTTACATAATTAGTTACGTGACAAAAGTTTGGGTTACATATGCTTAATTACCAATTACGCATGAAAAGGGTATTTTGGTAATTTACCTATGGCATATAAACTACTTATCATACAACTACCTAAACTAGGTGACCATAAGGTATAACCTTGGAAGGTTATTCCCTATGCTACTATGGTCACTAAACATGTTTGGTCGGATCCTAATGATCAACCAAACGGGCCGTGTTCGAAAGTCTAAGCGGGTGTTTAGTCCGCTTGACTTACGACTCTACACAAGCACTAATCTAAAAAGTGACGAGCTAAACATGCTAGAACATGTTTAGTTAAGTTAGAAAACATGTTTTGATATTAAAACAAATGGTCTTGATATCCTAGAGTAGTTTGGTTACAAAATACGTGTAAATGCGCATTTTGGCCGGAACTACGACTCGTCACTGAGCCTAGATAACGTGGTAATCAGTAGGTATAGTCACTAGGGACTATAACCATCGTGATTACGCTCACGTTTTAGTCCGCTTGACTTACGACTCTACACAAGCACTAATCTAAAAAGTGACGAGCTAAACATGCTAGAACATGTTTAGTTAAGTTAGAAAATATGTTTTGATATTAAAACAAACGGTCTTGATATCCTAGAGTAGTTTGGTTACAAAATACGTGTAAATGCGCATTTTGGCCGGAACTACGACTCGTCACTGAGCCTAGATAACGTGGTAATCAGTAGGTATAGTCACTAGGGACTATAACCATCGTGATTACGCTCACGTTATGAAGTTTAAACGAACTTTGCATTGACCATAAACTGGTCAAAGCAGAAAGTCAAACGCAGTTTGACTTTAACGATAAAAACGAACGAAAAGAACGAAAGAATACTTACAGAAGGCCCCCGCAAGCTCTTGATCCGATTTACCCTCAGGTATGAAGCATAAACTTCAACTTAGAGAGCCAAAATTAGATTCAAGTTTGAGTTTGCAAGGAAATGAAGGTGGGTATTTATAGGAATTCAAGAACCGTTAAGATCGTTCATCGAAAACTGAGCTTTGATCTGGACCTTACTTGTGTGCCCATGGTTTTCTAAAACCATGGGAGCCCCTAATAATGGACTAGGTTCATTGAATACCAGCCCATGGTTTTGCAAAACCATGGGTTAAAACCATCAACACTTCAAAATGGACTAGGTTCATTGAATCTGGTCAGAAATTTCAAAAATGGTCCCTGCACTTGTAAAACTTGATTTTTTGCACTTTTAAGCCCCGTTAACCCCATTTCAAGGCTCTAAAATAAAGTTAAAGTATAGGGAACTCAAAACATGCTCAAAAGTTTCTAGGATATCGGTTCGTTTGGTCGTACGGTTGCGTTATTCGCATAATTACGACAGAAGTCATAACGAACGCAAAAAAAAAAGCTATCCAAATTAAGCGACGAATGGAATTTTTCTCATGCCAACACTAAAATAAAATATTTTAGTGCTTACATAAATTTTTGGATGTCCGGATGTATTCAGAATGTAAGTTATGTGCAAAAATGCAAACTTGTGCACTTTTTGACGCTTTTAGTCCCTGAATGACCCAAAAGTTTATTTTAGCACACCTAACCCCTCAAAGCCTATTTCTAAGCTATGTAAAGGATATTTATGGTATGTTTAACTTATGGTCATGTTCCAGAATGTCTGTTATGGTACGAATCGTCATACTTTCGCAGTTTGTCAATTTTAGTCCCTGTAGGCGATTAAACTTGTTTTTGCCATACCAAAGCCTTCAAAACTTATTTCTAAGTTAGGTAAAGGTTATTTAAGGCATGTTAAGAATATGTTGATGTTCCGGAGTATTTGTCGCATTAAACTGACTACGTTTTCGCACCAGTTTGCGTATAATTCTCCAAAAAGCGATATAGAGTTTGAAATTGAACAACAGTCAAAACATGAAAATGTAAAACATAAACAAACAAACATTGGGATAAAATAACTTTGTTTTATTGCTAACTGAACTGTTTACAATGATTACAGACACAGGTGTCACACAAGACTTAGGATCCTCCTCAGGATATTCATCATCAAGATCCTGAACACTTACTACTTCCTTATCCTGAGGATCCGTCGCAGGATATAGGATATGTAATATCGGTATTCGGGTTCCTTCCGGTATCCTGACTGATGATCCTAGATTTGCCAAGGCATCAGCTTCAGCATTATCCTCTCTTGGTACATGTTCAAGTGTGAAAATATCGAAATATCCTGCTAATTTTTTGAGAATTTCGAGATACTCGATTAACTTCTCACCTTTAACTGCATATGATCCATTAAAATGATTAGTAATTAACAAAGAATCGACATATACTTGCAAACTCTTGATATTCATACTTTTAGCCAATTCTAATCCTGCAATTAAAGCTTCATATTCTGCTTCATTATTAGTGGCAGGAAACTCACATCTAATAGCCTGGGGTAATATGTCCCCCTTTGGCGATTTTAGTACTATACCCAAACCTACACCTCTTACATTAGACGCACCATCAGTATATAACGTCCAGGATTCTAAGTTTTCTCCTAGCTGTTGTACTTCTAGGTCTACTTCATTTTGAATATCACTACTGAAATCAGCCACAAAGTCAGCTAAATCCTGAGACTTTATGGCATTTCTAGGCTCATACACTAGATCAAAGGCACTTAATTTCACTGACCATTTAGCCATCATACCTGACATCTCGGGTTTCCTAAGCACATTTTTAACAGGATAGTTGGTTTTAACGTGAATCCTATGTGTTTCGAAGTAATGTCTAAGTTTTGTTGATGCCATAACTAGGGCTAATATCAATTTCTCTAAGTGAGAATACCTAGTTTCAGCATCTAATAAACTTTTACTAACCTAATAAACAGGATACTGCTGACCTTCATGATCCTTTACAAGGACAGCACTTACTGTATTCCCTGATACTGCAAGATATATGGATAATGGTTCACCATGCTCAGGCTTCATCAATAGGGGTGCAGTTGAAAGATACTACTTCAAATCCTGCAAGGCTGCTTCATGCTTCACTCCCCATTCGAACTTCTTATTCTTCTTCAGGATATCATAAAATTCCTTGCATTTTTCCGAGGATCTTGAAATAAATTTGTTTAATGCTGCTACTCGCCCTGTTAACCGTTGAACATCCTTCATGTTAGAGGGTGATTTGATATCCAAGATGGCTTTGATATGTTCTGGGCTTGCTTCTATCCCTCTTTTAGTCACCATATATCCTAGAAACTTTCCTGCCCCCACTCCGAAATGGCACTTAGCAGGATTTAGCTTCATGTTATACTTATCCAGGATATCAAATGCTCCCTTAATATCCTGGAGGTGATCCTCAGCCTTTTTAGATTTTACTACCATGTCATCGATGTACACCTCCATAGTGTCCCCCAGCTTGTCTTTGAACATCATGTTCACCAATCTTTGATATGTTGCACCTGCATTTTTCAAACCAAAGGGCATAGCAGTGTAGCAATAGATACCTGTTGGTGTCATGAAGGCAGTATCCTCCTGGTTTGAAGGTTCCATTTGGATCTGCGGGAATCCTGAGGATGCATCCATGAAGGTCAACATCTCATGGCCGGCAGTAGCATCCACCATTGAGTCAATATGAGGAAGAGGAAATGGGTCTTTGGGACAAGCTTTGTTTAAGTCTGTGTAATCTACATAAACTCTCCACTTCCCATTTTTCTTTTGCACCACAACTACATTTTCCAGCCATTTAGGAAACTTCACTTCCCTAATCATCTTGCTCCTTAGTAATCTTTCAACTTCCTCTTGGATGATCAGATTTCGCTCCGGAGCAAATTTCCTTCTCTTTTTTTGGACAGGCTTGAATGACTTGTCGATACCGAGCTTATGAGTTATAATATCCTTGGAAATACCTGTCATATCCTCGTGCTTCCACGCGAACGTCGACATCCTGCATTTCAAAAAGTTAGTCAATTGATCTTCAATATCCTGACGGATATTGGTTCCCACGAGCACCGAGATATCTGGATTATTCTGATCCAGGATAACTTTCTTTACATCCTGCTCTGAAGCCTCCATGATATCCTGGCCTCGAATCTTTAATTGCTATGCTGCACTAGGCTTTGTTGATGATTTCATCGAAGAAGAATAACACTCCTTTGCTTCCTGTTGATCACTTTCCACCTTGACAACTCCCCAATGAGTAGGGATCTTGATGCATTGATGGTAGGTTGACGGAACAGCTTTCATATCATGGATCCAAGGCCTACCTAATATAATATTATAGCAGGATAAGGAGTCCATGACACAAAAGCGCTGCATTGAGTTGACCCCTTGAATATATACGAGCAACTTTATCTCTCCTACGGTATTTCAAGCTTCTCCACTGAAACCAACGAGCACAGTGGACTTCAAAGTAATATCCATCGGGGATACATTCATCCTCTTCAACGTTTCCAGCTGAATTATGTTAACTGAGCTGCCATTATCCACCAATATCATGCGCACAAAATGGTTAGCATCATATAACGTTATTACTAAAGCATCATGATGAGGATCCTGGACAGTATCCCTGTCATCATTATCGAACGTGATCACTTTGTCAGTCGTGAGGGTTGACATCCTGGTTGGCTTATCTCCCCTCTCTGCTTTGGCTTCCTTCGCGTGTCTCTTCGCCTTCAGAATATGATGTACCGCAGATGTCGGATCCTCCTGAAATAAAGTTAATTATTTTTGCATCCGCAGGAGGTGAAGTTGCACGTTCAGGATCCTTCTCAGGATCCTGGCCCTTATTCTTCTTTCTTCCCAAGAGGTCCTTCAGATATCCCTTACTCAAGAGATAGCTTATTTCTTTTCTTAAAGCAATGCAATCCTCAGTAACATGTCCGAAATCCTCGTGGAAGGCACATCATTTGGACTTGTCCTTCCAATCAGTCTTTTGTTGATTCTTTCGGGGCCATCTTGCTTTGTCTCCTAAACCCTGCATAGCATACATCAGTTCAGGTATGTTAACAGAAAAACAATATTCAGACAACTCAGGATACTCCTCAGGATCCTCGTCTTCAACAGCATTCACTTTTTTGCTATCATTTCTGCCATATGGCTTTGAGTGATATGGTTTATACGAGGACTCTGATTTCCTGTTGGTTGACTCATAGGTCGTGGATGAATTCATCCTCTCTTGCATCTTTTTATCATCCTCCAGCCGAATGTATCTTAAAGCCCTGTTACGAGCTTTGTCCAGATTCCTGCAGGGATTCATTACAAGATCCTGATAAAATTGAGAATCCTTTTGCAACCCCATCTTGAAGGCTTGCACGGCCGTTGCAACATCAAGATGTGGGATATCCAAGGATTCCCGACTAAACTTGTTCACATAATCCCTCAAGGATTCCTGAGGTCCTTGAGTTATCCTGTAAAGGTCACTAGTTAATTTCTCAAAACTCCGGGTGCAAGAAAATTGACTATTAAATAAATTAACTAAAAGAGCAAATGAAGTAATTGAGTGAGGAGGAACGTTTAAGAGCCATTTTAAGGCTGATCCTGTTAAGGTAGAACCAAAACCCTTGCACAAGCATGCTTCTTTGAGATCTGGAGGGATAGGGTTGATTTCAATCCTTTCCCTATACTGGGCAATATGCTCCTCAGGATCCGTAGTTCCGTCATAGAGTTTCATGTTGGGGGCTTGAAATCTTTTTGGGATTTCAGCATCACAAATGGGATACGTAAACCGGGATATCCTTTGGCTGTCCTAGGATACTCCAGGAATTGGCTGAACCACCCCAGGTACACTGGATATCATGTCCTTCAGTTTTTGAAGCTCCCTAGAAAATGCTGATGTCATACCTGCATCCTACAAAGATCCAACACCATTAGTAGCAAGAGTATTATTATTATTAGATACATTACCAGCTTGGGGATTCTGGCCATATCCTGAAGCATATCCTGAGCTTCTCACAGTTGATACTCTTACTGAAGAGGGTATCTCAGGAGTATGATTCTGGGAATGGCTAGGCACAATATTTGTCACACCCCCAAAATACAACATGCGGAAACCCCCGCGAGGCATGTGACGTACCAGGATTCAAGCCACCAATCACATTGAACTCATAAATGTATTTAAATAAAACTTTCAGTCATTAACATAAAGTGTTACAAACATTACATGTCGTTCATTGTATACAGCGGAAGCATAATTCATTTGTTAAGTGTTTCGTAAAACATGTGTATATAAACCGTTAAGCTTGTACTGCAATTCCATATATCTCGACCCATGACCACTCCAGCCTCCCAGACAGCAAGTTCCAAATGATATAAGCCTATAGACCTGCAAGCATGCAGACAAGTGTGTCAGACGACGCTGGTGAGTTCAAGGTTTTGTTAACGTGTTTTGTTACCAGATGTATGTTAAGCCAATTCAATGTTGTGATATGATGCTGTTTATGACTTGTTGAGATACCCTAGGGAGTGTGCCCATATGTATCCGGGAAGTGTGTCCCTTAATAACCTGGAAGTGTGTCCAGTCCCCAATGCCCCTAACCAAGCATTGGTAATGATGCCCAGATAATTAGTTCGCGCCCGTCCTTACGGCCCGGTGCGAGGTATCAAACCTAATAGCGCTATCAACTAATTACCCCATTGCCCTACAGGCAATCCGATAATGATAGATTCCATGTTCAATAACCAAAACCCAATTTAACTGTTTACCCAAGATTCCCTTCCAAATGTTTACTAGTTGTCCCAAACCACCGGGACGCATGCTTGAGAAATGCAGTGAACTCACCTCGGATTTGCTCGGTAGATTAAATTACGTATTCCAAGTGGATCAACCAAATCCTATCGTGATTACCAATAACAATTAGTTTTGTAAACCTTTAACCAGGTATTCCTTGAATATGTTTATATCTCACGAATAGCACCCACTCAGTTTCATGCACATTATAACATTTAGTCATGCAACATTACAGCCTTCACATAAGAGACATCCATACAACATAATTACATTCACCTAATGGTCGTACACATAATAGCTACAACAAGCAATTTCATTCAGTCAGTGTGTTTCACAAATCCGTATATTACATATATTTGCACTAGTTAGTTGAATATAAAGGCCCATAATATACCACCCATTATTCACGTATTACCTGAGCCCAAGTACTAATACGGCCCAACATGAAGATTCGCGACCCATTAGTGGAATCAGAATGCATAGCCAGCTTATATCCGTTTAGTTTATCAACTAAAGTCAACTCATATAAGTTATAAATTTGCCAAGAAGTGCCTGACATTCAATCATCACATACAAAACCTTCTCCCCAAACCCCCAACTTCAATGATTTAAACAATTGTTATATAACTGATCATTATCCAAATCATATACTATATTAATTAAACCAATCCCATCATCATAAATTCCTAGTCTTTGTGCACACCCATCGATAACAGCATCAATTTGCTCAAGATAAGTATATCACAGTTTACAAGGCTCTTATATTACTCAGATAATCACATTCATCTAACAAATTTATAAACAATTACCGACCATATCTTACAATCATAATTATTATAAGCACTCAGTCAATAAGTTATAGCCATATGTTCCATTCCCTAATAATTCATGTGTGAGCAAACTCTAACTTATTGATATTATGATTGAACCACACATCAGATTCAACGCTCACATTCTATAAAACCCGAGCCATGTTAAGTCCGAGATCGGCACATAAATCATAACAATCTACATACTTTCAAGCATAACTAACCGAAGCCTATAGTCACATGTTCATCATCAAGAAATCATGTACTCAATTAATCTGATCGTCAACGGTCTCATGTTGTCACATAAAGTTTATCACATAGGCAAACCAATGGATCCTAACAGTAATCGACAAGCATGCTCTCGGCTATCATACAATCGTATACGTAATCCACTTCGCAACACTGTTTATATCATCACAAATAATTTCGGTTGCACGTTTAATACATATCACGATCATATATTTCGGTCATATATTTATCAATTCCTAACATTAATAGAGATTAAATGTACATGATTAAGAACTATATCATCATTAACAATTTAGACAGCCAAGTCAAATAATCGTTATCACACCAAAACATGAAGTGACTAAGTGAGGATTACTAACCAATAGATTAATTGAGATGCAAACCGAAACAGGAAGGAGGGGGTCTGGTTGCTGCCGTCACACAAAGGGGTGCAAGGTAGGGTTTGTTTATGTTATTACGTAAATATGGGAGCCACAAGATAATGCATACATGTTCTAGAACATAGTGGGCCGGACTAACCTTGAGTGAGTATTGGACTTCGGACTATAATGAGGCAACAACACAAGGGTATGACTGTGGCCCAATGAGAACTAGTGATTCCTAAGTTTGGTTACAACCGTGGCCCAATAATATTTGCTACCTAGCCAAGGTAGTTCAAGGATATGTGCGGCCCCTACTAACCTCTTGACATAATAATACCCAAGTACACACTCACTCGTACCCATTGGCGAAGCTTCACCCCAGCTCGTACCCGATTACATTTACGTTTAACAAGTTTAACATAGTGAGAAACGTTACAGAGGGATAATGAGAGGAGTTAGAATCACGAGTTAGAATCACGAGACTAAACAGCACTAGCCTTGAGAGTTCGGGTTGTCACATCATCCCCAACTTGAAAGAAATTTCGTCCCGAAATTTGATAAGTAATCCAAAAGTGACGGGGTGTCTGGTCAGGATGATTATGGATTTCCTCGGGTGCCACATCATCCTCAACTTGAAAGAAATTTCGTCCCGAAATTCGTCAATGACAGCAAAAGTTGGTTCAACCACCTGAACAATTGAGGATATTAGAGTTTTATCAGATCTTTACGTTCCCATGTGGATTCCGGTCTACGTCTTGAGTTCCAACGAACTCTCATGATTGTCATACGACTATGCTTACGAACCTTAACCTCCCGCTCCATGATTTCGATGGGTTCTTCGACAAACTGCAAGCTGACGACGATCTTCGGTTCTTGGAGTGGTACAACAAGTGTTTCATCGGACAAACACTTCTTTAGTTGTGAAACATGAAAAACATCATGGACGTTACCCAACTCGACAGGTAACTCGAGCTTGTACGCCACTTTTACAATACGTTCCAGAATTTTGAATGGCCCAACACAGCGTAAGCTAAGCTTGCCACGCTTCCCAAGGCGTACCGCACCCTCCTAGGGTGAGACTTCCAATATGACACGTTCGCCTGTAGCGAACTCCAGTGTTTCCTAAGTTATCAGGTTTCCTGGCGATCACGCGTTGTCGCCACACAATTTCCAACCTAAACAATTTTCCCAAGGGTTTCGAGTACCAGATCTGGACCCGTGATTAGGTTGTCATCCACCTTTGTTCCACAATTAGATCGGCTTTATCGTCCATGCAATGCCTCAAACAGAGCTGTCTTAATACTAGTATGGTATCTGCTGCAGTAAGACTCATCCCAAGGTAAGCGTCCTTCCAGTTTTGCTAAAGTTAATCATACACATGCTTGCAGCATGTCTTCGAGTGTCAGGATGGTTCATTTTACTCGGACCGTTTGTCCTACGGTGATATGCAATGCTCATGCCTGGACGTGAGTCGAGGGTGTTGTGTTTTGTCTGCCATAAATCAGGTATAGGTCAAAATCAAAGGTATCAGGAGTTGGCACCTCGTGCCTAAAAACCGCCTCTCTCAGAGGAATACTCACAAGCTGAGAAGACTTGTCGGTTTCCTTGATTGCAAGAAAGTGTGCTGGCTACGAGAGACAATCAACGATCACTCAGGTGATATCGGTTCTGTTCTGAGATTTAGGTAGGCCAGTGACAATATATGTGGCAGTCTGTTCCCATTTCCGTATGGGTGTTTCCAGTTGCTGACCCAAACCAGAGGGTTTCTGGTATTCCACCTTGATTTTCGCACATGTCAAAATTGTTCACAAACACTGCTATGTGGACCTTCATGCCCGGTCATCCATACAAGATTTATAAATCCCAAAAACTCCTATCAAAACCCAGACAGCTAGAACATCGATGCCGACGTGCCTGCTCGCACAAGGTCCCTACGGTTGCTGTGTAGTAGAATCCATATTCGTTTCATGAAGTAGCGAGTATCGTTCGACTTGCCAAAAGTTGCTCCTCCATGCCACTCATGGATCCAGCTTGAAAACTTCTTCCTTCAGTGCTTCGTGTTGAGCAGGGCAACTCTGATCAGGTAGGTTAAAGTCGATGGTGTGCTGTGAAGCTCGTACACGTCTAGGTTCACAGTTGAAACCATTCAAGGGTTCCATCCAGCGATGTCATTACATGTTTTAGCTCCCTCTAAACAACGGTACACGGGAGGCCCCTTGTGATCGGTCTAAGTAGCGCATCTGGTACCGTCCAAGTAATGCCTCCAACTTAAATCCAAAGACCACAGTTTCCACCGCGGGTTGCGTGTCGTGCTGTTCCTCTTCGCAACTCCATTACGTAAGTCATCACTCTCTCGTGTTACATCGGCGTGTAACTGGGACTCTGATTCGAACCATCATGCATGATATACCACTAGATCAATCGTGCCCTCAGGTAAAGACGATACTCAGTACGTGGAAGTGTTGAGTTTCAAAAGCTTGAAGAGACGTTTCCTGTTCCGTCTCCCACGGATACACAGCATACTGCTGTGTTAAAGAGGTTAGAGCTGCCAAATCCTTGAAAATCCTGCGATGAATCTGCGATTGTATCTTGCAAAACCAAAGGTTTGCCGTACCCCCAAAGGGATGTTCGGTGTCGATCAATTTCTAACAGAATGGATATTAGCGAGATCCGCGTGTATTCCCTCTTCGGCGGCTACGTGACCAAGAAAAATATGTACCTTTCGAATCCAGAAGTTACTCGTAACGAGACTTCGCGTATAGTGGCCCCTCTCTCGGGATCTCTAAGATAGGATACAAATACCGCCCATGGTGTTCCTTTCTCCTGGAAGTGATTCAGGACGTCCTCAATAAATACGGTCGATTCATGTGATCCGTATAGCTGCCAGTGTGTTGGTTAATCCCTAAAGGTCATGGATTACAAAGTCGCAATGACCGCATTGCGTTTGATATGCCGTTTTAGGAGCATCCTCCCCTTGGATTTCCCTCTGACAATAGCTCATTCGTTAGCCAATCCTCGAATGAAGCTTGTCCTTCCCACTAGTCGACGGATTTTCAATACCTGGTCGAGGCAAACGGTTCTTGACTGCCACCTTGTTAAGTTCTCGATAATCAGAACACATACGAAAAGGTTTATTCACATGGATATAACTGGGGCTTCACAAAGCGAAAACTAGGTCTGACAAAACTCCCGTCCAACAGTTCTCGTAATAGCTTATATAGTTCCTGCAACCCTCCTGGTGCAAGACGGTATGCGTACGAGTATTCGGAGCTGCCTCTGGCGTGAGATCAACTGGGATTCCGACTAACACTTGTGGTAGTAAACCTGAAAGTTCCTCGAATAGCACACTGAGATGGGTCATAACAATTGGTGGATCCTCGATCCTATTTTCCTTAGCCTTATTATCAGTAACGGCTGCTAACACAGCGGGGTATTCCCTCCGTAGACACTTCTGGGCCTTCATTGCTGATATGATGCTAACTTTTGCACTATGCTTTAGAACAAATAACGAATCTCCACCCAAAGTTTTCTCCTTACTAGGTATATCTGCGTGATTCCTGGATAACCAATTCACACTAACTACTGCGTTGTAACCATCGAGGATAGTAGAAAGAAGGTCGACGTCGAACACTTGTCCCACAAGGTCGTGTTTACACCCCAACGAACATATGAGTTTTCATTTGACTTGCCATCAGCCGATTCCACATCAGGTTTGGTTTCAAGAAGTATCAGGGTCAAGCAGAATAGGGACGAAATGAACAGCTACCCATACAAGCTACCATGTTACTGTTATGCCTGGCGTCGCCTACGCCAATCCTAAATGTCCTTCCACGAGCATCATTTCCAGTGTTGTTGTTACGGTTGCGAGGGTTCCCATTACTATCATTATTCCCTTGGTTGTTGACGTCTTGACTTAGCAACGGTCAATCCCTGTCAATGTCACCTTCGTTTCCATGCTGTAGACTACGATTACGAGTACCTTGATGTCGCCATGACTGTTGCCCCTAATGTCGTTGCTTGAAACTGAGCCCTACGATCTTTCACCAATCAAGTCCACCTATTCACATTTTGTGTCACGTCCTATCGCGCTGCTCACGGTGCTGGTTGTCAGACATTCCACACTATAACCTGTTGCCATCGCTAATGTCCCGATTGATTCGTAAAAGTTGACTCCCATGAGTCGCTGACTAGGGTTGAAAATTCAATTGAAGTCAGTTCGCTGGTGTTTGCTGCAAGTAATCAGGGTCGTTCTGATACTGAGGTTGGTGAGGCTCTACGCTTATCTTCCTGTCCATCGTTCTTGCAAGTTAACTGGGTAGCGCACGGTATGTTTCCAGAGTGTTGCAGGAGTGATCGCACTTCGGGGTCTAAAACGTCAGTACAATGAGTTCCAACAGGAGAGTGAGGGGGGGTATAGACCAATCATTGACGCTGCAACATCCACTCAGGGACGTTCGTACAAGCACCTAGCATTCTATACAGCTCGCTAGGCGTTCAGATGGGTGTTCAGGTAATACTCGAAAGGATTCAGAGAGGAGTGAGAAGATCACATTCGAGTAGGAGACAATCACTGCTATGACTCCTATAGACTTATTACGTTTCACATCGGTCAAATAACAGACCAGAACCCCTTTTTCACTCGTTAAGCCTCACTGGGACTCACATGCACCCCACATTATTATTATGTGTGCACCCACAATAATATTGTGATTTGCATGCTCATCTCAGTTCCTCCTAACTCATGTCAAATGGTCCCCCAAACTCGAGTGCCAAACAGAGGTTATCAAAACGATAATACCATAGAAATCCAAGGACTATGACAAACTATCAATGCATCATGATGTAAGTAAGTAGTTCAGGTAGTCATGCTATAGCGACGAGTGTGTGGGATTGTATCATAACAATGTGTACTAGTCATGTAATGTATGCATCAAGTGAGAAAGACGAACCTTGCCATCTGGAGCTGAGTGTCATGGTCGATTTCGGATCTGTTCGGTTATAGTCTGGTTTAATAAAAACGTTTTAAAACCAAGTTCACTATAACCAGTGGCTCTGATACCAAACTGTCACACCCCCAAAATACAACATGCGGAAACCCCCGCGAGGCATGTGACGTACCAGGATTCAAGCCACCAATCACATTGAACTCATAAATGTATTTAAATAAAACTTTCAGTCATTAACATAAAGTGTTACAAACATTACATGTCGTTCATTGTATACAGCGGAAGCATAATTCATTTATTAAGTGTTTCGTAAAACATGTGTATATAAACCGTTAAGCTTGTACTGCAATTCCATATATCTCGACCCATGACCACTCCAGCCTCCCAGACAGCAAGTTCCAAATGATATAAGCCTATAGACCTGCAAGCATGCAGACAAGTGTGTCAGACGACGCTGGTGAGTTCAAGGTTTTGTTAACGTGTTTTGTTACCAGATGTATGTTAAGCCAATTCAACGTTGTGATATGATGCTGTTTATGACTTGTTGAGATACCCTAGGGAGTGTGCCCATATGTATCCGGGAAGTGTGTCCCTTAATAACCTGGAAGTGTGTCCAGTCCCCAATGCCCCTAACCAAGCATTGGTAATGATGCCCAGATAATTAGTTCGCGCCCGTCCTTACGGCCCGGTGCGAGGTATCAAACCTAATAGCGCTATCAACTAATTACCCCATTGCCCTACAGGCAATCCGATAATGATAGATTCCATGTTCAATAACCAAAACCCAATTTAACCGTTTACCCAAGATTCCCTTCCAAATGTTTACTAGTTGTCCCAAACCACCGGGACGCATGCTTGAGAAATGCAGTGAACTCACCTCGGATTTGCTCGGTAGATTAAATTACGTATTCCAAGTGGATCAACCAAATCCTATCGTGATTACCAATAACAATTAGTTTTGTAAACCTTTAACCAGGTATTCCTTGAATATGTTTATATCACACGAATAGCACCCACTCAGTTTCATGCACATTATAACATTTAGTCATGCAACATTACAGCCTTCACATAAGAGACATCCATACAACATAATTACATTCACCTAATGGTCGTACACATAATAGCTACAACAAGCAATTTCATTCAGTCAGTGTGTTTCACAAATCCGTATATTACATATATTTGCACTAGTTAGTTGAATATAAGGGCCCATAATATACCACCCATTATTCACGTATTACCTGAGCCCAAGTACTAATACGGCCCAACATGAAGATTCGCGACCCATTAGTGGAATCAGAATGCATAGCCAGCTTATATCCGTTTAGTTTATAAACTAAAGTCAACTCATATAAGTTATAAATTTGCCAAGAAGTGCCTGACATTCAATCATCACATACAAAACCTTCTCCCCAAACCCCCAACTTCAATGATTTAAACAATTGTTATATAACTGATCATTATCCAAATCATATACTATATTAATTAAACCAATCCCATCATCATAAATTCCTAGTCTTTGTGCACACCCATCGATAACAGCATCAATTTGCTCAAGATAAGTATATCACAGTTTACAAGGCTCTTATATTACTCAGATAATCACATTCATCTAACAAATTTATAAACAATTACCGACCATATCTTACAATCATAATTATTATAAGCACTCAGTCAATAAGTTATAGCCATATGTTCCATTCCCTAATAATTCATGTGTGAGCAAACTCTAACTTATTGATATTATGATTGAACCACACATCAGATTCAACGCTCACATTCTATAAAACCCGAGCCATGTTAAGTCCGAGATCGGCACATAAATCATAACAATCTACATACTTTCAAGCATAACTAACCGAAGCCTATAGTCACATGTTCATCATCAAGAAATCATGTACTCAATTAATCTAATCGTCAACGGTCTCATGTTATCACATAAAGTTTATCACATAGGCAAACCAATGGATCCTAACAGTAATCGACAAGCATGCTCTCGGCTATCATACAATCGTATACGTAATCCACTTCGCAACACAGTTTATATCATCACAAATAATTTCGGTTGCACGTTTAATACATATCACGATCATATATTTCGGTCATATATTTATCAATTCCTAACATTAATAGAGATTAAATGTACATGATTAAGAACTATATCATCATTAACAATTTAGAGAGCCAAGTCAAATAATCGTTATCACACCAAAACATGAAGTGACTAAGTGAGGATTACTAACCAATAGATTAATTGAGATGCAAACCGAAACAGGAAGGAGGGGGTCTGGTTGCTGCCGTCACACAAAGGGGTGCAAGGTAGGGTTTGTTTATGTTATTACGTAAATATGGGAGCCACAAGATAATGCATACATGTTCTAGAACATAGTGGGCCGGACTAACCTTGAGTGAGTATTGGACTTCGGACTATAATGAGGCAACAACACAAGGGTATGACTGTGGCCCAATGAGAACTAGTGATTCCTAAGTTTGGTTACAACCGTGGCCCAATAATATTTGCTACCTAGCCAAGGTAGTTCAAGGATATGTGCGGCCCCTACTAACCTCTTGACATAATAATACCCAAGTACACACTCACTCGTACCCATTGGCGAAGCTTCACCCCAGCTCGTACCCGATTACATTTACGTTTAACAAGTTTAACATAGTGGGAAACGTTACAGAGGGATAATGAGAGGAGTTAGAATCACGAGTTAGAATCACGAGACTAAACAGCACTAGCCTTGAGAGTTCGGGTTGTCACAATATTCCCCCGGTTATCCTCAGTATAAACTGCAGAACTGAAGTTCAAAGCCCTGGGTTGCAAGGGAGTGATAGTATCTTCAGCAGGCCTACTTGGGCCGGATTTCAAGAGTTGTATCTCTCTTATCAGCATCTGATTAGTTTCCTGCTGCTGCCTCATCTGTTCCTGTACACTACCAAACAAATTTAGAATTTCTTCGTTAGAAGCCAAAACAGGACCAGATCCCTGGATATTGTAAGCGGGGATAACATCCCGAGCCACATGACTTTCAGTTCCCTGTGAAGAGGCTTGCATTCTCGGAGGAGGTGATGGAAGCACCGATCCAATTGTTGCAGAGGTTGTAGCAGACACGGTGGAAGAGCTCATGTTTGATCTCGAGGCCATTGAAAATAGTGTAGCAAAAAGTTTTGAAAATAGAAACCAAGTAACGATTTTGTAAAAGCTTTTAGTATAAATAGCACCACTTGCCCCACGGTGGGTGCCAAATTGTTTTGGTCAAAAATTACCGAAGCAATTAAGTGATCAAATTAGTTAAGTAAGGTAGTGTGCTAGAAATGTGTGTTGAAAATATGCTAGTTAAGTTATTTTCAAAAACAGTTTCAGGATACGGCTCAGGATATAGAGCTGTATCTATGATCAAACAATGAGCAAAAATGTAAAGGACAACACAGGATGTACGAGGAAAGCCCTTGATCAATCTAGATCGCCGGTACAAAACCTCGGGAGCTGACAATCGCAGCTGCCTTGTTCTTCTATTACTTCAAATATCAGGATACAGTGCAGGATATGATGCGGATCAACTAGGTGTTACAATGTAATTCGAGTACAAGTGTTTGTGTGTAGTGATTATTTGCAACAGGAGAGAAAAAGTGTACGTAAAAGTGTGTGCCTTAACCTGATCCGATCAACCTATTTATAGTAAAAGAAAATAACAAACTACCCTATTAAACCGGGATGCTTCGAATATTCCTCAAGTAAACGTTGTAGTCCACTTCTTCCGGGTTCAACGTCTACAAGCTAACTGATTTGCCCGAGTCTCGAGGGGAAGAAGTCCTTCTGACCGTTAGAGGCTTGTTACAATAATCTGCACGTGAGCTAATTGGTTAGTACCAGGATATCGTATCAGGATGTTACCAATATCCTTATTTGGTATCCTGATCACAAATAAACAATCAAAGCCAGAATATTAGTCAGGATATATAAGCAGAAATTCACCCATAACAATACTTACCATTGGTCAAGTTCTACCGCAGCAGTTACCATTCTAGTAATCAGGCTGCTCTGTTTGAGGCATTGTATGGATGATAATGCCGATTTCCTTGTTGGACTAAGGTGGGTGACAACCTAATCACAGGTCCAGGACAAATATTCGAAACTCTTGGGAAGATTTCTTGGATCGAAAATCGTTTGGCGGCAACACGTGACCGTCAGGGAAGCTGATAAACTTAGGAAACACTGGGAGTTCGTTGTGGGCGAACGCATCATAATCGAAAGCCTCACCCTGGGAGGGTGCGGTATGCTATGGGAAACGTGGCAAGCTTAATTTATAATATGTTGGAGATTAGGAATTCTGGAAAGAATCGGTGACGTGGCTCACAAACTCGAGTTAACTGGAGAATTGGATAACGTTCGCGATGATATTTACGCCTCGAATCCAAGGAAGTGTTTGGCTAATAAAACACTCATGGTACCCTTGCAAGAACCATAGAATGATATTAATTTGCAAATTGTTGAGGAACCAACTGGGATCATGGACTGGGAGGATAAGGCCCGTAGGCATAGTCGAATTCTAATCACAAAAGTTGTTGGAAATCATGACGTGGACCAGAGTTCAAGTGGGAACACAAAGATCAGATGACGCTCTATTACCCTCGATTGTTCAAACTGTTGAATCTACTTCTGACGTCATTGGTGAATTTCGGGACGAAATTCCTTTCAAGTTGGGGATGATGTGGTACCCGGGAAAATCCACAGTCATCCTGATCTAACACCTTGCTGCTTGGGATTACTTGTCTTGGTTTACTTATCAAATTTCGGGACGAAATTTCTTTCAAGTTGGGGATGATGTGACAACCCGAGATTTCAAGGTCTTTCGTTACGTGTTAATTGCTTACAATCCTGTTTTCATACTTGGCTTTGTGTTGAAACTTGAACATGATTGGTATAGATGATTAATGAATTGATAATGATTAATGATTAATGAATTGGTAACTTGTATGATTATTAGTTAAAGGAACTTGTAAACTGTTTAAGGCCTTTAGACTTAGTCCATGACTTCATACTTTGCATTGGATTTTCTTCATCATTCATACTCGACGAAATACTGGACCTTTCGCCACCTTCACCCGACGAAACATCATGACTCGATGAAACATATGAGTTTCTTCATTAGAGGTCTTTCGCCATAAAAGGGCTTCGGCCCAGGTAAGGCCCAGAAACGAGCCCGGCTATTATTTAAGTGCATAACCTACATTATCTAACCCTAAACACTCCTCTACTCCCTTGCAAAACTTAACGGCTGCCTCTGACTATTTGAAGTCTCTCGTTTTGATCGAACCAATCTACTTGATATCTTGGTTAGTGTTTTTATCTATGTTACCTTGTTGTATTCTGGATGTGATGATTGTTATGATTGTATGGTGGCTTAGGGTTTCATACTAGTAGAATAATAAGTCTTTGGCAATGTTTGTTAACATGTTGATGATTGATTGATGAAATTGATATACGTTAACATGCTGGACGAAATTGATAATCCTGGTTCATGAAATCGTTTCTTGACAGAATAATAATCTGTTTGTATGATTAGTTGATGATGATTAGGGACTGTTGTGATTGACGAAATGATTCGTATTAATGAACGAGGGTAATTGTAGATTGATTATACGAGTATAAGGATGCACTGAACCATGTTGTTGACCTGCCACTGTTAATATGAAATTGTATGATCTTGAACGATAACTAATTGAAATAAATGGTTTATTCCGTTGTGGCTGGATTACTGAATGTGTTTACTGGATTGGAAAGCTGTCAGACCCTGGCTTTTGCGGAAGCGTGGGTTTATTTGGTGTGACTTCTTAATACCATAGCAACAATCATAACAATGCTATATGATAAAAATACAAGATGTTCATCCATTCATTAAGTTTAAAAATACCACAACATCATTGTTTGAAAATGTCGACACTTAAAGTAAGTTACAAACCATACTTGTCTACGACGTGTTCATGAGACACAACAAAAGACTTTAAATAAAACGTGGTTTAAAGACATGTAACCCGTCCAGGTAAGGGTTACACCTCCTAAACCTACTACCCTGGATGACATCTTTTATTCAACGCAGCTAGACATATGCATACCCCGCCAGATCCGCTAGTTTCCTGAAATACATGTAGTTTGAAAAATCAACAAAAAGTTGAGCGAGTTCATGTGTAAGTGAGTATGTATAAACCTTTGTAATGTGTCTGTATGTATGAAAGTCCCTGGTATGTAGCAATTAAGGAAAAAGAGATCACCAATGGGTTGCAAAGCCACTGGTATGTGTGAAATGGTGCAGGAAGTACTCAAACCTAGCAAACTTGTCTCCGGGAATAAGACACAGTCACCACATGGGCCACCCTGGTCCGCATGGGTGTGGGCTCGCTACACCCAAATAGATCTATCACTCATGTCCCTCGGTCCTACAATGAGGATTAATGGCCTTAAGTGTTATACCCACCTTTCACATGATCTAAGTAGTAAACCCTCCTTAAGCAAACCATACCATGTATAAAAGTGTCTGTAATAATTGTAACATGTATTTCACCCCCGAAGTATAAAACTGAAAACAGTTAAGAGAAAAGGGGGACATGAACTCACTGTAGTGCGTCTCCTGTATCGTACTCAAATCTCCGGTCTCGTCAGCAAACACGACTCCCTACAATGTACTACTGTCTATTAGATGATCGGGCCGTGCCTTGCCTTTGTGTTTACGTTTGAGTTACGATTCCTTGACATTATTCCAAGTTATAATCATTTGTTAAAATAAATTATTTTAACTTAAATTATTTTTAAGGTTTTGGAATAATAGTTAGACAACTATTTCGTATTCATACTTCTCTAGTGTTTTAACTCCGTGTTTCCTTCCCAAGGATGGGGGCCTTTATACATGTCTACTTGTAGTTTCGAAAAATATATTTTAAGTCCCACTTAGGAAAAAAATATTTAACTTATTTGTCCAGAAATAACGTATTTCCAAAATATATGTATTTTTTCCCAAAAATAATATATTTTTACTTCTTTAGTTTCCAAAATAATATTTTACCAAAAATATATGTGTAAGAGTATTTTCTGGAATATTTTATAAGTTATGTCTTTGCGTTTGGTTTCACAATATCAAGCGTATAACTTAAATATTCATTCCGTGTGATTTTTGGTATTATTTTGGAGTTGTGATTTTCCATGGTATTTGTAAGTTATATTATTTTACCCTAAAATAATATAACTAGTTCACAAAATATACAAATATTCACACAAGTGTCTTAGTATAAAATATATATTTACCCATTTTTATTTACAAAAACCAACCTCCGATACTTTGTATTTTTGTGACAAAACCATGGCGAAGTTTATCTTCGAAACACAAGTTGTAAAATATACTTGTAACATTTGTTAGAAAAAAATATTTTCTAAGTGTTGTAATTTTAGAAAATTTCGCCAGAGTTTCCTTTGTAAACGGAGGTGTCCATGCTAATAAGCATATCATTTTCTTTTCCAAAAACTCATCCAAACAATCATCAACAAGTCACTAAACAATATTACATCTTTCAAGTGCAAAAACAATGCGTTTTATATAACAACATGAACTTGGTTTTTCATAAAAACGCGTAGTAACTTAGTGGAGTGTTTAGTGGGTTTAGTTACCCTCTAAAGTGTTTACTTTTGTTAAAATCTCATTCTCGGGATTTTTAGATGTTCACAACTTGTGAACATATTTTGCAAAAATATTTGTTTACCACATTTTCAACTCTCACTAGTATCCATATACTTATTTCTTTCCAAAAATAGTGTAAGAATCATGGTCTTTCAAAAGTCGTCTTTTTAACTTGGTTTATTTAGGAAAAACCATTTGTAAACCTCGGATCCATACGATCATCAACTCACTTTGTTTACATATTTTTCAAGAAATCATTTTGTTACCAAGTTTATGTTGAAATATGGAGGTGATTCCTTTATGTAAATCACTAATCACCTCCTAACTTGTTAACTTAAGTTTTTAATCTTACTTTAACAAGTTCAACCATGATGTTCAACATCATATTACTAGTAATCATCAAATAAACAACAACAACATCAAAACAACTTTATTTCATCAAGATTTCATCTTATTTCATCATCATGTTAGCTTTATGTTCAAGACTTATGTTTATGATCTTTTAGTGTTCATATATTTTCATCATAAAATAACTATTAACCACCATAAACATGAAGTAAAAGAGGATCAAAGAAGCTTACTACTAGCTTTTAAGCTAGGGAAGATCAAGCTTGGAAATGTAGAGGATAAAAGCAAACGAAGGTGGTCCTTCAAGTTCCGTGAGCACCGAGCCTCGTTATACACCATGTAGCACCTTGAATGAAGCTTGGATTGGTTGAACAAAAATAAAAAATGGTGAGTGTGTGTGCTTGGGTGTTCGGTCGAAGCTTGTTTAGAGGGAGAGAGAGATGAAGTTGTGGTGTTTTGATTAAGTGTAGAAGGTAGGTTACTTATAAACTCTAATCCTATTAACCAATGGTTTATATGTCCTACCAAGTACACAACACAATCACTTCTAAATCCAAAGAAATATTATGGAGATTTTTAGAAGATTAGAAAATCTTTGGGGTGGGGCCCTTGGGGCCGGTTACACATAGAGGGGGGGTAAGATGTAAATTAGATGGTAAAGTTAAGTAATAGGGTGTTAAGTGTAAGTGTCTTGTGTTTAAGTGTGTACCATGTCTTATGTAGTATGTTATAGTGCTCGGAAACCAATACTAGCTCAGAAAAAGTGAAACAATGTTTCTGATAATATTTTAGTGTTCCGGGTAATGTCCGGTTGTTCGGTTAGATACCGTTCCGTTAAAGTGCTAAGTGATATCGTAAAGTGTCCTTTATGTAACTTTTAGTGACACTTTTAATTCCTGACACTTAGGAAAGCATACATGACCATTTTGCCATATTTTTTGCAAGTGACTAGCATATTTAAATGCTGAATTTTGTTAATAGATGTAGAATTTTGTATTTTAAGTGGGTTTTAGGCACTTTCTGGCACCTAAACTATCACCTAGTGACGCAGTCTTATGGTCCTTACTCCCCTACACTCCATACTAGTGTAGTACCTTGTCTCTGGCTCATTCTGGGCCTCAAAATAGTGTCTGTCTATGTACTGGCACTGTCAGTATATTCCCGAATTATCTGCTCACTGTGCTAACTGTGCTTTGTGCATCAAGTATGTCATTAAAGTTTGTGTGTAATAAATGGAGTGACGGTATGAAATGTGATGCATATGCATGTATGTAACAGAAATCAGAAAGCAGTTTAATCAGCAGTTGTAATCAAGCACTATCATTAAGAACAAATTTAATATTAATTAATTGTACGGATACCTGAAATTTTGCCGGTTGTCACAAAAGCCGTAACTGTTATGTGCGCGGCGAAACATCCATGTCGGCAAAAAATCCAGGTCGGCGAAACATCTATGTCGACGAAAGATCCATGTCGACGAAAGATAGGTGGTGTTTCGTCACCTAAGGTTTCGTCACACACAAACCAAGCAACAACTTTGATGTTTCGTCGATAGGAAGGAACTTTACCAGTGGACTGTGGTTTAGTTTGTGCATGATAAAAAATCACAATGTCACCATCTGTTAATGATGTTAGTGATGACTGAGGATACTAGGAAATGTGAAGTTGTTCCATGAACCAATATATATATATATATATCAAATAACTAGAGTGTATCATTATATCATATGCATACAATGCAAGGTGTTAATTATGTGACTAGGTATATGTGAATCGAATGCTTGCTCATGATAAATAGTCCACTTAATTGTTAAGTACTATTTCGAAACATGCATGCTAATAGTGAACTGATCTGTTACAGGTGTTATGAATGATCGTTATCTGTTTTGCGATGATCCTTGCTACGAAATACACACTATGAACATACGTGAACAACGTGAACGTAAACTGATTTCGTGTACATGAACATCATAGGCTTGACTGATTATGTGTGAACAAGTAACTAATCTTTCCGAGCAAACCAAGGTGAGTTCACTGCTCTTTTTCCAAGCATGCATCCCGGGGAGGGATATCTGGTAATTGTTCCGGGAAGGAACGTCGGGTTATTGGGATGTTGGTTATTACACTCATTTCTATTAAGACCCCTTACATCTACCGAGTAGTTGCCGGGGAGGCAACGAGGTTATTAGTTGATAGCGCTATTAGGTTTGGCACCCTCACACCGTATCGGGGAGAACGGGCGTGAACTAATTACCTTAACCACTTGACCAATGTTTTGATAGAGACATTAGGGTTGGGCAAATAAATCTAGCTGCCATCTGCGGTAATCGAGTTAATAACAACATCAAATCAAATCACTGAAACGTTTTATACTCATATCTGGTAACTAAACACGTTAACAAAACTTTGAACTCACCAGCGTCGTCTGACACACTTGTCTGCATGCTTGCAGGTTTGTAGGTTTATATCATTGGGACTTGCTGTCTGGGATGCTGGAGTGGTCATGGGTCGAGATACATGGAATCTCAATACAAGTTTAATGGTTTATGTACACATGGTTTACGAGACACTTAACAAATGAGTTATGCTTCTGCTGTATACAATGAATGATATGTAACGTTTGTAACACTTTATGTTAATGAATGAAAGTTTTATTTAAATATATTTGTGAGTTCAATGTGATTGGTGGCTTGGATCCTGGTACGTCACACGCCTCGCGGGGGTTTCCGCATGTGGTATTTTGGGGGTGTGACATACGGACGCACCCCTATATGCGGATCTACCTGCTATGCGCGGATGAACATATAAAACAAACAAACCCTAATCTGGCGCACATTCGTGCGAACCTACATAGAATGGATCATGTTGATCCGTGTGGATCAACATGCATGGGCGTAACACCTGTGTCATATCAACCATCAAACAAATTCCAAACCAATGAAATATTGTATTTCATACTTTGGACTTGTATAATTATGTGTATCTTTTACACATATCAACTCTTGTTTGATTTTAAGCTTTAAATCGCTTTCTGGAGGGTTATACGCGCTCTGATGCGTAAATATAACCAGTTTAATCCAACGAACACTCCGGAATAGTGAAATAGGCTTAACATACCTTAAATTACCTTTACATAACTTAGATATAAGTTTTGGAAGGTTTGGTGTGGTGAAATCAAAGTTTAATCGCTTACAGGGACTAAAGTTGACAAACTGCAAAAGTATGCCAATTTGAACTGTAACAGACATTCCGGAGCATGACCATAAGTTAAACATACCATAAATACCCTTCACATAGCTTAGAAATAGGCTTTGAGGTGTTCGGTATGCTAAAATAAACTTTTGTGTCATTCAGGGACTAAAAGTGTCAAAAAGTGCACAGGTTTGCATTTTCGCGCATAACTTACGTTCTGAATACATCCGGACATCCAAAAATTTATGAAAGCATGACTATATTATATTTTAGTGTTCGCCATAAGAAAAATCCATTCGTCGCGTCATTTGGATCGTTTTTCGCGCTTGTGCGCATTCCGTCGTAATTAAGCGAACATCGCGTTCGTACGACCAAACGAACCATCATCCGGCATATTTTTGAGCATGTTTTGAGTTCCCTATACTTTAACTTCATTTTAGAGCCTTGAAATGAGGTTAACGGGGTTCAAACGCATCGAAAATCGCTTAAACGGGCTGCAGGGACTAAACCTGCCATTTTGGAAACATTTCTGAAACAGAGGTGCAGTGGCGTAGCGCGAGCCCTAAGGGCCTATGCAGTCGCGCTACGCGACTGCCTATGCTGGACAGAAAACATGCAGAAAACTCAGTTTTGCATTTTCGAGACCAGATTCGATGTATAAACAGCTGTTTAATTCACAACCACACATTCTAACATGCTTAGTCAGCGGATAAGGATGGAATTTAGGCACCATAACTTTGCAACACATGTATGGATGGAATTTAAACACCTAAACACCATAACTTTGCAACACATGTATGGATGGAATTTAAACACCTAAACACCATAACTTTGCAACACATGTACGGATGGGATTAAGGCACGTTTTCCATGAAACGATCTTAACGGTTCGGGTATTCCTATAAATACCCCATACCCCCCATTGCTAAAATCACTAGAATTCTGATTTGAGAACCTCTAAGTTGAAACCATTGTTTCATACCTGAGATTCTTGAATCGGGATTAGCATTCGGGGACCCTTCGTAAGTATTCTTTCGTTCTTTTCCTTATTTTATTGCTTTTCGCGTCCGAAAGTCAAACTTTGTTTGACTTTCAGCGTTGACCAGTAATGGTCAATACGAAGTTCTTTTGAACTTCGCAAAGTGAGTGTAATCACGTTGGTCATAGTCCCTTGGGACTATGCCCACTGATTACCACGTTGTCTAGGGTCGTAGGGTAAGCGATCTGATGAATCGCTTATACCTCGAACCCGACCCATTTGGTCGATCATTAGGATCTGACCAAACACATTAGGTGACCATAGTAGGTAGGGAATAACCTTCCGAGGTTATACCCTATGGTCGCATCGTTTAAGTAGTTGTATGATAGGTAGTTTATATGCCTTAGGTAAATTACCAGAATACCCTTTTCATGTATAATTGGTAATTAAGCATATGTAACCTAAACTTTTGTCACATAACTGATTATGTAACATGTTTAGGCATATAATACTTGTCATAGGACTAGTTAGGCGGTCCGAACGCGTTTCACGCGAACGACGCGTTAAAGTAGCATAAGCTTCCTAAACGGGTCGTAATGGGTCGTAAACAATTATGTTAGGTTTCATTTAGTATGTAGGCTTTGTTAAACCAAATGACACGAGTCTCTACACTCGTTTGGTTTACAAACCCTAATGCTACCCGATCTTCCGATCTAGGTCCGGTTAATTAACATAGTTACCTATATTAGGTGCCGTTTGATATCCGCGATCTCTAGCATTGTTTGGTTGTTACTCAAGGACTTCTGAGCAATCTCAAGTGAGTACATAGACCCCTCTTTTACTGTTTTCCAAACTGTTTTGGGGTGGAACACATGTGCCTACTTGTTACTTTCATGCTTTCCTGTTTTAACATCATATACTGCTATGTTCGTTAGTACATTATAGTACATGATTTTATGACATTTCATGCTAGGTGTGCCCAATTGTGTGCATTACTTAGTACATCGTTTTACATGACATTTTGACATAGACATTTCGGCATAGACATTTTAACATGATTGACATTTGATCATGCATTTCCCACAAAACATAACTTTGATTTAAACCAAGATTTACTTCAATACTTTGTTTTTGTGCATATGGTTTAGTTGAGACATTTCACTTGCCATACATGACATCTTGACATAGACGTTTGACATGGATATTTGACATAGACATTTGACATGGATATTTGACATAGACATTTTGATATGATTTACATCTTGACATGAACACTTTGACATATTACTCAATACATTTGACAATTGATTTAAACATAGACTTCTTACATTGGTTGGTTTGGTTTGATTAAGTGGTTAAGTAACGATGCGTGTGTAATATGATACAAGCATGGTGGATACGCCGCTGGTACTTCCTATATATAAGTGTTTGTATGGTATTACATATCATAGCGTTATTTGAATCATTTCAGTTTGAGACATAGAACATTTTATACAAATAACATACTTTTCACAAGACATTGATTTATAAACATCTTATCTTATGCAAACATATTTTACTTGGTTATTCATTTAACCTTACATTTATTTATACTTATCATCTGATCTTATCGATTTTCAAATGATTTACAAAGCAAAGCAAATAACAAGGTTCATGACTAAACATTTTCTCAAACATAAGTCATGAAACCTATTTTCACAAAACCTATGTATCTCACAGGCATTTTTATGCTGACGTACCTATTTTCACATGTGTTTTTCAGGAACTGTTGCATAAGATGATCAAGATACACATAGGCAGTCTTGGGCTTTAGTGACAATAAAAGATGCAAGACTAGTTAATTATGTTGTATTTCTTTGTTTGTTAAGACATTGTAACACTTGAAATCAATAAAACGAAACTTCAATTGCCATGGATTTGAAACAATTAATTCTGTTACAACACTCCCCGACATTTCCGCCACGTTTGTATGTTCTACGTGGTCGGGGTGTGACAGAAAAGATGGTATCAGAGCCAATGGTTATAGGGAATTAGGTTATTAGTAATGCTTTGACCTAGTCTATAACCTTCTTAGGACCCTAACGCGAGTTTACTTGCATTTAGTCATAAAACAATACCGTCACCTATCCTTAGGCGACTACCACAACAACAAGAACATAAATTTCAAAACCGCTTTGAAAACTAATCATCTATTCTAGGATGATTGATTACAAGGTTTTGAACCCTCTGTTATATGGTTTTGAACTCCTTTGAATTTTCAAAATCTCGTCAAGGTTTTGGGTTTTAAATAATGTGAACACGTGCAAACTGGAAGGGTGAATGCCTGTATTCTGGGTTTTCTGTCTAGGCAAGCACTTCGTATACATCTCATCAGACGCGAGACCAGTTGTGCTTACCTAGGAATTCTTGGGATGAGTGTTCACTTATAGGCGAGCATGTCTTCGCGATACATTATATTGACCTGCTTACTTTGATTAGTCACTGTCTCATTTGTTTGCCTTTGGTAACAAACAAATGGTCACAATCTAAATGCCTTGTCATTTTCTTTTGACTATCTTTCGCTTGTTTCCTCCTATACCTTTTGTTATCTTCAAGATGCTTCTTCATCGCAACGACAATGTCCGAACCAGGTGCTGCAATTACCCAGCGAATAGGCGACTTATGTCACACCCTGGCTTTGCGGAAGCGTGGTTAATTTTGGTGTGACTTCTTAATACCATAGCTTAATCATACCAAAGCTATATGAGTTAAAAACATGCAAGATCATCCATTAAGTTTTGAAAACCAAACACAATACCATTGTTTTAACCAACAACCATAACCTTGTCCAACAGACGTTACAACTTGAAACATAACATAAACATGGTTTAAGGACTGTGTCTTGTCCAGGAAAGAGACACATCCCCTAAACCCCGGATGACCTTGGAAACTAGTGCAGCGGAAAACATGCCATACCGTGCCAGATCTCGTTAATTTCCTGAAATACATGTAAGTTGAAAAATCAACAATAATGTTGAGCGAGTTCATGTGCAAGTGAGTAAGTAAAAACACTTGTAAGTATAAAAGTTTCCTGGTATGTAGCAGTGTAAGAGGACTTGTGATCACCAATGGTTTGCAAGGCCATTAGCATGTTGTGAAATGCAAGTAGGAAGATACAAACCTAGCGTATTTGGCGTTGGGGCACAAAGTCACCACCTGGTCCATTATGCGGGCTCAGGGGTTGGGCTCGCTACACCCAGATAGATCTACCGCTTAAGTCCCTCGGTGTTCTAACTACCCATTCACATGATCTAAAACCTCCTTACGTTAATCATACCGTGTATAATAGTACTTGTAAACAAAGTAACATGTATTTCACCCCCGCAGTTAAGAAAACTGAAAACAGTTAGAGAAAAGGGGGACATGAACTCACAGTGAATGCGCGTCTCTACCAAGTGTCTCCAATACAGTAAGCTGTGCAACGACCTACAAGTGCTAATTCTATTAGACGGACGGCCGTGCTTTAGCTTTACAGTTTAAGTCTTTGGGAAATAGTTAGACAACTATTTCGTGTTTATGTTCTGTATACACTTGGTAGTTATACTTCTTCCCAAGGATGGGGGATACAATACATGTGCGTAAGTTACGTTTCAATAATCGAGTGGTAATATAATTACCGGTGTAACTTATATGTTAATGTGGAAGCGTTCGTAAAGTTTTGGAATCATTAACGCTTGTAAATATTATTTTTACTCTAAAATAATATTTATGTATTTTCATAAAATAATCATAAACAGTGTTGTGACAAATATATTTATCACGTTAATCTTTGTGAAAATCCCACCTCCGGATATTTAGTAATTAAAGTCATGGCGAAATTTTATGTTTCGAAAATATGTCGAAAATAGTTCTAGCACTTGTTGTGTAAATAATTCTAAGTGTTAGGTTTTTAGAAAATTTCGCCAGAGTTTCCTCTGTAACTGGAGGTGGCCACGCTTTCAAGCGTATCATTTTCTTTTTGAAAACAACCCATGATTATCAACAATCAACCCTTACGTTTTAACCCGCGAAACGCTACCCTTGTCGTTTCAGTTTCAATGTGTGGAAACTGGACTGTTTTCGGACGACTAAATAAAATGCTTAACCCTTTCCAAAAATTCCCAAATTTTTACGGGTCGTCCTAATCGACCCAAAAATGATTGTATAAAAATATCGGGGTCCAGTTTCTTACCAATAATTTATAGAAAATCGTTTACCGAACTGTGATCAGATTTGTCACATTCTGATCACAGTTTATGGAAAAATTCGTCAAAAATTCCTCGTATGTCCGTTTATCGAAATTCCAGTTTGAGGGTCACAAATACATCCGTGACCATCTTAGATAAAAGTTTCAGGGGCTGGTTCGGTTCGGGTTTTAAGTTGTGATCGAAAACGCACAGCCCAATTTACTGCAGTAACAAACAGCCTTAGCTGCTGTCACGAAAACAGGTTTTTAAAATAGTAACCGACATCAGAAAAATACGATTCCAGCGCCATTTTCTTCGTTTTTCGAAATGACACGATTTAGGCTTTTGAAATTCCGTTTTTCGAGTTTTTAAAGTCCGTTTACAGCCTGATGAATGCGGCTGAAACAGTGACTCAGCTTGCTGTTTTGCGGTTTAGATGTTATTAAATCGTGTTATAAGTGTCCGATTAGCGGGTTAAACAAGAAAACAACTTTTGTACACGTTAAAACACTTTTACCCGAGTAAAGCATTTTTACACAAGTTCCTGTTTCATGTGTGGTAGAGTTTCACCTTTTAACCCTTGCGGTAACCAAAAACGAGCTTATGTGAAGATACATGATCTTACAAAGTCGGGTTAAACGGAGATCCGAGCTACCACATCATAGATCGGGTCTCAAAGATCACATATTTCAAATCCTACGACTTTTACACAAGTTATATGTCTTTAACCACCATTTTAAGTATTTTTAGTAGACTTTTGATCATCATCTTTCATTTAAACGAGATTTAACCGACAAAAATCCTTTTACCCACTTTAGATAAGTGTAAAAACGAGTTTTAAACAATATACCTCTAGCTCAAGGCTAGGGAAGATTCTTGATGGAAAATGGGTGGATAAAAGCTAACGAAAGAGGTCCTTCGTGTTCCGCTTGCTCCGAGCTTCTTCGTATGAGACCCTTAACACATGGATGATCTTGGTATGACTTGAACTAAACTTGAAAATGGATGTGTGACATAGGGGATGTTTGGCCGTAACTTAGAGAGCAAGAGAGAGAGATGAGGAAGTTGTGTAGAGTGATGGTGATTATGTTGGGTTTAAACAAGAACTTATAGGCAAATATTAAGTGCATTAACCATTGGATATTATGCCTCCTAGATATTCAACATTGATGATTAAAATAATTATTCAAGTACCAAGTATGTCTCACTCTAGTTTGGGGCCGGTTATGAGAGGGGGGGGGGGTTAGTTCGATCATAACTAGGCGGTTAGGAAGTTTAGTTATGTTAAATAGGTTAGTTAAGTATCAAACTCCGTTAGTAATATATAGCGTGTTATGACGGGTGTTAGGGTAATCGGGGACCCTAACTGGCTCAGAAAAATATCATTAGTGAAAATAGTAATATTTTCATGTTCCGGGTATAGTCCGGTTGGATAGTAATCCGTTAAAGCGTTACAAAAGCTTTAAAGTGTCGTTATTAATATTTTTAGTGACACATTTTGTTTCCATACTTTAGAAAGTGTCTAGTAGTATTTTCCCCAAATTTTGGCACTTTACTAGTCAGCTAGAAGCTGGATTATTTATTAAAGTGCTGTGTTTTGTACTTAAAGTACGTTTTAGGCACATCCGAGTCAGTGTATCTTATTCCTAGAGACGCAGTACCACAACCCTTATATCCCTACACTCACTACCAGTGTAGCCAAAATATTTGAGGCTCTTAACAGGCCTTAGAGGCAGTATCTGCCTGATGCTGGTTATATCAGCATGTTCACTGTGTATCCGTTTAGTGCTACTGTGCTTTTTGTGCATCACGTTTGTCACTAGGGTTCAGCATGTAAATAATGTAGTGACAGCAAGCAAGTATGATGCAAGTAAGTTCATGTATCAGTATTCAAGTAGCAGTTCATCAGCTAGTTCAAACAAGCACAGTAATTAAGCAGTAATTCATCATTAATTAAGTTGTACGGATACCTGGTTTAGTGCGGGTTGTCACATTCTCCCCCCGTTAAATAAATTTCGTCCCGAAATTTAAGTTCTGCTTGTAGAAGCAGGGTTCTTAGGAAAAAGGTGGGGGTATTTTGTCTTTCATCCGGTCCTCACGTTCCCAGGTGAATTCAGGACCATATCTGGCATTCCAACGAACTTTGACGAGTTTGACACTGCTCCGGCGGGTCTTGTTAACTTTCCAATCTGTGACCTCGACAGGTTCTTCAACGAAGTGGAGCGTGTCGTCAACATGAATCTCGTCGGTGGGAATGGCAACGTCAACTTGAGTTGGACTTTTCTTTAAATTGGATACATGAAATGTATCGTGAACACCATTCAGTTCAGCAGGTAGGTCCAACTTGTATGCTACTGTTCCAATTCTTTCCAGAATTCTGAAGGGACCAATGTAGCGTGGATTTAACTTCCCACGCTTTCCAAAGCGTGCCACCCCTTTCCAGGGTAAAACTTTCAATAATACCATTTCTCCAACTTGAAAATCCACATGTTTCCGGTTTGGATCCGCATAGGCCTTTTGTCTGTGGCGAGCTGCTTCGATACGTTTAAGTATTTGCGCAATCTTGTCTGTCGTCTCTTGGACGATCTCGGGACCAGCAAGCTGCCTATCACCTGTGTCAGACCAACATAGGGGTGATCGGCACTTGCGTCCGTATAGGGCTTCAAATGGCGCGACACCAATACTGGTGTGGTAGCTGTTGTTGTATGAAAATTCGACCAAAGGTAAGTGTTTATCCCAGCTACCGCCCAAATCCATAACACATGCCCTCAGCATGTCTTCCAAAGTTTGTATCGTTCGCTTGCTCTGGCCGTCAGTTTGCGGATGGAACGCAGTGCTCCGATTCAATTGTGAGCCAAAAGATTCTTGGAAGGATTGCCATATCCTTGACACAAACCTTCCGTCTCTATCAGAGATGATTGAGAGAGGTACTCCATGGCGTGCTACGATCTCTCTCATGTAAATTTTTCCGCAAGTTTACTAGTACTGTCTTTCTCCTTGATTGGCAGAAAGTGTGCGGATTTTGTTAGGCGGTAAACAATCACCCAAATCATATCGTGGCCTCTTGGCGTTCTTGGTAATTTTGTAACAAAATCCATTGAGATTTGTTCCCATTTCCACTTGGGAATCTCAGGTTGTTGCAGAAGTCCCGAAGGCTTCTGGTATTCTGCCTTGACCTTAGCGCACGTTAAACATTTGCTCACGTAAACAGCAACGTCGCCTTTCATCCTAGGCCACCAATAGTAATTTTTGAGATCCTGGTACATCTTATCCGATCCAGGGTGGATAGAGTACCGTGACTTGTGCGCTTCGTCGAAAATAACTTCCCTTAATCCACCAAACAGAGGAACCCAAATCCTTTTCTCAAAACATAATGTTCCTTCCTCGTTTGGTACCAAAAGCTTTTCCATTCCACGGAGCTATTCTTCCTCAAGGTTTCCCTCCTTGAGAGCTTCCTTTTGTGCAGCACGAATGCGCAAGGAAAGATCGGTTCGTATGATCATTTCCAAAGCTCTAACCCTTAAGGGTTTGATTCTTTCTTTACGACTTAGGGCATCGGCGACTACATTCGCCTTCCCTGGATGATACTTTATCTTGCAGTCGTAGTCGTTTAGCAACTCAACCCATCGTCTTTGCCTCATATTCAACTCCTTCTGGTTGAATATATGCTGTAGGCTTTTGTGATCTGTGAAGATTGTGCACTTCGTGCCATACAGGTAGTGTCTCCAGATCTTTAAAGCGAAAACCACTGCGCCAAGCTCTAAATCGTGGGTGGTATAGTTCTTCTCGTGCACTTACAACTGACGCGATGCGTAAGCAATAACCTTTTGGCGTTGTATCAACACGCAACCCAATCCTTGGCGCGATGCGTCGTAGTATACCACAAAGTCATCAGTGCCTTCCAGTAGAGCTAAGGTTGGCGCATTGCAGAGCTTATCTTTCAATACCTGAAACGCTTCTTCCTGTTTGATTCCCCAATCAAACTTCTTATCTTTCTGGGTGAGGAGCGTCAACGGTTGAGCGATTTTCGAAAAATCCTCGATGAACCTTCGATAGTATCCAGCCAAACCCAAGAATTGTCGAATTCTCGGTTGGCGTTGTAGGCGTTTCCCAATTCTTGATTGCCTCGATCTTTGTGGGATCAACATGGATTCCATTTCCATTAACCACATGTCCAAGAAACTGGACTTCGCGTAGCCAAAACTCGCACTTAGAGAATTTGGCATACAGCTGTTCTTTCTTCAGCAGCTCCAAAATAGCTCTTAGATGCTGTTCGTGCTCAGCCTTTGTCCTTGAATAAATCAAGATGTCGTCGATAAACACAATCACGAACTTGTCTAAGTATGGCTTGCAAACTCTATTCATCAAGTCCATAAAGACTGCAGGTGCGTTTGTCAGACCAAACGGCATAACGAGGAACTCGTAGTGTCCATAACGAGTTCGGAAGGCTGTTTTCGGGATACTCTCCTCTTGTATCCTTAACTGATGGTATCCAGATCGTAAGTCGATCTTTGAATAAAAGCTTGAGCCTTGCAGTTGATCAAACAGATCATTGATTCTTGGCAGAGGGTATCTATTCTTAATCGTCAGCTTGTTCAATTCTCTGTAGTTGATGTTTATTTGAAAATCATCATCCTTCCTTTTGACGAGTAGAAATGGGGTTACCCCAAAAGGAAATTTTGGTCTGTTATCTTCCTTCTCTAACCATTGCCAACACTTCTCTGTCAATCCTTGCATCTTCGAAAATGTAAGTTGCTATGATGCATCGACTACGGGTGCCGTGCCCGGAATTAAATCAACGCGGGATTCGACTAATCGTGAGGAGATGATTTCGGCAAGTCTTCGGGGAAGACTTCAGGGTATTCTCCAATCACAAGGATATCTTCGAGTTTTGGTTCTTCGACTTCCTTTTCCATAACATGAGCCAAGAATGTAACACATCCTTTGTGCGAGAATTTTTGGGTTTTCTTAGTCTGATAATCCGTAGGAGCGTATCCTGCTCCATGAGTCACGATCATTTCTTTGTTCGTTGTCGGGGCGCGGATGACAATCTCCGCATGGTTGTTCGTCAACCAGTCCATCACGTCGAAGCTTCCAAACTCAACTGGCAATAGATCTAGCGTAAACTTACGCTCTCCGGGTTCTATCGTGCCGATTCCAGTTACTGCGTTGGCTTCCACTAGCTTCCCCTAAGCTAGTTCTAATGGGTACTGGAATAACTACTCACTCACTACGTAAACCAATTATGTCCTTGAATACTAGAATTGTGAATCGTAAAATTTGCAACAGTAGTTGGCAATACAGACGCATAATATTGAGTACTGTGGGACGTACCGCTATCCATGTTTGGATCTCTGGCGTGCCTCCCTAGCTCCGATGGGGAGCTTTCATCCTTGCGCCTGATTGCTTTTCGGGCAATATCTTCTGAAATGCTTTTTGCTCCCACAGTTTAAACATCCTCGAGCACGCTTCTGTTTATCACTCATTCTGCCTTGACAATTATCATTGTCGTTGTCCCCTTCGTGATTCTCACTACCGTCTTGGCCCCCATTTCTAAGTTCAGTATTTTGCCAACAAGTTTCCTTGACATGTCCCACCTTGCCACAGTTACCACAATTTCCATATTTGCATCGCCCGATATGATAACGTAAACAATTGTCGCACTTAGGTAGGATACCCTTGTAATCTTTTCCCTTTTTGGTCTTCTTCTTGTTACTTACCCGAGTAACCATCTTGAAATTTGCAAGCTTCCTCTTGTTATCCCCAGATGCCTTTATCGCAGTCTCCTTTTTCTCCTCCGCAGGGGAAAATTTTCCTTGTCTAACTGCTTCTTCCGTGAGTGCTATGCTTATGTTGATAGCCTCGGTGATCGTTGAGGGTTTTGATGCTGTTACCAGGCTTAGAATCTGAGGTGCCAATCCCCTTATGAACTGTTCAATTCTTTTAAACTCTGGTGTCCCCAGGAGTATGGCAACTTGTGATAATTCGTTAAATCTCTGCAAATACTCTGCTATTTTTGGTCCTTTCATTTTCAAGTTCCACAGTTCTGTTTCCAATTTCTGGACTTCTGCCCTCGAGCAATATCTTTCACGCATCAGATTTTTCAGTTCGTCCCATGTCATAGCATATGCAGCGGTCTCGCCCGTCGTCCGAATTTGATGGTTCCACCATGACAGAGCCTCATCCACCAATAGTCCAGTTATATACTTGACTTGATGTTCGTGGTCACATTTGCTCAATCGTAAAACAGAATCTGTTTTTTCAACCCAGCGTACGAAGGCTAAGGCACCCCCGGTGCCGTCGAACTCTCGAGGTTTGTGGTCTAAGAACTGCTTGTAGGTGCAGCCGTTGGGTGGGTTATTTCCTGAGGTACCTCCGTTGCGCTCGGAGTGATGGGCCTCGTATTGTGCGATGACTGCAGTAATGATTCCGTGAAGTTCTACCTCGTTGGTGGGTATGCGTACACCCCGTTTTGGAGGCATTTCCTAAAAGATGTTTCACGTAGGTTAGGTCATCGCAACCAAAATGCACGTATGCATTAACAATATCAACACATAACATCTCATGCTATCAATAATTCATCCACATAACACCTCATATTATAAATAAATTAGCCTCTGCAATGGTCGAGGCTTCGAGGTAGTAACCATACCCCTGATCTGGGGTGCAAGTGTCCAAGTGAATCGTTCAATCCTTTTGAACTCCGGTTTGACTAAGTAGGGGACGACCCTAGACAAGTCGTGAGATTGCTGGGTGTATTCCGGAATCTCTGGTCCGTCCATTTTCAATTCCGGAACTCTACCTCAAGCTTCTGAATTCCAGTCTTAAAGCAACCTTTCTTCTCAATCGTTCCCTTGAGCTCGTCCCAGCTCGGTGCATAAGTAGCATCTTGTACCAGGGATCTAATCCTGGAGGTTCCATTAAGAGAGTGTGCCATCTAGAAATATCCCTGAGATGTAGGTAACTCTCTGTTGGGGCGAACAGTTACTTATTCTTAGAATGGAGTCGGTCTTCTCGGACCAACGAACAAATGCAACGGTGCCTCCTGCTCCATCAAAGTCCAAAGGCTTGCAGTTCAGGAACTGTTTATAGGTGCAGCCAGTTGGAGGGTTATTTCCAGTAATACCATCGTTGTGCTTAGAGCGGAGGGCTTCAGGTCGTGCATTTTCCTGTGAGATGCGTTCTTGCAGCTCGGCTTCTGTCCTTGACAACGTACTGGTGTCCGTGTCACGTCCGGGTGACATTCCGTCTTGTCGGAATAATGCGGGCTAGACAACGTGTTAATTGTCTTATGAGATACATAGCACCATAAGCCATCATGAAATCGCCTAATTTTACACGTAAATATACTCACTGTATGAGTGGGGAAGTAAATTCCCGAGCCTTCACATAGGCTGGCCAATTTGGCTTGTTGCTTGTAATAGAATGAACTCGAGGCTACATCGCCTTGGTCATTCGTGTTTAGGTTATTTCCTGCTGCATGGGTTATCATTAGCTCGACCCGCAGAGTCCACCGGGATTCCTGTGCACTACAAGTCGTTATTACGTGGGCCCCCGTAATAATAAATTGTCTTGCACAGTTACCCCAAATTTTCTCTCGTCCACGCAGATGATCAATCAAGGAGCAACAGCAGGTGCATCGGCATGAACAGGGTCATGCTCCAATGCGGGGTCAGGAGCAACGCCTGGCTCAGGGGCCACGGCTAGCTCCGAATCAAAAACTCTATCTCAAAATCAGCTGGATCAACAAACACAGGGGTCGACAGGGGCTACAGGATCCCCCAAGGGCTGGTCTAAGTGCATGAACTCAATGTCATGGTCTGGATCAACACCAGGCGGAAAAACAGAATCGTCCTCATTATCGCGATCAAACTCAAATCTGCGTGCGGGATCCGGTGCAGCTGGTGATGCCATATCAGGGTCGGCGTCGTGTAAGTAGTGCAGCATTCCCTGTATGTGCGAAGATGCGGATGTCAGAGACTCAAATGAGTCTGGGATAGGGAAATGAGTTTTCCCCTACAGGAGTGTCCGCATGCAGTAGTCTAATGCCAGCAGCAATAGGGCCTTGCCCTCAAGTGGGTCCTCCTCTTAATAGTTCGACATCGTCTTCAGAGACAACGTCGGGGGCATATCAACAACGAGATAAGCGGCAAGGGGCACAGGAGCAGGGATCACTGCCAGTGGCAAATTCCCAACAAGATGGCCATCAGTAGGCTCTGCTACGACTTCAGGCAGTGCACAAAGGGCTGAAAGTCGTCATTGTCTGTGCTGGTAGTATCAGAAATGCACACCTCGTGCCCTGTTGAACTATGTCGTCTGATACTATGGTCATGGGGTTCGTAGTGCCCATCTTTCTAGTACTTGATGAAAGCATAACGTTTGTAACACAAACACATATACGTATAATAATCAATCATATAATCAGTTAATCACATAGTCACCAAGTGAGGTATCACGTAATTCTCCTAGTCTTACTAGCCAATTTCATCCAGGCTATGAGACTGCTCTATCCTTCACTTAAACCAAACCTCGATCCTCCAGATCGATCCTATAATAAACCAACGTGCTCAACTACCTTGTTCACCTCGATCCTCCAGACCGATCCTCAGCCCTCCAAGCTGAGCCTATAATAAATAAAATGTGCTCAACATTTGTTTGTAAAAAGTTTTGGATCTGGACTTAAGTGGTATGCAGAAAAATGTTTTCGTGAGAGCCCTAGTGATCATAGTCTAGACTCGAGAAAGAATCCTAGTTCGCTATGATCAGAGCTCTGATACCAAGCTGTCACACCCTGGCTTTGCGGAAGCGTGGTTAATTTTGGTGTGACTTCTTAATACCATAGCTTAATCATACCAAAGCTATATGAGTTAAAAACATGCAAGATCATCCATTAAGTTTTGAAAACCAAACACAATACCATTGTTTTAACCAACAACCATAACCTTGTCCAACAGACGTTACAACTTGAAACATAACATAAACATGGTTTAAGGACTGTGTCTTGTCCAGGAAAGAGACACATCCCCTAAACCCCTGATGACCTTGGAAACTAGTGCAGCGGAAAACATGCCATACCGTGCCAGATCTCGTTAATTTCCTGAAATACATGTAAGTTGAAAAATCAACAATAATGTTGAGCGAGTTCATGTGCAAGTGAGTAAGTAAAAACACTTGTAAGTATAAAAGTTTCCTGGTATGTAGCAGTGTAAGAGGACTTGTGATCACCAATGGTTTGCAAGGCCATTAGCATGTTGTGAAATGCAAGTAGGAAGATACAAACCTAGCGTATTTGGCGTTGGGGCACAAAGTCACCACCTGGTCCATTATGCGGGCTCAGGGGTTGGGCTCGCTACACCCAGATAGATCTACCGCTTAAGTCCCTCGGTGTTCTAACTACCCATTCACATGATCTAAAACCTCCTTACGTTAATCATACCGTGTATAATAGTACTTGTAAACAAAGTAACATGTATTTCACCCCCGCAGTTAAGAAAACTGAAAACAGTTAGAGAAAAGGGGGACATGAACTCACAGTGAATGCGCGTCTCTACCAAGTGTCTCCAATACAGTAAGCTGTGCAACGACCTACAAGTGCTAATTCTATTAGACGGACGGCCGTGCTTTAGCTTTACAGTTTAAGTCTTTGGGAAATAGTTAGACAACTATTTCGTGTTTATGTTCTGTATACACTTGGTAGTTATACTTCTTCCCAAGGATGGGGGATACAATACATGTGCGTAAGTTACGTTTCAATAATCGAGTGGTAATATAATTACCGGTGTAACTTATATGTTAATGTGGAAGCGTTCGTAAAGTTTTGGAATCATTAACGCTTGTAAATATTATTTTTACTCTAAAATAATATTTATGTATTTTCATAAAATAATCATAAACAGTGTTGTGACAAATATATTTATCACGTTAATCTTTGTGAAAATCCCACCTCCGGATATTTAGTAATTAAAGTCATGGCGAAATTTTATGTTTCGAAAATATGTCGAAAATAGTTCTAGCACTTGTTGTGTAAATAATTCTAAGTGTTAGGTTTTTAGAAAATTTCGCCAGAGTTTCCTCTGTAACTGGAGGTGGCCACGCTTTCAAGCGTATCATTTTCTTTTTGAAAACAACCCATGATTATCAACAATCAACCCTTACGTTTTAACCCGCGAAACGCTACCCTTGTCGTTTCAGTTTCAATGTGTGGAAACTGGACTGTTTTCGGACGACTAAATAAAATGCTTAACCCTTTCCAAAAATTCCCAAATTTTTACGGGTCGTCCTAATCGACCCAAAAATGATTGTATAAAAATATCGGGGTCCAGTTTCTTACCAATAATTTATAGAAAATCGTTTACCGAACTGTGATCAGATTTGTCACATTCTGATCACAGTTTATGGAAAAATTCGTCAAAAATTCCTCGTATGTCCGTTTATCGAAATTCCAGTTTGAGGGTCACAAATACATCCGTGACCATCTTAGATAAAAGTTTCAGGGGCTGGTTCGGTTCGGGTTTTAAGTTGTGATCGAAAACGCACAGCCCAATTTACTGCAGTAACAAACAGCCTTAGCTGCTGTCACGAAAACAGGTTTTTAAAATAGTAACCGACATCAGAAAAATACGATTCCAGCGCCATTTTCTTCGTTTTTCGAAATGACACGATTTAGGCTTTTGAAATTCCGTTTTTCGAGTTTTTAAAGTCCGTTTACAGCCTGATGAAGGCGGCTGAAACAGTGACTCAGCTTGCTGTTTTGCGGTTTAGATGTTATTAAATCGTGTTATAAGTGTCCGATTAGCGGGTTAAACAAGAAAACAACTTTTGTACACGTTAAAACACTTTTACCCGAGTAAAGCATTTTTACACAAGTTCCTGTTTCATGTGTGGTAGAGTTTCACCTTTTAACCCTTGCGGTAACCAAAAACGAGCTTATGTGAAGATACATGATCTTACAAAGTCGGGTTAAACGGAGATCCGAGCTACCACATCATAGATCGGGTCTCAAAGATCACATATTTCAAATCCTACGACTTTTACACAAGTTATATGTCTTTAACCACCATTTTAAGTATTTTTAGTAGACTTTTGATCATCATCTTTCATTTAAACGAGATTTAACCGACAAAAATCCTTTTACCCACTTTAGATAAGTGTAAAAACGAGTTTTAAACAATATACCTCTAGCTCAAGGCTAGGGAAGATTCTTGATGGAAAATGGGTGGATAAAAGCTAACGAAAGAGGTCCTTCGTGTTCCGCTTGCTCCGAGCTTCTTCGTATGAGACCCTTAACACATGGATGATCTTGGTATGGCTTGAACTAAACTTGAAAATGGATGTGTGACATAGGGGATGTTTGGCCGTAACTTAGAGAGCAAGAGAGAGAGATGAGGAAGTTGTGTAGAGTGATGGTGATTATGTTGGGTTTAAACAAGAACTTATAGGAAAATATTAAGTGCATTAACCATTGGATATTATGCCTCCTAGATATTCAACATTGATGATTAAAATAATTATTCAAGTACCAAGTATGTCTCACTCTAGTTTGGGGCCGGTTATGAGAGGGGGGGGGGGGGGGGGGTTAGTTCGATCATAACTAGGCGGTTAGGAAGTTTAGTTATGTTAAATAGGTTAGTTAAGTATCAAACTCCGTTAGTAATATATAGCGTGTTATGACGGGTGTTAGGGTAATCGGGGACCCTAACTGGCTCAGAAAAATATCATTAGTGAAAATAGTAATATTTTCATGTTCCGGGTATAGTCCGGTTGTTCGGTTGGATAGTAATCCGTTAAAGCGTTACAAAAGCTTTAAAGTGTCGTTATTAATATTTTTAGTGACACATTTTGTTTCCATACTTTAGAAAGTGTCTAGTAGTATTTTCCCCAAATTTTGGCACTTTACTAGTCAGCTAGAAGCTGGATTATTTATTAAAGTGCTGTGTTTTGTACTTAAAGTACGTTTTAGGCACATCCGAGTCAGTGTATCTTATTCCTAGAGACGCAGTACCACAACCCTTATATCCCTACACTCACTACCAGTGTAGCCAAAATATTTGAGGCTCTTAACAGGCCTTAGAGGCAGTATCTGCCTGATGCTGGTTATATCAGCATGTTCACTGTGTATCCGTTTAGTGCTACTGTGCTTTTTGTGCATCACGTTTGTCACTAGGGTTCAGCATGTAAATAATGTAGTGACAGCAAGCAAGTATGATGCAAGTAAGTTCATGTATCAGTATTCAAGTAGCAGTTCATCAGCTAGTTCAAACAAGCACAGTAATTAAGCAGTAATTCATCATTAATTAAGTTGTACGGATACCTGGTTTAGTGCGGGTTGTCACATTCTCCCCCCGTTAAATAAATTTCGTCCCGAAATTTAAGTTCTGCTTGTAGAAGCAGGGTTCTTAGGAAAAAGGTGGGGGTATTTTGTCTTTCATCCGGTCCTCACGTTCCCAGGTGAATTCAGGACCATATCTGGCATTCCAACGAACTTTGACGAGTTTGACACTGCTCCGGCGGGTCTTGTTAACTTTCCAATCTGTGACCTCGACAGGTTCTTCAACGAAGTGGAGCGTGTCGTCAACATGAATCTCGTCGGTGGGAATGGCAACGTCAACTTGAGTTGGACTTTTCTTTAAATTGGATACATGAAATGTATCGTGAACACCATTCAGTTCAGCAGGTAGGTCCAACTTGTATGCTACTGTTCCAATTCTTTCCAGAATTCTGAAGGGACCAATGTAGCGTGGATTTAACTTCCCACGCTTTCCAAAGCGTGCCACCCCTTTCCAGGGTAAAACTTTCAATAATACCATTTCTCCAACTTGAAAATCCACATGTTTCCGGTTTGGATCCGCATAGGCCTTTTGTCTGTGGCGAGCTGCTTCGATACGTTTAAGTATTTGCGCAATCTTGTCTGTCGTCTCTTGGACGATCTCGGGACCAGCAAGCTGCCTATCACCTGTGTCAGACCAACATAGGGGTGATCGGCACTTGCGTCCGTATAGGGCTTCAAATGGCGCGACACCAATACTGGTGTGGTAGCTGTTGTTGTATGAAAATTCGACCAAAGGTAAGTGTTTATCCCAGCTACCGCCCAAATCCATAACACATGCCCTCAGCATGTCTTCCAAAGTTTGTATCGTTCGCTTGCTCTGGCCGTCAGTTTGCGGATGGAACGCAGTGCTCCGATTCAATTGTGAGCCAAAAGATTCTTGGAAGGATTGCCATATCCTTGACACAAACCTTCCGTCTCTATCAGAGATGATTGAGAGAGGTACTCCATGGCGTGCTACGATCTCTCTCATGTAAATTTTTCCGCAAGTTTACTAGTACTGTCTTTCTCCTTGATTGGCAGAAAGTGTGCGGATTTTGTTAGGCGGTAAACAATCACCCAAATCATATCGTGGCCTCTTGGCGTTCTTGGTAATTTTGTAACAAAATCCATTGAGATTTGTTCCCATTTCCACTTGGGAATCTCAGGTTGTTGCAGAAGTCCCGAAGGCTTCTGGTATTCTGCCTTGACCTTAGCGCACGTTAAACATTTGCTCACGTAAACAGCAACGTCGCCTTTCATCCTAGGCCACCAATAGTAATTTTTGAGATCCTGGTACATCTTATCCGATCCAGGGTGGATAGAGTACCGTGACTTGTGCGCTTCGTCGAAAATAACTTCCCTTAATCCACCAAACAGAGGAACCCAAATCCTTTTCTCAAAACATAATGTTCCTTCCTCGTTTGGTACCAAAAGCTTTTCCATTCCACGGAGCTATTCTTCCTCAAGGTTTCCCTCCTTGAGAGCTTCCTTTTGTGCAGCACGAATGCGCAAGGAAAGATCGGTTCGTATGATCATTTCCAAAGCTCTAACCCTTAAGGGTTTGATTCTTTCTTTACGACTTAGGGCATCGGCGACTACATTCGCCTTCCCTGGATGATACTTTATCTTGCAGTCGTAGTCGTTTAGCAACTCAACCCATCGTCTTTGCCTCATATTCAACTCCTTCTGGTTGAATATATGCTGTAGGCTTTTGTGATCTGTGAAGATTGTGCACTTCGTGCCATACAGGTAGTGTCTCCAGATCTTTAAAGCGAAAACCACTGCGCCAAGCTCTAAATCGTGGGTGGTATAGTTCTTCTCGTGCACTTACAACTGACGCGATGCGTAAGCAATAACCTTTTGGCGTTGTATCAACACGCAACCCAATCCTTGGCGCGATGCGTCGTAGTATACCACAAAGTCATCAGTGCCTTCCAGTAGAGCTAAGGTTGGCGCATTGCAGAGCTTATCTTTCAATACCTGAAACGCTTCTTCCTGTTTGATTCCCCAATCAAACTTCTTATCTTTCTGGGTGAGGAGCGTCAACGGTTGAGCGATTTTCGAAAAATCCTCGATGAACCTTCGATAGTATCCAGCCAAACCCAAGAATTGTCGAATTCTCGGTTGGCGTTGTAGGCGTTTCCCAATTCTTGATTGCCTCGATCTTTGTGGGATCAACATGGATTCCATTTCCATTAACCACATGTCCAAGAAACTGGACTTCGCGTAGCCAAAACTCGCACTTAGAGAATTTGGCATACAGCTGTTCTTTCTTCAGCAGCTCCAAAATAGCTCTTAGATGCTGTTCGTGCTCAGCCTTTGTCCTTGAATAAATCAAGATGTCGTCGATAAACACAATCACGAACTTGTCTAAGTATGGCTTGCAAACTCTATTCATCAAGTCCATAAAGACTGCAGGTGCGTTTGTCAGACCAAACGGCATAACGAGGAACTCGTAGTGTCCATAACGAGTTCGGAAGGCTGTTTTCGGGATACTCTCCTCTTGTATCCTTAACTGATGGTATCCAGATCGTAAGTCGATCTTTGAATAAAAGCTTGAGCCTTGCAGTTGATCAAACAGATCATTGATTCTTGGCAGAGGGTATCTATTCTTAATCGTCAGCTTGTTCAATTCTCTGTAGTTGATGTTTATTTGAAAATCATCATCCTTCCTTTTGACGAGTAGAAATGGGGTTACCCCAAAAGGAAATTTTGGTCTGTTATCTTCCTTCTCTAACCATTGCCAACACTTCTCTGTCAATCCTTGCATCTTCGAAAATGTAAGTTGCTATGATGCATCGACTACGGGTGCCGTGCCCGGAATTAAATCAACGCGGGATTCGACTAATCGTGAGGAGATGATTTCGGCAAGTCTTCGGGGAAGACTTCAGGGTATTCTCCAATCACAAGGATATCTTCGAGTTTTGGTTCTTCGACTTCCTTTTCCATAACATGAGCCAAGAATGTAACACATCCTTTGTGCGAGAATTTTTGGGTTTTCTTAGTCTGATAATCCGTAGGAGCGTATCCTGCTCCATGAGTCACGATCATTTCTTTGTTCGTTGTCGGGGCGCGGATGACAATCTCCGCATGGTTGTTCGTCAACCAGTCCATCACGTCGAAGCTTCCAAACTCAACTGGCAATAGATCTAGCGTAAACTTACGCTCTCCGGGTTCTATCGTGCCGATTCCAGTTACTGCGTTGGCTTCCACTAGCTTCCCCTAAGCTAGTTCTAATGGGTACTGGAATAACTACTCACTCACTACGTAAACCAATTATGTCCTTGAATACTAGAATTGTGAATCGTAAAATTTGCAACAGTAGTTGGCAATACAGACGCATAATATTGAGTACTGTGGGACGTACCGCTATCCATGTTTGGATCTCTGGCGTGCCTCCCTAGCTCCGATGGGGAGCTTTCATCCTTGCGCCTGATTGCTTTTCGGGCAATATCTTCTGAAATGCTTTTTGCTCCCACAGTTTAAACATCCTCGAGCACGCTTCTGTTTATCACTCATTCTGCCTTGACAATTATCATTGTCGTTGTCCCCTTCGTGATTCTCACTACCGTCTTGGCCCCCATTTCTAAGTTCAGTATTTTGCCAACAAGTTTCCTTGACATGTCCCACCTTGCCACAGTTACCACAATTTCCATATTTGCATCGCCCGATATGATAACGTAAACAATTGTCGCACTTAGGTAGGATACCCTTGTAATCTTTTCCCTTTTTGGTCTTCTTCTTGTTACTTACCCGAGTAACCATCTTGAAATTTGCAAGCTTCCTCTTGTTATCCCCAGATGCCTTTATCGCAGTCTCCTTTTTCTCCTCCGCAGGGGAAAATTTTCCTTGTCTAACTGCTTCTTCCGTGAGTGCTATGCTTATGTTGATAGCCTCGGTGATCGTTGAGGGTTTTGATGCTGTTACCAGGCTTAGAATCTGAGGTGCCAATCCCCTTATGAACTGTTCAATTCTTTTAAACTCTGGTGTCCCCAGGAGTATGGCAACTTGTGATAATTCGTTAAATCTCTGCAAATACTCTGCTATTTTTGGTCCTTTCATTTTCAAGTTCCACAGTTCTGTTTCCAATTTCTGGACTTCTGCCCTCGAGCAATATCTTTCACGCATCAGATTTTTCAGTTCGTCCCATGTCATAGCATATGCAGCGGTCTCGCCCGTCGTCCGAATTTGATGGTTCCACCATGACAGAGCCTCATCCACCAATAGTCCAGTTATATACTTGACTTGATGTTCGTGGTCACATTTGCTCAATCGTAAAACAGAATCTGTTTTTTCAACCCAGCGTACGAAGGCTAAGGCACCCCCGGTGCCGTCGAACTCTCGAGGTTTGTGGTCTAAGAACTGCTTGTAGGTGCAGCCGTTGGGTGGGTTATTTCCTGAGGTACCTCCGTTGCGCTCGGAGTGATGGGCCTCGTATTGTGCGATGACTGCAGTAATGATTCCGTGAAGTTCTACCTCGTTGGTGGGTATGCGTACACCCCGTTTTGGAGGCATTTCCTAAAAGATGTTTCACGTAGGTTAGGTCATCGCAACCAAAATGCACGTATGCATTAACAATATCAACACATAACATCTCATGCTATCAATAATTCATCCACATAACACCTCATATTATAAATAAATTAGCCTCTGCAATGGTCGAGGCTTCGAGGTAGTAACCATACCCCTGATCTGGGGTGCAAGTGTCCAAGTGAATCGTTCAATCCTTTTGAACTCCGGTTTGACTAAGTAGGGGACGACCCTAGACAAGTCGTGAGATTGCTGGGTGTATTCCGGAATCTCTGGTCCGTCCATTTTCAATTCCGGAACTCTACCTCAAGCTTCTGAATTCCAGTCTTAAAGCAACCTTTCTTCTCAATCGTTCCCTTGAGCTCGTCCCAGCTCGGTGCATAAGTAGCATCTTGTACCAGGGATCTAATCCTGGAGGTTCCATTAAGAGAGTGTGCCATCTAGAAATATCCCTGAGATGTAGGTAACTCTCTGTTGGGGCGAACAGTTACTTATTCTTAGAATGGAGTCGGTCTTCTCGGACCAACGAACAAATGCAACGGTGCCTCCTGCTCCATCAAAGTCCAAAGGCTTGCAGTTCAGGAACTGTTTATAGGTGCAGCCAGTTGGAGGGTTATTTCCAGTAATACCATCGTTGTGCTTAGAGCGGAGGGCTTCATAGTTAGATTCTAATGATTTAAGTGCCACATGGAATCCACGGATTGGATTCCTGGTGTGCTTTAAATATCCGTGTCCAAAGATAACAAAGTAAAGATCAAGTTAAACAATTATGTGATTATGTTCTTATGTGTTTTGTGTTTTTATGTGATCCATCCAAATCCTCGTAGAATCTTTCTTGCTTTCATATGAAGGATTCATAGTAGGATATTCAAAAAGGTACTATCTTAAATCCTTAATGGACTTCCACGTTGTAGTTAAGTCCCTTGGATTATAAAGTACTATTCCAAAGTTTAAGGGAAACATGTGTTGAAAAGTTAAATAGATCCTCCGTCGATCTAAAGTTAAATACATCCTACGTCGGTGTAGTTAAATGTTTCTCTTAGGTAGTTGAGTTAAATAGATCCTACGTCGATCTAAAGTTAAATAGATCCTCCGTCGATCTAAAGTTAAATACATCCTACGTCGGTGTAGTTAAATGTTTCTCTTAGGTAGTTGAGTTAAATAGATCCTACGTCGATCTAAAGTTAAATAGATCCTCCGTCGATCTAAAGTTAAATACATCCTACGTCGGTGTAGTTAAATGTTTCTCTTAGATAGTTGAGTTAAAGAGATCCTACGTCGATCTAAAGTTAAATACATCCTACGTCGATGTAGTTAAATATTCCCCGTAGGTAGTTTAGTTAAAGAGATCCTACGTCGATCTAAGTTAAATAGATTGGTCCGACAATCTAGTTAAATACATCCTACGTCGATGTGGTTAAATTTTCCCCGTGGATAGTTTAGTTAAAGAGATCCTACGTCGATCTAAGTTAAATAGATTGGTCTGACAATCTAGTTAAATACATCCTACGTCGATGTGGTTAAATTTTCCCCGGGGGTAGTTTAGTTAAAGAGATCCTACGTCGATCTAAGTTAAATAGATTGGTTCGACAATCTAGTTAAATATGTCATGTATTTATGTAGTTAAATAGGCCCTCGGGTGGTCTAAATCAAGAGATTGTTTGTTAATCTAATCCTTTGGTGACCTAGTTAAAGAGACTCTATTGCAGTCAAGATTAATTCACCACAGGATTATTCGTTTGATTTTTCCCCATACGCATTACGAAATAAACTGTGCGGACTGTGCAAGGAACTACGTAATTATGGAGGCCTACATAATTATGGAGTTCAGTGCATAGGAACCACAGGAAGTTTTGTCATGTGTTAAGACCAACAGTGGCAAGAGTAATGATACGGGAGAAGTCTTGGACTTTGACCAATGTCATTTATTCTCACACTACCCAATTCTGATTTCAAGCACACACAAGTTTCCTATGATAATTCTTCACGGGAACTGTTCTCCTGTCTATAGTTCAAAACTCCATGTTTTGTTACTACAATGACTTCAATTTGAGGGTTGACATCTTTGCTAAGAATCTTAACATGGCCCAGAGTTTTACTTAAGGGCTCAATGGATTTGTCTGAAGGCAAAACCGTCACAGCTGTCTCCACAAGTTTCCTCTAAAACTAAATTTCGGGACGAAATTTCCTAAAGTAGGGGAGACTGTAACACCTGTGTCATATCAACCATCAAACAAATGCCAAACCAATGAAATATTGTATTTCATACTTTGGACTTGTATAATTATGTGTATCTTTTACACATATCAACTCTTGTTTGATTTTAAGCTTTAAATCGCTTTCTGGAGGGTTATACGCGCTCTGATGCGTAAATATAACCAGTTTAATCCAACGAACACTCCGGAATAGTGAAATAGGCTTAACATACCTTAAATTACCTTTACATAACTTAGATATAAGTTTTGGAAGGTTTGGTGTGGTGAAATCAAAGTTTAATCGCTTACAGGGACTAAAGTTGACAAACTGCGAAAGTATGCCAATTTGAACTGTAACAGACATTCCAGAGCATGACCATAAGTTAAACATACCATAAATACCCTTCACATAGCTTAGAAATAGGCTTTGAGGTGTTCGGTATGCTAAAATAAACTTTTGTGTCATTCAGGGACTAAAAGTGTCAAAAAGTGCACAGGTTTGCATTTTCGCGCATAACTTACGTTCTGAATACATCCGGACATCCAAAAATTTATGAAAGCATGACTATATTATATTTTAGTGTTCGCCATAAGAAAAATCCATTCGTCGCGTCATTTGGATCGTTTTTCGCGCTTGTGCGCATTCCGTCGTAATTAAGCGAACATCGCGTTCGTACAACCAAACGAACCATCATCCGGCATATTTTTGAGCATGTTTTGAGTTCCCTATACTTTAACTTCATTTTAGAGCCTTGAAATGAGGTTAACGGGGTTCAAACACATCGAAAATCGCTTAAACGGGCTGCAGGGACTAAACCTGCCATTTTGGAAACATTTCTGAAACAGAGGTGCAGTGGCGTAGCGCGAGCCCTAAGGGCCTATGCAGTCGCGCTACGCGACTGCCTATGCTGGACAGAAAACATGCAGAAAACTCAGTTTTGCATTTTCGGGACCAGATTCGATGTATAAACAGCTGTTTAATTCACAACCACACATTCTAACATGCTTAGTCAGCGGATAAGGATGGAATTTAGGCACCATAACTTTGCAACACATGTATGGATGGAATTTAAACACCTAAACACCATAACTTTGCAACACATGTATGGATGGAAATTAAACACCTAAACACCATAACTTTGCAACACATGTACGGATGGGATTAAGGCACGTTTTCCATGAAACGATCTTAACGGTTCGGGTATTCCTATAAATACCCCATACCCCCCATTGCTAAAATCACTAGAATTCTGATTTAAGAACCTCTAAGTTGAAACCATTGTTTCATACCTGAGATTCTTGAATCGGGATTAGCATTCGGGGACCCTTCGTAAGTATTCTTTCGTTCTTTTCCTTATTTTATTGCTTTTCGAGTCCGAAAGTCAAACTTTGTTTGACTTTCAGCGTTGACCAGTAATGGTCAATGCGAAGTTCTTTTGAACTTCGCAACGTGAGTGTAATCACGTTGGTCATAGTCCCTTGGGACTATGCCCACTGATTACCACGTTGTCTAGGGTCGTAGGGTAAGCGATCTGATGAATCGCTTATACCTCGAACCCGACCCATTTGGTCGATCATTAGGATCCGACCAAACACATTAGGTGACCATAGTAGGTAGGGAATAACCTTCCGAGGTTATACCCAATGGTCGCATCGTTTAAGTAGTTGTATGATAGATAGTTTATATGCCTTAGGTAAATTACCAGAATACCCTTTTCATGTATAATTGGTAATTAAGCATATGTAACCTAAACTTTTGTCACATAACTGATTATGTAACATGTTTAGGCATATAATACTTGTCATAGGACTAGTTAGGCGGTCCGAACGCGTTTCACGCGAACGACGCGTTAAAGTAGCATAAGCTTCCTAAACGGGTCGTAATGGGTCGTAAACAATTATGTTAGGTTTCATTTAGTATGTAGGCTTTGTTAAACCAAATGACACGAGTCTCTACACTCGTTTGGTTTACAAACCCTAATGCTACCCGATCTTCCGATCTAGGTCCGGTTAATTAACATAGTTACCTATATTAGGTGCCGTTTGATATCCGCGATCTCTAGCATTGTTTGGTTGTTACTCAAGGACTTCTGAGCAATCTCAAGTGAGTACATAGACCCCTCTTTTACTGTTTTCCAAACTGTTTTAGGGTGGAACACATGTGCCTACTTGTTACTTTCATGCTTTCCTGTTTTAACATCATATACTGCTATGTTCGTTAGTACATTATAGTACATGATTTTATGACATTTCATGCTAGGTGTGCCCAATTGTGTGCATTACTTAGTACATCGTTTTACATGACATTTTGACATAGACATTTTGGCATAGACATTTTAACATGATTGACATTTGATCATGCATTTCCCACAAAACATAACTTTGATTTAAACCAAGATTTACTTCAATACTTTGTTTTTGTGCATATGGTTTAGTTGAGACATTTCACTTGCCATACATGACATCTTGACATAGACGTTTGACATGGATATTTGACATAGACATTTGACATGGATATTTGACATAGACATTTTGATATGATTTACATCTTGACATGAACACTTTGACATATTACTCAATACATTTGACAATTGATTTAAACATAGACTTCTTACATTGGTTGGTTTGGTTTGATTAAGTGGTTAAGTAACGATGCGTGTGTAATATGATACAAGCATGGTGGATACGCCGCTGGTACTTCCTATATATAAGTGTTTGTATGGTATTACATATCATAGCGTTATTTGAATCATTTCAGTTTGAGACATAGAACATTTTATACAAATAACATACTTTTCACAAGACATTGATTTATAAACATCTTATCTTATGCAAACATATTTTACTTGGTTATTCATTTAACCTTACATTTATTTATACTTATCATCTGATCTTATCGATTTTCAAATGATTTACAAAGCAAAGCAAATAACAAGGTTCATGACTAAACATTTTCTCAAACATAAGTCATGAAACCTATTTTCACAAAACCTATGTATCTCACAGGCATTTTTATGCTGACGTACCTATTTTCACATGTGTTTTTCAGGAACTGTTGCATAAGATGATCAAGATACACATAGGCAGTCTTGGGCTTTAGTGACAATAAAAGATGCAAGACTAGTTAATTATGTTGTATTTCTTTGTTTGTTAAGACATTGTAACACTTGAAATCAATAAAACGAAACTTCAATTGCCATGGATTTGAAACAATTAATTCTGTTACAACACTCCCCGACATTTCCGCCACGTTTGTATGTTCTACGTGATGGTCACATCGTTTAAGTAGTTGTATGATAGGTAGTTTATATGCCTTAGGTAAATTACCAGAATACCCTTTTCATGTATAATTGGTAATTAAGCATATGTAACCTAAACCTTTGTCACATAACTGATTATGTAATATGTTTAGGCATATAACACTTGTCATAGGGCTAGTTAGGCGGTCCGAACGCGTTTCACGCGAACGACGCGTTAAAGTAGCATAAGCTACCTAAACGGGTCGTAATGGGTCGTAGACACTTAGGTTAAGTTTCATTTAGTATGTAGGCTTTGTTAAACCAAATGACACGAGTCTCTACACTCGTTTGGTTTACAAACCCTAATGCTACCCGATCTTCCGATTTAGGTCCGGTTTATTAATGTAGCTACCTATACTAGGTGCCGTTTGATATCCGCGATCTCTAGCATTGTTTAGTTGTTACTCAAGGACTACTGAGCAATCTCAGGTGAGTACATAGACCCCTCTTTTACTGTTTTCCAAACTGTTTTGTGGTGGAACACATGTGCCTACTTGTTACTTTCATGCTTTCCTGTTTTAACATCATATACTGCTATGTTCGTTAGTACATTATAGTACATGATTTTATGACATTTCATGCTAGGTGTGCCCAATTGTGTGCATTGCTTAGTACATCGTTTTACATGACATTTTGACATAGACATTTGACATAGATATTTCGGCATAGACATTTTAACATGATTGACATTTGATCATGCATTTCCCACAAAACATAACTTTGATTTAAACCAAGATTTACTTCAATACTTTGTTTTTGTGCATATGGTTTAGTTGAGACATTTCACTTGCCATACATGACATCTTGACATAGACGTTTGACATGGATATTTGACATAGACATTTTGACATAGACATTTGACATAGACATTTCGGCATAGACATTTTAACATGATTGACATTTGATCATGCATTTCCCACAAAACATAACTTTGATTTAAACCAAGTTTTACTTCAATACTTTGTTTTTGTGCATATGGTTTAGTTGAGACATTTCACTTGCCATACATGACATCTTGACATAGACATTTGACATGGATATTTGACATAGACATTTGACATGGATATTTGACATAGACATTTTGATATGATTTACATCTTGACATGAACACTTTGACATATTACCCAATACATTTGACAATTGATTTAAACATAGACTTCTTACATTGGTTGGTTTGGTTTGATTAAGTGATTAAGTAACGATGCGTGTGTAATATGATACAAGCATGGTGGATACGCCGCTGGTACTTCCTATATATAAGTGTTTGTATGGTATTACATATTGTAGCGTTATTTGAATCATTTCAGTTTGATACATATAACATTTTATACAAATAACATACTTTTCACAAGACATTGTTTTACAAACAACTTATCTTATACAAACCCATTTTACTATGGTTATTCATTTAACCATACATTATTCACTTATTTATACATATCATCTGAACTCATTGTTTTTCAAATGATTTACAAAACAAAGCAAATTACAAGGTTCATGACTAAACATTTTCTCAAACATAAGTCATGGAACCTATTTTCACAAAACCTATGTATCTCACAGGCATTTTTATGCTGACGTACCTATTTTCACATGTGCTTTTCAGGAACTGTTGCATAAGATGATCAAGATACACATAGGCAGACTTGGGCTTTAGTGATAATAAAAGATGCAAGACTAGTTAATTATGTTGTATTTCTTGTTTGTTAAGACATTGTAACACTTTTAATCAATAAAACGAAACTTCAATTGCCATGGATTTGACACAATTAATTCTGTTACAACACTCCCCGACGTTTCCGCCACGTTTTGTATGTTCTACGTGGTCGGGGTGTGACAGAAAAGATGGTATCACTGTAACACCTGTGTCATTTCAACCATCAAACAAATGCCAAACCAATTAAATATTTTATTTCATACTTTGGACTTGTATAAATATGTGTATCTTTTGCACATATCAACTCTTGTTCGATTTCAAGCTCTAAATCGCTTTCTGGAAGGTTATACACGCACTGATGCGTAAATATAACCAGTTTAATGCAACAAACACTCCAGAATAGTGAAATAGGTTTAACATACCTTAAATAACCTTTACATAGCTTAGATATAAGTTTTGGAAGGTTTGGTGTGGTGAAATCAAAGTTAAATCGTTTACAGGGACTAAAGTTGACAAACTGCGAAAGTGTGTCAATTTGAACTGTAACAGACCTTTCGGAACATGACCATAAGTTAAACATACCATAAATATCCTTCACATAGCTTGGAAATAGGCTTTGAGGGGTTCGGTATGCTAAAATAAACTTTTGGGTCACGCAGGGACTAAAAGTGTCAAAAAGTGCACAAGTTTGCATTTTCGCGCATAACTTACGTTCTGAATACATCTGGACATCCAAAAATTTATGTAAGCATGACTACATTATATTTTAGTGTTCGCCATAAGAAAAATCCATTCGTCGCGTCATTTGGATCGTTTTTCGCGCTTATGCGCATTCCGTCGTAATTAAGCGAACATCGCGTTCGTACGGCCAAACGAACCAACCTCCGGCATATTTTTGAGCATGTTTTGAGTTCCCTATACTTTAACTTCATTTTAGAGCCTTGAAATGAGGTTAACGGGGTTCAAACGCATCGAAAAAGGCCTTAAACACGTGCAGGGACCATTTCTGCCATTTTGGAAACAATTCTGAAACAGAGGGGCAGTGGCGTAGCGCGAGCCCTAAGGGCCTATGCAGTCGCGCTACGCGACTGCCTATGCTGGACAGAAAACATGCAGAAAACTCAGTTTTGCGTTTTCGGGACCAGATTCGATGTATTAGCCGTTGTTTAATTCACAACCACACATTCTAACTTGCTTAGTCAGCGGATAAGGATGGAATTTTGGCACCATAACTTTGCAACACATGTATGGATGGAATTTAAACACCTAAACACCATAACTTTGCAACACATGTATGGATGGAATTTAAACACCTAAACACCATAACTTTGCAACACATGTACGGATGGGATTAAGGCACGTTTTCCATGAAACGATCCTAACGGTTACCCGAAAACTATATATACCCCATGCCTTTCATTGTTTTAAAGCACTAGAATTCTGATTTGAGAGCTCTAAGTTGAAACCATTGTTTCATACCTGAGTTCTTGGATCGGGATTAGCATTCGGGGACCCTTCGTAAGTATTCTTTCGTTCTTTTCCTTATTTTATTGCTTTTCGAGTCAGAAAGTCAAACTTTGTTTGACTTTCAGCGTTGACCAGTAATGGTCAATGCGAAGTTCGTTTGAACTTCGCAACGTGAGTGTAATCACGTTGGTTATAGTCCCTTGGGACTATGCCCACTGATTTCCACGTTGTCTAGGGTCGTAGGGTAGGCGATCTAATAAATCGCCTATACCTTCGAACCCGACCCAGTTTGGTCGATCATTAGGATCCGACCAAATACATTAGGTGACCCTAGTATAGGGCATAACCTTCCGAGGTTATACCCTATGGTCACATCGTTTAAGTAGTTGTATGATAGGTAGTTTATATGCCTTAGGTAAATTACCAGAATACCCTTTTCATGTATAATTGGTAATTAAGCATATGTAACCTAAACTTTTGTCACATAACTGATTATGTAACATGTTTAGGCATATAACACTTGTCATAGGACTAGTTAGGTGGTCCGAACGCGTTTCACGCGAACGACGCGTTAAAGTAGCATAAGCTACCTAAACGGGTCGTAATGGGTCGTAAACACTTAGGTTAAGTTTCATTTAGTATGTAGGCTTTGTTAAACCATATGACACGAGTCTCTACACTCGTTTGGTTTACAAACCCTAATGCTACCCGATCTTCCGATCTAGGTCCGGTTAATTAACATAGTTACCTATATTAGGTGCCGTTTGATATCCGCGATCTCTAGCTTTGTTTGGTTATTACTCAAGGACTTCTGAGCAATCTCAAGTGAGTACATAGACCCCTCTTTTACTGTTTTCCAAACTGTTTTGGGGTGGAACACATGTGCCTACTTGTTACATTCATGCTTTCCCGTTTTCACATCATATACCTGCTATGTTCGTTAGTACATTATAGTACATGATTTTATGACATTTCATGCTAGGTGTGCCCAATTGGGTGCATTACTTAGTACATCGTTTTACATGACATTTTGACATAGACATTTGACATAGACATTTCGGCATAGACATTTTAACATGATTGACATTTGATCATGCATTTCCCACAAAACATAACTTTGATTTAAACCAAGATTTACTTCAATACTTTGTTTTTGTGCATATGGTTTAGTTGAGACATTTCACTTGCCATACATGACATTTTGACATAGACATTTGACATGGATATTTGACATAGACATTTTGATATGATTTACATCTTGACATGAACACTTTGACATATTACCCAATACATTTGACAATTGATTTAAACATAGACTTCTTACATTGGTTGGTTTGGTTTGATTAAGTGATTAAGTAACGATGCGTGTGTAATATGATACAAGCATGGTGGATACGCCGCTGGTACTTCCTATATATAAGTGTTTGTATGGTATTACATATCATAGCGTTATTTGAATCATTTCAGTTTGAGACATAGAACATTTTATACAAATAACATACTTTTCACAAGACATTGATTTATAAACATCTTATCTTATGCAAACATATTTTACTTGGTTATTCATTTAACCTTACATTTATTTATACTTATCATCTGATCTTATCGATTTTCAAATGATTTACAAAGCAAAGCAAATAACAAGGTTCATGACTAAACATTTTCTCAAACATAAGTCATGAAACCTATTTTCACAAAACCTATGTATCTCACAGGCATTTTTATGCTGACGTACCTATTTTCACATGTGTTTTTCAGGAGCTGTTGCATAAGATGATCAAGATACACATAGACAGATTTTGGCTTTAGTGACAATAAAAGATGCAAGACTAGTTAATTATGTTGTATTTCTTTGTTTGTTAAGGCATTGTAACACTTTTAATCAATAAAACGAAACTTCAATTGCCATGGATTTGAAACAATTAATTCTGTTACAACACTCCCCGACATTTCCGCCACGTTTTGTATGTTCTACGTGGTCGGGGTGTGACAGAAAAGATGGTATCAGAGCCAATGGTTATAGGGAATTAGGTTATTAGTAATGCTTTGACCTAGTCTATAACCTTTCTAGGACCCTAACGCGAGTTTACTTGCGTTTAGTCATAAAACAATACCGTCGCCTATCCTTAGGCGACTACCACAACAAGAACATAATTTTCGAAACCACTTTGAAAACTAATCATCTGTTCTAGGATGATTGATTACTAGGTTTTGAACCCTCTATTGTAAGGTTTTGAACTCTCTATTATATGGTTTTGGACCCCTTTAAGTTTTCAAAATCTCGTCAAGGTTTTGGGTTTTAAATAATGTGAACACGTGTAAACTGGAAGGGTGAATGCCTGTATTCTGGGTTTTCTGTCTAGGCAAGCACTTCGTATACATCTCATCAGACGCGAGACCAGTTGTGCTTACCTGGGAATTCTTGGGATGAGTGTTCACTTATAGGCGAGCATGTCTTCGCGATACATTATATTGACCCGCTTACTTTGATTAGTCACTGTCTCATTTGTTTGCCTTTGGTAACAAACAAATGGTCACAATCTACATGCCTTGTCATTTTCTTTTGACTATCTTTCGCTTGTTTCCTCCTATGCCTTTCGTTATCTTCAAGATGCTTCTTCATCGCAACAACAATGTCCGAACCAGGTGCTGCAATTACCCAGCGAATAGGCGTCGTACTCCAGAGGACCGTTGACTTAGCTATCACCATGACTCGCCTCAGGGATGAAGCTGTATAAGGGAACTGCTCCTTGGTGCAATCAATGCCATCGTCATTATTCAAATCAAATACCCTGTTACAAATGTACCCACGTTGTACGATGGAGACATTTGGTTAGCATGTGTTGCTTTGCTGTTCAAAGCAAAGCAGTTACAAACCCTGTTGCTGCTTAACCTTCAAGTTCTGCTTCATATGTCGCCTTGGCATATCTAGCGCCTCAACCTCATAAACTTTCTACCTTGTGTATCGACTTAAGCACGCCTGGTGCAAGGTGTCGGAACACTCTCGTTACACAAACTCCAAAATCCATGTAGGATCTTTCTATCCTCATAATTAGATCCTTGTGGATGGGTATCACTCAAATCGGAGCCCTTAATTGAATTATTCGTATGCCTTAATACGTACATTACGATTCAATAAGGACAAAGCCGAATTCTTATTAAGATCTTTCTATCTTCATAGTTAGATTCTTGCTAATGTTTAAAGTACCAAATGAAATCCATGAAATGGATTCCTAGTGTGCTTTAAATACATGTACATAATTAACAAAACAAAACTTACAAATTAAAGATCTAGATAAACAATTTTGTGGTTATGTGACTATGTGTTTATGCATTTTTGTGTTTTTGTATACTCTAGATATTCGTTATCCAAATCCTCATAGAATCTTTCTTACCTTCATATGAAGGATTCATAGTAGGATATTCAAAAAGGTACTATCTTAAATCCTTAATGGACTTCCACGTTGTAGTTAAGTCCCTTGGATTATAAAGTACTATTCCAAAGTTTAAGGGAAACATGTGTTGAAAAGTTAAAGAGATCCTACGTCGATCTAAAGTTAAATACATCCTACGTCGGTGTAGTTGAATGTTTCTCTTAGGTAGTAAAGTTAAAGAGATCCTACGTCGATCTAAAGTTAAATACATCCTACGTCGGTGTAGTTAAATATTCCCCGTAGGTAGTTTAGTTAAAGAGATCCTACGTCGATCTAAGTTAAATAGATTGGTCCGACAATCTAGTTAAATACATCCTACGTCGATGTGGTTAAATTTTCCCCGTGGGTAGTTTAGTTAAAGAGATCCTACGTCGATCTAAGTTAAATAGATTGGTCCGACAATCTAGTTAAATACATCCTACGTCGATGTGGTTAAATTTTCCCCGTGGATAGTATAGTTAAAGAGATCCTACGTCGATCTAAGTTAAATAGATTGGTCCGACAATCTAGTTAAATACATCCTACGTCGATGTGGTTAAATTTTCCCCGTGGGTAGTTTAGTTAAAGAGATCCTACATCGATCTAAGTTAAATAGATTGGTTCGACAATCTAGTTAAATATGTCATGTATTTATGTAGTTAAATAGGCCCTCGGGTGGTCTAAATCAAGAGATTGTTCGTTAATCTAATCCTTTGGTGACCTAGTTAAAGAGACTCTATTGCAGTCAAGTTAATTCACCACAGGATTATTCGTTTGATTTTTTTTTCCCATACGCATTATGAAATAAACTGTGCGGACTGTGCAAGGAACTACGTAATTATGGAGGCCTACATAATTATGGAATTCAGTGCATAGGAACCACAGGAAGTTTTGTCATGTGTTAAGACCAACAGTGGCAAGAGTAATGATACGGGAGAAGTCTTGGACTTTGACCAATGTCATCTATTCTCACACTACCCAATTCTGATTTCAAGCACACACAAGTTTCCTATGATAATTCTTCACGGGAACTGTTCTCCTGTCTATAGTTCAAAACTCCAAGTTTTGTTACTACAATGACTTCAATTTGAGGGTTGACATCTTTGCTAAGAATCCTAACATGGCCCAGAGTTTTACTTAAGGGCTCAATGGATTTGTCTGAAGGCAAAAACCGTCACAGCTGTCTCCACAAGTTTCCTCTAAAACTAAATTTCGGGACGAAATTTCCTAAAGTAGGGGAGACTATAACACCTGTGTCATTTCAACCATCAAACAAATGCCAAACCAATTAAATATTTTATTTCATTCTTTGGACTTGTATAAATATGTGTATCTTTTGCACATATCAACTCTTGTTCGATTTCAAGCTCTAAATCGCTTTCTGGAAGGTTATACACGCACTGATGCGTAAATATAACCAGTTTAATGCAACAAACACTCCGGAATAGTGAAATAGGTTTAACATACCTTAAATAACCTTTACATAGCTTAGATATAAGTTTTGGAAGGTTTGGTGTGGTGAAATCAAAGTTAAATCGTTTACAGGGACTAAAGTTGACAAACTGCGAAAGTATGTCAATTTGAACTGTAACAGACCTTCCGGAACATGACCATAAGTTAAACATACCATAAATATCCTTCACATAGCTTAGAAATAGGCTTTGAGGGGTTCGGTATGCTAAAATAAACTTTTGGGTCACGCAGGGACTAAAAGTGTCAAAAAGTGCACAAGTTTGCATTTTCGCGCATAACTTACGTTCTGAATACATCTGGACATCCAAAAATTTATGTAAGCATGACTACATTATATTTTAGTGTTCGCCATAAGAAAAATCCATTCGTCGCGTCATTTGGATCGTTTTTCGCGCTTATGCGCATTCCGTCGTAATTAAGCGAACATCGCGTTCGTACGGCCAAACGAACCAACCTTCGGCATATTTTTGAGCATGTTTTGAGTTCCCTATACTTTAACTTCATTTTAGAGCCTTGAAATGAGGTTAACGGGGTTCAAACGCATCGAAAAAGGCCTTAAACACGTGCAGGGACCATTTCTGCCATTTTGGAAACAATTCTGAAACAGAGGGGCAGTGGCGTAGCGCGAGCCCTAAGGGCCTATGCAGTCGCGCTACGCGACTGCCTATGCTGGACAGAAAACATGCAGAAAACTCAGTTTTGCGTTTTCGGGACCAGATTCGATGTATTAGCCGTTGTTTAATTCACAACCACACATTCTAACTTGCTTAGTCAGCGGATAAGGATGGAATTTTGGCACCATAACTTTGCAATACATGTATGGATGGAATTTAAACACCTAAACACCATAACTTTGCAACACATGTATGGATGGAATTTAAACACCTAAACACCATAACTTTGCAACACATGTACGGATGGGATTAAGGCACGTTTTCCATGAAACGATCCTAACGGTTACCCGAAAACTATATATACCCCATGCCTTTCATTGTTTTAAAGCACTAGAATTCTGATTTGAGAGCTCTAAGTTGAAACCATTGTTTCATACCTGAGTTCTTGGATCGGGATTAGCATTCGGGGACCCTTCGTAAGTATTCTTTCGTTCTTTTCCTTATTTTATTGCTTTTCGAGTCAGAAAGTCAAACTTTGTTTGACTTTCAGCGTTGACCAGTAATGGTCAATGCGAAGTTCGTTTGAACTTCGCAACGTGAGTGTAATCACGTTGGTTATAGTCCCTTGGGACTATGCCCACTGATTTCCACGTTGTCTAGGGTCGTAGGGTAGGCGATCTAATAAATCGCCTATACCTTCGAACCCGACCCAGTTTGGTCGATCATTAGGATCCGACCAAATACATTAGGTGACCCTAGTATAGGGCATAACCTTCCGAGGTTATACCCTATGGTCACATCGTTTAAGTAGTTGTATGATAGGTAGTTTATATGCCTTAGGTAAATTACCAGAATACCCTTTTCATGTATAATTGGTAATTAAGCATATGTAACCTAAACTTTTGTCACATAACTGATTATGTAACATGTTTAGGCATATAACACTTGTCATAGGACTAGTTAGGCGGTCCGAACGCGTTTCACGCGAACGACGCGTTAAAGTAGCATAAGCTACCTAAACGGGTCGTAATGGGTCGTAAACACTTAGGTTAAGTTTCATTTAGTATGTAGGCTTTGTTAAACCATATGACACGAGTCTCTACACTCGTTTGGTTTACAAACCCTAATGCTACCCGATCTTCCGATCTAGGTCCGGTTAATTAACATAGTTACCTATATTAGGTGTCGTTTGATATCCGCGATCTCTAGCTTTGTTTGGTTATTACTCAAGGACTTCTGAGCAATCTCAAGTGAGTACATAGACCCCTCTTTTACTGTTTTCCAAACTGTTTTGGGGTGGAACACATGTGCCTACTTGTTACATTCATGCTTTCCCGTTTTCACATCATATACCTGCTATGTTCGTTAGTACATTATAGTACATGATTTTATGACATTTCATGCTAGGTGATGTGGGTTAAAATACACATGTTTGTCCCGTGTAAATTGTATAGTTTTTGTATAATTTTTATTTGTTTTATTTAGTTTTTAGAATTAGATTACATTATTTAGTGTTTTGGCAGGTACTAGTGCAAATGGAGCGGAAACGAGTAATAAACAAATAACCAGCCAGTTGAGTAGAGCAGGGCGCCAGTGACTAAATTAAAATTGCCGCTATTTTCCGTGATCGGGTCGAACCCACTTATCTCTATATTAGTATTATTTAAGGCCATATACATCAAAAGAAAAAAAAAAGAATTGTCATATTTTATGGGCCACTAAAATGCCTAGTACAACATTTACGTAAATGTGTTGGGCTTTTAAAGATGTTATGCATGGAAAAAAACCCTAGTAGATGCATATATATGGAGGTGATTGGTGGAAAATAAGGGGCATATTATTGTTTTCGAAGATAAGGAAGTCAACAAGCATTGGCGGCAGGAGCAAAGCAACAAACGACAACAGGAGGCATCTTATCATTGGTTTCGGCAACAAGCACAGAGGCAGGAGGTTCCTTATTTTATTTTTCGAAACACAAAGGTCACAAGGGAATTGGCGGCAACTGTTATCACATAAGGAAGGTTCTATTCGAGAAATTCATAGTGGAGGACTTCTTTACAGTGGTTCATAGTGTTCGGTTAGATACATCGTTATTATTTTTTTTCTCTCTCGGTTGTTTAAACTTAGACATTATAAACATGTATTCTGATTCGATTGTCTTTATATTCGGTTGTGTTTCGTCCTTAAATATGAGTAGCTAAACGTTTTAAACTACCTAGGTTGAGATGAACTAGAGGAGTGTAATGCGTTTGTGACATGATTTCGGTTACTTGGTGTGATTTACATAATTTTTCTTTGATATTGATCTTGATATTGCATGTTGGTATGTTTTGGTTATTTTATTAGTCAATAAATTCAGCGGTTTAGGCACGAAGAAATTCCCCCTAGACTTAGGATTTAATTTAATTCGGTTATCTTAGGATTTTCGGGTTGAATATTGTGTTGAGAAATTGACCAAGTTGACTAATAATTAAAATCACTATATTAAAACTTGCATCCTCATCTTGTGACTCGAAAGACGATTAGGGTGAGCTAGGTTATTAGCTAATTATTGGTGGGTAGATTGGGTGACCGATAGCTCGGGCTCGTTTATTGCATCGTAATTAAGGTTTCCTAGGATTTCAATTATCAAAGTTGGGTTTGCTTTGCGATTTTGGGATCTTCTCTTAACATAACTGTCTTTGAGGTCAAAAGGATTCTATTTTCGTAGGATTTGGTATCGATAGCTCGAGCCGGTTCGTTCTAGCACTTCACATTTAGTCTTGCTTCTTCATTTGGGACATCTCTAGCGGGGGGTCAATTGAGGGAAATAGATATTTAACCGTTATCATTGTCACATTAGCATTGCATGATTCTAGGGATTCGATACCTAGGTAGTCCTTTCTCATCATATTTGACCTACACTTTGCCTCCTAGTTTGTTTGCTTATTGCGTTGCTTGTCTTGCTTGCCATTTTTCTTAATCAATTAGGTTGTTAGTTAAACATCAAAAATCAACTTAAAATTGACTTTACATTCGACAGAGGTTCATTATTTAAAGTTTGCATATAGTGTCCACGGATTGATATCCGGTCTTGCCATCTACACTACACTGCGACCGGTGCACTTGCCGATTGTGTGTGGTTTAGGTTGTGATTCCATTTTAAAACTTGTTCGAAATTAATATACGCTTTTTCACACATCAAGTTTTTGGCGCCGTTGCCGGGGACACTGGCACTTTAGAGAACGACCCGAGTCGTCTATTTAGTTGTTTATTTGCTTTCATAGATTTCCATTGCCTTTAGGTGCCTTTTGCTTGCAATTTGTGCCTTTAGGGTTAGATTTGCTTTAGTATTTAGTTAAGTAATTTTTTTTCGTTGTATGCACCATACTCGTTCACAAGGGCCACCTTCGTTTGTTGCTTCGTCTGAGCCCGAGCGAGATTTTCACGAGCGCCTTCGCACCTTCCGAGCCAGTCAGGTACACATTCCATCTTCTGCTTTCACTATGGGTGACAACGAGGCACCAGTTAGGCGAGTCGTTGCAGACTACGCCAGGCCGAACGCGGCCAATGCTCGATCCAGCATCACCCGTCCTGCTATCGCCGCCAATAGCTGGCGGATTCCACCTCAGATCATCTCGATGGTTACGAACACCGTCCAGTTCCATGGGTTACCTTCCGAGGACCCAAATGTTCACATCTCTCGTTTTTCAGCTATCTGCGATACATTTCAGGAGCAAAGCGTTAGCGAGGACGCCTGCAAGCTACGTCTCTTCCCATTCTCACTCACTGACCGAGCCCATGCTTGGCTAGAGTCTCTTCCTGCTGGATCCATTACTACCTGGGCTGGGATGCGTGAAAAATTCTTAGGCAAATATTTCCCCCCCTCTAAAACTGCTCGTCTGAGGAGCATGATTCAGGAGTTTCGTCAGAAGGAAGGAGAATCATTTTACGAGACATGGGAGCGTTTCAAAGAGCTGTTGGTTAAATGTCCTCATCACGGATTCGAGGATTGGGCGTTAGTTGAGAAGTTCTATTATGGAGTGACGCCTGCTACGAGGAATATGCTGAACACTACTGCTGGCGGCAATCTGATGACCGCCAAGACCCCAGATGAGTGTACCGAGATGTTTGAGGACATCGCGATGAGTAGCTATGAGTTTCCCGAGTCTAGAGATTCATCGGCTGCACAGAGGGGCGTGCATAAGGTTGACACTGCCACTTCTATGCAAGCCCAGCTCGATGCCTTACAGAAGCAGGTGAAGGAGATGCAGGTGAAGAAAGAGCAGATATGCGAGATATGCACAGGGAAGCATGACACAGCCGTGTGTCCTATTGCCCCTGAAGATTCGCCAGAGCAGGTAGAGTTTGTGAGTAATCGAAATCAAGGAAATTTCTGGGAGCGTTACAATTCGAACTGGAAGAATCACCCGAATTTCAGCTGGAAGAACAACAACCCACCGGGGTTTCAGCCACGTCAGAGTTTGTTCCAGGACACAGGAGTAGGAGCAGGGGCGAGTTCGGGTACGAATAACCCGACGATAGAGGAGATGTTGAGAAAGAACCAGGAGACGTTAGCTCAGCAGACGCAGTTGATTACACAGTTCATCACGCGAGAGGATACTCGACATCAGGAGACACAGTCGAGGTTCAAGGAGCATGAAACCTTCATGAAGAGTCAGAGCACTGCACTACAGAACCTGGAGAGGACAGTGGGTTCACTGGCCGATCAGCTGAACCAGAGACCTCAAGGTGGTCTCCCTAGTAACACTGTTGGAAATCCGAACGCCACTTCAAAGGCTGTTACTACGAGAAGTGGTCCAGGAGGTGTAGAAGTCGAGCCGGTAGTCGATGAGGACCCGGAGGTCGACGAGGTGATTGAGATGGAGACACCAGCTGGCAAAGTGCACCCTAGGCTGCGCCCAGCAAGTACAGCACAGTCCAGCGGGTCTTCAGGAGAGAAGAAGGAGCCAGAGAAGGAGCCGATGAGGGTGTATAAGCCGACACCTCCTTACCCTGGTAGGTTAATAAAGGGTAAGGATGCAGAGCAGTACAGAAAGTTCCTAGAGATGTTGAAGAAGCTGCACGTGAATATTCCATTCGTAGAGGCCTTATCGAAAATGCCAAAGTACGCGAAGTTTCTCAAGGACTTGCTCACGAATAAGAAGAAGCTGGAGGACCTTCCTACTGTCACATTGAGCGAGGAGTGTTCTGCCATCTTGCAGAACAAGCTACCGAAGAAGGTGTCTGATCCTGGTAGCTTTACGATTCCGTGTCTGATCGGAAATCTCACCGTCAGCAATGCGCTGGCAGACCTAGGGGCTAGCATAAATCTTATGCCATATTCTATCTTTGCTAAGCTCAATCTAGGCGAGCCGTCTCCTACGCTCATGAGTATTCAGTTGGCTGATCGATCAGTGAAGTTCCCAAGAGGGATTGTAGAGAATATACTAGTGAAGGTCGACAAATTCATATTTCCAGTTGACTTCGTCATCCTTGACAGGGACGAGGACTCTGAGGTCCCACTGATTTTAGGTCGTCCATTCCTTGCCACTGCACGAGCACTCATTGATGTGCACGATGGCAAGTTGACTCTTCGAGTAGACGAGGATGAGGTCACATTCGACATTCAGCGTTCTATGAGGCATACCCAGCAGCATGATGACACTCTATACTTTATTGATACTCTTATGTCACATGTGGGTGGCCTTCTCAGCGATATTTGTGGGAGAGATGCGTCTGATACGCATGATGCGAGTGTGGATGATCAGGGGAGTGGGGTCACTAAGTTGGATGTTAAGCAGGACCCTCTGCCGCAAGCTACCGAGCCATCCCCTAGATTTGAGGTGTTTGAGGTCATCAAAGAAGACGAGAAGGTGGCTGAAGAGTTTGATAGCTGGCCAGTGAAGGAAGCAGATGTTGGATTCCCACTCACACCAACAAGAACACGGGAGAAGGCGCAAAGAAGCTTGGATCAACATGTTGCAACGGTGAAAAGATGGTATAAAAAGAAGGAGGAACCACTTAAGTTTGCACATCATTCTCCTCATTACATGCCACGAATCAAGTTTGGTCCAGGTAAGTTTAAATATTGGTGGGTTGACCCGTTTGAGTTTTCTAGATTGTTTTTCAATTTCACAAATGATTTTTTATTGAAAACTGGAAAAAGAGTGGAATTGAACGGGTTAGACCGAGGTTGGATAAAGGAGAAACCTCCAGATTGAATTCAAGTGTGGGGAGGTTTTGTAGAGTTTTGTAATTTTATTTATTTGGTAGTTTGTGATACGTGTTTATTTGTATTTTGAGTCGTTTATTTTGTACCATGAGTCTAACTTAGTAGTTTGAGTCGTTTTTTTTTTTTTTTTTTTTTTTTTTTTTTTTTTTAGAGTCGGTACTGCTTTGGGTTTGCTTGTTTTTGTTAATGCAGGTTTGGATATGTACCACCCGTAATCAATCTCCATTCGGGTGATTTTGGAGCTGCTTATCAGATATCAGGCATTTACCAAGTATACCAGTTAGTGTCAGAGCCGATCGCGAATGGAATGCTATACGATCGAGCTGGATTGGACGAGAGTTATGGAGAATACGCGTTATAAAACCAGCTAAGTCCTTTCCAATTCGTTATCTTTTTATTTCTTATTTATTTTTAGTTGTCTTTCATCCTACATTGGGGACAATGTAAATTTTAAGTGTGGGGATGGGAGACTACGTCTTTTTAGGTAGCTTTGAGTCAAAAAAAAAAATAAACAAAAAAAAAATTGAAAAAATTGAAAATTCAAAAAAAAAAAAAATAGTCGGTTTTGCGAGTCCCGGTCCTTTAGCGCATAGAAAACGAAAAACCTTTTCAAAACGTCGGTCAAAAGCGGTTTAATTGTCGAATTTACGAGTCGGAGAGCATACGTTTCTTTAAGTTGCGGGATAGTAGGTTGACTGAATTGGTTTTTGGGAGTAAAAGGTTTTGGGATGCCTAGGATAGTGGATGGAGCCGGATAGTTAATTAGTTGTGCATTGTCGATATCGGTAGCCTTTATTTTCCACATGATAGTGAGATTTGAGCCTTTATATGTTTCATATATATATGATCACTATTTTCGTTTCATGTGTGTTTACCGATTTGTTGCATTACTTTAGAACTTGTGCGTTTTGATACAGTTTGAGACCTTCGGTTAGGATTTGGCATGGATATGATAGAGGCATTAGGATCACCTTGTTTGTGTTACCTTTGTGTTTGACCCGTATCACCACCACCATTAGATACACCACTTTGAGCCTAACCATTCGTTTGTTACCCGTTTGTGTTTTGATAGCCGGATCGTGTTACGTGATTATTATATTCTAAAAAAAAAATCGAAAAATGAAAAAAAAAAGAAAAAAAAAGAAAAAAAGAGAGCAAAAGATGAAAGAGAAAAACGGAAAAAAATATGAAAAAAAAATTATTAGAATAAAGTTGTAGGTCAAAATGACCAATATGTTAGTGTTTTGTTTTGTGCTTATCCGGTTTATCGTGTGATTATGTGTTTAGCCACTTATTCCCAAAGAAAAAAAATATAACCTACCTTTAGCCCTTACCTACCCATCAAAGCCCTCTTGATCCGTGTTAGATTTTAACAAATAGGTGGAAATCTGATTGACGTACAAGCTTATAATAGTATGCTTCATAGTTTGGTTTTGAGAGTTCACTCTAAATTACATATTTATTAGCCGAGAGATGAGTGATATTGTGAGGGGTGTTGACAGTGCATGATTGGTTGCTTGAAGGTGAGAAAAGCTTGATTAGGTAGGCCTGTTTTCATTTAAATGTTATGATTCGTCACCTTTTGAACGTTGTAAGTCTTGCGAAACCGCTGTGTTTGATGATTTCGTAGTTCGCGTTATAACTTGTTCGAGACTTGCGTTATTGTTAAGTGTTTAAGTTGGACATGTTGCTTGGGATTTTGCTTAGGGACAAGCAAAAGTTTAGGTGTGGGGATATTTGATGTGGGTTAAAATACACATGTTTGTCCCGTGTAAATTGTATAGTTTTTGTATAATTTTTATTTGTTTTATTTAGTTTTTAGAATTAGATTACATTATTTAGTGTTTTGGCAGGTACTAGTGCAAATGGAGCGGAAACGAGTAATAAACAAATAACCAGCCAGTTGAGTAGAGCAGGGCGCCAGTGACTAAATTAAAATTGCCGCTATTTTCCGTGATCGGGTCGAACCCACTTATCTCTATATTAGTATTATTTAAGGCCATATACATCAAAAGAAAAAAAAAAAGAATTGTCATATTTTATGGGCCACTAAAATGCCTAGTACAACATTTACGTAAATGTGTTGGGCTTTTAAAGATGTTATGCATGGAAAAAAACCCTAGTAGATGCATATATATGGAGGTGATTGGTGGAAAATAAGGGGCATATTATTGTTTTCGAAGATAAGGAAGTCAACAAGCATTGGCGGCAGGAGCAAAGCAACAAACGACAACAGGAGGCATCTTATCATTGGTTTCGGCAACAAGCACAGAGGCAGGAGGTTCCTTATTTTATTTTTCGAAACACAAAGGTCACAAGGGAATTGGCGGCAACTGTTATCACATAAGGAAGGTTCTATTCGAGAAATTCATAGTGGAGGACTTCTTTACAGTGGTTCATAGTGTTCGGTTAGATACATCGTTATTATTTTTTTTCTCTCTCGGTTGTTTAAACTTAGACATTATAAACATGTATTCTGATTCGATTGTCTTTATATTCGGTTGTGTTTCGTCCTTAAATATGAGTAGCTAAACGTTTTAAACTACCTAGGTTGAGATGAACTAGAGGAGTGTAATGCGTTTGTGACATGATTTCGGTTACTTGGTGTGATTTACATAATTTTTCTTTGATATTGATCTTGATATTGCATGTTGGTATGTTTTGGTTATTTTATTAGTCAATAAATTCAGCGGTTTAGGCACGAAGAAATTCCCCCTAGACTTAGGATTTAATTTAATTCGGTTATCTTAGGATTTTCGGGTTGAATATTGTGTTGAGAAATTGACCAAGTTGACTAATAATTAAAATCACTATATTAAAACTTGCATCCTCATCTTGTGACTCGAAAGACGATTAGGGTGAGCTAGGTTATTAGCTAATTATTGGTGGGTAGATTGGGTGACCGATAGCTCGGGCTCGTTTATTGCATCGTAATTAAGGTTTCCTAGGATTTCAATTATCAAAGTTGGGTTTGCTTTGCGATTTTGGGATCTTCTCTTAACATAACTGTCTTTGAGGTCAAAAGGATTCTATTTTCGTAGGATTTGGTATCGATAGCTCGAGCCGGTTCGTTCTAGCACTTCACATTTAGTCTTGCTTCTTCATTTGGGACATCTCTAGCGGGGGGTCAATTGAGGGAAATAGATATTTAACCGTTATCATTGTCACATTAGCATTGCATGATTCTAGGGATTCGATACCTAGGTAGTCCTTTCTCATCATATTTGACCTACACTTTGCCTCCTAGTTTGTTTGCTTATTGCGTTGCTTGTCTTGCTTGCCATTTTTCTTAATCAATTAGGTTGTTAGTTAAACATCAAAAATCAACTTAAAATTGACTTTACATTCGACAGAGGTTCATTATTTAAAGTTTGCATATAGTGTCCACGGATTGATATCCGGTCTTGCCATCTACACTACACTGCGACCGGTGCACTTGCCGATTGTGTGTGGTTTAGGTTGTGATTCCATTTTAAAACTTGTTCGAAATTAATATACGCTTTTTCACACATCACTAGGTGTGCCCAATTGGGTGCATTACTTAGTACATCGTTTTACATGACATTTTGACATAGACATTTGACATAGACATTTCGGCATAGACATTTTAACATGATTGACATTTGATCATGCATTTCCCACAAAACATAACTTTGATTTAAACCAAGATTTACTTCAATACTTTGTTTTTGTGCATATGGTTTAGTTGAGACATTTCACTTGCCATACATGACATTTTGACATAGACATTTGACATGGATATTTGACATAGACATTTTGATATGATTTACATCTTGACATGAACACTTTGACATATTACCCAATACATTTGACAATTGATTTAAACATAGACTTCTTACATTGGTTGGTTTGATTTGATTAAGTGATTAAGTAACGATGCGTGTGTAATATGATACAAGCATGGTGGATACGCCGCTGGTACTTCCTATATATAAGTGTTTGTATGGTATTACATATCATAGCGTTATTTGAATCATTTCAGTTTGAGACATAGAACATTTTATACAAATAACATACTTTTCACAAGACATTGATTTATAAACATCTTATCTTATGCAAACATATTTTACTTGGTTATTCATTTAACCTTACATTTATTTATACTTATCATCTGATCTTATCGATTTTCAAATGATTTACAAAGCAAAGCAAATAACAAGGTTCATGACTAAACATTTTCTCAAACATAAGTCATGAAACCTATTTTCACAAAACCTATGTATCTCACAGGCATTTTTATGCTGACGTACCTATTTTCACATGTGTTTTTCAGGAGCTGTTGCATAAGATGATCAAGATACACATAGACAGATTTTGGCTTTAGTGACAATAAAAGATGCAAGACTAGTTAATTATGTTGTATTTCTTTGTTTGTTAAGGCATTGTAACACTTTTAATCAATAAAACGAAACTTCAATTGCCATGGATTTGAAACAATTAATTCTGTTACAACACTCCCCGACATTTCCGCCACGTTTTGTATGTTCTACGTGGTCGGGGTGTGACAGAAATACAATGGGTTCATGCGGATGGGTTGTTCTTTCCAATGTGCATATACTATACAAAATCTAGTCTTGTCTGATAGGTACGATACGTGATTGACGGAAGCGATAGGCATATGCACTCACACGCACAAAACTACTAACACGGATGTGCACTTTAATCACGGATGTGCCTGGTGCAGACCTGGCTCTCATTCGTGCGGATCCACGTGGATCTGCAGATCCGTGCGAACCTGTCATGTGCGCATATGCTTTTCACTACAAACTCTTGTCTTGTCTAATCTAAACAAATTGGATAAATATTAAAAGTGCTAGTGGTTGACCACTTCGTTCTCAAGAACAAAGTAATCAAGATCACTAAAGATTTTTTTTTTCATTCTCAACAAAAAAAAGTAATCAAGATCTGATTTTTATTCGGGTGAAGGAGATTTCGGTGGATCATAGAAATTGAAACTCTTAACAATATAATCCTTGTTGAATCATCCTCAAGACACCATCTGTGAGCAAAATTTATCTCTAATTTTTTCTTTTAGGTTTTCTTGATTAAAGAGAAATGCTAGAAACTGGCGTTTTAAATGATGCTGTTAAGCTTAGAAACTTTATGCTTGTTGATGATGGCTACAACTCATTAATTTGTTTGTTTAGGGAAAGATGAGAGAAATTATTAGGGTTGTTGAGAAATTTGGGGATTGATGTTTTTATGCACTTTCTGAAATTGAATGAATTATTTTCCATCTACCTATTTAATGCTGGCAGGAAATCTTAACCTTGTGAATGCAAAGATTAAATAAACCAAATGTTTGCATGAAGTTAAAATATTACATATCTCTTCTTAGACCATGCGTAGTCGTTAGCCCAATAATGCCCCCACCCTGAGGCGTTCTGCCATGTGGCAGTCCAGTTAGCATGGGGGCATTATTGGGCGTTATTGCAAAAGTGGCGTAGTGGGAATAATGCCCAATAACCCCCTTCCAATCATTACACAATTAATTTTTTTTAATTAAAAACTTAAAATACTTCATTAAATTTAAAAAAAATACAATACTAGAAATAGAAAAATAAAAACCGACTAAATTAAAAAAATACATTAGTTTTCGTCTTCGCTTTCTTCATCCTCGCCAACTTCATCTTCCTCATCCTCCGTTTCTTCTTCACCCTCAGGTGGGACATACCGAACCGACCATCCGTGTTGTACCAAATCAACCGTTAACGCAGAATGGTACGGTTCGTAACGCAATTCTCGTGCATTATTCACTCTTTCTTCCATTGACGCTTGTGGATGCTCCTCCTGAATGGCTTCCGGTACATAATTATGGCATATCGCCTTTCCTTCGTCTTCCAAAATCATCTTGTGCATGATAATACAAGCGTACATAGCATCTCTCATTTTTTGCTTGCTCCATGCACGACAAGGATTTCTCAAATACTGTCATCGTTGTTTAAGAAACCCAAAGCATCTCTCAATGTCTTTTCGTAAAGAATCTTGAACCTTTTTAAAGTGTGCTCTTTTTTCATCGATAGGATCACTAAACGTCTTCACGACAATCGAATACCTAGGATAAATTCCGTCACACAAATAATATCCATGAGGGTAGTAGTTTCCGTTTGCCTAAAAAGACACTTTTGGAGCTCTGCCAGAAATCCAGTCCTCTAACAATGGAGATTGTTCAAAAACATTTATATCATTGCATGACCCGACCATGCCAAAGTAAGCCAACCAAACCCAAAGGTCATGTGAGGCAACCGCCTGAAGGATAACAGTAGGTCCTTTTTGGTCACCCCGTGTGTGTTGACCTCGCCATGCGGTCGTGCAGTTATCCCATCGCCAATGCATGCAATCCAAGTTCTCGATCATACCAGGCAAACCATGCTTAGCCGAATGTACCTCGTAGATCTTTTGAAGGTCGTCCCATGTGGGCGTTCTAAGATAACGCGCACCATACAAATCAATAATACCTTTATAAAAAAAACGTATACAAACATAAGCTCACAAAAATAACACTTGTAAACATTATAGTAAAGTATAAGAATTGCACCGCGAAAAAAATGCTCCAAAGTGTCTCGGGTTATTTTCTCGGCCATTTTTAAATACTCGTCGTTGATGTCGGTTGTGTTTCCGTAAGCAAGGACTCGTAGCACCGACGTACACTTTTGAATACCGGTAAATCCAAGTGTCCCTTTCGCATCCGCTTTTTGTTTAAAATAATCGTAGTTGGTTTCCAAGTCATCGACGATGTGTAGAAACAAACGCTTACTCATTCGGAAACGACGCATAAAAATTTCTGGGTTCGAAAATGTCGGCGCCTCATCAAAATAATCTTTCATCAACCGATCATGTGCCACGCTTCGGTCTCGTTCAACATAATCTCTTGTTTTAATTTCAGGTTTGGGCCGGCGACAATGCTTCACATATCTCACCACTAGTTGACAAGCACTCGTAACCGCCTCTTGCTCGACCTCTTCATCGGTGGATTCATCGTCGTCCGTAAAAAACTATTTGTAGTAAAAATTCACCATGGAAGAGAAACTAGGGGAATCCATTCTTTTATAAAATGGTAGTATTGTATGAGAGTGTTTGATAGTTTTAGTTTTAAAATTTGAAGAAGTGTGTATATATGGGTGAGAAGTTAAAAAAGAAAAAAAAAATTAAAAGCTAGCCGTTGCCAAGCTAGCCGTTACCTCAAGTCCCCATTGGTCAACATTTTGCCCGTTCAGCGTTATTCAAAAAACGCCAAAACAAAATTCCGCAAAGAAAACGCCCGATCACGCTGAGGGGGGTGGCGAACCGGCGTTTTGGGGCGTGTTTGGGCAAGATTTTTGAAAAATAAATGCCCACTACGGGCGGTCTTATCTACGGTCTATTTGTTAGTTGCTAATCAATAAAAAAGAAAATAAAAACCAAAATAATAGATATATGTGTGGAAGAATTCATTTGTCTTTTATGTAGTAAAAAAATTATATTATTGGTTGGTAATAAAGAGCTTTTGACTGGTCCTTCACTCTTCCTCACTAGTCACAATCTCATTCGCTCTCTCCAGTACTTCAGCAGCGACAACGACAACACACCGAGAGATCCCAGATTTCTTCCCGGTCTCACATTACCAGCCCCATCTATTTTAACTAAGCTTTATCATTTTCACTGCTCACACTCTCTGTTTCGCCTTTTCCGATCACCCAAAACTATTTCCAACTTCCCCTTTTCACTCGCACTAAAATCACAAGACTTCCGTCCATTATCTCTTTCTAAACTGTTTCCAGTGACGTAGCTTTTAAGGGACCGCGGGGGTGCACCCGCCCCGAATGTTTCGGTTAGAAGTGTGATATTTCCATTTTTGGTTCGAAAATTTTAAAATTATATAGGTATGCCCCCGTCAATTATTTTGCCTAAAATTTCCCTTCCCCTACCAAGTTTATTGTAAAAAAAAATATACATATTTTTGTATTGAGTTAAAAAAATGTGAACAGGCTAAACTTTAAGTAAAGTTTGTTACTACTTTATATATAAATCAAAGTTGAGAGTTCTTTTTTTATCTTAAAGTTTTTAAAGGTACTTACCATTATCTTAAAGATCGTTGGGTTGAGTTGTAATTCTTCGTCCTTTACTAAACATTTATCTCGCATCATTATAAATATTTTGTCTTTATTTTTGTTAAACAATATATAACATTTTTTTATGAATAAGAGCGCCTCATTTGAATGATGAATAAAGATTATGTAGTTTTATTTGGAGTTATTATTGTTTGACCCGACCCGAATTGAATATCTAACCCGAACATATAACCCGAAACATAGCGATAGGAAAAAAAAAATTGGTCCCATGACTCCCCCCCCCCCAACTTTTGGTCAAGCTCCGCCACTGTCTGTCTCTCATCACTAACATATGTAACCACTTGAACCTATACGCATACTAAACTAATCAAAATTCTGGAATGCAAACAAAAAGGAAAATTCTAACAAATAAGATGAACAATCTCAAGGTTAACTTAGGATTCACCTCTAGCCATCTCCAAGTTGGTCGACGGTTCCCATTACATATAGACCACTACAGACTACACCATGTGGTAACCGCAAGTTCCGGCGTCCACCCGCCAACAGACGCTAAACCATTCGATCAGTTATTACTTTGTGCATGTATTGTTTCTGTTTAGCTTAATTTCAACATTTAATTTTTTTAGGGATAAACTTCTAATTTTTTTATTATAACCTTCATGTGATAAATCTTTGTTTGTTTGTTTAATAGTTGGATGAAACTCTCTCATTTAAATCGTTAAACTATAAGACCATGCGTATTGGTTTGAGCAATAATGCCCCCACCCTTGGGCGTTTTCTGCCATGTGGCAGTCCAGTCAGCTTGGGGGCATTATTGGGCGTTATTGCAAAAGTGGCGTAGTGGCAATAATGCCCAATAACGCCCCTTCTAATCATTAAACAATTATTATTATCTATATGAATCCAAAGTCTCGATGAATAGTACTCTATAATTTTAAAGTGTTTATTTTTATTTTAAGTAATGTTTTGTTTATTGTTTACTTTGGTTTTATTAATGGTTTGTTATGATACTAAATATTTTATATATATTAATACAAAGTCATCATGAATAGTGTTTTAAAATTATTTTAATATTGTTTATTTTTAATATTTAATTATTTTATTAATATATTTTTAATTGATTTTGCATGTTTTTTTTTCCTTTTATAACTATTAAGATATGGTATTTTATACAATTTTTAGTATCTCGTTGCGACGTGCCTAAATTTTTCTCTGTATTGATTCCTTTTTTTCCGAAAGTGAGTTATGAGTGGTAAAGCTTAAGTAATCGAAGCACAAACGTACATGTTATCAAACCTAACTCACATTTAGTTTTTTACATATCAATTGACATTACTTTTTTCATTATTCTAATAGTATAGTGTAATACTTTATAAAGTTTTGAATACGTGCAACATGTTTATTTTTGTCTTCGTTCCGCTAAAAGTTTTGTTCAAAATCAAACGGATCAATATAATTGATTTTTATTTGTTCTTTACCGTGATAAACTGAACAAATGATTTTTTATTTGTCCTTTACTGTGATCAACCGAACAATTGATTTTATTTGTTCTTTACCATGATCAACTGAACAAATACCATATGGAACTTGGATAGTGGTATATAGTATCTTTCTATAATATAAACTATAGCGAGCGTGAATACCGTACCGGTACCTTGACGAACCGAACTTATACCGTCTCTTCTTTACCATGACGAATTGAACTAATACTATGCGAGTATCGTACCGATATGTTGGGCATATAATGACTTTATTTTTTGGGTTTTACCTTTCGATTACTATAACGAGTGCCAGTATCGTACCGATATGTTGTTCAGTCGGTTTCAATTCAGTTTGGTACAATAGCACCATTCGCCGCAAAGCGCAGGGGAAAACCTCACTAGTTTTTTTAATTAAAAACTTAAAATACTTCATTAAATTAAAAAAAATACAATACTAGAAATAAAAAAATAAAATCCGACTAAATTAAAAAAAATACACTACCTATACATACACATCTAGTCTATAAAATAAAGAAAGCACGCAAGCAAGCAAAACTCACCTACTTTTTTTCTTCTTGATATCTTCGCCTTGAGCATCCACCATTGTTGTCCCCTACTCACCGGAAAAAAAAAATCGGTATCGTATGGCCACCACCGGTTCGCAAAGCCGGAGAATTGCAAACCGATTCATCACTCAGATCCATAGTACTGTTAATCCAAATCTCATTCTCAGGTACTTTGGCTCATTTTGTATAACAAACTGTTTTCAATTTGATTGAATCAGTAGTAGTTGGTTCTTTAGCCGTTAGCCCAGTGGCGGATCTTGCCCGTTGAACGTGCCAGGGCCGAAAGACACGGGCACTAAAAAAATCCCGGGCAAGCCCAGGCCAAACATAGTATATATAAAAATTTCGATCGAAATGCGGAAAATTAGAACTACGGCCGAAAAACTTGCCCGGGTCGTGGCCCTGCCACAACCCTATTAAGATCCGCCCATGCGTTAGCCCCCAAGTAGCCGTTGCCCTAGTTCCTCATTGGTCCACATTTTCCCCTTCCAGCGTTATTCAAAAAACGCCAAACACCATTTATTCTCGAATCACGCCCCAAATCGCCGAGGGGGGCGACACCCAGGCGTTTTTTCGGCGTTTTTAGGCAATTTTTTTTGATGGATCACGCCCGAGTATGGGTGGTCTTAGGCCATGTGTAGTCATAAAGCCCTTTGTGAGGCGTTATGCGACAAGTGACAAAACGCGTAAGAAAGGGGCTTTATGGGCTTTATATGACAAGAGGGTGTAGTGGGGTTATATATGTATGGGCCTTTGTATATATGTATGTATGTATATATATGTGTGTGAGTGGGGCAATGAATGTTTCTTCCTTCACGCCGCTATGTATATAACGGGAACAAGATTTTGCACCTCCATAGCGCCGCCTGTAGCGGTGTTCCGCGGCGCTATGGGGCGCCATGGCCCTCTTCCTCGCGACATACCGCCCCACTACGTTAGGTCTTATGGAGGTCTCTCTTGGCTCAAATCTCATTTTTGTTGCTGCTTTAGGAAGATGAAAGGCTAGCAGCTTTGCAAAACGAAGCTGGGCGTTATGCTGTTGGCGAAGGTTAGTGTTGGTGCACAATGTCTATCGCATACGTCATCAGTCTAGGTCGTGTCATGTAATAGTTTAAGTGTTAGAAAGTTAAGTTTATATGTAAATGGGCCTGTTCGCATGAACTGACAAGTATGAAGGTCAGGTCGCACGAACTGGAGTTAGCCAGTTCGTGCGAAGTGGACATGTAAACTCGTGCGGACTGGAGTGCCTATAAATAGGCTGGTGTTGTTTTTCATTTGTAACTTTCCAGAGAACTTTGTCACGAAGTGCTGCCGAATTCTCTCCGTATGAAAACGTTTATAATCAATGGAAAACATGTTTAAAGTGACTTTCTACTCTTCTACTCCTATTCTAACACTGATTGACGGTTTCTAGTCTGATTCCGCCTTTCTAGAGACTCAGATTGACTCGTATTGATCGAATCTCGATCCTACAAGTGGTATCAGAGCTCAGGATGAGTCAAATCTGTTAATATCAGTGTTTTGAACGGTTTAGAACTTCATACTTCTACTCTTTCTTGGATTTTTGGACGACTTCACGGACAAAATGGACTGAAATTTGGTTATTGTGTATAAAACACCATTTTTAAACAATCATACAAAGTTACAGACCATAAATTAAACTAAAACTGATCCAAATTGTCAAAAATTTCCAAATCATGTGAACATGATGCTCAGATCGTGTGAAACTGATCAGGTCGTTTGAGTTTTAGTCAAATTGTGTGAAATTCTGGTCCAGATTGCACGGATTGGACCAGATCGTTTGAAAGTTGTTCAGGTCGCACGAAGTGAGCATCCAGATCGTGTGAACTCATCAGTTCACACGAGTTGAAATTTTTTTTACCAACTTTTGTCACTTCACACGAGTTGGATAGACCAGTTCGTTTATATCAACCTAGTTCATTTGAAACATATCAGTTCGTTTGAAACCACTTCGTTTGAAAGTCAAGAAAGTGTGAAAGTTCAGTTCGCTTGAAAGTCTGATTTTTCAAAACTTAAAAAAAAATTTCTAAACATTTTTCAAAGTATAAAATGGACAACCAAGAGTTTTACAATGCGTTTTTCGGAGGAGGTATGACTGTTCAATCTCCAGCGAGTATAGCTCAGAATGTGAACATGGAGAACGAGCTAGGAACCATGCAAAAACCACCGAAACTGCTCAACATTGAAGATTATTCGGGGTGGCAGGATAGATTTCGCACATGGGTTCAGGCGAATCACCTCGAATGTTGGCTGAAAGTTGAAACAAATTATGTAGTTCCTGTGAATGATGCTGGTATTCCGAAAACACTTAACTCGTTAACTCCAGCTGAAGCAGAAAGTTTTAAAGCCGATAAGAAGATGGTCAGTATATTGCAACAAGCAATTAAGGAAGATATTTTGGTACTGTTACAGCATCAGAATGACGCGCAATCTATTTGGAATGCTCTTAAACTCAAATTTCTTGGGAGTGCTGCAATGATCAAAAGCAAAAAGGCAGTACTGAAAAAGGAATTCGACATCTTTACTGCTATTAGTGGAGAATCAACGAAAGAGTTGATTGAGAGGTACTGTCACTTGGTAGTGGAGATGAAGCATTTGAGTATAGATAAAACAGACGAAGAGTTGGTTGATAAGTTGGCTGACGCACTACCACAAGAAGAGTGGGGTACATTCTTGTTGGTTTTGAAGAACAACTTGGAATATGTTGGTTTCAATTTGAGTACGTTCATTGAGAGAATTGAAGGTCATGAGCTTGAAATGCGGAAGATGAGAAAAATGAAATCTGCAAACGTACAGCAAGATGTTCAGCTTTACTACAAAGGAAGCTCATCTGCCACATCTACTCCGAGTCCAAAGATTCAAACGGAATTCAGTGAAGATTCTTCATCGGGAGTACCTCAAAGCACGCCTAATAACAATAGTTCACCGTTTTCAAATTACGAACCAAATCCTAAGGTTCAGAGTTCTCAAGAACAGGTTTCTTCTCAAAGTTCTTTAGGTTCAAACAATCAGAGTTATAGTCATGGGATACTGTGCAATATCGCTATTAACATAAAAAACGGTCAAGATTTTACCGAGACAGCCGCAAAACAACATATAGCACTTCTAGCTTCTGTACTTGAGTCTTACGAGAGTCTAGTAGCCGGACGAATTGGTAACCCAGACATGACGAAAGAAGATTACGATCAAATTGATCCCGAGGAACTAGAACTCATCGACATAAAATGGGGTATGGCGAGCATTGTGAGAAGAGCTCAGAGGTTCATGGAAATTACCGGAAGAAGTAGTCTCGCAGGTCCTGATCCTAAACTTGGATTCGACAAATCGAAGGTGACTTGCTTCAAATATAAAGAAAAGGGGCACTTCAAGCGCGAATGTCCGAATAGAGAAGTTAATAATCACCAGAATCCATTCACCAACGATTATTACCGACAGGCCATCTATCATAAAAACAGTCAACAACCATTCAATCCAAGACCTCAAATTGAGAACAGTCCATCCAAACAAACAGAAAAAGCTCTTTTGGTGAATCAAGATGACGAAAAGATTCCAGAAGGCTTCAGTTGGGATAAGTACATTCCATGAGGTGGTCTTGCAATGATGGCTGAGATTACTGAAGAGCCAGAATCGGAAATCGAGGAATGTGTTCCTGAAGCTGAAGAAGTCAGTGAATTGGTGAATGAAGAAAGTTTTGCTGATCTAGAAGAGGCAGCAGTAGCGGTCTACTATTATCAGTCTGAACCGGAGGTTATTGCTAATGCATTTAAATCTATAATGCCTTCTAATGTGTTTGATTCTTTTGCAGGATTCTTTTGTGAACCGACTACGGGTTTTTGCCCACAGTACGAAGTTGAACAAACTCCGGTTCAAGAGATCATTGATGTCTCAAAGGAAATGAATGAAGAGACTTTTAAAGAAATAGCAGACAAAGCTCTTATGGTCAAGCTGCAAGAGGTAGAACAAACTAAAACACCTTCTGATAACAATGAGCCCAAAGATACAACTCAAGAGTCAGTGTCAATTGAAAAGGAGTCAAATGAGAAGTCCGAGTCCGATGAAAAATCAGAAAACGTGAAGTCCGTGTCCGATGAAAAATCAGAAAATGAGAAGTCCGTGTCCGATGGCAAATCAGAAAATGTGAAGTCCGAATCCGGAGAGAAATCTGAGTCTGAGTCCGAAGAGTTTGGTAAATTGGGAAGTAAAAATGACAAACAAGAAAATGCTTTTGAAAAAGTTGATCAAATTCTTGAAAAGCCATGAGAAAACTATTTGAAACCATGCATGGATTGTCTTGAAAAAGACAAAGAGTTTCAATAGTTGAAAAAGTTTCACGACAAATTAAAATTTGATTTAATGATGTTAAAGAAGCTTATGACACTTTGTCACGATCAATTAAAGCTATTCACACTGAGAATAAAGAAAATGATAAAATTGTTAATTTTCTCAAAGCTACGGTTATGGATAAGAAAATATCGATAAACATGCATCTGGACACAATCGCATCTCTAAAGAAGGAACTTGAACTGATGCGCATTGAGACAGAAAGAGTCGACAAAAAGTTGATCAGTTATCTTTCATCTTCGTATTTGATTGATCAGATCGTTCCTCAACAAACTGATTTCAAAAATGTTCCACCCCCAATGTGGAATCATTATTCTCAGAAATATCCAGACGGGGTGGAAGAGGCATTGAATCTCAAATGGAGAACAGAAGAGAATGAGTTACCGGAAAACATAGATGTTACATTCTCTCCGTCTGACACCGACAACGAGTCACAACTGGTTAAAACAGTTGTAGACCAAGTGTTGGATGAAGAGAGTGATAACACTGAATTCGAAACGGTAAAAACTCATTTTGAGAATTCCATTTCAGATTCTAAAGATGACGGAAACTTTCTTGATAAGTTTATCCCAAAGTCAGATAAAGTTTTGGATGACGATTCGATTATTGTAATTTACACGATGACCGGAACTGACAAACTGTATACTGATTTTGAGTATCCAATTCAGAATGCAAACATGGAAAGGGTTGAAAAAGTTTTCAAACTCATGGAAATTGATATTTCAGAAGTCAACAATAATTCGTTTCTATCAAAACCGAAAAAATCTTTTGTTAAACAACAATTGACAAACAACCTGGGAAAGAAAAATTAATGGGTGGGTAACAATGGTAATAACAAGAGTCATGGTAATAATTACAAAAAGAAAGGTATTGGTTTTGAGAAGAAAATGGCTAAGAAAGATGTTAAGCCAAAAGAAAAATTGAGTGAAGTGTCTGTGGCCGGTAAGAATTCAGAAGTCGAAAAGGATTATATCTTTAGTAAGCAAGCAATTGATGATTTTATTACGGCCAAAAAGATAAGAGACGAGACCAACAGATCCACTTTTGTTGAATATGACAAAAGAATCTGTTATCGATGCAATGAAATCGGTCACATGGCCAAACAATGTGTGAAAAAGATAGTAAAACCAGTTTTCCAAAAACCAAAACCAAAAATTTCAAAGGATGTTAAAGGAAAATCACCGATGGTATCCCCCGTGCGTATTCTAAAACGCGGTGAATCATTGAAGTCAGAGGACAAACCAAAATCAACTTTTGAAATCGGTGAATCTTCAAACTCACAAAAGACTTCAAAGATTTATCCTAAAACGAAGACTTCCCAAAGTCAATCATGGGTCGAGAAACCTAAACATTCTGTTGAGGAAAAGAAAATGGAAAAAGTTTTAAAATCTGAACCGAAAATCTTTGCAACCACTGATGAAAAAATTGAGTTTGAGTTAGACAAATTGATTGAAGAATTCCCACCTATCAAGGAAGGAGCTCTAAAATCAAAACCAGAACCTGATGTTCCAAATGTTGTTTTTAACATTCCAAAAGTTGACAAAGTAGCTCATGATATTGTCTTTGGTGGTGTACCAAATGTTGAAAAATCTTGGGTATCATTGTTTAAGTAAATGTCTTTTGATGTGTGTAGGGGCTTCCAAGGTCTATCATTTCTAAGTGGATAATGGATAGCGGAGCCTCGCGGCACATGACAGGAATGTTAGCACTGCTATACGACGTCAAATCAATCAATGGAGGTTATGTCGGGTTTGCTGGAACTCAAGGTGGAAGAATTGTCGAAGAAGGAATACTTACGAACGGAGTCGTAACATTCGAGAAAGTGAATTACATTGCAGAGTTAGAAAACAATCTGTTGAGCATCTCTCAGATTTGTGACAAGTCGTTTACTGTTCATTTCACAAAAGATGAATGTCTGATTCTTAAACCAGGGTTTAAGATACCTGAAGAAATGGTGTTGATGTGCGCTCCTCATGAAAACGATCTCTATATACTAGACATGAGCGTTGCAACAACGACAGATAAGAAGGCTCGATGTTTTGTGAGTAAGACGAAGGCGACTGAGAAAGAATCCATCATGTGGCATCGTAAAATGGGGCATATTCACTTGAGGAAGATGAACTTTTTAGTTCATAATGATCTTGTAGAAGGTGTTAATGTGAAAAGCTTCCATCTTAACGATGATTGTATTGAATGCAAGAAAGGGAAGCAGACAAAGAAATCGCATCCGAAAAGGCTTTTGAACTCCATCAGATTACCGCTCGAAAGACTCCATATGGATCTTTTCGGACCGGTAAATGTGAAAAGCATAAGTGGAGATCTATATTGTTTAGTTGTTACTGACGACTTTACAAGATTCTCCTGGGTGTTGTTTCTAGAAAGAAAAGACGAAACGTTTGATTCTTTGATGAAGCTATTAAAAAAGATGGAGAATGTTTACAAACTGCCGATCAGACGTATTCGAAGCGACAATGGCACGGAATTCAAGAATAACCGTATGCTCGAATTCTGCAACGATAAAGGAATTCTTCATGAATTCAGTGCACCGTATACTCCTCAACAAAACGGTGTCACAGAAAGGAAAAATCATACGTTGATCGAAACAGCTCGTACCATGTTAGCAGATTTGAAGTTACCGGTATATTTTTGGAGTGAAGCGGTTGCAACGGCATGTTACACACTCAATCGGGTTCTTACGGTGAAGAAGTACAAGAAAACCTGTTTTGAATTGCTACATTTTTACAAACCAAATCTGAAATTTTTAGAACCATTTGGATCACCATGCACATTCATTGATCCAGACGGTAAATTTGGTGCAAAAGCTAATGAAGGTTTTTTTGTAGGTTATGCTAGTTCATTGAAGAGAGTATTTGTTCCGAGTTTGGGGAAGATCATACAAGTTCAACACGTTGACTGTCAAAGGTTTACTGCTCCGGAACAACTTCCCGGAAATAGATTGCTATTTGATTACGATAATCTCTAGGAGTCATTCCATTTACCGAAAGAGCCGAATGAAGAGGAACTGGCGTTCTTATACCAACAACAGCAGTCTCTTTCACAAGAACAAGTGTCGAGACCATTGGTAGTTTCCTCGCCCACCGTGGGTTCAAATGATCATGAGGCTGGTCCAAGTGGAACTGCACATATACCCCCAGATGACACAGCTCCAATATTTGACCAATCTGACGACTCAGAATCGAAACCCGGTCCGATTTATGACGAGGAACCAAATATTAAAACTTTAAATGTTTTTTATCACACGGGTGATCAGAATATAACAAATTTGCAATCGGAAGTGAGCGTACCGAATACAGTCATGCCAAGAACGTTATCTTACCATCCTTCAGAGCAAATCATTGGTGACCTTCAAAGCGGAGTGAAAACCCGCGAACAAATAAACAAAGGCTTTACATGTTTCTATTCCTCTGTAGCACCCTTGCAAGAAGAGTTCTCATTAAAATGTTTTATCTCGCAGGTAGAGCCAAAAACATATAAAGAAGCATTAACCGAAGAGAGTTGGGTAAATGCAATGCAAGAAGAGTTACTACAGTTTGAAAAGCTTGGAGTGTGGAGGTTGGTTGATCTCCTGGAAGATCAGAAGTTGATCAAGACCAAGTGGGTCTTCAAATGTAAGAGAGACGATAGAGGGGTTATAGTAAGGAACAAAGCACGTTTGGTAGTCCAAGGATTTAGTCAGCAAGAAGGGATTGACTTTACTGAAGTATATGCTCCCGTTGCTCGACTTGAGGCAATCAGAATCTTCTTGGCATTCGCGTCATGGAAGGGATTCAAGGTCTACCAACTGGAAGTCAAATATGCATTCCTATACGGAAAGATCAAAGAAGAAGTGTACGTCGGACAACCAGCGGGTTTTACCGATCCTGTACATAAAGACAAGGTGTATCTACTCGACAAGGCGTTATACGGATTACACCAGGCCCCGAGAGCCTGGTACGAGAAGTTTTCCCAGCATCTGCTGACCAACGGGTTCACCAGAGGGACTGTCGATAGTACCCTGTTCACTAAAGAGGTTGCAGGACATCTACTTATCGTGCAGATATACGTGGATGATATAATTTTCGGATCAACAAGCGATGATTTGTGTAAGGAGTTTGAGAAGGTCATGAAGAAGAAGTTTGAAATGAGTTCAATGGGGGAGATGAAGTTCTTTCTCGGGCTTCAAGTTGAGCAACTGCCCGATGGAATCTTCATACACCAAACCAAATATGTGAATGATGTGTTGGACAAATTCAATATGTCCGAATCATCTCCCATATCAACCCCCCTGGCTACGAATCATGGCATATATCTGGATGAAAGTGGTGACAAACTGGATGAAACGCTTTATCGGTCAATCATAGGTTCGCTAATGTATCTGACAGCGTCACGACCGGACATAATGTAAACAACCTGCCTCTGTGCCCGATATCAGTCAAGTCCCAGAGCATCCCACATGATGATAGTAAAGAGGATCTTACGGTATCTCAAAGGTTACCCAAGCACCGGCTTGTGGTATCCCCGATCCGGTGACTTCTCTCTAACTGGATATTCTGACTCTGACTTCGGGTCCTGTAAGTTGAATGCAAAGTCCACAACTGCTGGTTGCCAGTTCTTCGGAACTCGGCTAATCACTTGGCAGTGCAAGAAACAAACCACAGTCGCTCTCTCGACTTGTGAGGCTGAATACGTTTCGGCTTCCAACTGTTGTTCCCAGATTCTCTGGATCCAACAACAAATGAGGGACTATGGTTTGCAATTCTTAGACACGCCAATTTTTGTGGACAATGAGGCTGCCATTAATATCACTAAAAATCCGGTTCAACACTCTAAAACAAAACATATTGAGATTCGCCATCATTTTATTCATGATTGCTACGAGAAAAAATTGATTCGGATTGATTATATTCACACCCATGATCAGAGAGCTGATTTTTACACTAAACCCTTTGATAAAACAAGATTTAATTATCTTTTGAAATTGAACGGGTTAAAGAATTTGTTTTCTGGGAAGGTGGTAGAGTGTGTGGCCGAGGTGGACGGCGATCAGAAGTGATCTGCGTCTTGTTGTCATGTTTTCTGTACAGTTTCTTTACTGCTTTTGATAAAACCAAAAACACAAAAATATGTTTTTGATTTTAGGGGGAGAAAGTTTATAGAAAATACAAAAACATGATAAAATTTCATAAATACAAAAACATTGAAAAAGACAAAATGAGTTTTGTTGTAAAAAGAGGAAATGATAGTACATCAGTGGACTATCACAACATGCTAAAGAAATGGAAACTCAAAATGTTTTTAAACGAGTCTCACTAATGATGTGCCAGTAGGCTTCACACAATTAGTAGATTGAGTTCGAGATATAAACATAATGAATAACTGCTTATTTCGTGGGGAACATCTCTCGGATATATGGGTAATGTCACACCCTGGCTTTGCGGAAACGTGGGTTTAATTTGGTGTGACTTCTTAATACCATAGCAAATATCATAACCATGCTATATGAAAATAAAACCATGATGCTCATCCATTCAACAAGTTTTAAAAGTTACCAAGACAACATTGTTTAAAAGTTTACACATGAAATGAATTACAATCATGACATAATTAAAGACTTGTTCACGAGACACAACCAAAAGACATGAATAAAAACACAGTTTAAGACTTGTGACCCGTCCAGGCAAAAGTCACATTTCCTAAACTCGGACAACATCATTACTCCTATGCAGCTTGTCGACATTGCATACCTTGCCAGATCCCCTAATTTCCTGAAATACATGTAGTTTGAAAAATCAACAAAAAGTTGAGCGAGTTCATGTAAAATTGAGTATGTATAAACCTTTGTAATATGTCTGTATGTATGAGAAATCCCTGGTATGTAGCAATTAAGGAAAAAGAGATCACCATTGGGTTGCAAAGCCAATGATATGTGTGAAGTGATGCAGGAAGACTCAAACCTAGCAGATTTTTGCGTCGGGCTCAAAGTCACCCCATGGTCTGTACTGTGGACTCAGGAGCTGGGCTCGCTACACCCAAATAGATCTACCGCTCTTGACCCTCGGTCCTACAACGATGATTAATGGCCCCAAGTAAAACATACCCACTCACATGATCTAAGTAGTATACCCTCCTTAAGCTAACCATACCATGTATAAAAGTGTCTGTAAATATTGTAACATGTATTCCACCCCCGAAGTATAAAAACTGAAAACAGTTAAGAGAAAAGGGGGACATGAACTCACAGAAGTGCGTATCCCGAAATGCAAGTCTCCAACTCAACCTGCTGCGTGACGACCTACACGTACTAATGCCTATTAGACGGATGGCTGTGCCTTAGCTTAGGGTTTAACGTTTTTGGAGAAATAGTTAGGTAACTATTCCGTATTCACACTTCTTATTTATTTTATATTTCCTTCCCAAGGATGGGGGTTTTTATACATGTACGCGTTATAATTCCGATTAATATATTTTAAGTCCCACTTGTAAAATATATTTTCAATCACTTGTCTAAAATATTCTAATTCCAAAATATACATATTTTTCCCAAAAATATTATATTTTATTTTATGAGTTTTTCCAAAATAATACTTGTCAAAATATACGTATAAGAGTATTTTTCCGAAATATGCATAAGTAACATTTTGAGTTCGCGTTTATTAACAATACCGGTGTAACTTAAATATTTATTGGTGAGAGCGTCGGTGTCACACCCCTTTCTGCGGCGGAAGCACGAGGTGTGATCATGAAAGGTTCTCATTGCATACGAAAGGTAAACATGCTACGTGCTCGTAAAAATAACATCAAATACCATAATTTGAAAACATAAGTTTAGCGTTTACATCGCTAAGTCGCATAAAACATTGTCTTAAAAAGTTTACAACTTTATTTAAAGATAAACATAAGCGACATCCACGAGCATAAGCAAGACCGCGCGCACACCCATCCTAGTTACCTGAAATACATGTGAGTTTTGGAAAAACGTCAACATAATGTTGGTGTGAATTCATGCAGTTTTTGTATTTCACGTTTGTATACTTTGTATGAAAACATAGTTTGTGTCATGTATGAATCAAGTTTTCATATACCAATCAAGTATTCATGTGTACACCACGTACTCATGTATAATCCAAGTTTTTCTTGAGTACCCCACGTACTCAAGTATAATTCCCGTTTTCTTGAGTACCCCACGTACTCAAGTATAATCCAAGTTTTCTTGAGTACCCCACGTACTTCAAGTATAATCAAGTTTTAGTATGGTATGAATTTCATGTAAATAAAGTATTCCTGTAAGTATCAGGATTGTTAATGGGTTGCAAAGCCATTAACATGTGACACGACATAGGAAGTCACCAAACCTTAGGCATTTAGTTGGCATATTCTGAGACACAAAAGCACTACTCGATACTCGCCCTCACCGAGAGTGTGGCTGCCCGGCACCCGTTAGATCTAACCTTTTGTTCTACGGTCTAGGTATATTGTTAATTAATGGTGCTTATGTACCCTATTCGTGACACGATTTCTCGTATCATTTCTCATAACGCATCATACTTGGTACTCGTCCTCACCAAGTGCGCTTCTTGTATTCTTATATCTCATCACACTTGGTACTCGTCCTCACCAAGTGTGCTTCTTGTTATCATACCATTTATAAACATAATAATATTTGTACATGTATTTCACCCCCGAAGTTATAAAAACTGAAAACAGTTAAAGAAAAGGGGGAGCACGAACTCACAACTTTGCGTTCCTTGCGTCGTAAACTTCACCGGATTTGCTTAATTAACGTCGTGACCTATACGCGTTTTCTTAACGTTAGTCACTAGACTTGCGTCGCACAAGTACAGTCACTCTCTTTTGTATTTGTATTGTTGTGTTAAAAATATTTTATATTTTTAACTAAGTGTCTTACTTATATTATTTTCTCAAAAATAAATATAAGCTTTTTGTATTTTGCACTTTGCACCCGAATTATGTATCTTGTATGTTGTATGTGTATTTTGTGTTTATACTTCTCATGAGTAATTAGTGTATTTTTAAGTCTTAATACACTAGCACGTATAACACATACTATATACACTTAGCACAAAAGTTGGTGATCAAATAATATATATATTTTTCTCAAAAATATATACAAACTTAATATCCATTTTTATTCTTGAAGAAATCCTCATTTCTTATCACCAAAAATTTAGGGAAACCTTGGTAATATTTTTAAATACATTTTTAGGGAATAAGTTTCTCAAAAACTTATATTTTTCTAAGTGTCAAAATTTATAAAAATTTTGACAGAGTTTCCCCTAAAAATGGAGGTTTCCCATGTTTTCAAAACATGTGTTTATTTTCTTTTAAATCATCAACAATATCAACAACACATTCTTTATTTACCAAACTTGTCAAAACAAGCATATACCACAAACTTATGAACTTGAAAGTTTGTAAAAATATGTAGTAACTTCCTAACATATTCAGTGGATCTTGTTATCTTTAAAAATAAAATCAGTTTCTTGAAAACTTTATTTTTAAAGAATATGAAATTTTACAACTTCTAGTCAAAAGTTATGAAAGTGTTTCTTTGTTAAATCCTCTTGTCACACAAGTGTTTACACACTTGTTTGTTCACAAAAAGGCTTTTAATTTGTGTAAGATCCGGCTTTAAAACAAGTCTTGTATCTTTTACTTGGTTTTTCCGAAAAACCACTTGTAGATCTTTAGATCTACTAGTTTAGGACTCTATTTTACAAGAAACATCACTTTTACACAAGTTCATGTTCATGAGTGGAAGGGTTCATCATCTTGCTACTTTTACACTTAACATATTACTAGTTCATGTTCCATGAACATGATCTAGCATGGTTAGATGACGATCCGTTCCACTACTAGCCACTAACAACATAAAATAAGCCTTTCTAAACAAGATTCACAAGACTTACACCATTTGTTTCACTTTAACCAACTACTTTATCATACTTTCAAGTCTTTTAGTTTTGTCTTTGTGTGTTCTCGAGTTTTAACCGTTAAATCTCTTATTAACCACCTTAAACATGAACAAGAGAGTGTTTAGAAGCACTTACAACTAGCTCGTGGCTAGGGAAGAATCAAAGCGAAAACTAGGTGGATAAAAGCAACGTAGTGAGGTTTTTGAGATTCCGAAAGCACCGGGTCTCGTCGTATGATCTCTTGCACCTTGGGATGTAAGTGGAATAGCAAGATCAAACTTGAATGATGGGTGGAGGATGGATGATGGTTTCGGCCGATCCAAAGGAGAGAAGAGAGAGAGAGCAATTTTGTGTTGGTGTTTTGAAGTGAATGATGGTTAACCTCTAAGTATACTTATAGCCCATGTTATATGTTTAACCAATAGGTAAGGTGTCATCAAGATATTAGACAAGCCTTATTATAATAATCAAAAATTGGTGGAGGGTGTCCCACATGGGGAAACCGATCGGTTACGGGGGGGGGGGGGGGGGTTATGGTTTGATTTCAACCATTTAGTTAGTAACTAGTTAGTTTAGTTAGGTATCTAAATTAGTGTAATAGTGTGTTATGTAATATAACGGGTGTTAGGGTGCTCGGGGACCCTAACTAGCTTGGAAAAATAAAAACAATGCTTCTAGCATTATTTTGGTGTTCCGGGTAATATCCGGTTGTTCAGTTATATACCGGTTCGTTAAGGTGCTAAATCACACTTTTTAGTGTCTTTTAAGTACCTTTTTGTATCCTTTCAGTTCCCAACACTTAGGGAAGTATTCTGGATGATAAAACAACATTTCTGCATGATATTTATGTTGTTAAAAGCTGATTATAGCTGAATTATATAAAATTCTGCACTTAAAGTGCGTTTCGGGTGCTTTTTAGTGCTTATTTTTGCTTCCGTAAGGTATATATATGTAAACCCTTGTATATACCCTTGGGTTTTAATGTATTCTTGTTGTTGGACCTACACCTAGGCTCCAATTTTATTGTCTGACTGCTTTCTGCAGTTCTGTTGACACAGTGTGTCTTACCGGTGAGTTTACTTAGTATTACTGACGCAACGCTCTCGTTTATGCATAAAGCAATATTGTGTAGTATACAACGTGCATGAATTCACTCGTTTAGCATGCAATCAGTAAATGTTGACATTTAAGCACATAATTGCAGTTATTAAGCAATAATTAAAGTGTACGGAAATTACCGGTTTGTGCCAGTTGTCACAGTCGGTATTATTTTGGAGTCGTAATTTCACAGTATTTTCAAGTTATATTATTTTTATCCCAAAAATAATATATATCTAGTTCACAAAATAATCAAATAATTACACAAGAGTTTTAGTAATAAATATATGTTCTAAATATATATTTATCAAATTTTACTTACGAAAATCAACCTCCGGTACTTTAATATTTTTGTAATAAAAATCATGACGAAGTTTATTTTGAAAACCAAGTTAAAAATATAGTTGTAAACATTTGTTAGAAAAATATTTCTAAGTGTTATAATTCTAGAAAAATTTCGCCAGAGTTTCCTTTGTAAATGGAGGTGTCCACGCTTACTAGCGTATCATTTTCTTTTCAAAATCATTCAAACAACTTACCAACCAACAACATACAATCTTTAATCACTAATCTTGACAAAAATAAGACTAAATCACAACTCATGAACTTGAGAGTTTTGTAAGAATATGTAATAAATCACCAACACATTTAGTGGGTCTTGTTATCTTTAAAAATAGGATTAGTTTCTTGAAAGCTTTATTTTTAAAGAAAATGAAGTTTCACAACTTCTAGTCAAGATTCAAAAAAATATTTCTTTATGAAATTTCTTGTTACACAAATGTTTATACACTTGTTTAGTTACCAAGAATGCCTTTGGTTCATAAAATATCCGGGTTTTAACAAAACTAGTATCTTTCACTTGGTTCTTCCGAAAAACCACTTGTAGATCTTTAGATCTACAAGTTTATAACCTTACTTCTCAAGAAAAATTATGTTTATTCAAGTTTCAAGTTCATGGTGGGTGGTTTCATCATCTTTCATATTTCTAACACTAACATCTTACTAGTTCATGTTCTTGAACATGATCTAGCATATCTAGATGATGATCCATCCAACTTTTACTAACAAACAACATCAAATAATCATAACTACACAAGATTTACAAGATTTACACACATAACTTCTCTTTATCCACCCTTTAACACTTTATGTTTAAGACTTGTTCATGTTCTTTAGTGTTTCTTAATTTTTCACCATTAAATCATCTATTAACCACCAAAAACAAGATCAAGATGATGATTAGAAGACTTACTACTAGCACAAGGCTAGGGAAGAAACAAGGCGTAAAAGCGGTGGATAAAAGGAAACGAGAGTGGTCCTTGAGCTTGCGAGTGCACCAAGCTTGCTTGTATGATCTCTAGCACCTTAGGGTATGTATGGATTGCATGAGAAAGATCAAATGATGGTGGTGGTGGTGCTCCTTGGTTTCGGCCGAACCCACAAGAGAAGAAAGGAAGAAGGTTGTTTGGTGTTGTGTTGTGAAGTGAGAGATTGGTGACCCTAAGTGCTTATTTATGATCCAATTTCATGTTTATCCAACATGTAATGTGCTTATTAGATATCCAACATAATCTATTATTATATTCAACAAAATCCAAGGGTGGGTCACCCTATGGTGACCGTCCCAAGAGGGGGGGGGGGTATGGTTGGGGTGTAATGAAACTAGTTACAATTTGGTTGAAATCTAAAGGTGTTTAGTTAGTGCAATAGTGTGTTGTTTAAGATAAAGGGTGTTAGGATGTTCGGGGACCCTAACTAGCTCAGAAAAGTAAAAACAATGTATTTGGCAATATTTTTGTGTTCCGGGTAAAGTCCGGTTGTTCGGTTGGATGTTGATCCGTTAAAGTGTTAAATAAAGCTATAAAGTGTGTTTTATATTGTTTTTAGTAACGCAATTAATTCCCAACACTTTGGAAAGTATCTAGGACTATTTTGCCAAGTTTTTGCACTTTACTAGCATTGTTAAATGCTGAATTTTGGTTAACTAGTGCAAAATTCTGCACTTAATGTGTGTTTTAGGCACTTCCGGTCACTATAACTATCACCTAGTGACGCAGTTTTATGATCCTCACCTCCCTACACTCACTACTAGTGTAGTACTTTTATTCCCGGCTCATACTGGCCTCAAAATATTGTCTGTCTAGGTGCTGGCATTGTCAGCATGTTGTCTGGGTTATCCACTCACTATGCTAACTGTGCTTTGTGCATCATGGTTCTCACTAAAGTTTGTGTGTAAATAATAGAGTGACAGTATAAAGTGTGATGCATGAGTATGTATGTAACAGAAATCAGTAAGCAGTTTAATCACAATTGTAATCAAGCACAGTAATTAAGCACTAATTAAATATTAATTAATTTGTACGGATACCTGGGTTTGTGAGGGTTGTCATAGGTAACCCCTGAAATCTTGTTTGAAGGGCTTGCTATTTCTGACATACTAGGTCTTTGTACGTGATGATATCTGGGGTATTATATCAGGACTTCTGGATTTGCGGGAGCAATAGCCTAGTCCTCGTATAATACTTTGCACTGCTTTATTCTTAAAGCTCACCCTCAGCATAAAAAATGATGAAACATTGAAAAATGCTAATCATGTGCTGTTGAAAAGAAGATCCCCAAGGGGGACCCACCTAAAGTCGAGCCATCATCTCTCTTATTTTGCGGAAGCAATAGCCTGAGCTCTCACGGCCTTGCATTCACCCCCTACAGATATCATTAGTGTGCACTCACCTGTAAGACTGAATATAGAAGTCTGGATACAGGAGTATATTCTGAGGTGGGTGATGCGTGTGAAGTGTGTATATAAGTTTAAGTATATTTTAAGCCCTTTTACAGTTTCTTTAGCCAAGTTTTAAATTTATAAAACACGATATTTACTAACACTAAACACACATATGGGCAAGTGCACCCATCGTGAGCGTAGTATAGTGTTGGCAAGATACCGAGGTCGTCCAAGGACACAAGAGCTTTTAGTACTGGTTTATCCTCAACGTCTAATCAAATCAAAAGTTTAGAAAAATGTTTTAAACTAAGAAAATAAAAACTAACTAAAATGCTGAAAAAAATAAAAAGAAAAACAGATAGACAAGATGAATCACTTGGTTCCGACTCGTGTTTAGTGTAACCTTTGATTATTTCCGCACTTTTGCACTATTTAAGAGATTATCTTAGTTATTGTAGTAGGCCCCTCTTTTGGAGGTGACGTTACCCTCAACCCAGTAGTTTGAGTCAGCAAGGATACAATCCTAAAGGGTCGGATTATTGAAAGATAATTAATTAAGTTATTAATGCAAATTATGGTAGGCCCCTCTTTTGAAGGTGACGTTACCCTCGGCTAAGTAGTCTGAGTCAGCAGGGATACAGTCCTAAGTAGCCGGGTTATAGTATTAATAGTAGTTTACTTATGAGGGGATCAAAGAGTTTGGACCCCCACCATCCAATACCGTTAAGTATTGAAGGAGGTCCTACTAAATTTGACCCAGGTCCCTTGCAGGATCTCTAAACGCTGAACAACGGCAAGACTCTTACCAAACCGTTCCCTTAACCCCCGACCAGGTAGACAACATATCTCCATATAGACCGTGGAGATATGAATGGTGAAAATCTTTTATTTTATATAGACAGTAAAATAATGCCAAGACACCACGGACAAACGATAAGGAAGAATCAGCTTCAACATAAGAAACTAGTTATTAAAGTCATTAATACATAACCAAGTAAAAAGTGCGAAAAGATTAAAAAAAAAGTATTACACTAGACACTTTGTCTTCACCAAGTGATGTAAGAGACTTAGGCAAACATGGCCTTGATTGTCAAGAACTCTTACGATCAATCTTGGATCCCGAGACGACTCACACACTCTATGATGGACAATGGATGATGGTGGTGGATGATGGTGTTATGGTGGTGGTGGGTGGTGGGTGAAGTGTGAGAGGGGTGGTGTGCCAAGGGATGGTTTGAGCTTGAGCCAAGCACTCCTATTTATAGGCTGAACAGAAGCTCGGGCACGGCCCCGTGTCCACATCCTTCTCTTTATTCATTAATTGCTCTTGTCTTTATTACTTGACCACGCCCCCGTGTCCGCTGAGCACGACCCCGTGTGCAGAAGCGTATCTGTACTATGAAGATTTGCCTGGATTCTGCGAATCTTATAGTTGACCACGGCCCCGTGCCCGCTGAGCACGGCCCCGTGGTGGGCAATAGAAGCTTCTACCACTTTGTCTTTTCTGCTGACACTTGGGCACGCCCCCGTGCTGGCTGAGCACGGGGCGTGTTCAGTGTTCTGTCTTCTTGTTTTGCTTGGGAAGATGCTGTCGTGGGGTCGGGCATGCCACGTTTGTTCCTTTTCTTGTATTTATGTTAGAATTAGCTGTCTTTTTGCTTCTTTTGTTAATTTGAGCTCATTTAATCCTGAAAATACAAAAGGAAGGCAAAAACACACTTTTTCCAACATTAGTACTTAAAAAGGGTTAGTTTTATGCCACAATTGATGTAATTTATATGTTGCATTTTGCACACATTAAATACCCCCACACTTGAATCTTTGCTTGTCCTCAAGCAAAACTCTTTATAATGTGGCTTTACACTCCCAAATGGAATAGGTAGAAGAGAAGGTTTTTGGGCTTGTCATAGAGTGTCGGGATTTCCAAGATTCTTGATTTAGTTTTATTTTTATTTATTTACAATCCTATTCGTCATGATTTATTTAAAACTTTTCATAAGATAAATTACTTATTAGGGCATAACATGCCTCTTTAAAATTTTATTTATATACAAGTTCACATACCTTACGGGGGATCACTCAACACTCGGCCGAAGATGTTTTTTTTAGTGAATCACTCGAGAGCGGCATGGAACTTACTCCTACCATAGGCTTGCCAAGAAATCAATCCTCCTCCTTTTTAACTATATACCTTTGTAAATATCAAGAGGACTTTTGGGTGAAGGGTTAGGCTTGGGGTAAAGGTAGGTGGTTGGGTTAGGGGTTAGTGGTTAGTAGAAAGAGCGAAAAATGTAACAAGCGTCGGTTTTTCGTAAGACTTTTTATTTTTGTAACTTTTATTTTGATGAAGCTATTATTCAAACAAAGTTATTTTTGATGAACTTGTTTGTTTATTTTTTATTTTATTTTTTTCTTTTGCTTCATCATCAACAATTTTTTTTTTAGGAAGAGTCATACGAATAACCGAGCTAGTTACTAAAACAAAGGGTTAAAAATGAAAAAGGTTTTGGTGGGTGAAAGGGTGTTTGGTTTGGGTTATGAAATGAAAAGGTTTAGGCTCAAAGGGGCTAACTAGGGGGATTTTGGGTAGGTGGTAAAAAAAGAAAAATAATGGTGTAGAAATAAAAAGGGTTTGTCCTAATGCCTCTATCATATACTTACTCGGGTTTAAGTTGGTAAGGACCGGGAATGTATCGTCGTGGCAAGTTCTAGAGTTGTAAGAACCAAGCGGCTATTCACACAAGAAACGAAAAATGAGCATTTAGTTTAAAGATGTGTATTTGTATGCTCAATAAAGGCTCAAAACTCACTTTTGTGGGAATGGGATTTTATGTGATCAAGTATATATAATCAAATTTTAACTAAGTTTGTCATGCCTTTTCATAATTTTCTTATGTTGGTTCTTTTTATCACGACGCTATCGGTTGTAAATTTGTAAAAATATAACCTTTTTAGAATTTTGAAATTCCCAAATTAAACCTAGACAAGTAAAAAAAATAAAATTGAAAATTTTTGAAAAAAATTTGGGGTGATTAGCGGTTCCAATAGAGTTTTGTGTAAGGCTTATATTTAGGACTTGCAAGATTCAAGGTTTTAGCATCCCCCCCACACTTAAATTACACATTGTCCTCAATGTGTCCCAAAAACGAGTTTTTAGGTTGATTGAATGTGTAAAAGGTGTGAATTAAGCAAAAATTTGTGTTACTGGGCGCTGGACATGGCCCCGTGTTGTCCGGGCACGGCCCCGTGTTCAAGTGCCAGTAACAAAATTAAGTCAAGAGAAACAGAAGCCTGGACACGGGGGCGTGTTGGGTGAACACGGCCCGTGTCCAGTTACCTGAACTAGGTCTTTCTGCAGACTGTGCAGCACGGGGCCGTGTTGGGCGGACACGGCCCGTGCCGAACTTACTGTTAACGAAGAAAATCGTCGGATGGCTCTGTTTTCCTGCATGGGGTGCTGGTTCAAGCTTCCCTTGTTTCCTTTGCCATCTCAAGTGTGTTTTATTCATTTCAACACCATCCAAACACCAATTTAACTAAAACCATCATTCATTAAGTCATAGAGAGGATTACATAATAGTCCTAAAAAATGAAAAATAAAGCAGAAAATAAAAGTTAAAAATCCTAAATTAGATAGGTCAAGTGATACGCAAAATCATCCCTAGGAGTTCTACTTCTACAATAAGGACCAAAATTCCGGAAATAGTTTTTCGATTTCTAAAAGTCTTGTAGAACTCCAAGCCGAGCGGTGTCCCTTAGATGTTGCTAGAGCCATTCTTCTATCTCCCTCGGGAGAAGGGAGGCGGCTTCATGTTCCTCAACATCTTGTGGAGGGGGTGCGACACCAATCGGAACCCCTTGTAGTATATCTTGAGGGGGCTCCGGATGTAAGGCGTACCATTCGGTCGGAATGATGACTTCCGGTACCACATTCCATGCCCTTTGTGTGATAATCGGCACCAAAGGAGGAGAGGCGAGAATGTTCAACCTTTGGTGCAAAAGGTTGACTTCCCGGAGACACCCTTCTAGTCCCACCGTTAGATGATTGATACGGTCGACCAATGCTTCTTCTACCCCTGTTATCTCATCAATGGCTTCTCTTAGGGCGTAAACATAGTTTACAAGAGAATCCTCAACCGTTGATGATCTTCTCCCCTGCCGGCTGTTTCTGGAATGTGACGAGGAGTTTCAGCTTGTTCTTGTTCTGCTTGCCATTCTGAGAAAACAAACCGAAACGAGTTCATTTTTATGGGACCAGTACCTCGGACACGGCCCCGTGTTTAATGAACACGGCCCCGTGTTCAGACATCTGCATGATTTAAGAACAAGGAATCTTTGAGTTTTAATTTGTTTTTGTGATTTTTAAAGCATTTTTGAACAGAAACAACTTAAAACATTGTTGTAGATCTTGACAAGATTCCATGAACAAAAATATAACAAACATCTCAATAAAGCTTGAAATTATGGAAGTCTCAAGCTTTAATGGAGGTGTAAGGAAAGAAAAATTGAAGAAGATGATAGTGGATAAAAGAGGAAAGGACAAGAAGATAGTTGAGAAACTTCTTTTAGAAAATACCTAGGATGGTATGTGAGAATATTCCCCAAATCTCTGTCCCTGGAATGGTTCAAATGTGCAGGATTCTTAGCTGCATTTATAGAAAACGACAGTATGTTGCGCACGGCCCCGTGTCGGCTGGACACGGCCCCGTGTGCAGATGGAATCCTGACACATTTTTGTCCGTATTCTGAAAAAATCAGAAGGGAATCTTTGGGTGGACACGGGGGCGTGCTGACCTGGACACGGCCCCGTGTCTAGAAGCTGTCTATGAAGTTTGTCTATTTTTAAGGAACTTTTCCGGATCGGGTGGTTCCTTACTGGATGGAACAACCCCAAAGTGCCTAAGATACCTTAATTGTTCTAGATTAAGACGAGAACGCAAGAGGTTGTCGGTGAGGGTGATTCCTATGCTATATGTAGGTGGACAAGTCCAACCCTTTCCCGGGCTCTCGTTAAAGAAGGTGTATGCCGAATCGCTCAGGTCTATGTATGCATCGAACGAAGTCGATGGGGAGTCCTTCACGGCACAATCGGCATAGGGACGACTATCGCTCAAGTCCTCACTAGAGTTAGAAGTATCGTCGGGGACAACGAAGTTGTTTGAATGCGATTCCAACACTTCTTCTTGGTTATCATCTTGAGATAAATTATTGAAATCTATCCTAAGTTCTTTTAACCAATTAAGAATTAGATCTTCTAATTGAAATAATTCATCAAGAAGCATTTCTCCTAGAAAATCTGGTTGGGAGCATTCGAGGGAGAGATAGGGATTATTTTTACTTTCGCCCCTCTTAAGGATACATGGAAACGATGGGTCTATATAGTGGGGCTTATAATTTAGAAAATAACATTCTAATTCCTTATGGGTACCACCACATAATTGACACCACGTACCATAAGAGTGCCGAAAGTAAAAAGTATCAGTATCACTCATGTTTGTGTCAGAAATTACCAACCGTCAGGATCTTACGGTTCTGTTTTCAGTAACTGAATCTTGGGCACGGGGCGTGTTGAGTGGGCACGACCCCGTGTTCAGCTTACTATCTGACTTAAAACAGGATTACCAGTTCCAATGATTGGGCACGGGGCGTGTTCAGCGGGCACGGCCCGTGCTGAGTTCTGCAGAAGCTGAAAAACTAAGAAAAATCCTAAAAAAAATGAAAAATAAGAAAAAACGATTAGGCCGCTGATTCCTAACTTTCTTAAAATCCTTGTGTCCCCGGCAACGGCGCCAAAAACTTGATGCATGTGAAGTGTGTATATAAGTTTAAGTATATTTTAAGCCCTTTTACAGTTTCTTTAGCCAAGTTTTAAATTTATAAAACACGATATTTACTAACACTAAACACACATATGGGCAAGTGCACCCATCGTGAGCGTAGTATAGTGTTGGCAAGATACCGAGGTCGTCCAAGGACACAAGAGCTTTTAGTACTGGTTTATCCTCAACGTCTAATCAAATCAAAAGTTTAGAAAAATGTTTTAAACTAAGAAAATAAAAACTAACTAAAATGCTGAAAAAAATAAAAAGAAAAACAGATAGACAAGATGAATCACTTGGTTCCGACTCGTGTTTAGTGTAACCTTTGATTATTTCCGCACTTTTGCACTATTTAAGAGATTATCTTAGTTATTGTAGTAGGCCCCTCTTTTGGAGGTGACGTTACCCTCAACCCAGTAGTTTGAGTCAGCAAGGATACAATCCTAAAGGGTCGGATTATTGAAAGATAATTAATTAAGTTATTAATGCAAATTATGGTAGGCCCCTCTTTTGAAGGTGACGTTACCCTCGGCTAAGTAGTCTGAGTCAGCAGGGATACAGTCCTAAGTAGCCGGGTTATAGTATTAATAGTAGTTTACTTATGAGGGGATCAAAGAGTTTGGACCCCCGCCATCCAATACCGTTAAGTATCGAAGGAGGTCCTACTAAATTTGACCCAGGTCCCTTGCAGGATCTCTAAACGCTGAACAACGGCAAGACTCTTACCAAACCGTTCCCTTAACCCCCGACCAGGTAGCCAACATACCTCCATATAGACCGTGGAGATATGAATGGTGAAAATCTTTTATTTTATATAGACAGTAAAATAATGCCAAGACACCACGGACAAACGATAAAGAAGAATCACCTTCAACATAAGAAACTAGTTATTAAAGTCATTAATACATAACCAAGTAAAAAGTGCGAAAAGATTAAAAATAAAAAGTATTACACTAGACACTTTGTCTTCACCAAGTGATGTAAGAGACTTAGGCAAACATGGCCTTGATTGTCAAGAACTCTTACGATCAATCTTGGATCCCGAGACGACTCACACACTCTATGATGGACAATGGATGATGGTGGTGGATGATGGTGTTATGGTGGTGGTGGGTGGTGGGTGAAGTGTGAGAGAGGTGGTGTGCCAAGGGATGGTTTGAGCTTGAGCCAAGCACTCCTATTTATAGGCTGAACAGAAGCTCGGGCACGGCCCCGTGTCCAGTGGGCACGGCCCCGTGTCCAGTGGGCACGGCCCCGTGTCCACATCCTTCTCTTTCTTCATTAATTGCTCTTGTCTTTATTAGTTGACCACTCCCCTGTGTCCGCTGAGCACGACCCCGTGTGTAGAAGCATATATGTACTATGAAGATTTGCCTGGATTCTGCGAATCTTATAGTTGACCACGGCCCCGTGCCCGCTGAGCACGGCCCCGTGGTGGGCAATAGAAGCTTCTACCACTTTGTCTTTTCTGCTGACACTTGGGCACGCCCCCGTGCTGGCTGAGCACGGGGCGTGTTCAGTCTTCTGTCTTCTTGTTTTGCTTAGGAAGATGCTGTCGTGGGGTCGGGCATGCCACGTTTGTTCCTTTTCTTGTATTTATGTTAGAATTAGCTGCCTCTTTGCTTCTTTTGTTAATTTGAGCTCATTTAATCCTGAAAATACAAAAGGAAGACAAAAACACACTTTTTCCAACATTAGTACTAAAAAAGGGTTAGTTTTATGCCACAATTGATGTAATTTATATGTTGCATTTTGCACACATCATGGGACACACGAATAAGTTCAGTTCTTAAAACACTAATTCATATCTTGAATCAATTGAAACTTGTGTAGAAGTTTAAGTGGACAACAATACTGACAATCAGAAGTGAATTTGTTTAAGAATTAAAGTTAAATCTAGATCAACGGTGTTGGTGATATGTCTCATAAACTGATATGATCCTCTTACACAAACTCACAAAAAGATGTCTGTAAATATGTTTGTACAGTTCCAGTTTCTTAAATCCAAAAAGATTTCCTGTTTGTTTAGCAATATGTTGTAAAATCCAAAAAGATTTGATTTTTCATCTTATTTTCGACAATTGACGTTTGGGATCTGATGATCAAAGTCTCACAATGCTAAATGTTGGTGCACGGAATGTATGTTGACTTCGTCTGCATTAAGTCTTAGGTCAAGATTGGAGTTTGGAAATCAAGATTGGGGTTTGATTTTGTTAATTTCGCTTATATGAACATGTTTAGGTGATTTCGCTTATAGGTACTTTAGGTGATTTCGCTTATAAGTACATTAGGGTTTCGCTCATTAGGTTAACAGGTAGGTTTCACTTATGTGATCACTAGGGGGTTTCGCTTATGTGTCAGGTCATTGGAGCGAAACCACAGGGGCTATATATAGTAAGTATAAGCGAAATCAGGTAGTTCAGTTGTGTACATTGGAGCGAAATCCTCTCATGCTTGTGGTGTCAAAACTGATTCAAAAAGCATCAATAAAGAAGAAATTGAAAGAGAAAAGCTGTTGTAACTTCGTGTATACTGATTCCGCCTTTATACGTGAAGATGAACGTCCTTGACTGACTTTTCAGGGTCGCAAACCGGTCCAACAAGTGGTATCAGAGCAGCCTAAGGTCCAACAGACCTGGGCTAAATTGTTCAAATGATTGATAAAGTTTGAATGTGCAGGTGCTCAACGAAGCTGAAGATTGTGAGAATGGTAGTTGGAGCAGCCTGGCACAGGAAGAGGTTGAAGGACCCTGGTTTGGTTGATCAGGGAGTTTAGTTTATCAATTTCTGTACATAAATAAACAATATTTTCAAAACCCTAAAAATTTGAAAAATTAAAAAACAAAAATATGTTTGTTTTTAATATTGTTTTGAATAATTGTTGATTGAATACGCCGAAACCCTCACGGCTGAACAAACATGATTACTTTCATCAGATTGAAAAACGGTTTTCAAACTGTAAAATATCAATGTGTTGTAAATCATGGGGGTATGTATATTTTCTGCAAATCAGAGCACTTTATGCAGAAAATGGATGGCGAGACAAAGCTATCAGTATTGTGTTGTCAAATTTTTAATGTTTTTGCATTTTAGGGGGAGATAAATTGTTATTAGAAAATCTAAAAACATTTGAAAATTTTGAAAATGACAAAAACATGATAAAAACCTATTGGCAAAAAGACAAAAACATGATAAAAAATTGAAAATTGAGTTTTTGCGTAAAAAAAGGAAATGATAGTACATCAGTAGACAGTTACAGTACGCTAAAGAATTGGAAAGTCAAAATGTGTTAAACGATCTCATCGTGGATGTGTCGATAGATTTTTATACACTTAGTAAACTTTTTCGGGATATAAACCTAAATTCAAACACTTGCTTATTTCGTGGGGAACACTACTTGGATATATAGGTAACCCCTGAAATCTCGTTTGAAAGGTCTCATAATCTGATATACTAGGTTTTTATACTCAATGATGTCTGGGGTATTATTCCGGGACTTCTGCTGAATGGAAGTTCTGAACTAGTCCTTGGATAATACTTTCCACAAATGCTTGAAACATAGCATAAACCCTCAGCATGCCGATGAAACAATAAAATTGATAGTCGCTGCTGTTGTAGCTAAAAGATCCTCTAAAGGGGACATACCGTTAAGTCGAAGCTGATATCTCTCTGCATATACGGAAGTATCGACCTGAGATCCCTCGGCCCTCGCATTACCTAAATTATGTACAGATATCATTGTAGTATACTCACCTGTAAGACTGAATATTGGGATCTGGATACGGGAGTATATTCAAGAGGTGGGACACATGAATGGGTTTAAGTTCTTAAAATATCTAATTCGTATCATGAATTAGTTGAAATTTGTATGAAAATTTAAGTGGACCAGTATATCGACAATCTAAGTGAATTGTTTAATTCTTAATGTGAAAATTAAGCTCAACGGTACTTGTGACTTGTCATAAACTGATATGATCCTCTGATGCATACTCAAAACAAAAATATTGTCTGTAAATATGTTTGTACATATTTCTTTACTATTTTATATTTTCAGAAAATACAAAAAGATTTTGATTTCTGCTTTATTTTTGACAACTGATATTTGAGATGCTGAGTTTCAAAATCTAAGTAAGCTGATTGTGTTTCTGAGAATAAAACAAGTTCATTAATTTAAAACTTGAATTTATTTTAAAAAAATTCAAAAACAGTTTGTGATATCTCCAAGGTCATTAATTTGGACTTGGATGATTAACTGTGGGGGATTTGGATGCTTATATTGTTATAGAGCTAGTTTCCGATACGATTCGATGAAACTGCCAAATTCATGAGAAGTGATTTTGAAGAGATTGTCTGGAAGATTAAAATGTTGTTACTTATAGTTGTATGAGTGATTGCAGGAAAAGTCCAGACTACGATCCCGAGAGCAGAATCTAAGGGGGAGTCTGAAGACAAGCTGGAAAGCTAGGTGTCGATCCCTAAAAGCACGGAAGCTTGACGAGAGGGGGAGCCTGCTGATGATAAAGCTGTTGATGATAGAGCCAGTGATGAGATTCTGGTGTAAGAGTTAAAGTGTGAATCTGATCAAGAGATTGATGGATGCTTACAGTGTTAAAATCTGAGTGAGGATGTAGAATGACCAAGATTGAAGACTCGGAGCCAAAGACTTCGTCAACATCCAAGGGGGAGTCTGTTGGTGCACGGAATGTCTGTTGACTTCATCTGTATTAAGTCTTAGGTCAAGATAGTCAAGATTGGAGTTTGGAAATCAAATTAGGGTTTGATTTTGTTAATTTCACTTATATGAACATGTTTAGGTGATTTCGCTTATAGGTACTTTAGGTGATTTCGCTTATAAGTACATTAGGGTTTCGCTCATTAGGTTAACAGGTAGGTTTCGCTTATGTGGTCACTAGGGGGTTTCGCTTATGTGTCAGGTCATTGGAGCGAAACCACAGGGGCTATATATAGTAAGTATAAGCGAAATCAGGTAGTTCAGTTATGTACATTGGAGCGAAATCCTCTCATGCTTGTGGTGTCAAAACTCTGTCAAAATTGATTCAAAAAGCATCAATAAAGAAGAAATTGAAAGAGAAAAGCTGTTGTAACTTCGTGTATACTGATTCCGCCTTTATACGTGAAGATGAACGTCCTTGACTGACTTTTCAGGGTCGCAAACCGGTCCAACACTAAACATGTTGGATCATTTGGGTTGGTTAAGAAAAAGTTTGAGAAAAATGTTGGTAATTGCTCAAAATGTATAAAAGTTCATTAATTTGAACTTGAATTGTTTCAAAATTGTCAGCGAGATCATAATTTGGTCAGCCAAGGTCATTAACTTGGACTTGGCAGACTAAACAGTTGACCAGGGTCATTAATTTGGACTTGGTAAACTGAGTGTGTTGGTAAATAGTTAAAAATAAAAGTTAAAAAATAAAAAAAAGTGAAAAATTTGAAAAGTTGTTGGTTCACACGAAGTGACCAACTCGCACGAAGTGGCCAGACAGTTTTAACAAGGCCAGATCGTTTCAAAATATGCCAACTCGTGCGAGCCGGCCACACCGCCTCATCATCAACTCGTGCGAACTGGCTCCTCTATTTAAAGGGGAGACCGGATCGCGTGAACACATTTTTGATTCTCACTCCGCACCAAACACACGTACTTGAAGCGATCTGAGCGATTCGTCTGATTCCATCGATTTCAAGCTGTAATTTTATGTTCTTGTTGCTCGGAATCATCATATAAGTTGGTTTACACAACTTGTATCATGGGAAAGGTATTGTTTGATGATTAATTGAACTGTATCGCATGAACTCGAAAGAACCGATTCTTTGGACTTAGATCTAGGCTTGTATAATGAATGAAATCGAATAAAAAAAAACATCAACATGATCGGAATTCATTGTAGAACAGATATATGGCTTCAATTTCATCATAAAATCATGTTTAAAAATCTGTGAATTTACTGTTCATCAAAGGTTGATTCAAACGAAGTGACAATCCACTCCGCACGAGATGGCAGACAGTGTGAATGTTTTAGTTCGCATGAGATGGCCACATCGTTTGATGATTCCAGATCGTGTGGAATTGGCCAGTTCGTTTGAAATCCAAATTGTTTAATAATTGGTCAGTTCGTTTGAATACACCAGACCGCACGAGATGGTCACTTCGTTTGAAAGCCAGATCGTGTGAATGATAGTTTGTCTTGAAAATTTGTGCAAAATGTTTAATTTGTTTGTTTATGTTTGTGTTTCAGGCATCGAATGTGCAGTTTGATCCATCGCACAATATTTGTTGTGTATACGATGAGACGTTACCGAAGATGGTTATGTTTAAAGATATTTTGGAGTTCATGAAGCGTTTACCGATTCAAAAGGCGTTAACGGATCAACATAAAGTTTTCAAATCTCATATTGCTCATTTCTGGAAGAATGTTTTTTAAGATGATGTGAATGATGTTATAAATTCAAGTGTTAGTATCGATGGTGAAGATAAAGAGATTATAATCACTGAACAGCTTGTCCGAGAAGTGTTAGAGTTTCCGGATGATGAAAATTCACCTACAGGGTTTCCAGAGAGAATGGTCAAAGGCTGTATGCTGAGAATGGGATATAATGGGCCATTGAATAAAGCAAATTACTTGAAAGCTTGTTTCACGAAGCCGTACAAATTTTTCATTCACTCAGTGATTCATACACTTAGTCACAGAAAAGGTGGATATGATGTGATGAAAGATTATCAGATGTGTATGGTGACGGCATTGGTGCTGAACAAGAAGTATAATTTCTCTAAAATTGTTTTTCACTACATGAAAGATAACATTATTTCGAATAGTAAAAGTTGGGTGTATCCTAGATTTGTGCAAATGATGCTGGATCATGCTTATCCGAATCTAGTGAAAGATGAAGAGAATTATTTGATGATGTTAAATCACATGGATAATGAAACGTTGATCAGATTATCCAAGTATCACAAGAATTGGCCAGAACCGAAGAATAAAACAGAGTTTTTCGGATTCATCAAGAGTGACAAATATGAAGATCCAGATCCGGTGAATCATTTGAAGTGGAGGAATGATGCAGAGATGAAAGTAAAGAGTGCAGCTGATGAATTAACAAAGTTAAAAGATTTTTCTGAAACTCGAAATGAGTGGTTTACAAAGGTTGAAAAAGAAAAGAAGAAGAAAGGTGGTAAGAGAGAACCGAAATCTCAAGCTGAAGAAGGATCATCGTCTCAACCTCGAAAGAAACGTAAGAAGAAAGCTGTTGAAACAATGTTGGTTGATGAACCTGAAGAAGATGAGACAGAAGCTGGTGTTGATAAAGATAAAAATCCATTAACTCCTGAAACAGAGCGTTTGTTGAAAAATATTGATGAAACTTTAGAAGCTGAGAAAGCAGCTGGTGAGAAAGTAGTTGATGATGAAGTGGAAAGTTCATCTGATGCGGATTCTGATATTGATGCTCAAGTTGATCGTTGGATAAAAGAAAACTTTGATCCAAGAGATAAAGGCAAACAAAAGAAGAGAACAGGGAGTTCTAATGATGATGATAAAACATATGCTCCACCAGAAAATGTTCAAGTTGTATCACCACCATCTTCTGGAGGCAGAAAGAAGTCAACTTCAAGGAAACGTGTAATAACTCCTGCAGCTCGAAAGTTAAAGTTCAAACTGAAACTACCACAAGAACCACAAAAACCACCATCACCACCACAAAAACAACCATCACCACCAACACAACAACCATTATCTGAACCTTTACAACCTCCACAATCACCACCACCACATCATATTTCACTACCTATTCATGAACAACCACCAATCACTTCACCACACGTCCAACAAACACCACCAACCACACAACCACCAATCCATACTACTCCTGGATCATCTGGCTTTAAAGATTTTCCACATATTCCAGAGAATATAGCTCTTGAAGAGCTTGGTGATTTTAGTTTTGTAAATGATGATCTTGTGAGGAAGCTGCAACAGAAGGTGAATGAAGTGTCCAGTGAGAAAAAGAAATTGGAAGAACGTGTTAAATCTGTTGAATATGAGAATTCGTCTTTGCTGAAGAAGATTGAAACTGATCAAGTCGAAATTGATATTCTGAAAGTTCGGATAGCGGTATTGGAAGAAGAAAAGGCTCGAAGGGATGAGCAGAATGAATATTTCAAGTTGAAAAACAAAGAATTAGAGGCCAATAATGCTAGGAAGGAACATGAAGCATATATGTTAAAGAAAGTGATTGAAGATTTGATCGGTAAGCCAATTGAACAAAAGTTTGAAGAAATTGAGCTTGAAGAAGTTAGGGCAAAATGTAAAGCTAAACTAGTAGCTGAAATGAAAAACAAGGGTAAAAGTGTTCTAGCTGAAGGTGAAGCTCAAGTTACTGAAAGGGAAATTGTTCTGACTGAGCCTTGTCCATTAACTTTAGTGTCTGGTTTGATTGAGCCGGAAGATGATGAAGAAGATGAAGAAGATGATGATGATATTTTGAAAGATGATGCAGATGATGTGTATTCTGTACATAGTGATGACGATGATGATGGAAATGATGATGATGATGATCAAGGTACTTCGGGCATAAAAGTAACTGAAGCGTCAAAAGATGAGAACATTGACGATTATCTTCGAGATGATGCAAACGAAGAATTAGAGAATGCTGAAGGAAAGGGGGAGCATGGTGATGCTGAAAAAGATGATGAAAATGTTGATCAAAGTACAGGGTTGATTCTACGTTTAGAACATGATGTAGAGGAAGGTGAAATTCTGCATACTTATACAAGAGCTGAGATTGTTAAAATGATGGTTATTGAAGATAGTTATTTTAACTTCGATTTTGAAGAAGAGTTGAATCAGTTTGATATCAATCAGCAACCAGAATATGAGTACAAGTACGTTGAAGATGCTGATAATTATGACAAAGTGGAAGTAGAAGATTGGAGTGATGAAGATCAGTCTGAGAATGTTAACGTTGATACTTCTAGCTTTCCAACACCTGCTGAATTTTTTAGTCAAGCGAATGAAGATGAATTGCGAAGAAAAGTTGCAGAAAGTGTTAAGAATAAAAGTTTTCAGGAAATGTCGAAAGAAGAACGTCGTGAAGAAAGAAAGAAGTGGTTCAGAAAAGATACAGAAAGAAAATTCAAAAGACCACTGAAGTATTACAAAAGAGATAGAGAAGTTTCTTTAGGAGATATAATAAGTTGGGGCTACTTACCACAAGTCAACGCCTATGCAATCAGAAGAGAATTTGGCGTTCAGTATTTTCAGTATATTCAAGATATAATGTCTCTGCCTTGGTGGGATGTCGAAGAATTGCCCAAAGTCAGAACATTATCTTATCCAGTCAGGGTTCACGATATGCCTACATGGGGCTTGATGAATGTAACACCCCAACCCGGAAGGGCTGACGTGTCACAATAACAGTGATATCATAAACAAAGGTCATAATTCCATTTATTTATTTGACAAGGATACAACCATATAACAACGAAACTTAAGATTAATATACAAGCAGACACATTCAATTTTATTAACTAACATCTTCAGATTTATTCCTAAGCTTTATTCTTCTCTCTTTCCCCCGCCCAAGATAACCTGCTGACCTGAAATTACAAAATTTATACGGAATGAGCCAAATGCTCAGTACGGAATTATAGGCTCAAAGAATAAATAACGCTTTATGCAAAACTTATACAATGCAAGAACATAATTTCATAATCATATCTTACGGATGTACCCATGAGCAAACTGAAAACGTGACAATAAACAGGTAGCTACTCCTGTATACTTATCACATGAAATGGCGAGTTGGCATACCCTCTATCCATTTCCTGAAACTGAAATCCTAGGATCGATCCATACGCCTCCTAGTAGCTTTGTACCACACTTGTACCTAGGGACGCTGTGAACTAATCTCTCCGTCACAGATGGAGCACATGCTGTTGATGCCGCAACAACATGCTCGTGGGACACTCCACGAGAAGCGATACTCAGGGTAACAGAGTACAAATGGTCTTATTCACATAACTTATAAAACTTATTTTCAGAACAGAACAGAACTTATTTTCATAACAGAACAGAACTTATTTTCATAACAAAACAGAACTTATATTGGAACATGCGATAATGAGTACAACTAACATAATACTATCGCATGACATGAAAGCTTAAATCAAAGGATTAGAACATAATTTGAACGGACTGTCAAATGAATCGAAACTCAAAGACGTGAAGAGTGTATGAATTTAATGGGTTTTATAACAATTTGAATATGAAGCAATAAGAAGTGGGGTAGGATCCGTACCTTAATAACTCCAAAGTGAAGCTACCTTGTGTTAATATTTTAGATTTATACGGGCAGAGTTTAGACTACTGATTAGTCTTTTAACCTAATTTAAATAACATGCATACAAACTAGGTTAGTAACTTAATACAGCCTTTACGATAACTCACGATATCAAATTCTCACAATGAATGTCAAAATGCAATACTTTGTCCATCGAATGAACGATGATCCGTTGAATTAACAACGAATGACAAGGTATAATACTTTACCCATCGAATTAACGACAATCCGTCAAATTAATGACGAACGATAAAGTATAATACTTTACCTATCGAATTAACGACAATCCGTCAAATTAATGACGAACGATAAAGTATAACCCTAATATGGGCAGCACTTAAACATCAATTGGATATATTGATCAATCGGATAATGAATCGTAATAGCGATCGAGTTATTACCCTGTTCTGCAGCACCCCGCTACTCTTAATTTGTGTTTAGTGTGTGTTAATTGAAGTATTCGGACTAAAACTCAGAGAATATAACGAATTTTCTCGTCGAAAGAATGCCCAGAAACCTGTCCCAAAGCCTGCTATTTATACACGAATTTGACTTAGCTTACGGACCGTAAGCTTGGTAGTGTTGCGGTCCGTAAGGCTTCGTAATAGGCTATAGGGTAGCCACGTTCGGTACTAGCTCAGCTGACTCAACAATTTCGAAATTTCATTAGGTGACAACGAGAATTTGAAGATAATTATCAACTAGGGTTTACCCCCCCCTGAGTTTTAGGGGCCCTAATCCTGATTCTGAAAATTCTGAAATTTTTAGGGTTTGTACGGAATTACTTGGGTGTCTTAATTAGGGTTTCCTATGGGTTAATTTAATAAAATAATTAGGTCTTTTAATATTATTAGTTTATTTTGATTTTAAATTTTCGGTTATTACAACTATTACCCCCTTAAAAGAAATTTCGTCCTCGAAATTTTGCACATAAGAATATAACATATAAATAACGGAAACGAAATTTTTATAGCCGAGTTACTAACTTATATAACCAGAATCTCCTACTTAAATATGCTTAATCCTAACTAAAATATATTCACATAAGGTAAAGCATGAATGACCGTAAACAGAAACGAATAAACATATATCAAAGAGCAAGATTTACCGTTACTTGACTAAAATTCTATTGCGAGAATAGATTAGGGTATAGAGAACGAATTGATTCTTCAGATTCCCATGTTGCTTCGCGTTCAGAGTGATTTTTCCAGAGAATTTTAACAAACGGAATTATTTTCCTACGCAGAACCTTTTCTTGTCGATCTAAGATGGCTTCTGGTTCCTCTTCGTAGGACAAATCCTCGTGAATTGTAAGTAACGGATAACTAATGACATGGAGTGGATGATAATTATATCCTCTTAACGATGAGATATGAAAAACGTTATGAACGTGAGAGAGCTGAGGAGGTAAAGCTAATCGATATGACACTTCTCCAATTCTTTCAAGGATTTCAAACGGACCGATGAAACGAGGACTAAGCTTTCCTTTAATTCCAAATCTACGAACGCCACGCCAAGGTGATACCTTTAAGAAAACGTGGTCGCCAATTTTAAATTCGAGTGGTCGTCTATCTTGATCTGCATAGCTCTTTTGTCTGCTTTGAGCTTCTTTCAGTTTTTCTCGTGCCAGAGTGACTTTTTCATTTGTAATCTGAACTAGTTCTGGCCCTTCAATAATCTTTTCTCCAACTTCATCCCAGCAGATCGGTGCTCGACATTTCCGACCGTACAAAAGCTCAAAAGGTGCCATGCCAATACTTGCTTGCCAACTATTGTTGTAAGCGAACTCAACAAGACATAGATATTCATCCCAGTTTCCAGACCATTCAAGTGCACATGCTCGGAGCATGTCTTCCAAGGTCTGAATCGTGCGTTCTGACTGCCCATCTGTTTGTGGATGGAAAGCCGTACTAAACTTCAGGCGTGTACCCCAAGCTGCCTGAAAACCTTTCCAAAATCGTGAGGTGAAACGTGGGTCTCTATCGGAAACAATGGAAGATGGTGTGCCATGGAGTCGAATAATTTCTTGAAGAAATATTTCGGATAACTTATTAACCGAAAATCCTTGCTGAATCGGTAGAAAATGTGCTGACTTCGACAATCTATCGACAACAACCCATACTACATCATTCTTCTTGAAAGTCTTAGGCAAACCGGTAACAAAATCCATTGTGATCTCATCCCACTTCCATATGGGAATATCCAATGGCTGCAACAGACCGCTTGCTCGTTTGTGTTCAATTTTCACTTGTTGGCAAGTGAGGCATTTACTTACATATCGAGCAACGTCTTCCTTCATGCCATTCCACCAGAAGTTCTGTCTTAAATCTCTATACATCTTGGTAGATCCTGGGTGAATTGAAAATGGTGAGCCGTGAGCTTCGGCTAATAATGACTCACGAAGGCTGGAGTCATTGGGTACACAAAGTCTTTTACCGCACCAAATCACCCCATGATGGTCTATACTAAATTCAGATTGCTTACCCACCTCAAGATTTTGCACAATTGCCCAAAGTTCTCCATCTTGCTTTTGTGCATCTTTAATCCGTGATATGAGGTCGGGTTCAATCTGCATTCTAGCTAGATATCCATCAGATTTACTAACCTGAAGCCAAATATTCATCCTTTCGAGATCCTTCCTAATATGAGGCTGAATTTGTATGCAAGATATAGTCCCGGAATTCTTTCGGCTCAATGCGTCAGCTACAACATTGGCTTTACCTGGATGGTATTGAATTTTTACGTCGTAATCTTTTAAAAGTTCTAACCACCTTCTTTGCCTCATATTTAGCTCCTTCTGCGTAAATATGTACTTGAGGCTCTTGTGGTCAGTAAAGATGTCACAACTTTCACCATACAGATAGTGTCGCCAAATCTTAAGTGCAAAAACGACTGCGGCTAGTTCTAAATCATGTGTAGGGTAGTTGACTTCATAAGGCTTCAACTGACGAGAGGCATAAGCAATAACTTTCCCATGTTGCATTAGCACACAACCTAATCCTTTCTTTGAGGCATCACTATAGACTTGGTAACCTCCTGATCCAGAAGGGAGAGCGAGTATCGGAGAGGATACGAGTCGTTTCTTCAATTCTTCAAAGCTTTTCTCTTGTTCCTCATTCCATGAGTACTTCACCCCTTTCCTTAGGAGTTTTGTGAGTGGTAAAGCGATTACCGAGAATCTTTCAACGAATCTTCGGTAATAGCCAGCAAGACCCAAGAAACTTCGTATTTCGGTAACAGAAGTAGGTCTTGGCCATTTTGTAATAGCTTCAACCTTTGTTGGGTCTACCATAATTCCTTCTGCTGATATGATATGACCTAGAAATGCCACTTGGCTAAGCCAAAAGTCACATTTGGAAAACTTTGCGTATAACTTCTCATGCCTCAAGGTTCCAAGTACTGCATGTAGATGTGCTTCATGCTCTTCGTGACTCTTAGAATACACTAGAATGTCATCGATAAAGACAATAACGAATTTGTCTAGGAATTTGTGAAATACGCGATTCATCAAATCCATAAAGACTGCAGGTGCATTAGTTAACCCAAAGGGCATAACCAAAAATTCATAATGACCATATCGAGTACGAAAGGCGGTCTTGGGAACATCATCATTTTTGATCTTTAGCTGATGGTACCCGGACCTCAGGTCGATTTTTGAGAAGAACTGAGCCCCCTGAAGTTGATCAAAGAGATCATCTATGCGCGGCAGAGGATACTGATTACGAATAGTAATCTTGTTCAGTTCCCGGTAATCAATACATAAACGCATACTACCGTCTTTCTTTTTCACAATTAAGACCGGAGCACCCCAAGGTGAAACACTAGGTCTTATGAATCCTAGATCTAACAATTCTTGCAATTGTTCCTTCAACTCCTTCAGTTCCATTGGAGCCATACGGTATGGAGCTTTAGAAATAGGTTCGGCACCAGGTATCAAGTCGATGGTGAATTCTACCTGACGGTCGGGTGGTAATCCTGGTAGTTCATCCGGAAATACATCAGGATATTCACGAACAACGGAATGGCTATCGATACTCTTAACACTAGCAGAAGTATCCCTAATCGATGCTAGGAATCCAGCACAACCGTTTGATATGAATTTTCGAGCCTTGAGCGCAGAAATAATTTTAAGAGATTTATGAGCTTGAGTTCCCTGATATATAATATCAGGATGATGAAGATCACCGAAAATAACACGGCGAGAATGACAATCTATAGTTACACGATGTCTAGACAACCAATCTATTCCTAGAATAATATCAAAGTCACACATATGTATCGGAAATAGATCGGCCTTACACACAATAGATTCAATACGGATCGGACAATCTTTATATACGGAAGTGATTACGGATGAATTTTCCATGGGAGTAGAAATGGTTAAAGTAGGATTTAAGAGAGTTGGTCTTATCGGAAGATACTTAGTAAACGAGTGGGATACTAAAGAATGAGTCGCTCCTGTATCGAATAACACATAGATACTACGTTTACCAAGCTGAAGGGTTCCAGATACAGTACCTGGAGCATTAGCAGCGTCAGTAGCAGAAAGTGCGAAAACTCTTCCTCCAACATTGGGTTGGTTATTCTTCCTAGTATCTTTCTTAGGACATTCCTTGATCATGTGTCCAGTTTGGCCACATCTAAAGCATGCTCCTGTACTTCGGTGACATACTCCCTGATGTCGCTTGCCACAAGTATTACATAAAGGATATGTAATTTGATTCAGTGGTTGAGTTCTAATAGGTTCTGCATACAACTGAATCTGGTTTTGAGCAGGCCTCGGGTTTTGCAGTCTCGTTTGCCATGGACGTGCCTGATTTCCGGAGTTTTGATTTCCTTGCACTTTGCGATCTTGATGTTGTGGTGTAGTGGATGATTGGCCGATTTCCTGCTTAAATTGTCCTTCCCTATTTCTCTTCTTATTATCCCCAGTTCGAGATAAGAATTCTTTCCTTTCGAATTCAAAAGTTTTGATTGCATCAGCAACTTCGGTGATATCCTTAAATTTCATATACATGATCGACTTCCGAATTCGATCATTGACTGCCCACTTGCATTTTTCTGCCTGGACTTCTGCTGATCCTGCAACGTCTCCTACAATACTAGCCAACCTTGCAAATCTAGTAATGAACTCAGAGGCTGGTTCATCACTCCCCTGTCGAATCACTGCATACTCCCGGATATAAGCTTCTTTATCAGCGGTCGAAAAATACTTGTCGTAAAAGATATTACGAAAGTCGACCCATGAAAGATTAGCGTCAAACTCATCCCCTCCTTTGACTTGCTTATATCCTTCCCACCAAGTTTGTGCGTCATCTTCAAATTTGTAGGTAGCCAGTCTAACTTTGTATTGCTCCGGAACTCCAAGAACTCCGAAGATCTTTTCAATATGAGCTATCCAGTTCCTTGCTTCGACTGGATTATTAGCATGACTAAAGGATTTCGGCTTTTGTTTTTGGAATTTACTAATCCATATGTCTATACTATAAGTAGTATTGTTTGTGGTATTTTCACGAGTTTCACCACCAGAGATTGGATTAGTGTTAGTGCCTTCTGGATGACGAGTTTGTTGAATAACGGCCTCAGCTGTTTGAGCAACCAGGTTTGGAAGCAACCCGGCAACAGCCTGGTTGATAGCATTAATTACGCTTGGATCAACTGGAGTCTCATTCGAAGAAGTGTTGTTACGTACAGGGTTAGTACGAGTATTCCTATGTAGCGGACGACGAGGAGGCATATCTATACAAATAAATACAGGAATTAAACCAAATAAGTTGAATCCTATCATAGATATCTACCCATTCCTCACAGGTTTTAATTACTATCTTCAAGTTTTCTACAGGAAAGAGCCTTTGCTCTGATACCATAGCTGTAACACCCCAACCCGGAAGGGCTGACGTGTCACAATAACAGTGATATCATAAACAAAAGTCATAATTCCATTTATTTATTTGACAAGGATACAACCATATAACAACGAAACTTAAGATTAATATACAAGCAGACACATTCAATTTTATTAACTAACATCTTCAGATTTATTCCTAAGCTTTATTCTTCTCTCTTTCCCCCGCCCAAGATAACCTGCTGACCTGAAATTACAAAATTTATACGGAATGAGCCAAATGCTCAGTACGGAATTATAGGCTCAAAGAATAAATAACGCTTTATGCAAAACTTATACAATGCAAGAACATAATTTCATAATCATATCTTACGGATGTACCCATGAGCAAACTGAAAACGTGACAATAAACAGGTAGCTACTCCTGTATACTTATCACATGAAATGGCGAGTTGGCATACCCTCTATCCATTTCCTGAAACTGAAATCCTAGGATCGATCCATACGCCTCCTAGTAGCTTTGTACCACACTTGTACCTAGGGACGCTGTGAACTAATCTCTCCGTCACAGATGGAGCACATGCTGTTGATGCCGCAACAACATGCTCGTGGGACACTCCACGAGAAGCGATACTCAGGGTAACAGAGTACAAATGGTCTTATTCACATAACTTATAAAACTTATTTTCAGAACAGAACAGAACTTATTTTCATAACAGAACAGAACTTATTTTCATAACAAAACAGAACTTATATTGGAACATGCGATAATGAGTACAACTAACATAATACTATCGCATGACATGAAAGCTTAAATCAAAGGATTAGAACATAATTTGAACGGACTGTCAAATGAATCGAAACTCAAAGACGTGAAGAGTGTATGAATTTAATGGGTTTTATAACAATTTGAATATGAAGCAATAAGAAGTGGGGTAGGATCCGTACCTTAATAACTCCAAAGTGAAGCTACCTTGTGTTAATATTTTAGATTTATACGGGCAGAGTTTAGACTACTGATTAGTCTTTTAACCTAATTTAAATAACATGCATACAAACTAGGTTAGTAACTTAATACAGCCTTTACGATAACTCACGATATCAAATTCTCACAATGAATGTCAAAATGCAATACTTTGTCCATCGAATGAACGATGATCCGTTGAATTAACAACGAATGACAAGGTATAATACTTTACCCATCGAATTAACGACAATCCGTCAAATTAATGACGAACGATAAAGTATAATACTTTACCTATCGAATTAACGACAATCCGTCAAATTAATGACGAACGATAAAGTATAACCCTAATATGGGCAGCACTTAAACATCAATTGGATATATTGATCAATCGGATAATGAATCGTAATAGCGATCGAGTTATTACCCTGTTCTGCAGCACCCCGCTACTCTTAATTTGTGTTTAGTGTGTGTTAATTGAAGTATTCGGACTAAAACTCAGAGAATATAACGAATTTTCTCGTCGAAAGAATGCCCAGAAACCTGTCCCAAAGCCTGCTATTTATACACGAATTTGACTTAGCTTACGGACCGTAAGCTTACCAACGTTACGGTCCGTAAGGCACCATACGGACCGTAAGCTTGGTAGTGTTGCGGTCCGTAAGGCTTCGTAATAGGCTATAGGGTAGCCACGTTCGGTACTAGCTCAGCTGACTCAACAATTTCGAAATTTCATTAGGTGACAACGAGAATTTGAAGATAATTATCAACTAGGGTTTACCCCCCCCTGAGTTTTAGGGGCCCTAATCCTGATTCTGAAAATTCTGAAATTTTTAGGGTTTGTACGGAATTACTTGGGTGTCTTAATTAGGGTTTCCTATGGGTTAATTTAATAAAATAATTAGGTCTTTTAATATTATTAGTTTATTTTGATTTTAAATTTTCGGTTATTACAATGAAGTTTGAAGCATTCAAAGAATTCAAACATTGGAAGCCTCATTATCCGAAGAAAGTCAAGAGGATAGATCCAGTTACAGGCATTGAAGAAACAATTTTGCAGATCAAAAAGCCCAGAGTTTTGAAGAATATTCCATTGCCGAAAATGGAACAAAACTTTCATGAAGGGTTCTTATGTTGGGTTTATAGCTGCATGTCAACCGAAGCAGTGATTACGTACAAAGTTGGAAATGAAGTAAGATATATCCATCTGTACGATCCGATGTGGATAGTGAATTGCTCTGCGGAGGATATTGAATGTTTATTTGTGAACAAGATTGGTTACAAGAAAGAAGATAAAGATCAAGCTCTACAGTTTCAGAAAGTTGCTACGATATGTTTTCAAAAAGGTATAAACTCTGAAAATATGTGGTCATCAAAGTGGAGAAAGATTGAAAAGGAAGAATTTCTGAAAGCTGAGAAGGAGAGAAAAGAACGTGAAGAGAAAGATAGAATTGCTAGATTCACATGTGTGCAAAGACTTGCTGAGGAAGAGAAGAGAGATGCAATAGAGAAGGAAAAGCTCAGAAAGACGTTATTGAAGAAGCCAAAACGTCATGAGGAGAAGTTCAAGTCTTTGTGAAGAAGTTTTGAAGACAAGCTGACTGAAGACTGCGGCAATATCCAAGGGGGAGTTTGTTGGTGCACAATGTCTATCGCCTACGTCATCAGTCTAGGTCGTGCCATGTAATAGTTTAAGTGTTAGAAAGTTAAGTTTATATGTAAATGGGCCAGTTCGCACAAACTGACAAGTATGAAGGTCAGGTCGCACGAACTGGAGTTAGCCAGTTCGTGCGAAGTGGTCATGTAAACTCGTGCGGACTGGAGTGCCTATAAATAGGCTGGTGTTGTTTTTCATTTGTAACTTTCCAGAGAACTTTGTCACGAAGTGCTGCTGAATTCTCTCCGTACGAAAACGTTTATAATCAATGGAAAACATGTTTAAAGTGACTTTCTACTCTTCTACTCCTATTCTAACACTGATTGACGGTTTCTAGTCTGATTCCGCCTTTCTAGAGACTCAGATTTGACTCATATTGACTCGTATTGATCGGATCTCGATCCTACAGTTAGTGATGTGGTAAAACTGGCAACGGTTCGGACCGGTTAGTTTTTGTAGGGATCGGGTTCGGGTCAAAACACGACTTTTACTGTTCTTCTTGCCCTAAAAAACTACTTTTCTGTATAAATCAGTTAGTTCGTCAAATAAGATTACTAAAGTTAAAACTGAAAACTGTTCTAGCGATATTCATTAATTTTACCACCTACCTTTTAGTGATAAAACATAACCCATTTGCAAGTGTGGGTCAGGACCATATCTTTGATATGGGTACTTATCATTCACTGGTTGTCAAGAAACAAAAGTTTTAGTGGGTATTTTAACCCAGAGTTGGTTCTGGTGGTTGTATTTTCTCCACAACAGTCAAAGGTAAAAAATACTTGGCTAAGGTTAAAAGTCAACTCATGAGTACTCCCATGCTTACAACGCCCTAATATTGTTAAGTTATCTACGGATACCGATGCATGCCGTTTTTTCAGTTACACAATTGTGAAGCCTGTATCTTTAGCAATACAAATCTTCCCAAATTGATCATATTCACATAGTAAATGGACTAAAATAGCAGCTTCACAAAATGAACCATATCTACCATTTGAGGAGTTGCTTAAATGTTATGTTGTTGGTGAAGGTGAAGATTAGTCATTCTGACCCTCTTTTGTACTAGATGTGGATGGGTTGGGTAATTGTCACTTGGAAAGAACTCAAACAAAGAAAAAAGAAAAAAAAAGTGCACCAGTTTCACACAAGCACCGGGCGAGTAACAAGGGGGGGGGGGTAGTTGCACGGACCTCCCATCCGCCGGAGTATTGCAACTCCGCAAGCTAGCTTAGCCCCATAGCTGCCTGGCGGTGATTACCCACGGTGAAGAGCCCCAACACCCCATAAGGGCATTGCCGGGAATCGAACCGGTGACCTCAAGTAGAGGCCTGGGTGAGGCTGGCCAACTGGGCTACCCCAGAAGGTTACCGGGCGAGTAACAAGACACTCAATATTCTTTTTTTATTTCGAAAAACAGTAGTAGTTTAATTAGCATGCATGTGTGTCTTGATATATTACGTCTAACTCAACCAAACATCTTGAATGTTGTTTAGCTAATACTATCCAACCAACTTGCTCGTCGTGGGAGTGTGATTTTCTACATGGACAAGACAAGACCATGGTGAGTGACAGCTCACAAGTTTAGTTCTTTACCCGTTGGTTGTCCTACAACCCCCGTGGTATGCTTCATCATGCCTCTGGAACCGATGAAGATGAACGGCTAGCAACTTTGCAAAACGAAGATGGGCGTAATGCTGCTGGTCAAGGTTAGTCATTCTGTCCGAAATGTGATGTAGTAAAATGGGTCAACCAATTAGTTTTTGTAGGGATTGGTTTAGGTAAAAACAAGACCTTTCCGGGTCTTCTTGGCCAAAAAAACTACTTTTTATATAAATCCGTTAGTTTGTCAAATAAGATTACTAAAATTGAATTTGAACTAGCTATATGCATTAATTTTACCGGTTTGACCCTTGCGTGATAAAACACAACCCAATTACTAGTGCGGTTCAAATTTGCAAAGAGCATACTTTCTGATGTGGGTACTTATCTCTGAATCGTTGTCAATAAGCCAAAGTATAAATGAGTATTTTAACCCAAGAGTTGGTTCTGGCGGTTGCATTTTATCCACAATTGTCAAAACTAAAATAGACTTGGCTAAGGTCACGAGTATCCCTATGCTTACAATGTCTGAATAATGTTAAGTCATCTATGTATACTGATGAATGCCGTTTTTTCAGGTACACAGACTTGTGAAGCCCCCATCTTTAGGAATCCAAGTCATCTCAAATTGACCATATTCACATAATTAGCAGCAGCTTCGCGAAATGAACCATATCTACCGCGTGAGGAGTAGCTTAAACGTTATGTTGTTGGTGAAGGCGAAGGTTAGTCATTCTGACCCTCTTTTGTACTAGATGTGGGTGGGTTGGGTAACGGGTCGGACCAATCAGTATTTGTACGGGATAGGTTGGCTCGGAACACTTATGTTCGACTTTATCTATATAAGTAATTACTTAATAGTGTGTCAAATGTTTGGTATCATTTGATTATTTAAGTACCCTGTGGGTCCTGGTTAATTACCCTTACTTTTTTTTAGGTTCAACGATAACCTGGGTTTTCCTGGGTCTAACTGCAATGTGCGTCAAATGGTGTGTGCATACTGCATACACATGTACAAGGTGCGTTTATCCTCATCTATACTATATAATAAAAGAAACCATATTTGGGACACTTGTCATCATATTAGGCTATGTATCTATTAATTTTCTTATTATTTAGTTTAATTTTTTGTAATTAATTATAGATAACTCTCCTACTAAATATTATTTAGTTTAACTCTTATGGATAATTAGCATTTAGTTTAATCTCTTCTAATTAATTATAGATAACTCTCCTACTAAATATTATTTTATTTAATCTTTTCTGAGTTAAGTGTCATTTACGTCCCTGTGGTTTGTTCACTTTTGATATTTCAGACCAAATTTTAAAATTGCACCGTTTTCCTCCCTAACATTTTGGAAACGTGCTATTTCAGTCCAAAAAAATAACCACAGTTAAAAATTCAGGTAGCTTATGGGTAACCACAGTCAAAATTGCAGCTTGGCTGGGATCAAACCCGTGACCAGTTGCTTAGAAACAAACGAATTTTACCCCTAGGCTAACTGAATTTTTAAATGTGGTTATTTTTTTGGATTGAAATGACACGTTTTCAAAATGCCAGGGAGGAAAATGGTGCAATTTTGAAATTTGACCTGAAATGGCAAAAGTGAACAAACCATAGGGACGTGACGTAAATGGCACTTAACTCATATTTTCTACTTAATTATAGATAACTATTATTTAGTTTAAATTTAATGTATACTTGTCATTTTTTATTTATAATATACAAATTTACTCTTAATTTTTTCGATGATGTAATTTTCTCTAATAAACTCTAAACTTTTACCATAGCATATATAATGCTAAAGATAAAACCGAACCAAATTATTTATCATCAAAACCAAACTTTGTATTAATATATTATTTATTTTTTTTCATTATTAAAAATTATTATATCGATTTTATTACATAATTTTTAAACAAATTGTATATAACTTTCAATATTACTTTATATATAAAATTAGATTTATTATGAGTTTTTTAAATATACTTTATATTTTATCACTTAAATGACTGCTTATTTGCTTCTTGAATAACATGTATGGTCACTGTATCTTCTTTTCAATATTCATCTCCGCAATCACCATATCTATCACGTACCGAGTATATCCATTAGGTTTTTATATATATTTTTCTTATTATTTGGTATATAAAATCATATTTATTCAACCCGAGTAATACACGAGGGTTTTTTAAAATATAACTTTTTTATTATTTGGCAAACAATACTACATTTATTTAACCCGTGTAATACACGTTGTTTTAAAGATATAACATTTTTTTATTATTTGGTATATAAAATTACATTTATTCAACCCGTACAATACATATCGTTCTTATAGATATAACATTTTATTATTTAATATATAAAATTATATTTATTCAATCCGTGCAATAAAAAAGGTTTTTAAAGATATATTGTTTTATTATATAAAATTTATTTATTCAACCCGTGTAATACACGGGGTTATAATCTAGTTGCTTATAAAATTAATTCTGTGTTTTTAAAATGCTGTGCGGCAAATTTCAGTGCAATTAGTTGGCAAAACTTAAACTTTTAGATATATACATATATAACTTATTATATGTTAAGACATTTGTCACTTGGAAAGAACTCATAAAAAAAAAACTATTTGACACAAGCATAGGGCCAGTAACACGACACTCTATATTGTTATTTTTTCCAAAAACAGTAGTAGTCTAATTAGCATGCGTGTGTATCTTGATTTGAACATGCCATGATTATATCTTAAAAACAAACACAATATGCTTTCAAGGACGAAATCTGTTAAACAAGAAAATATAAAGGATGATTAGCATGTTTTTAAAACATGAAAGCTAAAGCTTGTAATTTCATCCAATCCTAAAGGACGTTTACACTTTACAGTAATTTTGTCTGCATTATATTATTCTACTAGGTTATAACCCCATCTAGGGCTGTTCAAATTGCTTGACGCTCGAGACTCGTTCGTTGCTCAATCGAAAAATGTTCGGAATTTGCTCGTTCGATTCTGCTCGATTGAAAAAGGCGCTCGGTTCAATGAACCGAGCATGAGCAAAGGCCCGCTCAGTTCGGTTCGACTCGGTAGGCTCGAATTATTTTTTATTATATATATGTATATATTAATAAAATAACTAGAGGCGCATATTCACAATGTTTGGTCCAAGATCCAAGTAGAGCCCATTTAATTATAGAACTAAAGGCTGATACCAATAGTCCATTGTCTAATAATCCAGAGTAATTGAGTCAAAATGTCAAAATACCGAAATGTGAAGCGTCAATTGATACTCAAGTGTCAACCCGCCATTCAATTCAGAAGTACATAATCCTACTTAAAACCCCGCATCAACCATCATTATTCGAATTCTCCGTCGCCAGGACGCCAACTCCCTAAGGTTTTGCTTCAATCGGTTCATTTGATTTCAAACTTCTCATAGATCAAATGCTTCAATCGATCGACAATTAATATTTCCGCTCTGATGATCTTGGTAGAACCAGTTGAGTGTTTTTTCTATTCCTATATATTTCATAAATTTATACTTATGTTCTAATTAGACGAAACCTTGGGGAAGAAAATTGCATTTTACTCTAAAACCTAACAACCCCATTTCGTCACTTTTCTATTTGTTATGTGACGCTCAATACTCGCTCGACGTTCGTTCGAAAAATACTCGGATCGAAAGGCGCTCGTTCAACTTTGGCTCAGTTGAAAACATGCTCGGTTCGATTCGGTTCGGTTTGTAATCAAACCGAGCATGACCAAAGGTCCGATTGGTTCGGTTCGGCTCGTGAACAGCCCTAACCCCCTCTATTACACGGGTTGAATAAATAAATTTTATATACTAAATAATAAAACAATATATCTTTAAAAACCTTCTTTATTGCACGGGTTGAATAAATATCATTTTTAAATATTAAGTAATAGAAAGTCATATCTATAAGAACCATATTGTATAAGTTGAATAAATGTAATTTTATATACTAAATAATAAAAAAAGTTATATCTTTAAAACCACGTGTATTACATCAGTTGAATAAATGTAATATTGTTAACCATATAATAAAAAAAGTTATATCTTTTAAAATCCTCGTGTATTACACGGCTTGAATATATATGATTTTATATATCAAATAAATAAAATTATATTTAAAAAAAGAGTAAAATACACGGATAGGCATCGGATCCGATTTGATCCAGGTGTGTGACTGGAGATCGTAACGTCGAGTGAATTGTCTTCGAAATCATGGCGGCGGTAGTGGTGGTTGTGGATGGTGGTGGCGGCTGTGGTTTAGAGAAAGAGAGAGAAAGTAGAAAGAGAGAGAGAGAGAGAGTAGATTGGGGGTGGTTTGGGTTGATGAAGATAAGGATGGTGGGCTCCACTTGATTAAATAAATAATAAAAAGATATATATTTCTTTTAATGTTTAAGTTATTATATTTAATAGTAAGGGTAGTTTTGTCATTTCACATCCACACTTAACTGAGAAAACTAATCTCTATCCACTCTAATGACTATCCGAGTAACAAACTGTCAAACCACAAGGAGCACCGGTGTAATTCCAAAAGTTGGGGATTATAGGTGTTATTTTACAAAACCACAGAGACTATTCGTGCATAAAAAAAAGTGAAAACCACAGGGACTATCCGGGGATTATAGGTGTTATTTGACTTAGGAAAGGAAATCTACTGGATAAACATAAAAAAAGTGAAAACAAATAAAAACAATTTTAACTTTTGAATTTGATCCCTTCCGATACGTAAGCCGACTTCAATCCTATTTTAATTCCAATATACTTGCAGCCCACTTTACGTAAATTGGCCATGATACCGGGCCAAATAATTATAATGGGCCAACAATTCTTTTGTCTGAATCACGCACGGATTAAACCTCTCGGCTCTATCTCCTTTCGATTGTTCTCCCATCCATCTCTGCTGCTTCTTCAATGCTCTGTAACTTTGGTTTAGGGTTGTGTTTGAATCGCCATGATTGAGCTAAACCTAATGATTATGAATTCTGAACTTGGTGATTATTATATGATTTCCTATTAATGTTTGCAAATTTACATAAGTAAATTGATTTCATGAAACAAATCGATTTGCTATACTGTAGTTCATTTAACCTTGCTGATTTGCTGTAATGTAGTTATTTGCTGCTGGTAGATGTTACTCTTGATTTGAACATGTAAAAGTTAACCAGACAAATGTGCTACTGCTTAAGACTTATTGAGACTGATGTTTGTTTAGATGTAAAATTGTTTGTATTGATGCGAAAGAGCCAAAAATAGTTAAGAGTTAAGACATTTGGGTTGAGTACATAGTTTGTCACATTATAGAAACTTCTAATTTTAGTGCTGTAAACATTTAAGTTCTTTGTTTGACTATTTTTTGCAATTAGATATGTGTCCAAATCTTAACAGAGCTTATTCTAGTCCATGCAACTGTCATTATTTGGCTGCCATTGTTACTAATTTGACTTTTTAGATTAATCTATTGGTGTATGCTTATGATGATTTATTGCTTCTAGGTTAGGATGGCTGACCCTTTGTAGGACGGGTAAGCATCATACGGTTCGACCCATGTGACCTGACCAGCTAAACCATCGACCCGTGTACATAGGAGTGTCGGTTCTCGGTCCATAAATCTTATGCTATATGGTTCACATGCCGTTTAGGGATTAACAGCTACTTTGAAAACCTAGTTACTTTATCCTCTCTACAGTAAAGCTCCATATTTCTCTTTGGTTCATCTTATTTGAGATCATCGAGTTATATGTATGTTATAGGGAACCCTTTGTAACACCCCGTGTTTCGAAAGTCAAAGTCAAAGTCAAGATTGAAGTCAAAGGAAGACAAGATTGCTAATTGTGATCTGTCACTCCTTGCTCAACTCCTGTTTTAACTTCTTGACTTGTAGATAATCTATTTATGTTATCGCGTTAGTTGTATTATGTGGAGTACTTGTTAATAATCGAGGTTTAATAGCTATTAATCGCATGTTTAATCGATTTATCGCTTATCGCTATCGCATTCGCAACTCGAATTACCTGTTCTGGATATTGTTTTACATGTGTGTGCTATTATGTGTTACTTGTGCATGTTATGCTTATGTTGAGGTGTTAATCGCAATCGCAATTCAATCGCATCGCAATCGAATCGAGAACGCTAAACGCAAGTCAATTATAGTGATTGTATTTTAGATATTGTAGTTGGGATTAAAAGTAATTTAATGGGCAATTCTATCGTATCGCTCGCTTGAATCGCATCGCAAAGCTCTACACTCGAATCAAAATGACAAAACTCATCGCGCCGGACTCATGGATCGAATGGCCATCCAATCGGATTGCCATCCGATCGGGCTGCCATAAGATCGAGTTGCCACCCGATCAGACTGCCACCCGATCGACCAGCCTTTTTCCTCACTTTCCTTTCTAGGAAACCCTATAAATACCCTCACATGTCACATCACTTGATGTGACAGCTCTCTACTCGACCCAGCCGCACTTCAGCCTCATTTCTCTCGATTTCTCTCGATTCTTGTAAGTTTTCAACCTAAATCTTGTACTTTCTTGATCTACACGCACTCCTACACCTTTCTATCTTTTGAATCTTAACTTCTAACCATGAAATCACCGGATTTGAGGTGTTCTAGGGTGATGTCATCATGGAGTTCTTATGAACTTGAATGTTTGGCTTCATTCCACCAAGAACAACTCAGATCTGAAGGATTTCCACAACATTTACCAATAATTTCACTTAGATCTACACGAATTCATGGATAAAAAGGATTGAGAGAAGGTTTTCCAACTTTCTTTCAACTCTTTTACACTCAATGCACTCAAACCCGATGGAACCGGAGCTTGTTCTAGTGATGCATTAGTTCCAGATCTGAATTCTATCCGGGAGAGATATTGATTTCGGGTTTGAATATGAACTACCGACTCGAACCGTGAACCGCTCGGACTAGGGTGATTCCTGTTCGGTCGGGTCACTTGGGCCGAGATAAGGGTTCTGTTGTTCAAGCAAGATATCAAAACGTCTCGTTCAAAGCTACAACACTTCAAACAGAAACAAGTGTTAGGACGATCAGACCGTTGGGACGGATTGTCGTCCGATCGGATTGCCATCCGATCGACCGGCCATCCGATCGGATTGCACTTGGTTCCATACTTAAACTATTTTTCAAACTATTCAAAGGATCTGAACGTTGAAACGGATTACCACCCGATCGGATTGCCATCCGATCGAGTGACCGTCCGATCGTGTGACATTTGGGACTTAGATACTTAAACAATTTTCAACATGTTCAGTACGTACGGATTGCCACCCGATCGGATAGTCATCCGATCAAGTGACCGTCCTGCTGTGAACTTGTTCTCAAACAGAGAAGTCTCGCCAATCGGATTGCTACCCGATCGAACGACCGTTCCATCGACCGACCTGAAAGGTAGAGATACTTCTCTATTTTTAAAATGCTACAATGAAAACTTCAAAGTACAAACCATCATACACAAACACATCCTCACCAAACGAGGTGACAATCCAATCGAATGGCCATCCGATCGGATGACCATCCGAACGGATTGCCACCTGATCGACTGGCCATCCGATTGGATTGCCATCCGATCGGATTACCATCCAATCCTTGGTACACCTACACCGAACGGATTGCCACCTGATCGACTGGCCATCCGAACGGATTGCCACCTGATCGGATTGCCACCTGATCGACTGGCCATCCGATTGGATTGCCATCCTATCATTAACTGTTCAGGCTAATCCCGCTCTGGCGCTCCCTTCAATCCATTAACTCTACCGCTGTGAGTATACTCGAACCCTTTTTGCTTTATGCACTTTTGGGTGTTACATACGTTACTTATTCTAAATCACATCGAACACACTACGCAATACTTTAACGCTAACCGCTATCGCATGTTATACGTGACTCGATGAATGCTTGTTTGTTATATTTACACATAGATTGCTATCTACCTGCCTTAGCAATGATAGTACTATAGTTTAGACTCAACACCTGTTCACTTAGGGGTTGTTAAGGACTATTAATCACATGATTCACAGTGGTGAATATGTGTTACGAACTGCATTGCGCAGTCAACCCGCAGTCATTGGTATTGATAGGATCATGTCGATAACTTACGTGCTTCACATCACACGTTGTACGTGCTGGTTATACGTGAACGATTTCGAACTCTATTATGCTATTATCAAACTTGTATGCTCACCTTTACACTATGTGTATTGACTTTTACTTTAATGTATGTGGCAGGTGCTAAAGATGCTAGGACGACTTGTTTGCTGTGTGATGAAATCGAGGCTAGGAAAGAGTCTAGAAACAAACAAACAAACAAACTATCTTATTTGAAATCTGAGTTGTCGGATCAGTATTTGTTTATGAGATAATTATTTGTAATAACTGTTTTATTTAAATATGTTATGGTATGGGACATGACGTTTTAAATATCTGGTAATTAATAGTTGTTATGGATACTCATGGACAATATGTTTCGCTCAGTGCCGCGCCCCGATGTTTCCGCCATCGGTTGGGGTGTGACATATTGGTATCAGAGCCATAACTATAGGGAATTAGGCAAGACTCGACCTAGTCCGGGTTGATGTCTTAGAACGACCTAGTCTATAGTCTAAGTACCAACAGACCGACTTGTGCATACCCGGTAGGGGTTTTGTACGGCCTTACTCGCTATTTCTCGCTCAAACTCGTTGTACACTACACACTTGCGCGGACACCGCATACTACAGTTTTGCGCAAGATCAGCTTTTCCTAAGGCTGATTATACACACAAACGAATGATCTGGTTAAGAATAGGTGTGAAAACCGTAAACTCTCGACCAGATTACTCGTTCGAATTTCTATATTACTATAAAACAAGAGAATTTGCGTTGAATTAGGAGTGAAATCCATACTTCGACGCGAGTCTCCTTAACTAACTCGTGGTTTACCACACAAGCAGGAACGTATTCGCTAAGTTAGGGGTGAAACCCAAACTTTGATGACTCGTTCTACTCTCTAATGTGGTTTTACAAAACTCTCACCGAAGTCTCGATGGACTCCAACGACTTGAAGTCACACCAAACTCGAAGGATGCATGCCGATCGCTCAAATCAAAGCGAGAGCGCAGTTCCAAAAGCCAAAGTGTGCACTTAAAGTCCTTGAGAATAGTCGAATCACTTTGGGTAGTCGAAGTCTACCTAGCCGTAGACAATCAATTCTCGATTTCTATGTGTTTCGATTATGAGCCCGCAACTGCTGACTCTGATATTTGTCGATTTTATGTAATTTATGTGGTTTTGTTTATTTGTTGGTGTGTTGAGATATTGATGGTTTCGATTTAACGCTTTTTGCTCCGCTTATCACACAACACAATCGCCCGTAAATCGCTGCTCGATACTCGCAATCGCTAAAAATAATCGTTATACGCGCTGTGAAGGATAGGGAATATGTAGGATCGTGAGACGATCTAAACGAGTCTATCAGAAGAGTTCTCGGTCTAATCAGAGGCGGAATTCATTTATTAGACTTTGTAACAGCTTGATTCACTCTTAATTGTCTTGTATTATTTATTTGACACGGTTACAGATCAAACGACACGTCGGCAGCACTTCGGTACCGGAAACACGAACGTTACAAATGACTTGGCACATCAGGTATATATAGGGGAGTTGATTTCGCATGGAATAGACAAGAAGTATTTCATGCGAAATAGCTGATTGCTCTTTCGTACGAAATAGCTCAATGCCAATTCATGCGAAATGAACTTTCAATATACAAACCCTATTTTCCTCGTACTACGTGCCCTGATCTAACATTTCTATTACAAGACTCGATATAAGACGAAGTCGACAGACATATGCACCAACAGACTCCCCCTTGGATGTTGACGAAGTCTTCGGTGTCGAGTCTTCACAATCTTCAGTCTTTATCAGTCTTCGTAATCTTCCAACGTATCTAACAGAGTAAGCATCCATAATCTTCTTTCTCTTTCCCAGAATCTCAAACTGACTCTATCTTCTCTTGATCAGATCTCTTGATTCTATAAGCTTGTCAGCATCATCAACTCTTCTCCCCTTAGGATGTTGATCTACTAGCAGACTCCCCCTTAAATTGTTCTGGGATCGAAAACCTGGCTCATCTTCTGCTCAGGTTTATAAACTGAGTCCTGCACAAACCTCTACCTCAAACATAAATTTCACAAATTTAAAATTTGACAAATTTATATACTTCATGTAGAAAATGATCAAATAGAAATGATTTAACATTTATAATCTCTGATGAATCACTTGTAGAAAAACATTTTTTCTCACAACACTCTCCCAAACCAGTTCGTCATGTTTAGCACTCGGAATTTTGAAAATCAGTTGTCTAAAATCTTTTTGTATTTTTCAAAAAATTTATGCTAAAACGCTCCGAAAATCTTTTTGGATTTTTGTTGTTAAAGAAATACAGTAAAGAAATATTTACAGACAATTTTTTTTTTCAGTTTGTGTAAGAGGATCATATCAGTTTTTGAGACAAATCACCAACACCGTTAAGCTTTAAACATTTTAAGTTCTAAACGATTCACTTAGACTGTCAGTATACTGATCCACTTAAATTTTCACACAAATTTCAATTGCTTCGAGATACGAGATTAATGTTTTAGAGACTTAAACTTATTCGTGTGTACCACCTCAGAATATACTCCCGTATCCATATCCCAATATTTTGTCTTACAGGTGAGTATACCTAGATGCTATCTGTAAAGGGTTAAATGCGAGGGCCATGAGAGCTCAGGCTATTGCTTCCGCAAAATCAGAGAGATGATGGCTTCGACTTTAGGTGTGTTCCCTTTAGAGAATCTTTTCTTCAACAGCACATGATTAGCATTTTGCAATGTTTCATCATTTTTTTTGCTGAGGGGGGTGCTATATTTCAAGCAAGCGAAAAGTATTATACGGGGACTAGGCCATTGCTTCCGCAAAATCAGAAGTCCCGGGATAATACCCCAGATATCACTAAGCATAAAGACCTAGTATCTCAGAAAGGGGGATCTTTCAAACAAGATTTCGGGGGTTACCCATATATCCGAGAGATGTTCCCCACGAGATAAGTAAGTTTGATATTTTAGGTTTATATTTCAAACACAATCTACTAAATGTGCAAAAACCTACTGGCATATCATCAGTGAGACCGTTTATCACATTTTGACTTTCCAATTCTTTAGCATGCTGTGAATGTCCACTGATGTACTATCATTTCCGCTTTTTCACAACAAAAATCGATTTTTGATTTTTATCATGTTTTTTACTTTTTCAAATTTTCTAATGTTTTTGGATTTTCCGAAAATTTCTTACTCCCCCTAAAATTCAAAATCATTTTAAAAAAATTTGAAAAGAAACTATACAAAATAAAGTGACAAATGTTGTGAATTGCTTCAATTCGCCATCCACTTGGCATAAACAATCAGAACTCCCCCTGACAACAAACTATTTTCCCATTATGATTTCAAAACACTTAAGTTTGTTTTAATCAAAAATGGTTTTTCCGGAAAATAAGATTTGTTGATTTTATCACTTGTAAGATCGGTGATTCATTCATCACTTTGTTTTCTCAACCATTTGAATGAAAGTTAAATCAAGTTCAAATTAATGACCTTGATTAACCAATTGTAAGTGAAAACCTTCTTCAATCACTTGTAGGTTCACTTATCAATCAAAACCACTTGTAAAAACGAAATATCACATGTAGAAAGATGCCGATTCCTGCTCCACAATTACCAACTTGGGAGCTTCGGCAAGTCAGAATTTTTAGTTTGAAAATCCTGTCACCCAAGCCTGACCAGCCTTGGGTGATTTTGACTCACATCTATCCCACCATCTTTTTTATTGGTAAAATTCTTTTGCGCCCTTCACTTTTCCGTCAACCATCTTTCCGAAAATATGTTTAACTTTTCCATTAAACACTTTTTCAGTATCAAAATCTTTCTTACCAGCAAAGAATTGATCTGAAATTTCAATCTTACCAACTTTCAACTTCAAATTTTCCTTTGATAGTGGCGGAAAATTTTCAACATTCATCTCTGGAACAGAATTCTTCTCACTTTTCTCAACAAATGACTCCTCTGATTTTATGGAATCAGATTCATTGTCAGAACTACTTTCTGATTTAACAACCCATCTTTGTTTGTTCAAATCAACTTTTCTTTTGTAAAAACGTTTTGAAACATCACCAGTTTCAAAAGTCGAATTTTCAAACACATTAGATTTCTCAGTTGGTTGCTGCTTTTCATCAACATGTTTTTCTTTTATTTTTGGGTTAAAAGAAACTCCCTGTTGTGTGTTGTTGTATTGTTGACAGTTCCAAGCAATATGTCCAATCTTGTGACATTTGAAACATTTTCTTCTGTCAGCTCTTGGTGCATATTTGTTCAAAATCTTCTTTCTTTTAGCAAGAAACTCTTGATTTGATTGTTTCCAGAATGGTTTCTTATGTTCCTCTTTAGCACTTCCTCCTGCAACAAATTTAGTATTTGGTTTATAAGTTTTCTCATTTTTATAATTTTCTGGTGGAATAAAACCCAAACCTTTCTTTTTGAAATTACTGTTATGATTTGGTTTCTTTTGAAAACCATAACCAGAACTGTAACCTTTTTTCTTGTTCAATCTTTGTTGAACTCTTGAAGTGTACTTTTTAGGTTTTTTGTTAAGATTTAAATCTTTTATTTCAGAAATATTAATTTATGTTAATTTGAAAACCTGTTTGATCATTTCAGTTTTGACACTTCTTATTGGAAATTCCTCATCAGAATATAATTTGTCTGAATCATTCAAAGTATATGCCACTTTGATTGGTCCGTCATTCAAATTAGATTTTGATAACAGGAATTCTTTATTGTAAACCCGTTTAACCGGTGAACTAGGACTCTTTTCTGACGAACTCGAACTTTCAGATTTAGACTCCGACTTTGACTCTTCATCCATATCCAACACCTGATCGACCACTTTCTTTAACAACTCAGACTCATGATCAGTGTCAGACGCTGTGAATGTGACATCAATGTTGTCTGGTAACTCATCAATGGTTTCAGACATTAACTTTATGTTGAGTGCCTTATTTAATCGTTCCTCATTTGGCTTTCTGGGAGAATAACTTTCATATATCGGGGACGGACACTTGTTATACTTGACACTTTGTTTCTTACCAGTATCCTCTTCTGTCTTTTTATCTTGCAAAGCTTCAAGACCTGCAACAGTAGGATAAACTCTATCAATCAAATAATCACAAGTTGTATAACTCAATAGCAATCTTTTGATTCTTTCACTTTCAATCTTTTATAGTTCCAACTCCTGCTTTAGCTTTGCACAGTCTTCAATATACTCATTAATGACCTTCTGCTTTGTCATTAATGTTGAGCTCATCATTGTTATAGCAGCATCAACTTCTAAATTTGTCTTTTTCAGACCATCAACTGTTCTGTTCAACACGTCATATGATTCCTTCACATACTTCACATCAGACAACAAATTCTCTTTTAACTCTTCCAGTTCAGGAATCTTCTTGTCCTTTTCTTCACAATATTTGCATGATTCCAGGCATTTCAGACAAGGTTTCGTGATTTCAACAATTTTTTCTACCTCGACAACTTTCTCAACTTCGATGAATTTCTCTACTTCAACAATTCTCTCAACTTCAACTATTTTCTCAACTTCGACGATTTTCTCTACCACCTTCTCAATCATTGGTTCTTCATCAAATTCTACTTTTATTTCACATTCTTCATTTTCAACCTTCTCTGTTGAATTTTCTTCAACTTCTGCTTTCTCAGCTTCCAGTTTTTCCTTTTCTTCAGCAATCATTTTTGCTTCTCTCTCTCTCTCTTCAATCTGGCAGCCTTCTTCTCATTCAGCATCTCAACCTTATCTGCAAAGAAAAAATTAAAACTATCAGGATCCAAACCTTTCCTAGCTTTATTAATATATTCTTCTTCATCATCGGTATCTGCATCACTTCCTAATTTTGGAAAAATCGGTATTCTTTTTGAGCTAGATTTGACTTCTTCTTTTTCCAGAATTTTAGCAACAAGACCTGAACCGGTTGGAATGTATTTGTCCCAGCTAAAACCCTCTGCAACCTTTTCATCATCTTGATTAACAAGATAAGCTTTTTTCTTTTCAACTTCAATGGCCCGGGATGAAGATGGTTGTTGATCAATTTGATGAAAATTTGATTTTTGATAATAATCATTCTTTTCTTGTCTTCCGGTTGCTTCTTTATTTTTACATTCTCGTTTAAAATGTCCCCTTTCTTTGCAACGAAAACAAGTAACCTTTGATTTGTCAAACCCTATCGGAGATGCACTCATTTCACGAAAATCATCTCTACCGGTGATTTGTTGAAATTTTTCTGCTCTTCTTACAGCACTAGCCAAACACCATTTGATATCCATCAACTCAAGTTCTACAGCATCAATCTGATCATAATCTTCTTTGGTGAGCATTGGATTTCCAATTCGTCCAGCAACTAAACTTTCATATGACTCTAACATAGCAACAAGTGATGCCATGTGTTGCTTAGCTATTTCTGGAGAAAGATTTTGACCATTTTGAATGTTCAATGTAACATTGCATTGCAGATTCGTTGAATTTTGTCGTTGAGAACTTGGTGTTGTATAATTTGGATCAAAGCTTGAATATGAAGACGAATGTCCACCACTCTGAGTTACAGTACTACCCTTAGTTTCAGAAGAACTATCAGCACTGAAAGCAGTCTTAATCTTTGGACTCGGAGTAGTCTCAAATTTGTTTCCTCTGTAGTATAAACTGACATCTTGTTGAGCATTTGGATTATTCATGATTGTCGTTTTCTGAATATCCAATTCATGTTCTTCAATTTTCTGAATGAACTTTGCCAAATTCATACTCTCAGATTTTCTCATGTGTTTTAAGATCAACAAATATGTTCCCCATTTTTGCTGTGGTAACGCATCGGCTAACTTATCAACCCATTCATCGTCGTCTTTCTTTATTTCCAATCTTCCCATTTCTAAAACAAAATGACAATATCTATCAATAGTTGCTTTTGTTGTTTCTCCTTCGAATGCAACAAACATATCAAATGATTTCTTTAGTAAAGCCTTTTTTGTTCTTGATCATGTCTGCACTTCCTTTAAACTTTTGAATTAATGCCAGCCAAATTGATCTAGCAGTGTCTTCATGTTGAAGCAAAACAAAGATGTCTTCTTTTACCGCTTGTTGAAGAATGCTAATCATGATCTTTTCACTTGTGTATTTCAATTTTTCAACATCTGAATAGTCACTAAACGCTTTTTCAAGCCCACGTTCATTTTTCGGTTTAACGTAATCTACCTCTAACGAACACCATGCGTCAAATTTATAAGCTTGAACCCAATTTTCAAATCGATTTTGCCATCCTCTAAAATCTTCAATATACATAAGCTTTGGCGGTTTTTGATAAGTTCCCGTCTCATTCTCACTGTAAACAGTTTCAGCAGCTGTAACAGGAGCAATTGGTGTAGCAAACGCATTGTAAAATTCCTCTTCCATGTTTCGAAAACATGTTACACAAGTTCACAAAGTTCAAACAACAATAAAAGTTCACACGAAAAGAGAACTCAAACGAAACGACTTGATGCGAAATAGCTCCGTCAAACGAAATACACTTTCACACGAAATAACTTTTGATTTCGTGCGAAATAAGGTGATTTCGTACGAAATAGATGATTTTGTACGAAATAACAAGAATTGAGGCTATTCCGTATGAAATAATGATCTGATTCAAACGAAACAGACTATTTCGTACGAAATGCTGCTGATGTCATCATTCGATTAGTTTTCAAGTGAAATGAACAAATTTAACAAGTTTTAGATCGATTTTATGTCCAATTCTTTCACGGATTGTTTAAACCAGTGTTTCGATTATAATGATTGAAATTCAAGTCATTTTGACCGTTAAATCTTGTTTAATTTTGAAAAGAAGGTGTAGAAGTCAGATTTTTAAGCTGAATTGGTAAGAACTCTTCCTCCTGAGCTCTGATACCACTTGTAGGATCGTGAGACGATCTAAACGAGTCTATCAGAAGAGTTCTTGGTCTAATCAGCGGCGGAATTCATTGATTAGACTTTGTAACAGCTTGATTCACTCTTAATTGTCTTGTATTATTGATTTGACACGGTTACAGATCAAACGACACGTCGGCAGCACTTCGGACTGGAAACACGAACGTTACAAATGACTTGGCACATCAGGTATATATAGGGGAGTTGATTTCGCACGGAATAGAAAATAAGTATTTCGTGCGAAATAGCTGATTGCTATTTTGTACGAAATAGCTCAATGCCATTTCATGCGAAATGAACTTTCAATATACAAACCCTATTTTCCTCGTACTACGTGCCCTGATCTAACATTTCTATTACAAGACTCGATATAAGACGAAGTCGACAGTCATATGCACCAACAGAATACGTGCAACATATAGCTAGGTTTCTGTATTCTGACCGCCTCATGTGTTTCTGTGCCTTACGTGTCTATGTGTTTCTGTGCTTATGTGTTGATGTGCCTATGTGATTATGTGCTTATGTGGATACGTGTTCCCGAGCTTTATGGTAATCGCTAGACTATATTAGGAATAATCGAAATTTGTGATGAGTCCTGTGGCGATGTCTGTTGCAGACAATGTCGTCATCTGGATCTCGCGCTACTCAAGCTGCTCGCCGAAAGCAAGCAGATAAACGCCTCGCCGCTATGGTTGCTAAGAAAATGGCGAAAGTTGTTCCTCAAATTGTCAGTGAACTATACGAAAATGTGAGCAAATCTTCTGAAGAGTCCAGGACTGAAACCCCTAAGACTGCTTTTAGCTTCAAGCAGTTTAAAGCTTGCAGACCGAAAGAATTTACTGGTGAAGATGGTCCTACGGCCTTATTCCAATAGTTTGATTCGATTGAGGTCACCCTGTGCCAGAGTGGCTGTCCTGACGATCTCCACACTCTGAATTCTACCGGCGTCTTCCAATCCCGAGCGCTAGATTGGTGGATGGCCGAGAGAAACAAACGCGGAAACAATGCAGCTTATGGTTTGACGTGGGATGAGTTGAAGGACGTCATGTTGGAAGAGTTTTGCCCATCCCACGAGCGCCAAAAGTTGGAGGATGAATTCTGGCATATCAAGCAGAAGGATGGTGACAATGCTGCTTTAACTGCTCGCTTCAAGCAGCTTAGCATAATCTGTCTTGATCAAGTCAAGACTCCTGATGTAGCGATCAAGAAGTTTATTCGAGCTCTGCCAGATTGTGTCACGGATTTTGTGCAAGCTTCAAAACCAGCAACAATCGAGGAAACTTACCTGCTTGCCACTAAAATAAACGACAAGCGAGTCAAGTCTGGCTACTGGGATAATGCCGCCAAGAATCTACATCAAGCTACCACCGCACTAGCCGCTGAAACCGCCGCCACTCCTCAGTCTTCAAAAGCCTCTCGTCGCAAGAGGTAGAACAACAACAACTCCAGCAACAACAACTGTGTTGTAACCACTGCTGCCCCACTTCAAGCTGTACCAACTCAGCAGCAAACTCAACACCGCCAAGTCGCAGCACCGGTAACCCAAGCACTGCCGGCAAAGCGTGCTTATACTGGTCCTCACCTTGCCTGCCCGACTTGCACCTATCACCACCCAGTGGGAATCGCCTGCAGATTTTGTGTACACTGCAACATGTACGGCCATTTCACCGCCAACTGCCGTACAGGTCCTCGACAAGCACCAGCTCCAGCTACTGCTCATCAAGCTCTACTTTCTGCTCCTCATGGGCATCAAGCAGCTCCGGCACCCGCGGTCAATGCTAGAGTCTGCTTTGTGTGTGGTGATCCAAACCACTTCGCAAACATGTGCCCCAATCGGGTTGTGAAGCAAGAGCAACAACAGCAGCAACCCCAACAACAGCAGCAGCAGCCTCAGCAACAAGCTGCTCGTGCTCGAACTTTCAACATTAATGTGCGCCAGGCTCAGGCTGACAACAACGTGGTCAATGGTATGTTCCTTGTGAATGGTATTTATGCTTTGTGTTTGTTTGATACTAGAGCCGATAATTGTTTTGTATCGTTTGAGTTCGAAAAGCTTCTTAATCGTAAGCGCGCCCATCTCCCCTCGACGTTCGATGTTGAAGTTGCCACCGGAAGAACCGTCACCGTCAACTCTGTTCTTCGTGATAGTACTCTCGAACTCAACAATCACATCTTTCCTATTGACCTTATTCCGATGCAGCTCGGTAGTTTCGATGTCATAATAGACATGGACTTTCTTCGCGAAAACCATGTCGAAGTTGTTTCCTTCGATAAGATGATCCGATTCTCACTCGCTAATGGTGATCAACTGTGTGTGTATGGTGAAACTCTCTCGAAGGGCCTCAAGCTTATGTCATGTATCCAGGCTAGCAAGTATCTCCGCAAGGAATACAGAGCTTTCTTGGCTAATATTGTAGTAGCGGAGAAGGAAAAGAAACGAAAGTCTGAAGTGAAAGACGTTCCTGTTGTTTGCGAATTCCCTAACGTTTTTCCTGAAGATCTCCCAGGTCTACCTCCGAGTCGTGATATCAACTTTCACATCGACCTCATTCCTGGAGCAAATCCTGTTGCAAGAGCTCCTTATCGACTCGCTCTGTCCGAAATGCGCGATCTCTCGAGTCAGCTCCAGGAATTGCTTGACAAAGGCTTCATTCGCCCAAGCACCTCTCCTTGGGGCGCACCAGTCCTTTTCATCAAAAAGAAGGATGGGTCGTTCCGGATGTGCATCGACTATCGGGAATTGAATAAGCTGACGATCAAGAATCGTTACCCTCTGCCTCGCATCGATGATTTGTTTGACCAGTTACAAGGTGCTACGTGTTTCTCCAAGATCGATCTACGCTCAGGCTACCACCAGTTACGCATACAAGAGGAGGATATTCCCAAAACCGCTTTTCGCACTCGATACGGCCACTACGAGTTTGTTGTTTTATCTTTTGGCTTAACCAACGCACCCACAGTTTTTATGGATCTGATGAATCGCGTGTGTAAACCTTTTCTCGACCGCTTCGTCATCGTGTTCATCGATGATATCCTGATCTATTCCAAGTCGAAAGCCGAACACGCGCAACATCTACATTTGGTTCTCGAGCTACTCCGGGGTAATTGACTCTATGCCAAGTTCTCCAAGTGTGAATTCTGGCTAGAGGAGGTTCAATTCCTCGGTCACATTACTAATAGTCAAGGTATTCACGTCGACCCCACGAAGATCGAAGTTGTCAAGAGTTGGGTTACACCCAAGAACCCGTCTGAAGTCCGTTCTTTTCTCAAAATAGCGGGCTATTATCGCCGATTTATCGAAGGGTTCTCTAAAATCGCTGTGCCGCTTACCTCTCTCACGCAAAAAGACAAGCCTTTTGTTTGGGGAACTGGACAAGAGACTGCCTTTCAAACCCTCAAGTACATGCTTTGCAATGCTCCTGTTCTCACTTTATCCGACGGAAGCGATGACTTTATTGTCTATTGTGATGCCTCGAACCTTGGCCTTGGTTGTGTTCTTTTGCAGAGAGACAAGGTTATTGCCTACGCATCTCGTCAGCTCAAGATCCATGAGAATAACTATACAACCCACGACCTCGAGCTAGGCGCAGTTGTTTTTGCGTTAAAGATCTGGAAACACTACCTTTATGGTACTAAGTGTACGATCTTCACCGATCATAGGGCCTACAACATATCCTTGATCAGAAGGAGCTGAATATGCGTCAACGCCGGTGGGTAGAATATCTCAACGATTATTACTGTGAGATTCGTTATCATCCTGGCAAAGCAAATGTCGTTGCCGACGCTCTCAGCTGATGGAGTTATCTGCACAGCGCCCGTAATATTCAAGCCCAATATGATCTTAAAACCCTCATCCGCGAAGCCCAACATGCCTACTTTATTGAACGTACTTTAAAGAAGGAAAGGATCCTCAACGATGGAGCCCAACTAGAGAATAAGTCGAATGGGATATTCCATTATCTGGACCGAATTTGGGTTCCTAAGCGAACCAATTTATGACAGATTTTGATGGACGAAGCCCACAAATCCCGATATTCTATTCATCCCGGTGCCGACAAGATGTACCAGGACCTGCGCTACAAGTACTGGTGGTCGGGCATGAAGAGGGATATCGCCCTCTATGTTTCAAAATGCCTGACTTGCTCGAAGGTCAAGGCTGAGCACCAAAGACCCTCTGGCTTACTCGTTCAACTCGAGATCCCTGTGTGGAAGTAGGAGAGTATAGCTATGGACTTCATAATGAAGCTTCCGTGCACGCCCTCAGGTCATGACAGCATCTGGGTTGTCATTGACCGTTTGACTAAATCTGCTCACTTTCTGCCAATACGAGAAGACTACAAGGTAGATAAATTAGCCCTAATCTACGCCAAAGAGATCATTTGTAGACATGGGACGCCTCGCGACATCATTTCTGGCCACGATGCTCGGTTTACCTCGCGTTGTTGGGAAACATTTCAAGCTGCTCTCGGTACTGTGCTTAATCTAAGTACCACATTCCATCCCCAAACGACGGTCAGACTGAAAGAACGATTCGTACCCTTGAAGACATGATCCGTTAGTGTGTCATAGATTTCGGTGGTAATTGGGACGCATACTTACCTTTAGTCGAATTCTCGTACAATAACAATTATCATTCCAGCATTCAAATGGAACCATTTGAGGCATTGTATGGAAGAAGATGTCGATCACCTATTGTATGGCATGAGATCGGGCACTCGCAACTAATCGGTCCTGAGCTATTGCAAGAAACGACTGACAAAATCCTCCAAATTCGAGACAATCTACTGAAAGCTCGGAGTCGTCAGAAAAGTTACGCCGATAGACAACGCAAGCCCCTCGAATTTGACATTGGCGACCATGTACTCCTAAAGGTATCACCTTGGAAGGGTCTGGTCAGATTTGGCAAGCGAGGAAAGCTCGCGCCTCGATACGTGGGACCCTTTAAGATTCTGGAAAGGATCGGAAAAGTGGCTTACAGACTCGAACTACCGGAGGAACTTAACAACGTCCACCCGACTTTCCACGTTTCGAACCTCAGAAAGTGCCTGGCTGAGCATGATTTACATGTACCACTCGAGGATCTCCAAGTAAACGAAACACTACACTTCGTGGAAAAGCCTGTCGAAATCATGGACCACCAAACCAAGCAGCTCCGACGCTCGCGCATTCCCATTGTGAAGGTCTGATGGGAAGGCAAACGAGGCACAGAGTTCACTTGGGAACTCAAAAGCGACATGAAGGCGAAGTGCCCGCAGTTGTTTGTTGCGGCTTCGGCCTAATTTCGGGACGAAATTCCCTTAAGAAGGGGAGGCTGTAACACCCCGTGTTTCGAAAGTCAAAGTCAAGATTGAAGTCAAAGGAAGACAAGATTGCTAATTGTGATCTGTCACTCCTTGCTCAACTCCTGTTTTGACTTCTTGACTTGTAGATAATCTATTTATGTTATCGCGTTAGTTGTATTATGTGGAGTACTTGTTAATAATCGAGGTTTAATCGCTATTAATCGCATGTTTAATCGATTTATCGCTTATCGCTATCGCATTTACAACTCGAATTACGTGTTCTGGATATTGTTTTACGTGTGTGTGCTATTATGTGTTACTTGTGCATGTTATACTTATGTTGAGGTGTTAATCGCAATCGCAATTCTATCGCATCGCAATCGAATCGAGAACGCTAAACACAAGTCAATTATAGTGATTGTATGTTAGATATAGTAGTTGGGATTAAAAGTAATTTAATGGGTAATTCTATCGTATCGCTCGCTCGAATCGCATCGCAAAGCTCTACACTAGAATTGAAACGACAAAACTCATCGCGCCGGACTCATGGATCTAGTGGCCAACCGACCGAGTGGCCATCCGATCGGATTGCCATCCGATCAGGTTGCCACCCGATCGACTAGCCTTTTTCCTCACTTTCCTTTTTAGGTAACCCTATAAATACCCTCACATGTCACATCACTTGATGTGACAGCTCTCTACTCGACCCAGCCGCACTTCAGCCTCATTTCTCTCGATTTCTCTCGATTCTTGTAAATTTCCAACCTAAATCTTGTACTTTCTTGATCTACACGCACTCCTACACCTTTCTATCTATTGAATCTTAACTTTTAACCATGAAATCACCGGATTTGAGGTGTTCTAGGGTGATGTCATCATGGAGTTCTTATGAACTTGAATGTTTGGCTTCATTCCACCAAGAACAACTCAGATCTGAAGTATTTCCAAAACATTTACCAATAATTTCAATTAGATCTACACGAATTCATGGATAAAAAGGATTGAGAGAAGGTTTTCCAACTTTCTTTCAACTCTTTTACACTCAATGCACTCAAACCCGATGGAACCGAAGCTTGTTCTAATCTTCTACTCATTCTTAGTGATGCATTAGTTCCAGATCTGAATTCTTTCTGGGAGAGATATTGATTTCGGGTTTGAACATGAACTACCAACTCAAACCGTGAACCGGTCGAACTAGGGTGATTCCTGTTCGGTCGCGTCACTTGGGCCGAGATAAGGGTTCTGTTGTTCAAGCAAGATATCAAAACGTCTTGTTCAAAGCTACAACACTTCAAACAGTAACAAGTGTTAGGACGATCAGACCGTTGGAACGGATTGCCATCCGATCGACCGGCCATCCGATCGGATTGCACTTGGTTCCATACTTAAACTATTTTTCAAACTATTCAAATGATCTGAACGTTGAAACGGATTACCACCCGATTGGATTGCCATCCAATCGAGTGACTATCCGATCGTGTGATGTTTGGGACTTAGATACTTAAACAATTTTCAACATGTTCAGTACGTACGGATTGCCACCCGATCGGATAGTCATCCGATCGAGTGACCGTCCTGCTGTGAACTTGTTCTCAAACAGAGAAGTCTCGCCAATCGGATTGCTGCCCGATCGAACGACCGTTCCATCGACCGACCTGAAAGGTAGAGATACTTCTCTATTTTTAAAATGCTACAACGAAAACTTCAAAGTACAAACCATCATACACAAACACAAACACATCCTCACCAAACGAGGTGACAATCCAATCGAATGGTCATCCGATCGGATGACCATCCGAACGGATTGCCATCCGATCGGATTACCATCCGATCCTTGGTACCCCTACACCGTTTTACGCGCCGACTTTCGCTTATGCTATCGTTAACTGTTCAGGCTAATCCCGGTCTAGCGCTCCCTTCAATCCATTAACTCTACCGCTGTGAGTATACTCGAACCCTTTTTGCTTTATGCACTTTTGGGTGTTACATACGTTACTTATTCTAAATCACATCGAACACACTACGCAATACTTTAACGCTAACCGCTATCGCATGTTATACGTGACTCGATGAATGCTTGTTTGTTATGTATACACATAGATTGCTGTCTACATGCCTTAGCAACGATAGTACTATAGTTTGGACTCAGCACCTGTTCACTCAGGGGTTGTTAAGGACTATTAATCACATGATTCGCAGTGGTGAATATGTGTTACGAACTGCATTGCGCAGTCAACCCGCAGTCATTGGTATTGATAGGATCATGTCAATAACTTACGTGCTTCACATCACACGTTGTACGTGCTGGTTATGCGTGAATGATTTCGAACTCTATTATGCTATTATCAAACTTGTATGCTCACCTTTACACTATGTGTATTGAATTTTACTTTAACGTATGTGGCAGGTGCTTAAGATGCTAGGACGCCTTGTTTTCTGTGTGATGAAATCGAGGCTAGGAAAGAGTCTAGAAACAAACAAACAAACAAACAAACTATCTTATTTGAAATATGAGTTGTCGGATCAGTATTTGTTTATGAGACAATTATTTTTAATAACTGTTTTATTTAAATATGTTATGGTATGGGACATGACGTTTTAAATATCTGGTAATTAATAGTTGTTATGGATACTCATGGACAATCTGTTTCGCTCAGTGTCGCGCCCCGATGTTTCCGCCATCGGTTGGGGTGTGACACTCTTTGCATTTTTTATGTACGTCAAGTTTATACTTAGATATGTTTATTTATTGGACTGCATATCTGTCCCAGGGACCCCTTTGCATATGTAAGGCCCTATAATGGTGTAGGTTTACGCCTATCTTTATCAAACACAAATATAGGCTATTGGGCTTAGCCTTGTAGTGGGTTAGATAGTAATGAAATAAGCCATGTGGGCTAATTAGTGATTTGGGCTTGTTTGGTTAGTAATATTGTGCATGTGGGCCTGGCCCAGTCTGTAACTAGGTCACCCTATGTAACTATAAATAGGGTGAACCTAGTTCATTATTAGGTTAGACATTTTTGAGAGGTTCTTCAGTATTTTCGATTTCTGTGTTGGTGTACCAGACGGTTCTCTAGAAACCGTGTGCACCTTGGTTGTTATAATCGATTGTTTGTTCTTATTCTTCTACACTTTTCTCAGTATTCCGCGCTTTGATTAGTGTTTGATATCCGATTGTGTTGTTTTGGGACTTACAATTGGTATCAGAGCCTAAGTAGTCTCACGAAGGCTCGGTTGTGTTGGATATCATTCGAAGAACAAGAAAAATATTTTTAGATTCGAAGAACACGAAGAAATTTTTGAAGATATCAAGAACAGTTAGAAATTTTCCTATTTTGATCTTGTTTTGGAAAAAAATTAAAGGTGTTTGCTGAATTTTAGGAAAATATCGGTGGAAAGAATCAAAGAATTTGAATTTCAATTCATATCCTTGATTTTCGGGATTTATTTGCTGACTCTATTAAAGGAAAGTGTAAAATATTTGAAGTGGGGGATTTGAATTCAATTGGCTGGATACAATTCAAATTGTGCGATTGTATCAACATTCAGCAAAATTGAATTCTTCTTGTGCGATTGAAAATTACAGTGGGTGTGGGGACAAAGTTGACTTGTGCGACCAGAGAATAACTTGTGCGATTGAAGCAACTGATCTTGTGCGACTACAAATTTTAACTTGTGCGATTACAACATTCCAATCTTGTGCGACTGAATTTCCGTCTTGTGCGACTACGGGATTCTTATGCGGTCCAATAAGTTGATCTTGTGCGACCGAACCATACTTGACTTGTGCGATTGGAGTGACGTCAACATCAAACTTGTGCGACTGTGATTCTCCATCATCAACACTCATCATCGTTCATCTCTATTGTTACCTACCTAAACTTCCCACCGAGTTCCGATCACTTCCGAGGTGACACGTACACGCAACTGTCAACAGAACCATCGTTGTGTTGCACCACCGTGTTTCACAAACATCACATAACTGCACATTCCATCGTTCACCGAAGTGTATCATCATCTCCGACAACCCATATTCATCGTTATATTCTGTCATCATCTCGACGATACATACTCGGTCATCATCATCTTCGTTGTTTGACCTCGCATCCTCGCCGTCCACCGTAACTGCCATCTTCGTCGTCTTCCACATCCACGTTCATAACAGGCTTTGAGTTCTCTTTGGCATCACATCTTCATCAGACCTCGGAACACACTTCGTCGACCTCCGACTTCGAACACACTCCGGCGACCACCATTATCATTCACAACCACCTCCACCACTTCCGATAAACCTGCAACACACCGTAACCGTCATTCTGTTCATCTCCGACGTTCATCACCACCGTTTTACTCCGAAGGCCACCACTTCGAACCACCTCAATCCGATCATCATCATCATCATCGTTCCTGTTCACCATCAACACCATTGACGGCTGAAGTTTGTTTATCATATTAAGGTTTTGGTTCGACGGTTGTTTAAGAGAAGAAGAAGAAACAGAACGTTTAGCGGCTGAAGTTTATTAGGGTTTTGGATGTATTGAAACGAAGAAGAAGATCAGGACGTCGTTTGTTATTTTGATTTTTTTTTATTTTTTTTTTATTTAGTTATTATAATAATAAGTATAATAATATTAATAATCTTTTAACATTGTTTTATTAATAATAATAATTATCATATTTTTTTTTGGAAGGTGACTTTCTATGTACTGGACCTATTGGTCACCGGGTTCATGTCGAAGACAATCCCCCGTCAGCCCCACACTCTCGGACGCGATGTTCGATTGGGCCCCGGCCGCCGCGCAAGCTGACTTCCGCCCGGAAACCATACTGCCCCCACACGAGAGACTCACTGGGGTAACAGCTGGGTAAAACCGGGTTGCCCTCAAGACCGCACCATGCCTCGGTAGGATACGATCCATCATTGGGACGTTCCCCCTAAATGCCAACAGTGGGAGTCGAACCGGTGACCTCCCAAAGGAGGAGCCGGCCAACTAACCACATGGGAGTAAACCACTGGGCCACGGGAGGGGATAATAATTATCATATTAATTTAGGTTTTTGTTTTACTATATATTTAATATTTAAAAAAAATTGTTAAAAAAAAAGGGGTTCGTTCTTGTTTTGGTAATAAGTTTTGACAGATTTGGAGGCGTGGTACAGGGAAACTGGTTCGTGCATTTTTCAAAGGCTTGAGTTAGCGAGTACACGGGTTCTTGCTTTGGGCTTGTGTTGAAGAAATAGTTAAAACGCACATTTTCGGGGGATCACATCTGTGGGGAATCACATTTTCGAGGGATCATACTTTCGGGGGATCACAGTTAAAATTCTTAAAAATGTCTTCTAAGAGAGAAGTGCTTGAGCAGGAATTTCAAGGATTCAAATACTCGTATGGTGAATCTATAGAAGCACTTACAGGCCGGTTTGCTGAACTGCTCTCTGAAATGGAGAAGGCTGAGATTGAGGTGTCTAATCGCACGAGCAACACAAAGCTTCTAGATGTTATAAAAAGGATTCCAGATCAGGCAAACTGTAGTTGGTTTAGAAATGTTAATCAGATAATTGTGACAACCGACTGCTACTGTTACAAAATGAAGCCGGATGAACTGATCTCACTCATCAAATCATATGACAACGCTGACAAGCAGTCCACTCAAGGTATTCAAATTCACGACTTCACTCTCACAATCCAAGAGGTATGTGTAGATGATGTTTGTTGTACTGTAAAATGTAGAGAGAAAGTAAAAGGTTTTAAAGAACAGGCTCAATCGCTTTCTATGCAACTTCAATATACCAAATCCAGTAGCTACGAAGTTAAAAAGAAACTGGATGGGTATAAGGAAGTGGTAGAGGCTCAAAAACGTGACATTCGACAATTGCATAGTGATCTAAGCGAAGCAAAATGTCGATATCTCCACTTCAAGGAGCTATCTGAAAAATTAACTGTTGAATTAAACAACATAAAATCGACTTTTGAAAATACTGAATTTAATTTCAAAAAATTTGATGTTTCAAGCGAAAAGGTCGAGAAAATGATAAATCAACAGTTAAAGTATAGCAAAAAGGAAATGAGGAATAAGGGGTTGAGTTTTGTGGCGATACCCCCACCATACAACCATAACTATTCCTCAATTCCCATGACTGATGAGGAGATAGCCGATTTGCCTGAAATGGAATATGGGAAGCCTGGGGATAGGAAGGTTGAGTCTGTTAATCAAAAGAAAGTTAAAATCACAAGGCCTGATAAAACCGAAATTATTCTAGAAAAACAGGCGTTTAATAAAACTTTTGTGAAACCTGCTGAAGTTTCAAAGCAAACCGAGACTCTAAATTTTGAGAATAATGTGAACATTGACAAACATTTTCAAGTATTAGATAATACTGTGTCAAGTTTTTCTCAAAATTCATCTGAAGTGCAACCTCAAACAAAAGAGTCTGAATTAACAGAGCCTAGAGTTAATGTAGACAACATCGAGTTTGCCATGTTAAGAGGTTTGACCGAGTTTGTGAAAGAATTTAATAAGAGCAAACAAGCTGAATCTGCTTCGTCATTTGACACATCTTGCGATACTTCTGAAACATCCACTTCTGAGAAATCAGAAATGGGCGAATCACCTAGTGTCAACAATGCTTCACCTGAGGAAGCAGAGGCATCTCAAACTAAATCAATAGCTTCATCTGATTCAACTAGTGACTCCCATGAAAAGACTGGCTGTGATAATTCAGAGTCAGATGCTTCAGTGGAATCAACAAATGAATCATCTGAAACTGTTGATTCAAATTCGATTAAAGAAGAATCAAAAACAACATCAGGAGCATCTGTTGAGTTAGATGGTAATGAAACCACAGGAGCACCTGCTGACTGTTCAAAGGAAAATAATTTTGATTCTTCTGAACCAATTGTGTCACAAGAAGCTGAGAGCAATTCTGCAGCATCAAGTGACACTGTTTGTGAGAAAATTAATGATACTAACCCTGTTGCTTCAAATGCAGACCAAGTAATTATAGAGGATTGGGTTGAGGGAGATGATGTTGTTTGTCAAAAGGCTGACGATGTTTGTCCAAAAACATCAAATTTGTCTGCTGATGCTCCTCCTTATGTGAGAAAGGATGCTTCTAAGCCAGCTTTGAGAGGCCCTTCAAACAAATGTATGCCTCCAAAGCCAACAGTTAGGAATGAAAATGCTAAATCCAATGAATGTGCTAACTGTTGTAAACAGGGACATAAGAAGCAGGGGAGAAAGTCTGAAAAGTTTGCAAACAAATCATCCAACAAATCGTATAACTCATATTCAGCAGCGGTTGGATGGAATGGATCGGGATATGCTCCTTATGTAAAGAAGCAGACCTGCTACAACTGCGGCATACCCGGTCACATTGCAAGAAATTGCACACATCGTCCCTATGTGCCATATTATACACAGCATCAGAAGGTTACACCTAGGGATAGATCTTATTCTAAGCCAATGAAGGTTGAAAAACCTAAGGCAATGATGAATAAGCATCCCCAAGTTAAACCATCTGATGGGGACTGGAATGCTGCCAAAGCTAAAAGAAAACAAGCTTTGAAACCTAAACAAGTTCTAAAAAATAAAAAGGTTGAAAATCAGACTGTTTTGCCCAAGGCACCTAAGAAATTAGGAGAAGCCTAAACAAGTTTGGAAGGCAAAACATAAAGCAGCAACATCACCAGTCCTTGAATCAAAAGGGGGCATGTGTTTTCGAGAAGTGTCGTACATTGATGCTTCAGGAATACCCAGGACCACGATGGCCTGGGTACCAATGTCTTACTAATCTCCTTACTTTTCAGGGACAACCAAGGAGGAGCTGTTGACAATCCTTGGATGTTGATAGCGGTTGATCCAGAGACATAACGGGTAACATTTCACTGTTTCAAAATGTACATTTCTTTACAATTGATATGTTTCGTTTAAAGGAGATAAGAAAAGTAAGACTAGATCAGCGAAAAGGTACAAATCTGAATTTCATGTTCTAAATTTAATATTGATTAGTTTTAAATCTTTTACACTCAATGCACTCAAACCCGATGGAACCGGAGCTTGTTCTGATCTTCTACTCATTCTTAGTGATGCATTAGTTCCAGATCTGAATTCTTTCTGGGAGAGATATTGATTTCGGGTTTGAACATGAACTACCAACTCGAACCGTGAACCGGTCGGACTAGGGTGATTCCTGTTCGGTCGCGTCACTTGGGCCGAGATAAGGGTTCTGTTGTTCAAGCAAGATATCAAAACGTCTTGTTCAAAGCTACAACACTTCAAACAGAAACAAGTGTTAGGACGATCAGACCGTTGGAACGGATTGCCATCCGATCGACCGGCCATCCGATCGGATTGCACTTGGTTCCATACTTAAACTATTTTTCAAACTATTCAAATGATCTGAACGTTGAAACGGATTACCACCCGATCGGATTGCCATCCGATCGAGTGACTATCCGATCGTGTGACGTTTGGGACTTAGATACTTAAACAATTTTCAACATGTTCAGTACGTACGGATTGCCACCCGATCGGATAGTCATCCGATCGAGTGACCGTCCTGCTGTGAACTTGTTCTCAAACAGAGAAGTCTCGCCAATCGGATTGCTGCCCGATCGAACGACCGTTCCATCGACCGACCTGAAAGGTAGAGATACTTCTCTATTTTTAAAATGCTACAACGAAAACTTCAAAGTACAAACCATCATACACAAACACAAACACATCCTCACCAAACGAGGTGACAATCCAATCGAATGGTCATCCGATCGGATGACCATCCGAACGGATTGCCACCTGATCGACTGGCCATCCGATTGGATTGCCATCCGATCGGATTACCATCCGATCCTTGGTACCCCTACACCGTTTTACGCGCCGACTTTCTCTTATGCTTATGCTTATGCTATCGTTAATTGTTCAGGCTAATCCCGGTCTAGCGCTCCCTTCAATCCATTAACTCTACCGCTGTGAGTATACTCGAACCCTTTTTGCTTTATGCACTTTTGGGTGTTACATACGTTACTTATTCTAAATCACATCGAACACACTACGCAATACTTTAACGCTAACCGCTATCGCATGTTATACGTGACTCGACGAATGCTTATTTGTTATGTATACACATAGATTGCTGTCTACCTGCCTTAGCAACGATAGTACTATAGTTTGGACTCAGCACCTGTTCACTCAGGGGTTGTTAAGGACTATTAATCACATGATTCGCAGTGGTGAATATGTGTTACGAACTGCATTGCGCAGTCAACCCGCAGTCATTGGTATTGATAGGATCATGTCAATAACTTACGTGCTTCACATCACACGTTGTACGTGTTGGTTATGCGTGAATGATTTCGAACTCTATTATGCTATTATCAAACTTGTATGCTCACCTTTACACTATGTGTATTGAATTTTACTTTAACGTATGTGGCAGGTGCTTAAGATGCTAGGACGCCTTGTTTTCTGTGTGATGAAATCGAGGCTAGGAAAGAGTCTAGAAACAAACAAACAAACAAACAAACTATCTTATTTGAAATATGAGTTGTCGGATCAGTATTTGTTTATGAGACAATTATTTTTAATAACTGTTTTATTTAAATATGTTATGGTATGGGACATGACGTTTTAAATATCTGGTAATTAATAGTTGTTATGGATACTCATGGACAATCTGTTTCGCTCAGTGTCGCGCCCCGATGTTTCCGCCATCGGTTGGGGTGTGACACTCTTTGCATTTTTTATGTACGTCAAGTTTATACTTAGATATGTTTATTTATTGGACTGCATATCTGTCCCAGGGACCCCTTTGCATATGTAAGGCCCTATAATGGTGTAGGTTTACGCCTATCTTTATCAAACACAAATATAGGCTATTGGGCTTAGCCTTGTAGTGGGTTAGATAGTAATGAAATAAGCCATGTGGGCTAATTAGTGATTTGGGCTTGTTTGGTTAGTAATATTGTGCATGTGGGCCTGGCCCAGTCTGTAACTAGGTCACCCTATGTAACTATAAATAGGGTGAACCTAGTTCATTATTAGGTTAGACATTTTTGAGAGGTTCTTCAGTATTTTCGATTTCTGTGTTGGTGTACCAGACGGTTCTCTAGAAACCGTGTGCACCTTGGTTGTTATAATCGATTGTTTGTTCTTGTTCTTCTACACTTTTCTCAGTATTCCGCGCTTTGATTAGTGTTTGATATCCGATTGTGTTGTTTTGGGACTTACAGCATAATTGGATTTGATTTTGTGTAAATCTAATATCTTCCTGTTTTGAATTAGTTTCCTGCCACAACGGGTTGTCAGAATTTGTTGAATAGCATTTATATTTCTAAAGTTTGTTCTGAATCGACTCAAAAAGAACATTTCACATTTGAGTATTGTTTTTTGTAATCTAGACACAATGGTTTCAAAAAGAACTCTTTTCTTCGCGTTTGTCATGGCTTTAGTGGCCTTTATGGTGGGGATGTGGTATTTTGAAGTTGATGATCAAGGGCAAATGTTTTGGTCGCAGGCTCTACTGGCTATGATAACTATGGATTGCAGGTGAGTTATTTATTGATAAGTTGTTTTTCATTCTCTGATTCACATGCATAACTTCTTTTTTTTACGGTAGGCCGACATGTGCCATGCTTATCAGCTTCTTATTGAAGGCAGTGTTGACGATGCCAATATTGTTGTCATGATAGCTAATGATATAGCCATGCATCCGCTAAATCCAGAGCAGGGTGTGATTAGGCAGTAGGCACTCCGTTTGATGCCCTGATGTCTACAAAGGTGCACACGTGGTATGTTTTTTTTTTCGTTTAAGCATTTTTTTTTGCAAAATAAAGTAACTTAATGATATAAATATGAATTACAGGATTACGCAGGGGACCAACTTACACTTCAGAACCTAATTGCTATTTTGACTGGTAACACGTCATTGACAAAAAGGGGGAGTGGACGGGTTCTGTTTTCTTGGTCGAATGATCGAGTATTTCTCTTTATATATGCCCATGGTAGCAAGGGTTTAATCAGTTAGTGCTTCAATCCTTAAAATTTTTCCTGAGTTTGATGTTCTTAAATAGCTTCTTTATAGTTAGTTTGCCGTCCTTAAATAGCTTCTTTGTAGTTATTGTCGAAGATGTGCTAACCAAGGAAGAGTTATTTAGAATTCTCCAACAGAACTATAAACAAGAATTGTACAAGGCAATGGTAATAATTTTTTAAACAATTCCATCTCAAAATTTCTATATCTAACAAGTGTTATTGAGATTGAGTTTCTAAAAAGGGTTAAAATTGTTTTTGAGATTTTGTTATGTAGTTGTTTTTGCTATATAAACTCGACCTTACTGTGTTTGGAGCGTGTATAGGTTTTCTTTTTCATTGTTTATGGGTGACACTGGGACTTGGCATTGGTTGGGGTCCTCACTGCAATGCCAGCTTCTACTGAAATGTTCTTTTCATTTATTATTTCATCTGGTGTCATTGTGTTAGAAGCGTCATCTGTTCTGTTGCATTTGGTTATAGGGTGCATTTTTTCCCAAATTGGTTGAATATTCTATGTTTTTGGATTTTTTAGGTCATGTAAAGTTAAGTTAATTGGTTGGACGGCTTATATGTTTTGACCTATTTAATTTGTTCCTGTTGCTACAACAAATATAAGACTAAGGATAGTGGTTATACTGGCTAGGCAAAAGGGTTCAAGAGTCTCATAAGACCAAGGATAGTGGTTATACTGGCTAGGCAAAAGGGTTCAAGAGTCTCAGTTTGCCTAACGCAGGTCGTGGGGTCCCCCCAAGTATGCAATATGCAGGGTCGGATCACCTTACTATTTATTGCTTTGAATTCTGGATTGAAGGATGTTCAACCCAGAATGTTTGCATGCAATGTGATAGTGTTGGAGTGAGTGAAGAATAGAACAAGTGAAGCACAAGTTCTAGAGAGAGAGTTAGATTTTTGGAATGGCTGGTTGAATGGACAAGTGTTGTTACTTATAGAGAGGGAGTCAGCCATGAAAGGAAACCTTTGACTAGTGATCCAAGGATGCAGTGAGGGGTTTGCCCTTTTTGGTAGGTTGAAGGCTTCGGACCTGCGGATAAAAGGATGCCTCTTCCTACATACACCTTTTGCGGCTGAGTGGGAGAGATCACACGTAAAGTGTGATATGATTTGTCATTGTTTTTTATGTTCATCACAGCTGGTCGTTTCCGAACCATTTTACCTTTCAACCTTTTAAGCAATATTACACTTTAGCCAATTTATTAAGCTTGATGTCACGGAGTTAGTCCTTCAACCCGCGTGCGGCTCTTAGTCACCGTGCTAAGATCAGCCTTGACACCAATTTGTTGCTCGATTCAATGACTTTGAACAAAAGGAACAAAGATAGTGAACAAAAAACACTTGTATTGCTTTGAGAACTCTTTACAAAGGATGTTTTTTATACAACTTTTGGATGTGATTAGCAAATGAGCCATCATCTCCTATTTATACTTGGCTAAGTATCTAGATGTTTCCTAATCTAGAGAATTCTTAACTATAAAATATTACAAATATCTTGGATATTTACAAGGACTAATCTAGAATGATTAAGGAAAATATCTTGGACATTTTCCTAAGAATTCTCTAGTCTTTTGTTGATATTTTTTAGCCTTGAATCGAGAATTTTCTAAGGCAAAAATCTGCCATAGAAGTCCCTTAAAGGTGGTAGAAAATTCCGGAATCCCGAGAGTTGCGATCTGAATTTTCTAAGGCAAAAATATGCCATAGACAATGACTTTGATATCCAGGATGATCTGGTTGATGTAACTTGACGAGTGTTGTGACAACCAGCAAAAATAATGGCAATTCCGTACAACTTAAACGCTTGATTTAACATTTAATTTCGCTCATTACGATTTAATTATTGCATGATTAGGTCGTGAAAAGTCTAGCAATCATAGGACATGGGTAGATATGTTAAACCATATTAATACAATCGCCACGTCGCGAGAAAACTGCAAACTATGTCCTAATATGTTGGCAAAATGCTGAAAACACTATTCACCTGAACGCACTATTCATGCCAGTAAGTTTCGGAAACTGTCTGTACGAGCGACGAAGGGCATGAACACACTCTATAGATGAAGTACAAATAAAAATCCCTAATTAGGGACACTAAACACTAAAACACTTTAACTTTCCGGAAAATGCACATAAACATAAAGTGTCCGATCCACGCCAAACTGTAACAAAAATAAATTGTCCGCAAACACTAAAATACAACATTTTATTGTCCGTAGAACATGTAAATAATATTTTACACCCTAAATAAGCTTGGGGATACCAATGGGATATTCGAAACACAAGCTACCAGTACTTCGTCGCTACTTGCACATCTAGTTCAGCTTCGAGCCGACAAGCTAGTAAATGGTATTTTTATCACCCTAACGCCTAAACGAATCATCTAGCAAACTAGTGAGTGATATTTTGGCATCGTAAACTCCTTGAATAAATGCCCTAGCATCGATGGTAAATTAAAATAATAGCTCCAGATACTATATTACAACTTTCGTATATCACCCGATATCGAACCGACGAGCGAACTAGGGGCATTTTTACCATCCAAAATTAATACCAACTAGTCTAATGAACTAGTTAAACTTTGTTTAACACCTTAAACATCATTAGTGGCCTAATGATGCAAGATTACCTTAATTGCCAAAATATCTACAATTAACAAATTATCACATGTTAAATTTTACAAATATTTACACTTTATCCCCCCCCCCATGTGGTCCCCACACCTCAACCTACATGTGTTAATGATGATGATAATGTTAGAAGTATGGCCTTGAAGATTTGCACCTTAACTTGAAAAAGATTGTAAGAATTAAAACATCATAAATCACCATCATTTTCTCATTCTTTTGCAACATTTGAACAAACACCAAAACCTCTCTTGTCTTCCTCACACCTACGACCTCCCCATTACCACCATAAACCATCCTTCATCCACCATTAAACACCATTTTTCTAGCTTCACAACTTCATTTCAAGGTGATCTGAGGGTATTTCAAGCATGGAGATGCATCAGGGGACTTGTTCTTGGCATTTTAGAGCTTCAACATCATCATCTTCTTCATTAAATAACTCACTAATCTCTTGCAAAGTTGTAAGATCATCCATTGTTAATTTTAAGCTTGTTATTAAGTATAGATTATGAAAGTACTTGTTGATCATCTTGAAAATCAAGAAAAATCTAAGTTAAAACCCTAATCATAGCTTAACAAGTTACTAAATATGAAGTATTATGTGATTATTATGTGTATTAGGGTTGAATAAGTTGTATGATCATGTTGATTTTGGTTAAAGTAGGTTGTTTAACTTAGGATTTATGATGATCATGTTGTATGTTTAGTGTAGTAATCTACATTAATGATGATCTTGTTAGATTAGGCCTAAAAATGTGATGATTTAAACAACTAGAGGTTTAAATCAAGAAAGATCTTCACCATTTTTTATGAGCTTTATACATATAAGTTTTCATACTTGAAAGATTAAGGATTTTAACAGACTAAACTTGATGATTAATAAATAATAAGTGTGGTTTTTAAATAAAACAAGTGATTTAGTAAATGGTTATAAAAATTACACTTAAAAAATCTTAACTTTTTAAGACATAAAAGCCTTGAAACTTTTAGGAAATTTTATGGGTAAAAGCTCATGAAATATGGAAATAAATTGTAGTATTTGTTACTTGAAAAATGTATTTTGAAGAGATTGGTAAATTGATGATGATTGGTAATTAAAAAATTGTTTTAAACGCATTTTGAAAACGTGGGAAAACGCTATAGTTTAGGGGAAACTATGACGAAATTTTCTAAAAATCTAATGGTGATTAAATTAAGATTAGCCGGGTGATTAAGAGGGTTAAACGCGATTAATAACCTTAATTGTCATTAAGGAAGTTTTAACGAAAAAGGTAAAGCCCTAATCACCCAAGAGTTTTTATAAACTCACACATATATTTTTACTAAATAAATAGGTAAAAATAATAGGTGTATGTTAATATAATTTTTGGTAAAAATTATATACTATAAACACTTTATTTGGTGTATAATGTGTGTATATTATGTGTATGTATTAGTGCTAGGAATACCCACTAAAATATTACATACAATACACATGAAAAATATACACTTACATATATCCGAAAACCTCACAAACATTCACAAGTATGATGATAGTCGCGAACCTTGGCGAGCACTTAAAACACACTTATGTGATACCATAAAACATCGAGCGAACCTCGGACGACGGACAACGGACGAGGAACATCGGATGACACCTTATGCTTCATCGACAATAGGACAACTTCGACACAAAACCTATATATCTTAACCGATCGTTACGACAAGTCTAAAAATGAAATGTTATTTTAGACACTTAATATATATATTAACAACAACGTAAAACCGGAAAGTTTAATACAAAAATGACATTAAGCATGATTATATAAGTATACTAGCATTCTTATACTTAGTAAATGGCTATTAAAAATTCAAGAACACAAATTGGGCTAAAGTATAAAACATTGGGCTTTTAAAATTGATATTAGGCTTAAAATAACATAAATATTGGGCTAGGGCCAATAACTTAAATACATGGGCAATGGCCCATTTTAATAAACACTTATAAAAGCCCACTTATAATAAATAACATGGGCTAGGCCCAAATACGTTAATAATATGTGCTAGGCCCAATAACTTAAAGACATAGACTAGGCCCAATGACAAAATACGGATTAAGCCCAATAACACTAAGATGTGGGCTAGGCCCAAAGGAAAATACATGTATATTTTTTTATCAATATATTGTAAAAATACATTATAAATATGGTATACCTACGCGTATAATACGGTGTACCTACACGTATAATACGGTGTACCTACACATATAAATACGGTATACATACACGTATAATACGGTATACCTACGTGTATAATACGGTATACCTACACGTATAAATATGGTATACCTACACGTATAAATACGGTATACGTATACGTATAAAAGACTCAAGTACATGATGATGTACTCACATACACTTGATAAAGTGTACTCTCACAAGGAGGTCGTACACGTACGACGACGTATTTACGATGTTAAAAATAAATATTTTTAACACTTTTATCTATAAGAAAATACAATTATATTTGTGTAACAATTATACATTCTCAACTCGAACATATTCTCACAAGTGAATGAGGTTCACTAAATTTAATAATAGATATATTTGAAGAACATATTCTCAAAGAAGTAAGTCGTGTGGATCATGGAGACTCTCACTTATGATCGTGCGAGGCACGAAGACTCACGAAGGGCGAGGCCCGTTCGTACACACTTGAAATGCAACGTATATATATAAGAAGTATATATAATGAAAGCAAATACACAAAAACAATTGCCAACAGATTATTAAAATACACAAGTGTTCCAACAATAAAACGAAAATAATAAACGTTCAAGATGAGCAACGAGTACAAGGTCTAGAAAAGACCGAAGTGTCTAATGAGTTTGAACACTTGTAGGTTAACTCACGATTGGAACACCGTTGCTAGCGTTATATCTCTCTCAAGACGCAAAGCTGTGAGTTCATGTCCCCCTTTTCTCTTAACTGTTTTCGGATTTATAACTCTCGGGGGTGAAATACATGTCTTGATGGTATGGTTTAGCTAGGGAGTGAACTGTTAGATCATGTGAGATAAGGCTCTCTCTGAAGCACCATTAATCCCTTTAAGGACCATGGAACAAAAGGGGTAGATCTATCGGGTACAGGCGAGCCCCAATCTCGGGTCCTTGTGAGACCATTTAGAGTGTTTTTATGTCCCCGTCGAGATTAATCGGCACTTAAAATCGTCTACCGGGTTGAGTGCTTCCTATGTCGTCACATATATTAATGTCCTTGCAAAACATTAATGATTTGTTCATAGACGTTTTACATACCACTTTGTTATATACGAACTCTCAAATGTTTTAAGAAATAATTGGAACTCACTTAAAACACATGAGCTCGCTCAACTTTTGTTGATGTTTTCAAACTTACATGTATTTCAGGTAAATTAATGGATCTTGGTGCCGTCGGTTTACAAGAAGCTTGTGGTTTTTCAATTTATCGATGTCATCCTTTTGAAGGGTTTGATCCATATATCTCATTTTCAATGGGATATAGGAAGCAAAGCCTTATATTTCTAAACTATGTCGAACTAGTCGTTTGTAAAAACTTAAAACTTAAGTTATCTTGTACTTAAAAAACTTATGGTGTGTAACTTTTAAAGTATGTCAATGGATGAACATCTTATGTTTTTAATCATGTAGTTGTTTACTTATATCGTATGCGATGAAAACTAATCAAGTTCACACCGCGCGCTTCCGCTAATGAAGGAGTGTGACAAGTGTATCGTCCAATTATTATCCCTCAAACAAGAAAAATATGATGCCATCTAACTTATGGTGCTTGGGATGAAAGCCAATGACATGGACGATGTGGACAAAGCCGATGACATGGATGATGTAGACAAAGATATACTCAACCATAAAAAAGGTTGATTCGCTTACGATTTCTCTCACAAATGCCTTAGTTTTATATATAATGTATTTTTATGTTAGAACTTTTAATTTTAATGTACTTTTATTCTGGAAGGTTTATTTTAACGTATTTTTTAATTTAAGAATTTTAATATTAATACATTTTTTTTGGTTATTCTAACACTCTATTGTGATTTTATTTAATTATTAATGTAAATTAGTTTATATAAGAAAAACGGGATTTAAACAATGAGTAATGATTAGAAAATGAATGGGCGGGAAGATACGGAGTGAAAGAGGGTAAACATAGTAGGGGTTAGTGAAAAAAATGTGATAGAAAGTGTAGGAACCGTGCGCATAAATAAATAAAATAAAACAAATTTTATTATGAGATTACAATACCAAAATTAAAGAAAGCTGAAACAATAATACTTTTACAACTGAAAAAATAAAATACAAGAAATAAGACGAAGTAGAAATACAAGAAGGTTGAGTCACGTGTTCAACACGCTTCCCTTAAAACAAATTCCGAGTCTCCCAGGAGTACTCGTTTTGTTTCCCAGGGTACAACAGCCGGAGCAGTAGTACTGCCGGAGCTGGCCTACAACCCGAAGGCTACCTTGAAGCGAGCAGGAAGAAGATGATCAGAAAGGTGAAGAAGATTGTTTGCATAAAGCTTTTGTTGCTGGTATCTCTCTGCAGTGACTATGAGGCAGTATTTATACAGCCTCTAATTCAAAACAGTCAAAAGGAATTAAAGGAGAGGTTTAAATTGCATTAAACGACTTCAATGCAATTTAATACGTCATTTAATTCTCAGTTAAAACCGTCAGTTTCGAATGCTGAACTAAAAATGCTTTGTCATTAAATGCAGGAAGCTTCTACGCGCGCGCGCGCAAGACACACTGGTGCGCGCGCCCTTGCGCGCGCAGGTCTACATGCTCATGTGCGCGTGCGCCATTTTGGCTCACTGCCATGCGTGTGTGCGCCACACTGGCTCAATTCCATGCGCACCTGCGCGCGTGCGCCACGTCACCTGTGAGCCTCTACGAGCACGCCACACAGTCGCGCCGTTTTAGCTCACTTTGGTGCGCCGCACACATCACTTCAGTGTCCATGCTCCATGCGCGAGTGCGCGCCACCATGCCATGTGTACTCGCGCGCTTACGCGCATGACTGCCACGCCATGCGCCACTGCACGCGGACCCACCAGGGTCATGCGCCTGCATGCCACGTCACCAACCACCTGGTCATTGCAACCCTTGTGCTCCACCACGCGCACGTGGTCAAAAATACAAGCGTGCGAAGTGCGCCATCAAAGCGCCAAATTGCGCCTCATCGCCCACGCCACGCCGCGCGAGTGCGAGTTAGGGTGTTCCGCACCCTTCGCGAGTACACTTAGTGTGTGCTTCCATGAAACAATAAGGATGGAGAGTTCCCACTTAAATACCCATTTAAGTTCCATCTCTCCTCCTATGTGGGACAAGGTGCAACTTTCCCTTTTATTTCAGCATTCAATGTTTCAAACACCCAACTTTGAGCATCGATATCTCATTCATCTTAGCTCCGTTTCGGACGTGGTTTAGTTCGTTGCGAAGCTCTTCCAACATAGAACACAAACCCACAAATAAATATATAAAGAAACCTCTGTTTCTTATATTTATTTTTAGTCCAAAATAGGAAAAAAAATATTTTCCCAAATTTATGAAAATTGCTATTTTCACCAGTTTTTCCAACAGAAAGTGGGGTAGTGATGTGCTAGTGAGGTGACAGTTACTTTATTATATGGTAGTGAAGTGGATGAAAGGGCATGAAACCATAGTGAATGGTCTAATGTGCGACTAACCCATTTTGTAAAGGCATGTGTCTTTTTAAGATGAGATCTTAGGTTCAAACATGAAAAAAGAAAAGAAATAATTTATGATAATAGGGTAGGGTAAAGTAATATCTACGGTTAGAAATATATATCTAACTAGTTTTTGCCCCGCCGCATTTTGGGGCATTAATCCGAATATTTCTCTCTCATAACAAGTAGGTCTGTGTTTCGGTTACCTGTACATACTACTAATAACACAACCAAAAAATATTATATCGAGACAACCAATTAAAATAAAATACTACGGCAATTTTGCCATAAAAAAACTAAAACGATGGAAATACTATAATTTTAAACTAGGGGCAAAATTGTAAATTTTCAAGACAAATGAGTGTGTGCCAGACAGCCGACTGACACAAATAAAAATTACACCGATTCAACAAATTAAAACAAAATACTACCATAATTTCATTAAAAAAAACTGAAATGATGACATGACCATAATTTTACACTAGGCTTAAAATCGTAATTTCACAAGGGAGAAAAGCAAAAAGGATGGCAAAACTGTAAATTTGAGCTGAGGGTAAAATCGTAATTTGATTGTAACGAAAAAAACAAAACAATGGAAAAACTGTTAAATTTTAACGGAAAAAATCGTAATATAGCTTGACTAATAGCGAAATGTCAGCATAGCAGTTGCCGTCCATTTGGACCAATGACAAGAAAACACTATATTCTGCCATGGTGATTGTTCTTAGGCCACCCGTAGTGGGGCGGTATATCACGGCAAAAGAGAGCATAAAGCCCTATAGTGCCCCGGCACACTACTACGGCCGGCGCTATGGGGTCTGAATTTTGACTCAATGCGAAAATCATCACCTCGTTGCCCTTCCTTCTCCACTCACACAGTGGCGAAGCTTGACGTTTTCGACAGGGGGGGTCGAAAACGTATATACCAAAAAAAATTCTATAGAACCGGGGGGTCGAAAACGTATATATCCAAAAATTTATATACGAAAACTACATATATAACACTACTGAGCGAAAAGTTCGGGGAGTCGGGCGCCCCTCTCGGCCCCTTCAAAGCTGAGCCAATGCACTCACACACATATATATATACGTACATATGTATGTATAAATTGAAGGTGTTATATAACTCTTTACCATTACACCCTCTTGTGATATAAAGCCTCATTTTTGTACTTTTCAACACTTGTCGTATAATGACCTAAACGACTTTACGAGTCTTGTAGTTCCCCTTCACTTTCAACTATTAATTAAGTGTAAATCTTCAAACTTGTTTATCTTTTCCTTTCGCGACATTTTGGAGGTGCATAACTCGGTTGGTTTGGAAGGGCATAAGAAGGAGGTGTTTCATGGTGTCGTCATCCTCGCTTGTTGGAGGATTTGGAAAGCTAGGAATGATTTGGTTTTTGAGTGGAAGCCTTTTGCCATTAACGAGGTTTTTAGTGATATTAGATCTTTGGGATTTGTTTGTTACACTAATAGATCGAAAGACAGATGTATAGGTTGTAAGGATTGGTGTAGCTTTATAAATATGAAGTTGTTTTGGGGTTTGCCGCTCGGCTTCGAGTGGTTGGTTGTTTTTAATAAAGTTTTCCTTTAAAAAAAATTAATTAAGTGTTATCCGCAAATTGATAGACCCAAATTATGGTCATAATTGCGGTGGGCCTAGCCAAGCATTCAGGCTCGCAGTGGCGTGCACGGGTGGGTCTTCACTCTTCAACCGGAACCCTCCCTTCCCTTCTGTCCACGTTCTTTTGTTGCGCGTGGGAATTATTGCTACACAAAGGATTTTTTATACAACTTTTGGAGGTGATTAGCAAATGAGCCATCATCTCCTATTTATACTTGGCTAAGTATCTAGATGTTTCCTAATCTAGAGAATTCTTAACTCTAAAATATTACAAATATCTTGGATATTTACAAGGACTAATCTAGAATGATTAAGGAAAATGATGCGTGTGAAGTGTTATATATATTAGGTGTATATTTTAAGCCCCTTTAACACTTATTTTTAGCCAAGTTTTAAATTTATAAAACACGATATTTCACTAACACTAAACACACATATGGGCAAGTGCACCCATCGTGAGCGTAGTATAGTGTTGGTAAGATACCGAGGTCGTCCAAGGACACAAGAGCTTTTAGTACCGGTTTATCCTCAACGTCTAATCAAAATAAAAAGTTTAGAAAAATGTCTGAAACTAAGAAAAATAAAAACTAACTAAAATGCTGAAAATAAAAATAAAAGAAAAAACAGATAGACAAGATGAATCACTTGGTTCCGACTCGTATCTAGTGTAACCTTTGATTATTTCCGCACTTTTGCACATAATTAAGAGATTATCTTAGTTATTGTAGTAGGCCCCTCTTTTAAAGGTGACGTTACCCTCACCCCAGTAGTTTGAGTCAGCAAGGATACAATCCTAAAAGGGTGGATTATTGGAAGATAATTAATTAAGTTATTAATGCAATATTATGGTAGGCCCCTCTTTTGGAGGTGACGTTACCCTCGACTAAGTAGTCTGAGTCAGCAGGGATACAGTCCTAAATAGCCGGGTTATAGTATTAATAGTAGTTAACTTATGAGGGGATCAAAGAGTTTGGACCCCCGCCATCCAATACCTTGAAGTATTGAAGGAGGTCCTACTAAATTTGACCCAGGTCCATTGCAGGACCTCTAAACGCTGAACAATGGCAAGACCTTTACCAAACCGTTCCCTTAACCCCCTACCAGGTAGCCAACATACCTCCATATAGACCGTGGAGATATGAATGGTGAAAATCTTTTATTTTATATAGACAGTAAAATAATGCCAAGACACCACGGACAAACGATAAGGAAAGATCACCTTCAACATAAGCAACTAGTTATTAAAGTCATTAATACAAAACCAAGTAAAAAGTGCAAAAGATTAGAAATAAAAAGTATTACACTCGACACTTTGTCTTCACCAAGTGATGTAAGAGACTTAGGCAAACATGGCCTTGATTGTCAAGAACTCTTACGATCAATCTTGGATCCCGAGACGACTCACACACTCTACGATGGACAATGGATGATGGTGGTGGATGATGGTGTTATGGTGGTGGTGGGTGGTGGGTGAAGTGTGAGAGAGGTGGTGTGCCAAGGGATGGTTTGAGCTTGAGCCAAGCACTTCTATTTATAGGCTGAACAGAAGCTCGGGCACGGCCCCGTGTCCAGTGGGCACGGCCCCGTGTCCACATCCTTCTCTTTCTTCATTTAATGCAGCTTTGTCTTATTAGTTGACCACGCCCCCGTGTCCGCTGAGCACGACCCCGTGGTGCAGAAGAATCTTTGTACTATGCAGATTTGCTGGATTGTGCGAATCTTATAGTTGACCACGACCCCGTGTCCGCTGAGCACGGCCCCGTGGTAGGCAATAGAAGCTTCTACCACTTTGTCTTTTCTGCTGACACTTGGGCACGCCCCCGTGTTGGCTGAGCACGGGGCGTGTTCAGTCTTCTGATCTCTTGTTTTGCTTGGGAAGATGTTGTTGTGGGGTCGGGCATGTCACGTTTTGTTCCTTTTCTTGTATTTATGTTAGATTTTGATGTCTTTTTGCTTCTTTTGTTAATTTGAGCTCATTTAATCCTGAAAATACAAAAGGAAGACAAAAGCACACTTTTTCCAACATTAGTACTAAAAAAGGGTTAGTTTTACGCCTCATTTGATGAAATTTATATGTTAATATTTGAACACATCAGAAAATATCTTGGACATTTTCCTAATAATTCTCTAGTCTTTTGTTGATATTTTTTAGCCTTGAATCCATAATTTTCTAAGGCAAAAATCTGCCATAGAAGTCCCTTGAAGCTGGTAGAAAATTCCGGAATCCCGAGAGTTGTGATCTGAATTTTCTAAGGCAAAAATATGCCATAGACAATGACTTTGATATTCAGGATGATCTGGTTGATGTAACTTGACGAGTGTTGTGACAACCAGCAAAAATAATGGCAATTCCGTACAACTTAAACGCTTGATTTAACATTTAATTTCGCTCATTACGATTTAATTATTGCATGATTAGGTCGTGAAAAGTCTAGAAAACATCAGACATGGGTAGATATGTTAAACCATATTAATACAATCGCCACGTCGCTAGAAAACTGCAAACTATGTCCTAATATGTTGGCAAAATGCTGAAAACACTATTCACCTGAACGCACTATTCATGCCAGTAAGTTCCGGAAACTGTCTGTACGAGCGACGAAGGGCATGAACACACTCTATAGATGAAGTACAAATAAAAATCCCTAATTAGGGACACTAAACACTAAAACACTTTAACTTTCCGGAAAATGCACATAAACATAAAGTGTCCGATCCACGCCAAACTGTAACAAAAATAAATTGTCCGCAACACTAAAATACAACATTTTATTGTCCGTAGAACATGTAAATAATATTTTACACCCTAAATAAGCTTGGGGATACCAATGGGATATTCGAAACACAAGCTACCAGTACTTCGTCGCTACTTGCACATCTAGTTCAGCTTCGAGCCGACAAGCTAGTAAATGGTATTTTTATCACCCTAACGCCTAAACGAATCATCTAGCAAACTAGTGAGTGATATTTTGGCATCGTAAACTCCTTGAATAAATGCCCTAGCATCGATGGTAAATTAAAATAATAGCTCTCGGTACTATATTACAACTTTCGTATATCACCCGATATCGAACCGACGAGCGAACTAGTGGCATTTTTACCATCCAAAATTAATACCAACTAGTCTAATGAACTAGTTAAACTTCGTTTAACACCTTAAACATCATTAGTGGCCTAATGATGCAAGATTACCTTAATTGCCAAAATATCTACAATTAACAAATTATCACATGTTAAATTTTACAAATATTTACACTTTATCCCCCCCCCATGTGGTCCCCACACCTCAACCTACATGTGTTAATGATGATGATAATGTTAGAAGTATGGCCTTGAAGATTTGCACCTTAACTTGAAAAAGATTGTAAGAATTATAACATCATAAATCACCATCATTTTCTCATTCTTTTGCAACATTTGAACAAACACCAAAACCTCTCTTGTCTTCCTCACACCTATGGCCTCCTCATTACCACCATAAACCATCCTTCATCCACCATTAAACACCATTTTTCTAGCTTCACAACTTCATTTCAAGGTGATCTGAGGGTATTTCAAGCATGGAGATGCATCAGGGGACTTGTTCTTGGCATTTTAGAGCTTCAACATCATCATCTTCTTCATTAAATAACTCACTAATCTCTTGCAAAGTTGTAAGATCATCCATTGTTAATTTTAAGCTTGTTATTAAGTATATATTATGAAAGTACTTGTTGATCATCTTGAAAATCAAGAAAAATCTAAGTTAAAACCCTAATCATAGTTTAACAACTTACTAAATATGAAGTATTATGTGATTATTATGTGTATTAGGGTTGAATAAGTTGTATGATCATGTTGATTTTGGTTAAAGTAGGTTGTTTAACTTAGGATTTATGATTATCATGTTGTATGTTTAGTGTAGTAATCTACATTAGTGATGATCTCGTTAGATTAGGCCTAAAAATGTGATGATTTAAACAACTAGAGGTTTAAATCAAGAAAGATCATCACCATTATTTCATGAGCTTTATACATATAAGTTTTCATACTTGAAAGATTAAGGATTTTAACAGACTAAACTTGATGATTAAGAAATAATAAGTGTGGTTTTTAAATAAAACAAGTGATTTAGTAAATGGTTATAAAAATTACACTTAAAATGTCTTAACTTTTTAAGACATAAAAGCCTTGAAACTTTTAGGAAATTTTATGGGTAAAAGCTCATGAAATATGGAAATAAATTGTAGTATTTGTTACTTGAAAATGTATTTTGAAGAGATTGGTAAATTGATGATGATTGGAAATTAAAAAATTGTTTTAAACGCGTTTTGAGAACGTGGGAAAACGCTATAGTTTAGGGGAAACTATGACGAAATTTTCTAAAAATCTAATGGCGATTAAATTAAGATTAGCCGGGTGATTAAGAGGGTTAAACGCGATTAATAACCTTAATTGTCATTAAGGAAGTTTTAACGAAAAGGGTTAAGCCCTAATCACCCAAGAGTTTTTATAAACTCACACATATATTTTTACTAAATAAATAGGTAAAAATAATAGGTGTATGTTAATATAACTTTTGGTAAAAATGATATACTATAGACACTTTATTTGGTGTATAATGTGTGTATATTATTTGTATGTATTAGTGCTAGGAATACCCACTAAAATATTACACACAATACACATGAAAAATATACACTTACATATATCTGAAAACCTCACAAACATTCACAAGTATGACGATAGTCGCGAACCTTCGCGAGCACTTAAAACACACTTATGTGATACCATAAAACATGGAGCGAACCTCGGACGACGGACAACGGACGACGAACATCGGATGACACCTTATGCTTCATCGACAAGAGGACAACTTCGACACAAAACCTATATATATTAACCGATCGTTACGACAAGTCTAAAAATGAAATGTTATTTTAGACACTTAATATATATATTAACAACAACGTAAAACCGGAAAGTTTAATACAAAAATGACATTAAGCATGATTATATAAGTATACTAGCATACTTATACTTAGTAAATGGCTATTAAAAATTCAAGAACACAAATTGGGCTAAAGTATAAAACATTGGGCTTTTAAAATTGATATTAGGCTTAAAATAACATAAATATTGGGCTAGGCCCAATAACTTAAATACATGGGCAATGGCCCATTTTAATAAACACTTATAAAAGCCCACTTATAATAAATAACATGGGCTAGGCCCAAATACGTTAATAATATGTGCTAGGCCCAATAACTTAAAGACATGGACTAGGCCCAATGACAAAATACGGATTAAGCCCAATAACACTAAGATGTGGCCTAGGCCCAATGGAAAATACATGTATATTTTTTTTATAAATATATTGTAAAAATACATTATAAATACGGTATACCTACGCGTATAATATGGTGTACCTACACGTATAATTACGGTATATGTTATGGGTCATTTTCTGAGCATATATATCCTGACTAATATTCTGCTTTTGATTGTTTACTTGTGATCAGGATACTGGATCAGGATATTGGTAACATCCTGGTGCGATATCCTGGTATTAACTAAATTAACCACGTGCAGGTTAGAAGCTGTGGGTCACTAACGGTGAAGTGGACCTATTCTCCTTAAGACTCGGGCAAACCAGTTATATGAGAGACGTTGAACCCGAAAGACCAGGTCTACAACGTTCGTATGGGGAATATCCGCCGAATCCCTGTTTAATAGGGTAGTTTGTTAAATTTCTTTTACTATAAATAGATGGATCGGATCAGATTAAGGCACGCAATTTCACTTATACTCTCTTTCTCTAGCTACTAGCAATCACTACACACAAACACTTGTACTCAAATTACCTTGTAACACCTAGTTGATCCGCATCACATCCTGCACTGTATCCTGATATTCGAAGTAATAGAAGAACAAGGCAGCTGCGATTGTCAGCTCCCGAGGTTTTGTGCCGGCAATCTAGATTGATCAAGGGCTTTCCTCGTATATCTCTTGTCACCCCTTACATTTTTTTCTCATTGTTTGATCATAGATACAGCTCTATATCCTGAGCCGTATCCTGAAAACTTTTTTTACAAACAACTTAATCAGAATATTTTCAACACATATTTCTAGCACACTACCTCACTTAATTAATTTGATCAGTTAATTGCTTCGGTAATTTTTGACCAAAACAATTTGGCGCCCACTGTGGGGCAAGTGGTGCTATTTTTACTAAAAACTTTAGTAAAATCATTACTCGGTTTTCTATTGTCAAAATTTTTTGCTACATTGTTTTCAATGGCCTCGAGATCAAACATAAGCTCTTCCACCATGTCTGCTACAACCTCTGCAACAATTGGTTCGGTGCTTCCACCTCCTCCTCCAAGAATGCAAGCCTCTTCACAGGGAACTGAGAGTCATGTGGCTTGGGACGTTATCCCCGCTCCCAGTGCCCAGGGATCTGGTCCTGTTTTGGCTTCTAATGACGAAATTCTGAATTTGTTTGGTAGTGTACAGGAATAGATGAGGCAGCAACAGGAAACTAATCGGATGCTGATGAGAGAGATACAACTCTTGAAATCCGGCCCAAGTAGGCCTGCTGAAGAAACTGTCACTCCTTTGCAACCCAGGGCTTTGAACTTCAGTTCTGCAGTTTACACTGAGGATAACCGGGGGGAATATCGTGCCAAGCCATTCCCAGAATCATACTCCTGAGATACCCTCTTCAATAAGAGTATCAACCGTGAGAAGCTCAGGATATGCTTCAGGATATGGCCAGAATCCTCAGATTGGTAACCTGTCAAATAATAATATTCTTGCTACTAACAATAGTGGATCTTTGCAGGATGCAGGTATGACGTCAACATTTACCAGGGAGCTTCAAAAGCTGAAAGACATGATATCCAGTGTGCCTGGAGTGGTCCAGCCGATTCCAGAAGTATCCCAAGACAGCCACAGGATATCCCGGTTTGCGCATCCTATCTGTGATGCTGAAATCCCGAAAAGATTTCAAACCCCCAACATGAAACTCTATGACGGAACCTCGGATCCTGAAGAGCATATCGCCCAGTATAGGGAAAGGATGGAGATCAACCCTATCCCTCCAGATCTAAAGGAAGCATGCCTCTGCAAGGGTTTTGGTTCTACCTTGACAGGATCAGCCTTAAAATGGTTGTTAAATGTTCCGTTTGCTCATTTGGTTAATTTATTTAATAGTCAGTTTTCTTGCAGCCGGAGTTTTGAGAAACTAACCAGTGATCTTTACAGGATAACTCAAGGGCCTCAGGAATCCTTGAGGGATTATGTGAATAAGTTTAGTCAGGAATCCTTGGATATCCCACATCTTGATATTGCAACAGCTGTGCAGGCTTTTAAGATGGGATTACAAAAAGATTCTCAGTTTTATCAGGATCTTGTAATGAATCCCTGCAGGAATCTCGACGAAGCTCGTAATAGGGCCTTGAGATATATTCGCTTAGAGGATGACAAAAAGATGCAAGAGAGGATGAATTCCACCTCAACCTATGAATCAACCAATAGGAAATCAGAATCCTCGTATAAACCATATCGCTCTAAGCCGTATGGCAGAATTGACAACAAGAAAGTGAATGCTGTTGAAGATGAGGATCCTGAAGAATATCCTGAATTATCTGAATATTGCTTTTCTGTTAACATACCTGAGTTAATGTATGCTATGCAGGGTTTAGGAGACAAAGCTAGGTGGCCTCGAAAGAATCAGCAAAAAGCTGATTGGAAGGATAAATCCAAATGGTGTGCCTTCCATGAAGATTTCAGACATGTAACTGAGGATTGCATTGCTCTAAGAAAGGAAATAAGTTATCTTCTAAGCAAGGGATATCTGAAGGATCTCCTAGGAAGAAAGAAGAATAAGGGTCAGGATATTGAGAAGGATCCTGAACGAGCAGCATCACCTCCTGCGGATGCCAAGATAATCAACTTTATTTCAGGAGGATCCGACATTTGTGGGACTTCGTATTCTGCGGCCAAGAGACATGCAAAGGAAGCTAAGGCCGAGAGGGGAGATAAACCAGCCAGGATGACTACCCTCACAACTGATAAAGTGATCACTTTTGACAGTGATGACATGGATACTGTCCAGGATCCTCACCATGATGCTCTCGTAATAACATTATACGTGGCTAACCATTTTGTACGCAGGATATTGGTGGATAATGGCAGCTCCGTCAACATAATCCAACTAGAAACTTTGAAAAGAATGAATGTATCTCCAATGGATATTACTTCAAAATCCAACGTGCTTGTTGGGTTCAGTGGAGAGGCCAGGAACACAGTGGGAGAGATAAAGTTACCAGTATATGTTGAAGGGGTCAACTCAATACAACGTTTCTGTGTGATGGACTCCCTATCCTGCTATAACATCATACTAAGCAGGCCATGGATCCATGATATGAAGGCTGTGCCATCGACTTATCATCAGTGCATCAAGATCCCTACCCCTTGGGGGTTGTCAAGGTTGATAGTGATCAGCAGGAGGTGAAGGAATGTTACTCATCCTCAATGAAATCCTCAACCAAGCCTAATGCAGCATAGCAATTAAAGATGCGGGCCCAGGATATCGTGGAGGCTTCGGAGCAGGATGTAAAGAAAATTATCCTGGATCAGGATAATCTGGATATCTCGGTGCTCGTAGGAACCAATATCCCTCAGGATATTGAAAATCAATTGACTAATTTTCTAAAATGCAAGATGTCGACGTTCGCGTGGAAACATGAGGATATGACAGGTATTTCCAAGGATATTATAACACATAAGTTAGGTATCGACAGGTCATTCAAGCCTGTCCAACAAAAGAGAAGGAAATTTGCTCTGGAACGAAACGTGATCATCCAAGAGGAAGTTGAAAGGCTACTAAGGAGCAAGATGATTAGGGAAGTGAAGTTTCCTAAATGGCTGGCAAATGTAGTCGTGGTACAGAAGAAAAATGGGAAATGGAGAGTTTGTGTAGATTACACGGACCTGAATAAAGCTTGTCCCAAAGACCCATTTCCTCTTCCTCATATTGATTCAATGGTGGATGCTAGTGCCGGCCACGAAATGTTAACTTTCATGGATGCATCCTCAGGATTTCAGCAGATCCAAATGGAACCTTCAGACCAGGAGGATACTGCCTTCATGACACCGACACGTATTTATTGTTACACTGCTATGCCCTTTGGTTTGAAAAACGCAGGTGCAACATACCAAAGATTGGTAAACATGATGTTCAAAGACAAGCTGGGGGACACTATGGAGGTGTACATTGATGACATGGTAGTAAAATCGAAAAAGGCTGAAGATCACCTCCAGGATATTAAGGGAGCATTCGATATCCTGGATCAGTATAACATGAAATTGAATCCTGCTAAGTGCCATTTTGGAGTGGGGGCAGGAAAGTTTCTAGGATATATAGTGACTAAAAGAGGAATAGAGGTAAGCCCAGAGCAGATTAAAGCTATCTTGGATATCAAATCACCTTCAAATATGAAGGATGTTCAATGGTTAACAGGACGAGTAGCAGCATTGAACAGATTTATCTCAAGATCCTCCGAGAAATGCAAGGAATTTTATGATATCCTGAAGAAAAACAAGAAGTTCGAATGGGAAGAGAAGCATGAAGCAGCCCTGCAAGATTTGAAGCAGTATCTCTCAACTGCACCTCTATTGATGAAGCCTGAAAATGGTGAACCACTGTCCCTATACCTCGTAGTATCAGGGAATGTTGTAAGTGCCGTTCTTATAAAGGACCATGAAAGTCAGCAATATCCTGTTTACTATGTTTGTAAAAGTTTATTAGATGCTGAAACTAGGTATTCTCACCTAGAAAAACTAATATTAGCCCTAGTTATGGCATCAACAAAACTTAGACATTATTTTGAAACACATAGGATTCATGTTAAAGCTAATTATCCTGTTAAGAACGTGCTTAGGAAACCCGAGATGTCGGGTAGGATGGCTAAGTGGTCAGTAAAATTAAGTGCCTATAATTTAGTTTATGAGCCTAGAAATGCCATAAAGTCTCAGGCTTTAGCTGACTTTGTGGCTGATTTCAGTAGTGACATTCAAAATGAAGTAGACTTAGAAGTACAGCAGCTAGGAGAAAACTTAGAATCCTGGACATTATATACTGATGGTGCATCTAATGTAAGAGGTGTAGGTTTAGGTATACTACTAAAATCGCCACAGGGGGACATATTACCCCAGGCTGTTAGGTGTGAATTTCCTGCTGCTAATAATGAAGCAGAATATGAGGCTTTAATTGCAGGATTAGAATTGGCTAAGAGCATGAATATCAAGAGTCTACAAGTGTTTGTTGATTCCTTGTTAATCACTAATCATTTTAATGATCTTATGCAGTAAAAGGTGAAAAATTGGCTGAATACCTTGAAATTGTCAAAAAATTACCAGGATATTTCGATGTTTTTACACTTGAACAGGTACCAAGAGAGGACAATGCTGAAGCTGATGCCTTGGAAAATCTGGGATCATCAATCAGGATACCGAGAGGAACCCAAATACCAATATTACATATCCTGTATCCTGCGACGGATCCTCAGGGTAAGGAGGTAGTAAATGTTCAGGATCCTGGTGCTGAATATCCTGAAGAGGATCCTAGATCCTGGACGGCTCCAATCACGAGATATCTTAAGGAAGGACACATTTCGAAGGATGAAAATCCTAAGGCCTTTAGGATGAAGATATCACGATTCACTATTATAAATAATGTCTTGTATAAAAAATCCCTTGCAGGACCATATCTGAGGTGCTTAGAGGATCCCGAAACCAATGAAGTACTTCAGGATATACACGAAGGGGATTGTGGTAACCACACTGGGGGCAGGTCATTGTTCTCAAAAGTATTAAGAACAGGATATTATTGGCCTACCATGAGAAAGGATGCTGCAGAATATGCTCGAAAATGTCATGCATTCCAAAGACACAGCAACATACTACATCAGCCTGCAGAGCCATTATATCCTATTGTATCTCCTTGGCCATTCATGAAATGGGGAATGGATATAGTGGGAAAACTGCCAAAAGCTCCAGGAGGAAAAGTCTTCATGTTAGCAATGACTGATTATTTCTCTAAGTGGGTTGAAGCTGAAGCATTTGTTCAAGTCAGAGATCAGGAAGTGGTATCCTTCATAAAAAGGAATATCCTGACTAGGTTTGGTGTACCGGCTGAAATAATTTGTGACAATTGATCTCAATTCATAAGTAAGAGGACTATTGACTTTTGCAAGAGTTGGGGAATCAAAATGATTACATCCACACCGGTACATCCTCAAGCAAATGGGCAGGCAGAATCCTCAAACAAGATAATTGTCAACAACTTGAAAAAGAGACTAGGGGCTAAGAAAGGAAGATGGGCAAAAGAATTACCCTTTGTTTTGTGGGCTGATAGGACGACAGTGAAAAGTACAACTGGCCAAACCCCGTTTTCCTTGGTGTTTGGAGCAGAAACGGTGATCCCGACAGAAATGGTGATACCTACAGCGAGATCCAACCTCCAGGATCCTGAGCAGAATCCTGAAGTCCTATGCCAGGAACTGGATACTATTGATGAGACAAGAGACGCAGCAAGGCTAAGGATGGCAGCATATCAACAGAGGATATCTAAAGCATATAACAAGAATATAAGGACTAGAAGATTTCAAGTTGGAGATTGGGTATTGAGAAAGGCTTTTCAGAATACTACCAATCCTGCTGATGGAAAGTTGGCTCCAAAATGGGAAGGACCCTATGAGGTTGAATCAGAATCAGGAAAAGGAGCATACCGACTTAAGAATATGGAGGGGGATATGCTACCGAGATCCTAGAATGCTATACACCTAAAACTCTATTTCAAGTGAGTATGGAATTTAAATTCTAACTTAAGATGGTATGGATTCTGTCTCTTTTATTAAATTTTAATATTATTTACTGTTTTGAACCCATTACTGACTTAAGCATCGGAGGGGTGTTAGCCAGCCTAACACCCACCTTAGCTTACGGTTGTTTTGCAGTATATGCTTCGAGATATAGCTCCAGGATATACATTCAGGATACTTCAGAAGATTAGAGGATTGGCCCCCTCTCTCATGTCTAAAGGATCCTGATCCCTTCACAGGTTTAAAGGTATTCACCTTTCTTCCGAATTGGGTTTAAACACCCCGCCTGGAGCGCAAGTTATTCGGGAATAGTTCAAGGTGGCGGGACCAGTTCATGTAAAAGTGGCTGACAATTTCGTTACTATTAGCTATATCCTGAATCCTAAAGGTATATGAGGATTGATCACCCTCTCTCACGAAAGGGTATTTTCATACTCTCTAAGGTTTAAAGGTTATCACCTTTCTAAGTCTTGGAGTTTATACACTCCCGCCTGTAGCGCATGAAAATTTGGGATTTTCCCCAGGGTACTAAGGATTTATCTCCAGTATATTTTTGGGTTTTACCCCTGTAACACAAGAATTGTCTAAACAGTTGGAACTGATATTCAAAAATTTTCTAAGTGTTTATAGACTTCATGCACAGGGGACATTCCTTCTAAAGCAATTGTGTGAAGCTCAAAAGATCAAAATTGGGCTAAGTGTCTCGGACTGGGGATATCTTAGTGGGAGAAGTCGCAAAAGGGGTTGGAGTTTAATACTAGGGTTACACTCAATTCCTAGTATGATCTTTCCTTTGTGAACCTTACATGAATTGTTTAACTCTGTTTAAGGCTCAAAATATCCTGATAAAGATATATCTTTAGGATATGTCTTCAAAATGTGTTTTTGGGATACGTTTCGGGATATTTGATTGGAATATTTGGGAGATGATACTTGGATTGAAAATTAGTACTCTGATCAAACAAGTGTTATCAAAACAGGTTTTGGAAAATAGACTATCTTTTATTCTTTAGAAATTTTTGTCTAAAATTGTTTGGATTTTGAGAAATTCTATTTGATAAAGGTCTTCATAAGATATCACTGAGTATATTGATCAGGATATTTTCAAAAGATAGTTGCACAAATTTTGCAAAGCTAAAATCTAAACTAAGAAATGCATGACAGAAATTAGAAGGTGACAACAAATAAGTCAGAAGGTGGTGTTATTTAAAAATAAACGATGCCAGCCGATAACCAAAGGCTTCGTCCTAAAACCTAAGACCCATCCACCCTTGGTTATCAAATTGTTTTAATACAGGAAATAATATGCTTCAAAGGAAAAAGAAAATAAAATTGTTCAAATAAGCGTAACTCTCAAATTTAAGGGAAATAAGTTTTAGGAGGCAGCGCCTTCTTCGTTCGTGGCATTTTCAACAACATCCGTCTCGGGATTAACCTGAGCATCCCTCTCAGCATCAGTTGGTTTTTCGACTGCCTTTGAAGATCCTTCAGCTGCAGGTTTAGCAGAAGTGCCGCCGAGACTCCTTAGCTTTGTTTCCCAGGCATTGATGTCCCAAGAAGGGCATTCGAAGCCCAGTGCTTTGGCTTCGTGGGCAATCTTTAGCCTGGCCTGGAGAAGGGAAGTGATGACGGAAATTTTAAGGCTTTCCCGGTAGCTGATCATATCCTGTTCGTGTTGAGCATGGGCAGCATCAAGATCGGATTGGGCCTGGAGAGCAGCTTTATTGAGGGCGGCCTGGTGTTCTTGGGTCATAGCCTTGAACTTGTCCTCGTAATGCCGAGATTTGGCGGCTGCAATCATACCCTGATCGGAGATGGTAACCTCGGCTTTCTTCAACTTGGATTCAAGCGTCTTGTTGAGCCCACATGATTCTTGATATAAATGAACCAGACGTTCGAGACCCTGCAAAGTAAGAGGACAGGTATTGGTTTTAATAAATACTTATAAGTGGTATAAGGTACAGGATATGGCTTAAGGATATTAACCTGGTTGAGAAAAGAAGTCATGAATCCGCTTGCCTCAATGAACCCGTGATTCTCATAGGGGAATGTATCAGAGATAACAGGAGAATCAGGCTCTTTCCTTTTACGAGAACTTGAACTCCGGGGCTTAGTAGCTGGAGAAGATTTGGGAATGATGATGGCCTTGGAGCTGCTGGGCTTGGATGAGGTCGTGGCCTTGGGACTAGGTTCCTTCTTGATCTGGACCTGATCAGAATAACTGTCCAGCTCATCAAGGTCGAAAACCTCAGGGATCTTGGTTGGTGCTGCATAAAGGGAAAAGTCCTACATCCTTATTACTCTTCATTATATTATATTACATTAATTATTCATTTCAAAAGTAACTCTTACCAGACATTTCAGATGATGAATATTGGCTGGAACTCGGGTTATGTGTGGTAAAACTCCTGTCACTTGCAGGCAATTGGTAAACTGCTTCGATTCTTTTTTCTGATTCCGCAGTAGGGGGAGCTACTTCCTTAAAATTCACTGCGAAAAGATCAAATAAGAAGATATAGGAGTGTTGTAGATGTCCATCGAGTGAAAAGCGCGTTGGAAGTTGTATAGTGCAATCTTGACCGTCATTTCGATTTAATTGCCTTGATTCGCGAGACAGGGTTTTTGAAATATATCCGTTGGATTGGTATACCAACAAATATATTTGGGGACAATTGTTATGGGTCATTTTCTAAGCATATATATCCTGACTAATATTCTGCTTTTGATTGTTTACTTGTGATCAGGATACCGGATCAGGATATTGGTAACATCCTGGTGCGATATCCTGGTATTAACTAAATTAACCACGTGCAGGTTAGAAGTTGTGGGTCACTAACGGTCAAGTGGACCTATTCTCCTTAAGACTCGGGCAAACCAGTTATATGAGAGACGTTGAACCCGAAAGACCAGGTCTACAACGTTCGTATGGGGAATATCCACCGAATCCCGATTTAATAGGGTAGTTTGTTAAATTTCTTTTACTATAAATAGATGGATCGGATCAGATTAAGGCACGCAATTTCACTTATACTCTCTTTCTCTAGCTACTAGCAATCACTACACACAAACACTTGTACTCGAATTACCTTGTAACACCTAGTTGATCTGCATCATATCTTGCACTGTATCCTGATATTCGAAGTAATAGAAGAACAAGGCAGCTGCGATTGTCAGCTCCCGAGGTTTTGTGCCGGCGATCTAGATTGATCAAGGGCTTTCCTCGTATATCTCGTGTCACCCCTTACATTTTCTGCTCATTGTTTGATCATAGATACAGCTCTATATCCTGAGCCGTATCCTGAAAACTATTTTTACAAACAACTTAATCAAAATATTTTCAACACATATTTCTAGCACACTACCTCACTTAACTAATTTGATCACTTAATTGCTTCAGTAATTTTTGACCAAAACAGTATACATACACGTATAATACGGTATACCTACGTGTATAATACGGTATACCTACACGTATAAATATGGTATACCTACACGTATAAATACGGTATACGTATACGTATAAAAGACTCAAGTACATGATGATGTACTCACATACACTTGATAAAGTGTACTCTCACAAGGAGGTCGTACACGTACGACGACGTATTTACGATGTTAAAAATAAATATTTTTAACACTTATATCTATAAGAAAATACAATTATATTTGTGTAACAATTATACATTCTCAACTCGAACATATTCTCACAAGTGAATGAGGTTCACTAAATTTAATAATAGATATATTTGAAGAACATATTCTCAACGAAGTAAGTCGTGTGGATCACGGAGACTCTCACTTATGATCGTGCGAGGCACGAAGAGTCACGAAGGGCGAGGCCCGTTCGTACACACTTGAAATGCAACGTATATATATAAGAAGTATATATAATGAAAGCATATGCACAAAAACAAATGCCAACATATTATTAAAATACACAAGTGTTCCAACAATAAAACGAAAATAATAAACGTTCAAGATGAGCAACGAGTACAAGGTCTAGAAAAGACCGAAGTGTCTAATGAGTTTGAACACTTGTAGGTTAACTCACGATTGGAACACCGTTGCTAGCGTTATATCTATCGGGTACAGGCGAGCCCCATTCTCGGGTCCTTGTGAGACCATTTAGAGTGTTTTTATGTCCCCGTCGAGATTAATCGGCACTTAAAATCGTCTACCGGGTTGAGTGCTTCCTATGTCATCACATATATTAATGTCCTTGCAAAACATTAATGATTTGTTCATAGACGTTTTACATACCACTTTGTTATATACGAACTCTCAAATGTTTTAAAAATAATTGGAACTCACTTAAAACACATGAGCTCGCTCAACTTTTGTTGATGTTTTCAAACTTACATGTATTTCAAGTAAATTAATGGATCTTGGTGCCGTCAGTTTACAAGAAGCTTGTGGTTTTTCAAGTTATCGATGTCATCCTTTTGAAGGGTTTGATCCATATATCTCATTTTCAATGGGATATAGGAAGCAAAGCCTTATATTTCTAAACTATGTCGAACTAGTCATTTGTAAAAACTTAAAACTTAAGTTATCTTGTACTTAAAAAACTTATGGTGTGTAACTTTTAAAGTATGTCAATGGATGAACATCTTATGTTTTTAATCATGTAGTTGTTTACTTATATCGTATGCGATGAAAACTAATCAAGTTCAAACCGCGCGCTTCCGCTAATGAAGGAGTGTGACAAGTGTATCGTCCAATTATTATCCCTCAAACAAGAAAAATATGATGCCATCTAACTTATGGTGCTTGGGATGAAAGCCAATGACATGGACGATGTAGACAAAGCCGATGACATGGACGATGTAGACAAAGATATACTCAACCATAAAAAAGGTTGATTCACTTACGATTTCTCTCACAAATGCCTTAGTTTTATATATAATGTATTTTTATGTTAGAACTTTTAATTTTAATGTACTTTTATTCTGGAAGGTTTATTTTAACGTATTTTTTAATTTAAGAATTTTAATATTAATACATTTTTTTTTGTTATTCTAACACTCTATTGTGATTTTATTTAATTATTAATGTAAATTAGTTTATATAAGAAATACGGGATTTAAAAAATGAGTAATGATTAGAAAATGAATGGGCGGGAAGATACGGAGTGAAAGAGGGTAAAACATAGTAGGGGTTAGTGAAAAAAATGTGATAGAAAGTGTAGGAACTGTGACACATGTGTTTGTAATCATTCTAAACAGTTCAATTATCAATAAAACAAAGTTATTTAATCCCAATGTTTGTTCATTTATGTTTGACATTTTTCATGTTTTGACTTTTGTCCAATTTCAAACTTTACATCGCTTTCTGGAGAGTTATACGCAAACTGGTGCGTAAACGTAATCAGTTTAATGCGACAAACACTCCGGAACATCAACATATGCTTAACATACCTTAAATAACCTTTACATAACTTAGGAATAAGTTTTGAAGGCTTTGGTATGGCAAAATCAAGTTAATTCGCTTACAGAGACTAAATTTGACAAACTGTGAAAGTATGACGTTTCGTACTGGAACAGACATTCCGGAACATGACCATAAGTTAAACACACCCTAAATACCCTTTACATAGCTTAGAAATAGGCTTTGAGGTGTTCGGTGTGCAAAAATAAACTTTATGCTCATTCAGGGACTAAATTTGACAAACTCCGAATAGGTCCGTTTATTAACATAGTTACCTATATTAGGTACCGTTTGATTTCCGTGATCTCTAGCATTGCTTGGTTGTTACTCAAGGACTCCTAATCAATCTCAAGTGAGTACATAGACCCCTCTTTTACTGTTTTCAAACTGTTTTGGGGTGAAACACATGTGCCTACTTGTTACTTTCATGCCTTCCTGATTTCACATCATATACTTGCTATGTTCATTAGTACACTTATAGTACATGATTTACATTACATTGTTTTGCGATGTATGTTTACTTGGCATACTTAGTACATTGATTTACATGACTTTTCCGCTTTGTATGTTAACTTAGCATACTTAGTACATGGTTTTCATATAACATGTTTACATTTGGTATAACATTTGGTTTGCACAAACGGGACTTATATACGTTCATTAACATTAGCTACGCCGCTCGGTAGTAAGTAGTGGTACCATAGGACTTGACAAATCCCGTTCCTGACATCCTAGGTTTGTTTGGGTGTAAGGAATGACTGAATCCGAAAACATTTCTTTTGATAACCTTGACTTAGGGTTATCCGTCTGTCTCAAGGCTTGAATGTATGCGTTAACTTACCACATAAGTGTTTGTATCAATAAAACATGCATTTACTTTGCAAAACATAACTTTTTGATATATTCAAAATACTTTTTTTGTACATTTTTACATTCGGTTTATGTGAAACACTTTACTTACCATACATAACATTTGTTACACATTACTTGACTACTTTTGGACTTTTTAACATTTGACATGGTTTATACAAGGACTTTTTGACAATTGGGTTAAACATGAACTTTATACATTGGTGGTTTGTTTAAGTGACTTAAGTAACGAGATGTGAGTAGTATGATACAAGCATGGTGGATACGCCGCTGATACTTCCTATATATAAGTGCTTATATAATATTACATATCATAGCGTTATTTAAATCACTCAATTTGGACTTATACATTTTACATAAATAACATGTTTTTCACAATACTTTAGTTTATAAAACAGTTATTTTATACAACTCATTTTACTTGGTTATTCAATTAACCATATATTATTCTTTTATTTATACATATCATCTGATCTTATCGATTTTCATAGGATTTACAAAACAAAACAATTTACTAGGATTATGACTAAATTTTATTAAACATTTTCTTAAACCTAAGTCATTAATCCTATTTTCACCAACCCTATGTATCTGACAGGCATTTTTATGCTGACGTACCTATTTTCACATGTGTTTTCAGGAGCTGTTGCATAGGATGATCGAGACACACTTAGGCGGACCTGTGCCTTAGTGACTTAAAATGAAGCAAGAACTAGTTAATTTATGTTATGTACTCTTTGTTTCTTGTTTTAAGACAATGTAACTCTCTTGTTTGATAAATAAAACATAACTTTAATTTCCATGGTTGTGAAACAATTAATTCTGTTACAACACTCCCCGACGTTTCCGCCACGATTTGATGTTTTACGTGGTCGGGGTGTGACAGAAAAGTTGGTATTAGAGCCAATGGTTATAGGGAATTAGGTTATTAGTAATGCTTTGACCTAGACTATAACTCTCTAGGACCCCAACATAAGTTATCTTGTGTTTAGATCTTAAAACATTCACTTCACCTAACCTTAAGTGATAACCACAACGAGAACATCAATTCCGAATCCGCTTTGAAAATTAATCCTTTGTTCTTGGATGATTCATTACTAGGTTTTGAACCCTCTGTTGTAAGGTTTTGAACCCTCTGTTATAAGTTTTTGAACACCTTTGAATTTTCAAAATCTCGTCAAAGTTTTGGGTCCCAAATAGTGTGAACACGTGCAAACTGGAAGGGTGAATGCATGTACCCTGGGTTTTCTGTCTAAGGTTAGAGTGTTCGTACAAATCCACATAATCGGACCAGTCACTTTTACCTGGGAACTCTTGGGGTGAGTGTTCACTTATAGGCGAGCATGTCTTCGCGATGCATTATTTTTGACCCATTTACTTTGATTAGTCACAATGTGTCGTTTGTTTGCCTTGTGGTGACGAACAAATGACCACCATCTTTGCTGTTGTCAATTTTTGTATCATCTCATTCTTTTCATCCAATCATCTCACGCGTTTCCTTTCATGTTTCCTCTTTTAGAATGCCTCCTCGACGCGACAATCAGATAACAAATGCCGAACTGGTAGAAATCATCGCGCAGCAAATGGCTGCTGCTTTCCCAAATCTTATTGCTCAACTGAACCAAGCCAACAACAACAATCATGCTCCATGCAATTTCAAGAGTTTCAATTCGTCCAAGCCACTCAAGTTTAGTGGTTCTGAAGGAGCAACTGGGCTCCTACAATGGTTCGAGAGCACTGAGAGTACGTTTCGTCACGTTAAGTGTCCTGATAATCGCAAGGTCGAGTTTGCTTCCAGTGTGTTTCAGAAGAGGGCTCTTACATGGTGGAACGGGGTTATGAGAGACCGTGGTGCTGAGGTTACTTTAGCACAGACTTGGGCCGAACTTAGGGCCCTTATGATGAAGGAGTTCTGTCCTCGTCATGAACTGCAAGCTTTGGAAAGGGAATTTGATGATTTGAAGCAAGATAGTGGCGAGCACCGGGCGTATACTGATAGGTATGAAGAATTGAGTCTGCTTTGCCCGACCATGGTTACCCCACTCGACAAGGCTATCGAAAGGTACATCGATGGTCTACCTGACTCAGTGCAAGACATCATTACAGGTAGTAACCCTACCACAGTCCGTCAGGCGATCGAGTTAGCAGCGACATTGGCTGAGTCGCAAGTTCGAAAGGGAAAGCTGCATAAAAAGGGTTACAAAGGTAAGAAGCAGGCGTCTGACAAAGAGGATGGCAAGAACGGTAAAAACAAGAAGGGAAAGGATTCTGTGTCACACCCCCAAAATCCACCATGCGGAGTACCACCGCTTGGAGGCGTGACGTAACCAGGATCGAGCCACCAATCATATCGAACAACGTATTTTAGTAAATAAAATCAATCACAATACAATTGGTGACCAAAAAGGAAGTTAACCAAGTTCAATTTAAACAGCGGAAGCATAAGACGTTAAACCAAAACATAAGTTTGTAGTTTCATAAGTTTAAAGACCCCAACATAAGTTTCATAAGTTCATAACGTTTTTTTAGTAAGTACGGGACATATTAGTTCGCATTCCACAACGACCACCTCCATGTGCAAACTCCACAGCATCTAACGACCTGCAAGGCATGTAATAACTAGTCAACAACAATGTTGAGTGAGTTCACGTTTGGTTGTTTAGTTTTAAGTTGTTTCTGAAAAATGTGGTTTGACTTTCGTTGGCTTAATTGCCGTGGGGGTTACCCCGTAGTTGAAAGTATGTTTAACCAGTTCCTTTATCATTACCCAAACCATAACCATAATCAGTGGGGGCTTCCCATTATGTATGTTACTAGACTAGGCGTATCCATAAGTGTCCTTCCCAATCCGAGGACGGTGTTAAGTATGAGTGTACGTAGGTTTTACGTACGTGCCCTTCTCAATCCGAGGACAGTAGTGAGTATGAGTGTACGTAGGTTTTACGTACGTGCCCTTCTCGATCCGAGGACAGTAGTGAGTATGTGTGTACGTAGGTTTTACGTACGTGCCCTTCCCAATCCGAGGACAGTAGTAGGTGTGAGTGTACGTAGGTTTTACGTACGTGCCCTTCCCAATCCGAGGACAGTAGTAGGTAGTCTAGTAGTATTGATAATATAATTAGTTATTCAATCCCATTCCCAATCCACCGGGAATCCCATGCCTTAGTAAGGGTGTGAACTCACCTCGGTTTCCTCGGTTAGACTCTCAAATATAGCTAACAGTCAAGGTCGGTCAATCACGTCCTAATATGATTACCAGTTAGTTATTTAGTGGTTTCAAATAGAGCACATAGTTTCTACACGTATCTAGCACATAGCATGCATTACTTTAACTATTTATGCCCATGTATACTTCCCATCCATTCCCCACTCATAAGCAAACATACAATAATGCATATAACACATATAACATGTTAGATCATTCACAGATAGCATACTCGACATTTAGACACGCGAGTCACAACTTATGTCATTTCAGCATTTATATTCAAAACCGGCTGTTTTCGGACATTTTAATAAAATAGTTAAATTATTCCAAAAATTCCCAAATTTTTACAGGATGTCTTAAACGTTCCAAATTTTATAACCTAAAAATATCGGGGTCCGGTTCATTACCAATATTTTATAAAAATTCATATTCCGGACTGAACTCAGATTTATGTATTTCTGACCACAGTCCACGGAACAATTTATTAAAAATTCATCGAGTGTCCGATTTACGAAATTCCAGTGGGGTAATTACAAATGCATCGGTTGTCATCTACTGTACAAATTTCATGGTCCGATTCATCACAAAACTCAGGTTATGACTGAAAGTATGACACCCATTTATTGCTGTCAAAATTCAGCTTAAGTTGCTGTTACAAATTAACACTTTAAAAATAGTAAACGGAGTCCAAAAATTATGATTCCAGTGCCATTAGAACCGTATTTCATAGTACGTAAACCTAGACTTCAGAAAATACATTTTTTGTTAAGTTACGGTCTGTTTACAGCCTGTTAAAGGCGGCTGAAAATACACATCAGCAAGCTGTTTTCAGTCTAAAGGCTACTAAAACGCACACATATGATTACCATTCATTCTAATAATAATTTACAACAGGTTATAAGTTATTTACAGCAGACTAATACTCATATATTTCAGATTCATCTTGTATTACCATGTTTCATCATTATTTACTCTTTAACCAACAAGTTCATCACTCTAGCAAGACTTTTAGTTTTGATTTTTAGTGTTCATGATTTTTATCCGACAAATTTCTTATTAACCACTTTAGATATGAACAATAGGGTGTTTAGAGTCACTTACTACTAGCTCGAGGCTAGGGAAGAAACTAGACGAAAAATGGGTGGTTAATAGCGTTGTGGAGAGGTCCTCGCGATTCCGTAAGCATCGGGTCTCCTCGTATGAGCTCTAACACACTTGTATGTATGTAATATTGCAAGATTGAAATTTGTAAGTGTTGATGGGTGTGGGTGGGCTTACGGCCGAACACAAGGGAAGAAAGAAGAAATAAGTTTTGTTGAAGTTGTGAATGGTAAGGTAAGTGGGGATCTAGTGGTTAAATAGAAAACCTCCCAACATCCTTTTATCCTTTAGATTTTGTGTCACTTAAGTACCCTACATATTTATTAAACAATTGAGGAAAATCAAAGTGGGGGATACCCCCTTGTAACCGTATGGTTTGGGGGGGGGGGTGGGGTTCTAGTTGGGTTTCACTAGTTAGTTACTAATCTAGTTAGAACATAATTGGATTAATTAGTGGTTTAAGGTGTGTTTTTAAATATATAGTGTGTTAGGGTGTTCGGAGATCCTAACTAGCTTAGAAAAAAATAAAACAATGTGTTGGACAATATTTTTATGTTCCGGGTAAAGTCCGGTTGTTCGGTTCGAAACTGTTCCGTTAAACTGCTTAATTAATCCGTAAGGCGTCCTATTTATATATTTTTGTAACGTTTTTACTTTTCAAAACTCAGGAAAGCACACATGACTTTTTAGTAACTTTTCTGTATACTACTAGTATGTTAACATGCACATGTAAGTATAACACAGATATCAGAAAGCAGTTAAGTAATTCCACACAGTCGTCAAGCACATTAATTATCATTAATAAATTGTACGGAATACATGGAATTATGAGGGTTGTCACATTCTCCCCCTGTTAAGAGAATTTCGTCCTGAAATTTAGCGCGTGGTTACTGAGGAAGCTAGTTAAGTTGCGTTGTTTTCATTGATTTTCCTGGGGTGTCACATCATCCCCCCGTTGATTTGGAATTTCGTCCCGAAATTCTGCAGTAGCTTCAGTCTCAGTAGTGGTTGCGTTTTTCTTAAACAGTTGGGGATACTTGAGTTTCATTTGGTCTTCTCGTTCCCAGGTATACTCTGGGCCACGACGAGCATTCCAACGAACCCGAACGAGAGGTATCCTGGTATGCTTGAGGATCTTAACATCTCGATCCGTAATCTCTACTGGTTCCTCGACGAATCGCAGTTGGTCGTCGATAGTGAGTTCCTTAAGAGGGACTATGAGGGTCTCATCTGACAGACACTTCTTCAGATTTGACACGTGGAATACGTTGTGAACTCCGCTGAGTTTTTCGGGTAGATTCAACCTGTAGGCTACCTTGCCAATTTTCTCAATGACTTCGAATGGTCCGACATAACGCAGATTGAGTTTGCCTCGTTTGCCAAAGCGGACTACACATTTCCAAGGTGAGACTTTGAGTAGCACTCGATCCCCAACCTGGAGCTCGAGTGGTTTTCTTCCCTTATCAGCATAGCTTTTCTGACGGTCACGAGCTGCCGCCATTCGCTGTCGTATCTGAGCAATTTTCTCGGTGGTATCTACCACATGTTCTGGGCCAGTGATTTGGTTGTCACCAACTTCTGCCCAACAGAGAGGTGATCAGAATTTGCGTCCGTATAATGCCTCAAATGGAGCGGCTTGGATGCTGGTGTGGTAGCTGTTGTTATATGAAAACTCCACTAACGGGAGGTGCTTTTCCCAGCCATTGCCGAAGTCGATTACGCATGCCCTAAGCATGTCTTCCAAGGTTTGGATGGTGCGTTCCGATTGCCCATCCGTCTGTGGGTGATAGGCGGTGCTCATATCTAAACGTGAGCCAAAGGACTTGTGCATTGCTTGCCACAGTTCAGAAGTAAAACGTGCGTCACGATCAGATATAATAGAGATTGGCACTCCGTGCCTTGATACCACTTCCTTTAGGTAAATGTATGCAAGAGTAGAAAACTTATCCGTTTCTTTGATGGCCAGAAAATGTGCAGACTTGGTCAGTCGATCTACGATCACCCAAATGGTATCATTTCCGCGTTGAGATCTAGGCAGGCCGGTAACAAAATCCATGGAAATTTGCTCCCATTTCCATTTCGGGATCTCTGGTTGTTGAAGTAGGCCTGATGGTTTCTGATATTCAGACTTGACTCTCGCACAAGTCAAGCACTTACTGACGTAGGTTGCTATGTGGGCTTTCATGCCAGGCCACCAATACGTAGTCTTGAGGTCGTGGTACATCTTGTCCGAACCAGGGTGTACAGAATAACGAGACTTATGTGCTTCATCCATCACAAGCTCGCGTAAGTTGCCATAAAATGGAACCCAGATGCGCCCTGTTACATAGTAAGCGCCGTCTTCCTTTTGTTCTAGCCGCTGCCTCGATCCTCTTAGGGATTCAGCCCTGATGTTCTCTGCTTTCAATGCTTCGACCTGGGCATCTCGAATTTGAGCGGGAAGGTTGGATTGGATGGTAAGCTGTAAAGCACGTACACGCTTTGGTAAAGTATCCTTTCGACTGAGGGCGTCAGCCACAACATTGGCTTTGCCCGGATGATACTTGATAGCGCATTCGTAATCATTCAAGAGTTCGACCCATCGGCGTTGTCGCATGTTTAACTCCTTTTGCTTGAAGATATGCTCGAGACTCCTGTGGTCGGTGTAAATGGTGCACTTTGTACCGTACAGGTAATGTCTCCATATCTTTAGCGCAAAAACAACTGCTCCCAGCTCCAGATCGTGAGTAGTGTAATTCCTTTCGTGAACTTTAAGTTGGCGCGATGCGTAGGCAATGACCTTGTCACGTTGCATCAATACGCAACCAAGTCCTTGGATGGAAGCGTCGCAATAAACTACAAAATCATCTGTGCCTTCAGGCAATGAGAGGATAGGCGCGCTACAAAGTCTATCCTTTAGGTGTTGAAAAGCGGATTCTTGTGTATCACCCTAATGGTAGATGACACCCTTCTGAGTCAGTGAAGTGAGAGGTTGCGCAATCTTGGAGAAGTCTTTGATAAACCTTCTGTAATATCCTGCCAAACCCAAGAATTGGCGGATTTCTTTTGGTGTGCGGGGTGCAGGCCAGTTCTTGATTGAGTCAACCTTGGATGGATCAACATGAATCCCATCCTTGTTTACTACATGGCCTAGAAAGTGGACTTCGCGAAGCCAGAAGTCACATTTCGAAAACTTGGCATACAACTGTTCTTTTCGAAGAAGTTCCAACATAAGACGTAGATGCTGCTCGTGTTCCTCCTGACTCTTGGAATAGATCAGGATATCGTCGATGAACACAATAACGAACTTATCCAGGTAAGGCTTGCACACTTGGTTCATGAGATCCATGAAGACCGCTGGTGCATTCGTCAGCCCGAATGGCATAACCAGAAACTCATAATGGCCGTAACGAGTTCTGAATGCTGTTTTGGAGACGTCCTCATCTCGGACCCTCAGCTGATGGTATCCCGATCTCAGGTCAATCTTGGAGTAATAGCTCGACCCTTGCAGCTGATCGAATAAGTCGTCAATACGTGGGAGAGGATAACGATTCTTCACAGTCACCTTGTTGAGCTCGCGATAGTCAATACACATTCTGAAAGTACCATCCTTCCTCTTTACGAACAAGACTGGAGCTCCCCAGGGCGAAGAGCTCGGACGTATAAAACCCTTTTCCAAGAGTTCTTGTAGCTGTGTGGACAGTTCTTCGAGTTCTGAGGGAGCTAGACGATATGGTGCTCGAGCTACTGGCGTTGCTCCAGGAGCTAGCTCGATTTGAAATTCAACTTGGCGATGAGGCGGAAGACCAGGTAATTCCTCAGGAAATACCTCGGGAAAGTCGCGCACAATAGGGATGTCTTCAATTCTCTTCTCTTCCGTGGATGTGTCAGTAACGAGTGCTAGAATGGCAGTGTGGCCCTTTCGCAAACACTTCTGGGCCTTAAGGAAAGAGATTATGCCTTCGACAGCACCACTCTTGTCGCCACGAATCATGAGAGGTTCTTCACCAGAACGAGGAATGCGGACGATTTTCTCCTTGCAAACAATCTCCGCTTGATGATGAGATAGCCAATCCATCCCAATAACGACGTCGAAACTACCAAGGGTGATAGGAACAAGATCGATAGGGAAAGTCTGACCAGCTAAGACGAGGTTACAACCTTTAACTACGTGTGTGGCTTCAAGACTTTTACCATTTGCTAGATCTATCGTGTGTTTGGTGTTCAAAAGTGTTGGAGTGCGCTTAAGCATTTGGCTAACTTTTAAGGACACATAACTAGTATCGGCACCCGAATCGAATAAAACGGTAACAAAGAAGTCATCCAAAAGAAACTTACCCATCACAACGTTGGGATCGTTCCTTGCTTCTCCCTGACCAATCACGAACGCACGACCCCTGGCACCGTTGCCATCATTGTTTCCTCCATTGTTGCCCCCATTATTGTTCCCGTTTCCTTGGTTGTGATTCTGATTCTGATTTAACTGCGGGCAGTGTCTCTTGAAGTGATCTTCAGCACCACACTGAAAGCATCCCTTGTTGCCCTGTTGCTGTTGCTGATTCTGCGGTGCTTGCTGTTGCTGCTGACGATTCTGATTCGTAGGCCGTGGGCTCCTGCAATCCTTGGCTTCATGACCCATCTTGAGACACCTCTGACAGCGTCCCTTGTTGCACTGACCACTGTGGAGTCTGTTGCATTTGTTGCACTTTGGGTGGTTTCCTCGATATCCACCCTGCCCTTGACTACCAGAAGAGTGCTGACCAAGGCTCCTATGGTCCTCAGTCCTTCGTTGCTGAGACTGAGACTGAACAGAGGTAGAGCCTTTGCCGGAATTCCCATCCCATTTTCGTTTGTTGTCGGTAGGTGCATCAGAAGTAGCAGCACCAATACGCTTGGGTAGTCTGTTTTGTTCCACCGCCTGGTCGGTGAGACGATGAGCCAATTTGACGACTTGCTGGATGGTACCCAAGTTGGCTGAAGTCACATGACTTTGAATCTCTGGTACAAGGCCCTTGAGATAGAGCTCAATTCGTTTGAAGGGAGGGTTCACCATGGTTGGACACAAGATGGCCAGCTCGTTTGACCTCTTAGTATACGCCTCGATCTCAGATCCTGTCATCTTCAGATTGTAAAATTCCACTTCTAGCTTGTGGATGTCGTCCCGACTACAGTACTCCTCTTTGATCAGCTCTTTGAACCCATTCCAGGATGTGGCATTAGCAACTGCCAGTCCTAGTAGTTGAACTTGTGCCTTCCACCAGGTTAACGCAGCTCCTTCAAGTGTACCGGTAGCATATTTCACCCTACGGTCTTCGGGGCATTCGCACATCTCGAAAACAGTCTCGAGCTTTTCAAACCAGTGAAGAAGGCCCACTGCTCCTTCGGTGCCACTGAAAGTGGTAGGTCGGCAGTCCATGAACGTCTTGAACGTGCACACCGGAGGTTGAGCATGTTGACCTGTAGTGCGAGCATAATAGGCATGGTTAAGCACGAGGGTTGGTTTGTGAAGGTAGGATCTAAACGTCCTAAGGTGAGTTGGTATGGCAGGTCATACCTCCTGCAGGGTTAGTTGCGAGTGCCTCCGCAACTCGTTCGTTGATCAAAGCCGTCAACTGGGCTTGAGTGAGGTTGATACGTCCTTCGCGTCCACTCATGATCTTCATAATGAAGCAACGTAAGTGAGGAAAGTGTCACGAAAGTGTGTAAGTGTATGGGACGATAGTAGAGCGTAAGCACACAAGGTTCAAATAGCAAGTATCACGTTATCTAATGCACAGTGAGAACTATCTAACCAACAATATAACATAAATCATACCACTTATGGTGTCGAGTCTTGCACGTGGAGCGAAGCGTCGTTGTGGATCGTTGAGCACTGTACCGGTTATAGTCTGGTTTTATCAAAAACATTTCCCTTTTTAAAACCAAGTTCACTATAACCAATGGCTCTGATACCAATCTGTCACACCCCCAAAATCCACCATGCGGAGTACCACCGCTTGGAGGCGTGACGTAACCAGGATCGAGCCACCAATCATATCGAACAACGTATTTTAGTAAATAAAATCAATCACAATACAATTGGTGACCAAAAAGGAAGTTAACCAAGTTCAATTTAAACAGCGGAAGCATAAGACGTTAAACCAAAACATAAGTTTGTAGTTTCATAAGTTTAAAGACCCCAACATAAGTTTCATAAGTTCATAACGTTTATTTAGTAAGTACGGGACATATTAGTTCGCATTCCACAACGACCACCTCCATGTGCAAACTCCACAGCATCTAACGACCTGCAAGGCATGTAATAACTAGTCAACAACAATGTTGAGTGAGTTCACGTTTGGTTGTTTAGTTTTAAGTTGTTTCTGAAAAATGTGGTTTGACTTTCGTTGGCTTAATTGCCGTGGGGGTTACCCCGTAGTTGAAAGTATGTTTAACCAGTTCCTTTATCATTACCCAAACCATAACCATAATCAGTGGGGGCTTCCCATTATGTATGTTACTAGACTAGGCGTATCCATAAGTGTCCTTCCCAATCCGAGGACGGTGTTAAGTATGAGTGTACGTAGGTTTTACGTACGTGCCCTTCTCAATCCGAGGACAGTAGTGAGTATGAGTGTACGTAGGTTTTACGTACGTGCCCTTCTCGATCCGAGGACAGTAGTGAGTATGTGTGTACGTAGGTTTTACGTACGTGCCCTTCCCAATCCGAGGACAGTAGTAGGTGTGAGTGTACGTAGGTTTTACGTACGTGCCCTTCCCAATCCGAGGACAGTAGTAGGTAGTCTAGTAGTATTGATAATATAATTAGTTATTCAATCCCATTCCCAATCCACCGGGAATCCCATGCCTTAGTAAGGGTGTGAACTCACCTCGGTTTCCTCGGTTAGACTCTCAAATATAGCTAACAGTCAAGGTCGGTCAATCACGTCCTAATATGATTACCAGTTAGTCATTTAGTGGTTTCAAATAGAGCACATAGTTTCTACACGTATCTAGCACATAGCATGCATTACTTTAACTATTTATGCCCATGTATACTTCCCATCCATTCCCCACTCATAAGCAAACATACAATAATGCATATAACACATATAACATGTTAGATCATTCACAGATAGCATACTCGACATTTAGACACGCGAGTCACAACTTATGTCATTTCAGCATTTATATTCAAAACCGGCTGTTTTCGGACATTTTAATAAAATAGTTAAATTATTCCAAAAATTCCCAAATTTTTACAGGATGTCTTAAACGTTCCAAATTTTATAACCTAAAAATATCGGGGTCCGGTTCATTACCAATATTTTATAAAAATTCATATTCCGGACTGAACTCAGATTTATGTATTTCTGACCACAGTCCACGGAACAATTTATTAAAAATTCATCGAGTGTCCGATTTACGAAATTCCAGTGGGGTAATTACAAATGCATCGGTTGTCATCTACTGTACAAATTTCATGGTCCGATTCATCACAAAACTCAGGTTATGACTGAAAGTATGACACCCATTTATTGCTGTCAAAATTCAGCTTAAGTTGCTGTTACAAATTAACACTTTAAAAATAGTAAACGGAGTCCAAAAATTATGATTCCAGTGCCATTAGAACCGTATTTCATAGTACGTAAACCTAGACTTCAGAAAATACATTTTTTGTTAAGTTACGGTCTGTTTACAGCCTGTTAAAGGCGGCTGAAAATACACATCAGCAAGCTGTTTTCAGTCTAAAGGCTACTAAAACGCACACATATGATTACCATTCATTCTAATAATAATTTACAACAGGTTATAAGTTATTTACAGCAGACTAATACTCATATATTTCAGATTCATCTTGTATTACCATGTTTCATCATTATTTACTCTTTAACCAACAAGTTCATCACTCTAGCAAGACTTTTAGTTTTGATTTTTAGTGTTCATGATTTTTATCCGACAAATTTCTTATTAACCACTTTAGATATGAACAATAGGGTGTTTAGAGTCACTTACTACTAGCTCGAGGCTAGGGAAGAAACTAGACGAAAAATGGGTGGTTAATAGCGTTGTGGAGAGGTCCTCGCGATTCCGTAAGCATCGGGTCTCCTCGTATGAGCTCTAACACACTTGTATGTATGTAATATTGCAAGATTGAAATTTGTAAGTGTTGATGGGTGTGGGTGGGCTTACGGCCGAACACAAGGGAAGAAAGAAGAAATAAGTTTTGTTGAAGTTGTGAATGGTAAGGTAAGTGGGGATCTAGTGGTTAAATAGAAAACCTCCCAACATCCTTTTATCCTTTAGATTTTGTGTCACTTAAGTACCCTACATATTTATTAAACAATTGAGGAAAATCAAAGTGGGGGATACCCCCTTGTAACCGTATGGTTTGGGGGGGTGGGGTTCTAGTTGGGTTTCACTAGTTAGTTACTAATCTAGTTAGAACATAATTGGATTAATTAGTGATTTAAGGTGTGTTTTTAAATATATAGTGTGTTAGGGTGTTCGGGGACCCTAACTAGCTTAGAAAAAAAATAAAACAATGTGTTGGACAATATTTTTATGTTCCGGGTAAAGTCCGGTTGTTCGGTTCGAAACTGTTCCGTTAAACTGCTTAATTAATCCGTAAGGCGTCCTATTTATATATTTTGTAACGTTTTTACTTTTCAAAACTCAGGAAAGCACACATGACTTTTTAGTAACTTTTCTGTATACTACTAGTATGTTAACATGCACATGTAAGTATAACACAGATATCAGAAAGCAGTTAAGTAATTCCACACAGTCGTCAAGCACATTAATTATCATTAATAAATTGTACGGAATACATGGAATTATGAGGGTTGTCACATTCTCCCCCTGTTAAGAGAATTTCGTCCTGAAATTTAGCGCGTGGTTACTGAGGAAGCTAGTTAAGTTGCGTTGTTTTCCTGATTTTCCTGGGGTGTCACATTCTGGTTCCTCAAAAGGGGTCTAGGAAGCGAAAGGCTTCCCAAAACTATGTCGTTACTGCACAGGCTCAAGCTGCACCAAATCAGCCTGCGCAACCACCCGCCAAGAGGCCTTATCTTGGCAATGCACCTTTGTGCAACAGGTGTAACGGCCATTACCTACCACATCTCCAATGTCGTCATTGCACTAACTGTGGAAAAAATGGTCATCTTGCCACTACATGCCGCATTCCTGTCAACCAGAATCTGGCATTTCAGAACCAAGCCCAACAAGTTGCTCAGCCTCTTGCTCAGCAACAAGGTCAAGTTGCACGACCTCGTTTTCCTCCTGGTTCATGCTACAATTGTGGGGATCTGACCCACTACAGAAACCGATGTCCAAGACTAGCTAATGCAAATCCAATTCAGAATCAGGCTCGAGGTCGAGTCTTCAACATGAATGCACAAGAGGCGCAAGCAGACGATAATGTGGTCAACGGTACGTTCTTTATTAATAATCAGCCTACATCTGTTCTTTTTGATTCGGGTGCCGATAAGAGTTTTGTGTCATTATCTTTTGAGCCATTGCTTCGCATGTCTAGAACGAAACTAGGAAAACCCTTGACAGTAGAAGTTGCTAGTGGTGAAACCATTGTTCTTGATTCTGTTCTTCGCAACTGCCAGTTGAACCTTAACAACCATCTTTTCCCTATCAACCTCACACCAATGCGACTTGGAAGCTTTGACGTTATAGTGGGTATGGATTGGTTAGCCAAGCATCACGCAGAGGTAGTTTGTTTCGAGAAGATCGTTCGTATACCGCTTTCGACAGGGGAGATCCTACAGGTTCGTGGTGAGAAACCTACTGGTAGTCTCAAACTCATGTCTTGTTTTAAAGCTCGGAAGTATCTGCGAAAGAACTATGTGGCCTTTTTGGCACATGTTGTAGCAGATAAGGGCAAAGGTAAGTCTATTCAAGATATTCCTGTTGTTCGGGATTATCCTGAAGTATTCCCTGAAGAGTTACCTGGTTTACCCCCAGCACGCCAAGTCGAGTTCTGTATTGATCTCGTACCTGGTGCAAATCCAATTGCCAGATCTCTATATCGTATTGCACCGTCTGAGATGCAAGAATTGTCTAAGCAACTTTAGGAGCTCTCTGACAAAGGTTTTAACCGTCCTAGCATTTCACCTTGGGGTGCTCCCGTTCTTTTTGTCAAGAAGAAGGATGGATCTTTTAGGATGTGTATCGATTATCGTGAGCTTAACAAGCTTACCATCAAGAATCGATATCCCCTACCTCGCATTGATGATCTCTTTGATCAGTTACAGGGCGCTTCTTATTTTTCGAAGATTGATCTGCGTTCTGGATATCATTAACTTCGTGTGCATGAAGAAGATATTCCCAAGACAGCATTCCGCACTCGTTATGGGCATTATGAGTTCACAGTTATGCCTTTCGGGTTGACTAATGCTCTTGCTGTTTTCATGGACTTAATGAATAGGGTCTGCAAGCCTTATTTAGATAAGTTCATCATCGTTTTTATTGATGACATCTTGATTTATTCTAAGACGCGAGCTGATCATGAGCAACATCTTCCTCTTACTCTGGAACTCCTAAAGAAAGAGCAACATTTTCAGTGCGATTAAGGATTGGGATACGCCTACTACTCCTACTGAAGTTCGTTCTTTTCTTGGTCTGGCGGGTTATTATCGCCGCTTCATTGAAAATTTCTCGAAGATTGCAGTTCCTCTAACTGCTCTAACTCAGAAGAACAAACCCTTTGATTGGGGATCCAAACAAGAGGAAGTTTTTCAGAACTTGAAGCAGAAGCTTTGTGATGCGCCTATTCTATCATTGCCTGAGGGTAATGATGATTTTGTCGTATATTATGATGCATCAAACTTGGGTCTCGGTTGTGTTCTCATGCAAAGGAACAAATTCATAGCATATTCATCGAGGCAGTTGAAGATACATGAGAAAAACTGCACCACTCATGATCTTGAGTTAGGTGCAGTTGTCTTCGCTCTTAAGATCTGGAGACACTATTTGTACGGTACAAAATGTGTGGTTTTCACGGACCACAAAAGTCTTCAACATATCTTCAATCAGAAAGAACTCAACATGAGGCAACGACGTTGGGTTGAGCTTCTAAACGACTATGACTGCGAAATTCGCTACCATCCTAGTAAGGCAAATGTCATAGCCGATGCTTTGAGTCGTAAGGAACGTACTAAGCTTCATTGTGTTCATGTTCAATCTGATATTCAAGCTCGATCCGATATCCAAGCACGCATTTCTCAGGCTCGACACACTTGTGTTTCACAAGGTTTAATGGGTAAGGAATTACCCTATCACATAACACCTGATCTGGAACTGAAGGACAATGGATCGTATTATTTCATGGACCGTTTATGGGTCCCAAGCCAAGATGATCTTCGCACCTTGCTTATGGATGAATCCCATAAGTCTCGTTATTCTATTCATCCTGGCTCAGATAAGATGTACAAGGATCTTCGTATTCAGTATTGGTGGCCTGGTATGAAGAAAGACATTGCCTTATATGTATCAAAATGCCTTACTTGTCTTAAGGTTAAGGCTGAACATCAACGTCCTTCCGGTTTATTGGAACAACCAGAGATCCCAGTTTGGAAATGGGAAAACATTGCTATGGATCTCGTTACCAAAATTACGCGCACAAAGAAAGGTCATGATGCCATCTGGGTAGTTGTTGATCGTCTTACTAAGTCAGCGCATTTCTTGCCAATCCGTGAGGATTTTTCTGCTGACAAACTTGCAAAAATCTATGTGGATGAAATTGTATCCCGACATGGTGTTCCTTTGAACATCATTTCTGACAGAGATGCTCGCTTCACTTCTCATTTTTGGAGAACCATGCAATCTGCTATGGGGACCCAACTTAATCTGAGCACAGCTTATCATCCGCAAATGGATGGTCAATCTGAAAGAACAATCCAAACTCTGGAGGATATGCTTAGAGCTTGTGTGATCGATTTTCGTGGTAGTTGGGATTCACATCTTCCGTTAATTGAATTCTCCTACAACAACAGTTATCACTCCAGCATTAACATGGCTCCTTTCGAAGCTCTCTATGGTCGAAAATTTCGTTCACCAGTCTGCTGGAATGAGATCGGTGAGGCTCAGCTTACTGGACCTGCCCTCATTTTAGAGATAACTGATAAGGTTAAGAAAGTTCGTGACAACCTTCAGACAGCTAGAAGCCGTCAAAAGAGTTACGCGGACCAACGGCGCAAGCCCTTGGAATTTCAAGTCAGTGATCGAGTATTACTTAAGGTCTCACCTTGGAAAGGTGTGATCAGATTTGGAAAGAAAGGAAAACTTGCACCTAGATACGTTGGACCATTCAAGATCGTCGAAAGAATCGATAAGGTAGCCTACAGACTTGAGTTACCTCCTGAACTTGGAAACGTTCATCCAACCTTTCACATGTCCAATCTCAAGAAGTGTCTTGCGGATGAGAACCTCCACATACCGCTTGATGAAATTCGTGTGGATAACACGATGCATTTTGTTGAGAAACGTGTGGAAATCATGGAACGTGAAGTCAAGTGGCTCAAACGCAAGCGCATTCCATTGGTCAAAGTTCGCTGGGAATCTAAACGTGGACCAGAATTTACTTGGGAACGTGAAGATCAAATGAAGGCGAAGTATCCACATCTATTCCCACGAGTTTCCTCTAAATAAATTTTGGGACGAAATTTCCACAAGTAGGGGAGACTGTGACACCTGTGTTTGTAATCATTGTAAACAGTTCAATTATCAATAAAACAAAGTTATTTAATCCCAATGTTTGTTCATTTATGTTTGACATTTTTCATGTTTTGACTTTTGTCCAATTTCAAACTTTACATCGCTTTCTAGAGAGTTATACGCAAACTGGTGCGTAAACGTAATCAGTTTAATGCGACAAACACTCCGGAACATCAACATATGCTTAACATACCTTAAATAACCTTTACATAACTTAGGAATAAGTTTTGAAGGCTTTGGTATGGCAAAATCAAGTTAATTCGCTTACAGGGACTAAATTTGACAAACTACGAAAGTATGATGTTTCGTACTGGAACAGACATTCCGGAACATGAACATAAGTTAAACACACCCTAGATACCCTTTACATAGCTTAGAAATAGGCTTTGAGGTGTTCGGTGTGCTAAAATAAACTTTATGCTCATTCAGGGACTAAAAGCGTCAAAAAGCGCATAAGTTTGCATTTTCGCGCATAACTTACATTCTGAATACATCCGGACATCCAAAAATTTATGTAATCATTAAAATATTATGTTTTAGTGATTGGCTTGTTAAAAAATCCATTCGTCACGCAATTTGGATCGTTTTTGTGTCCGTTACGACTTCTGTCGTAATTAACCGAACAACGCAATCGTACGGCCAAACGAACCGACATCCGGGATATTTTAGAGCATGTTTTGAGTTCCCTATACTTTAAATTTATTTTAGAGCCTTGAAATGAGGTTAACGGGGCTTAAAAGTGCAAAAAAAAATCAAGTTTTACAAGTGCAGGGACCATTTTTGAAATTTCTGACTAGATTCAATGAACCTAGTCCATTTTGAAGTGTTGATGGTTTTAACCCATGGTTTTGCAAAACCATGGGCTGGTATTCAATGAACCTAGTCCATTATTAGGGGCTCCCATGGTTTTAGAAAACCATGGGCACACATGTAAGGTCCAGATCAAAGCTCAGTTTTCGATGAACGATCTTAACGGTTCTTGAATTCCTATAAATACCCACCTTCATTTCCTTGCAAACTCACACTTGAATCTGATTTTGGCTCTCTAAGTTGAAGTTTATGCTTCATACCTGAGAGTAAATCGGATCAAGATCTTGCGAGGACCTTCTGTAAGTATTCTTTCGTTCGTTTTTATCGTTAAAGTCAAACTGCGTTTGACTTTCTGCTTTGCCCAGTTTATGGTCAATGAAAAGTTCGTTTAAACTTCATAACGTGAGCATAATCACGATGGTTATAGTCCCTAGTGACTATACCTACTGATTACCACGTTATCTAGGCTCAGTGACGAGTCGTAGTTTCGGCCAAAATGCGTATTCTTGCGTATTTTGTAACCAAACTACTTTTAGGTATCAAAACCGTTTGTTTTGATACCAAACTTATTTTCTAACTTAGTTAAGCATGTTTTAACATGCTTAGCTCGTCACTTTAGGTTTAGTGCTTATGTAGGGTCGTAAGGTAAGCGATCAAAACAATCGCTTATACTTTCGAACCCGACCCATTTGGTCGATCATTAGGATCCGACCAAACACATTAGGTGACCATAGTTGTATAGGGAATAACCTTCCGAGGTTATACCTTATGGTCACGACGTTAGTTAGTTGTATGATAGGTAGTTTTTATGCCTTAGGTAAATTACCAAAATGCCCTTTTTACGCCAAAATTCATTTTAAGCATATGTAACATAATTTTTTATATCTAAACTGATTTGGCAACAATATTAGACATGTTAAGGAATATTTTACTTATCATAGGACTAGTTAGGCGTTCCGAACGCGTTTTACGCGAAAGACGCGTTAAAGTAGCATAAGCTACCTAAACGGGTCGTAATGGGTCATAAGCACTTAGGTTAGGTTTCATTTTAGTATGTAGGCTTTGTTAAACCATATTATATGAGTTCCCATACTGGTTTGGTTTAAGAACCCTCATGCTACCCGATCCTCTGAATAGGTCCGTTTATTAACATAGTTACCTATATTAGGTACCATTTGATTTCCGTGATCTCTAGCATTGTTTGGTTGTTACTCAAGGACTCCTAATCAATCTCAAGTGAGTACATAGACCCCTCTTTTACTGTTTTCAAACTGTTTTGGGGTGAAACACATGTGCCTACTTGTTACTTTCATGCCTTCCTGATTTCACATCATATACTTGCTATGTTCATTAGTACACTTATAGTAAATGATTTACATTACATTGTTTTGCTATGTATGTTTACTTGGCATACTTAGTACATTGATTTACATGACTTTTCCGCTTAGTATGTTAACTTAGCATACTTAGTACATGGTTTTCATATAACATGTTTACATTTGGTATAACATTTGGTTTGCACAAACGGGACTTATATACGTTCATTAACATTAGCTACGCCGCTCGGTAGTAAGTAGTGGTACCATAGGACTTGACAAATCCCGTTCCTGACATCCTAGGTTTGTTTGGGTGTAAGGAATGACTGAATCCGAAAAAATTTCTTTTGATAACCTTGACTTAGGGTTATCCGTCTGTCTCAAGGCTTGAATGTATGCGTTAACTTACCACATAAGTGTTTGTATCAATAAAACATGCATTTACTTTGCAAAACATAACTTTTTGATATATTCAAAATACATTTTTTTGTACATTTTTACATTCGGTTTATGTGACACACTTTACTTACCATACATAACATTTGTTACACATTACTTGACTACTTTTGGACTTTTTAACATTTGACATGGTTTATACAAGGACTTTTTGACAATTGGGTTAAACATGAACTTTATACATTGGTGGTTTATTTAAGTGACTTAAGTAACGAGATGTGAGTAGTATGATACAAGCATGGTGGATACGCCGCTGGTACTTCCTATATATAAGTGCTTGTATAATATTACATATCATAGCGTTATTTAAATCACTCAATTTGGACTTATACATTTTACAAAAATAACATGTTTTTCACAATACTTTAGTTTATAAAACAGTTATTTTATACAACTCATTTTACTTGGTTATTCATTTAACCATATATTATTCTTTTATTTATACATATCATCTGATCTTATCGCTTTTCATGGGATTTACAAAACAAAACAATTTACTAGGATTATGACTAAATTTTATTAAACATTTTCTTAAACCTAAGTCATGAATCCTATTTTCACCAACCCTATGTATCTCACAGGCATTTTTATGCTGACGTACCTATTTTCACATGTGTTTTCAGGAGCTGTTGCATAGGATGATCTAGACACACTTAGGCGGACCTGTGCCTTTGTGACTTAAAATGAAGCAAGAACTAGTTAATTTATGTTATGTACACTTTGTTTCTTGTTTTAAGACAATGTAACTCTCTTGTTTGATAAATAAAACGTAACTTTAATTTCCATGGTTGTGAAACAATTAATTCTGTTACAACACTCCCCGACGTTTCCGCCACGATTTGATGTTTTACGTGGTCGGGGTGTGACAGAAAAGTTGGTATCAGAGCCAATGGTTATAGGGAATTAGGTTATTAGTAATGCTTTGACCTAGACTATAACTCTCTAGGACCCCAACACAAGTTATCTTGTGTTTATATCTTAAAACATGCACTTCACCTATCCTTAAGTGATAACCACAACGAGAACATCAATTCCGAATCCGCTTTGAAAATTGATCATTTGTTCTTGGATGATTGATTACTAGGTTTTGAACCCTCTGTTGTAAGGTTTTGAACCCTCTGTTATAAGGTTTTGAACCCCTTTGAATTTTCAAAATCTCGTCAAAGTTTTGGGTCCCAAATAGTGTGAACACGTGCAAACTGGAAGGGTGAATGCCTGTACCCTGGGTATTCTGTCTAAGGTTAGAGTGTTCGTACAAATCCACATAATCGGACCAGTCACTCTTACCTGGGAACTCTTGGGGTGAGTGTTCACTTATAGGCGAGCATGTCTTCGCGATGCATTATTTTTGACCCATTTACTTTGATTAGTCACAATGTGTCGTTTGTTTGCCTTGTGGTGACGAACAAATGACCACCATCTTTGCTGTTGTCAATTTTTGTATCATCTCATTCTTTTCATCCAATCATCTCACGCGTTTCCTTTCATGTTTCCTCTTTTAGAATGCCTCCTCGACGCGACAATCAGATAACAAATGCCGAACTGGTAGAAATCATCGCGCAGCAAATGGCTGCTGCTTTCCCAAATCTTATTGCTCAACTGAACCAAGCCAACAACAACAATCATGCTCCATGCAATTTCAAGAGTTTCAATTCGGCTAAGCCACTCAAGTTTAGTGGTTCTGAAGGAGCAACTGGGCTCCTACAATGGTTCGAGAGCACTGAGAGTACGTTTCGTCACGTTAAGTGTCCTGATAATCGCAAGGTCGAGTTTGCTTCCAGTGTGTTTCAGAAGAGGGCTCTTACATGGTGGACCGGGGTTATGAGAGACCGTGGTGCTGAGGTTGCTTTAGCACAGACTTGGGCCGAACTTAGGGCCCTTATGATGAAGGAGTTATGTCCTCGTCATGAACTGCAAGCTTTGGAAAGGGAATTTGATGATTTGAAGCAAGATAGTGGCGAGCACCGGGCGTATACTGATAGGTATGAAGAATTGAGTCTGCTTTGCCCGACCATGGTTACCCCACTCGACAAGGCTATCGAAAGGTACATCGATGGTCTACCTGACTCAGTGCAAGACATCATTACTGGTAGTAACCCTACCACAGTCCGTCAGGCGATCGAGTTAGCAGCGACATTGACTGAGTCGCAAGTTCGAAAGGGAAAGCTGCATAAAAAGGGTGACAAAGGTAAGAAGCAGGCGTCTGACAAAGAGGATGGCAAGAATGGTAAAAACAAGAAGGGAAAGGATTCTGGTTCCTCAAAAGGGGTCTAGGAAGTGAAAGGCTTCCCAAAACTATGCCGTTACTGCACAGGCTCAAGCTGCACCAAATCAGCCTACGCAACCACCCGCCAAGAGGCCTTATCTTGGCAATGCACCTTTGTGCAACAGGTGTAACGGCCATCACCTACCACATCTCCAATTTCGTCATTGCACTAGCTGTGGAAGAAATGGTCATCTTGCCACTACATGCCGCATTCCTGTCAACCAGAATCAGGCATTTCAGAACCAAGCTCAACAAGTTGCTCAGCCCCTTGCTCAGCAACAAGGTCAAGCTGCACGACCTCATTTTCCTCCTGGTTCGTGCTACAATTGTGGGGATCTGACCCACTACAGAAACCGGTGTCCAAGACTAGCTAACGCAAATCCAATTCAGAATCAGGCTCGAGGTCGAGTCTTCAACATGAATGCACAAGAGGCGCAAGCAGACGATAATGTGGTCAACAGTACGTTCTTTATTAATAATCAGCCTGCATCTGTTCTTTTTGATTCGGGTGCCGATAAGAGTTTTGTGTCATTATCTTTTGAGCCATTGCTTCGCATGTCTAGAACGAAACTAGGAAAACCCTTGACAGTAGAAGTTGCTAGTGGTGAACCCATTGTTCTTGATTCTGTTCTTCATAACTGCCAGTTGAACCTTAACAACCATCTTTTCCCTATCAACCTCACACCAATGCGACTTGGAAGCTTCGACGTTATAGTGAGTATGGATTGGTTAGCCAAGCATCACGCAGAGGTAGTTTATTTCGAGAAGATCGTTCGTATACCGCTTTCGACGGGGGAGATCCTACAGGTTCGTGGTGAGAAACCTACTGGTAGTCTCAAACTCATGTCTTGTTTTAAAGCTCGGAAGTATCTGCGAAAGGACTATGTGGCCTTTTTGGCACATGTTGTAGCAGATAAGGGCAAAGGTAAGTCTATTCAAGATATTCCTTTTGTTCGGGATTATCCTGAAGTATTCCCTGAAGAGTTACCTGGTTTACCCCCAGCACGCCAAGTCGAGTTCCGTATTGATCTCGTACCTGGTGCAAATCCCATTGTCAGATCTCCATATCGTCTTGCACCGTCTGAGATGCAAGAATTGTCTAAGCAACTTTAGGAGCTCTTTGACAAAGGTTTTATTCGTCCTAGCTTTTCACCTTGGGGTGCTCCCGTTCTTTTTGTCAAGAAGAAGGATGGATCTTTTAGGATGTGTATCGATTATCGTGAACTTAACAAGCTTACCATCAAGAATCGATATCCCCTACCTCGCATTGATGATCTCTTTGATCAGTTACAGGGCGCTTCTTATTTTTCGAAGATTGATCTGCGTTCTGGGTATCATTAACTTCGTGTGCATGAAGAAGATATTCCCAAGACAGCGTTCCGCACTCGTTATGGGCATTATGAGTTCACAGTTATGCCTTTCGGGTTGACTAATGCTCCTGCTGTTTTCATGGACTTAATGAATAGGGTCTGCAAGCCTTATTTAGATAAGTTCATCATCGTTTTTATTGATGACATCTTGATTTATTCTAAGACGCGAGCGGATCATGAGCAACATCTTCATCTTACTCTGGAACTCCTAAAGAAAGAGCAACTTTTGGCCAAATTCTCCAAGTGTGAATTCTGGCTTAAGGAAGTTCAATTTTTAGGACATATTGTCAACGAACAAGGTATTCATGTAGATCCCTCCAAGATCAGTGCGATTAAGGATTGGGATACGCCTACTACTCCTACTGAAGTTCGTTCTTTTCTTGGTCTGGCGGGTTATTATCGCCGCTTCATTGAAAATTTCTCAAAGATTGCAGTTCCTCTAACTGCTCTAACTCAGAAGAACAAACCCTTTGATTGGGGATCCAAACAAGAGGAAGCTTTTCAGAACTTGAAGCAGAAGCTTTGTGATGCGCCTATTCTATCATTGCCTGAGGGTAATGATGATTTTGTCGTATATTATGATGCATCAAACTTGGGTCTCGGTTGTGTTCTCATGCAAAGGAACAAATTCATAGCATATTCATCGAGGCAGTTGAAGATACATGAGAAAAACTGCACCACTCATGATCTTGAGTTAGGTGCAGTTGTCTTCGCTCTTAAGATCTGGAGACACTATTTGTATGGTACAAATTGTGTGGTTTTCACGGACCACAAAAGTCTTCAGCATATCTTCAATTAGAAAGAACTCAACATGAGGCAACGACGTTGGGTTGAGCTTCTAAACGACTATGACTGCGAAATTCGCTACCATCCTGGTAAGGCAAATGTCGTAGCCGATGCTTTGAGTCGTAAGGAACGTACTAAGCTTCATTGTGATCGTGTTCAATCTGATATTCAAGCTCGATCCGATATCCAAGCACGCATTTCTCAGGCTCAACACACTTGTGTTTCACAAGGTTTGATGGGTAAGGAATTACCCTATCACATAACACCTGATCTGGAACTGAAGGACAATGGATCGTATTATTTCATGGACCGTTTGTGGGTCCCAAGCCAAGATGATCTTCGCACCTTGCTTATGGATGAATCCCATAAGTCTCGTTATTCTATTCATCCTGGCTCAGATAAGATGTACAAGGATCTTCGTATTCAGTATTGGTGGCCTGGTATGAAGAAAGACATTGCCTTATATGTATCAAAATGCCTTACTTGTCTTAAGGTTAAGGCTGAACATCAACGTCCTTCCGGTTTATTGGAACAACCAGAGATCCCAGTTTGGAAATGGGAAAACATTGCTATGGATCTCGTTACCAAAATTCCGCGCACAAAGAAAGGTCATGATGCCATCTGGGTAGTTGTTGATCGTCTTACTAAGTCAGCGCATTTCTTGCCAATCCGTGAGGATTTTTCTGCTGACAAACTTGAAAAATCTATGTGGATGAAATTGTATCCCGACATGGTGTTCCTTTGAACATCATTTCTGACAGAGATGCTCGCTTCACTTCTCATTTTTGGAGAACCATGCAATCTGCTATGGGGACCCAACTTAATCTGAGCACAGCTTATCATCCGCAAATGGATGGTCAATCTGAAAGAACAATCCAGACTCTGGAGGATATGCTTAGAGCTTGTGTGATCGATTTTGGTGGTAGTTGGGATTCACATCTTCCGTTAATTGAATTCTCCTACAACAACAGTTATCACTCCAGCATTAACATTTCGAACCTCTCTATGGTCGAAAATGTCGTTCACCAGTCTGCTGGAATGAGATCGGTGAGGCTCAGCTTACTGGACCTGCCCTCATTTTAGAGACAACTGATAAGGTTAAGAAAGTTCGTGATAACCTTCAGATAGCTAGAAGCCGTCAAAAGAGTTACGCGGAACAACGACGCAAGCCCTTGGAATTTCAAGTCGGTGATCGAGTATTACTTAAGGTCTCACCTTGGAAAGGTGTGATCAGATTTGGAAAGAAAGGAAAACTTGCACCTAGATACGTTGGACCATTCAAGATCGTCGAAAGAATCGATAAGGTAGCCTACAGACTTGAGTTACCTCCTGAACTTGGAAACGTTCATCCAACCTTTCACGTGTCCAATCTCAAGAAGTGTCTTGCGGATGAGAACCTCCACATACCGCTTGATGAAATTCGTGTGGATAACACGATGCATTTTGTTGAGAAACGTGTGGAAATCATGGAACGTGAAGTCAAGTGGCGCAAATGCAAGCGCATTCCATTGGTCAAAGTTCGCTGGGAATCTAAACGTGGACCAGAATTTACTTGGGAACGTGAAGATCAAATGAAGGCGAAGTATCCACATCTATTCCCACGAGTTTCCTCTAAATAAATTTTGGGACGAAATTTCCACAAGTAGGGGAGACTGTGACACCTGTGTTTGTAATCATTGTAAACATGTCAATTATCAATAAAAAAAAGTTATTTAATCCCAATGTTTGTTCATTTATGTTTGACATTTTTCATGTTTTGACTTTTGTCCAATTTCAAACTTTACATCGCTTTCGGGAGAGTTATACGCAAACTGGTGCGTTAACGTAATCAGTTTAATGCGACAAACACTCCGGAACATCAACATATGCTTAACATACCTTAAATAACCTTTACATAACTTAGGAATAAGTTTTGAAGGCTTTGGTATGGCAAAATCAAGTTAATTCGCTTACAGGGACTAAATTTGACAAACTACGAAAGTATGATGTTTCGTACTGGAACAGACATCCCGGAACATGACCATAAGTTAAACACACCCTAAATACCCTTTACATATCTTAGAAATAGGCTTTGAGGTGTTCGGTGTGCTAAAATAAACTTTATGCTCATTCAGGGACTAAAAGCGTCAAAAAGCGCATAAGTTTGCATTTTCGCGCATAACTTACATTCTGAATACATCCGGACATCCAAAAATTTATGTAATCATTAAAATATTATGTTTTAGTGATTGGCTTGTTAAAAAATCCATTCGTCACGCAATTTGGATCGTTTTTGCGTCCGTTACGACTTCCGTCGTAATTAACCGAACAACGCAATCGTACGGCCAAACGAACCGACATCCGGGATATTTTAGAGCATGTTTTGAGTTCCCTATACTTTAAATTTATTTTAGAGCCTTGAAATGAGGTTAACGGGGCTTAAAAGTGCAAAAAAAAATCAAGTTTTACAAGTGCAGGGACCATTTTTGAAATTTCTGACCAGATTCAATGAACCTAGTCCATTTTGAAGTGTTAATGGTTTTAACCCATGGTTTTGCAAAACCATGGGCTGGTATTCAATGAACCTAGCCCATTATTAGGGGCTCCCATGGTTTTAGAAAACCATGGGCACACATGTAAGGTCCAGATCAAAGCTTAGTTTTCGATGAACGATCTTAACGGTTCTTGAATTCCTATAAATACCCACCTTCATTTCCTTGCAAACTCACACTTGAATCTGATTTTGGCTCTCTAAGTTGAAGTTTATGCTTCATACCTGAGAGTAAATCGGATCAAGATCTTGCGAGGACCTTCTGTAAGTATTCTTTCGTTCGTTTTTATCGTTAAAGTCAAACTGCGTTTGACTTTCTGCTTTGCCCAGTTTATGGTCAATGAAAAGTTCGTTTAAACTTCATAACGTGAGCATAATCACGATGGTTATAGTCCCTAGTGACTATACCTACTGATTACCACGTTATCTAGGCTCAGTGACGAGTCGTAGTTTTGGCCAAAATGCGTATTCTTGCGTATTTTGTAACCAAACTACTTTTAGGTATCAAAACCGTTTGTTTTGATACCAAACTTATTTTCTAACTTAGTTAAGCATGTTTTAACATGCTTAGCTCGTCACTTTAGGTTTAGTGCTTATGTAGGGTCGTAAGGTAAGCGATCTAAACAATCGCTTATACTTTCAAACCCGACCCGTTTGGTCGATCATTAGGATCCGACCAAACACATTAGGTGACCATAGTTGTATAGGGAATAACCTTCCGAGGTTATACCTTATGGTCACGACGTTAGTTAGTTGTATGATAGGTAGTTTTTATGCCTTAGGTAAATTACCAAAATGCCCTTTTTACGCCAAAATTCATTTTAAGCATATGTAACATAATTTTTTATATCTAAACTGATTTGGCAACAATATTAGACATGTTAAGGCATATTTTACTTATCATAGGACTAGTTAGGCGTTCCGAACGCGTTTTACGCGAACGACGCGTTAAAGTAGCATAAGCTACCTAAACGGGTCGTAATGGGTCATAAGCACTTAGGTTAGGTTTCATTTTAGTATGTAGGCTTTGTTAAACCATATTATATGAGTTCCCATACTCGTTTGGTTTAAGAACCCTCATGCTACCCGATCCTCCGAATAGGTCCGTTTATTAACATAGTTACCTATATTAGGTACCGTTTGATTTCCGTGATCTCTAGCATTGTTTGGTTGTTACTCAAGGACTCCTAATCAATCTCAAGTGAGTACATAGACCCCTCTTTTATTGTTTTCAAACTGTTTTGGGGTGAAACACATGTGCCTACTTGTTACTTTCATGTCTTCATGATTTCACATCATATACTTGCTATGTTCATTAGTACACTTATAGTACATGATTTACATTACATTGTTTTGCTATGTATGTTTACTTGGCATACTTACTACATTGATTTACATGACTTTTCTGCTTTGTATGTTAACTTAGCATACTTTGTACATGGTTTTCATATAACATGTTTAAATTTGGTATAACATTTGGTTTGTACAAACGGGACTTATATACGTTCATTAACATTAGCTACGCCGCTCGGTAGTAAGTAGTGGTACCATAGGACTTGACAAATCCTGTTCCTGACATCCTAGGTTTGTTTGGGTGTAAGGAATGACTGAATCCGAAAACATTTCTTTTGATAACCTTGACTTAGGGTTATCCGTCTGTCTCAAGACTTGAATGTATGCGTTAACTTACCACATAAGTGTTTGTATCAATAAAACATGCATTTACTTTGCAAAACATAACTTTTTGATATATTCAAAATACTTTTTTTGTACATTGTTACATTCGGTTTATGTGACACACTTTACTTACCATACATAACATTTGTTACACATTACTTGACTACTTTTGGACTTTTTAACATTTGACATGGTTTATACAAGGACTTTTTGACAATTGGGTTAAACATGAACTTTATACATTGGTGGTTTGTTTAAGTGACTTAAGTAACGAGATGTGAGTAGTATGATACAAGCATGGTGGATACGCCGCTGGTACTTCCTATATATAAGTGCTTGTATAATATTACATATCATAGCGTTATTTAAATCACTCAATTTGGACTTATACATTTTACATAAATAACATGTTTTTCACAATACTTTAGTTTATAAAACAGTTATTTTATACAACTCATTTTACGTGGTTATTCATTTAACCATATATTATTCTTTTATTTACACATATCATCTGATCTTATCGCTTTTCATAGGATTTACAAAACAAAACAATTTACAAGGATTATGACTAAATTTTATTAAACATTTTCTAAAACCTAAGTCATGAATCCTATTTTCACCAAACCTATGTATCTCACAGGCATTTTTATGCTGACGTACCTATTTTCACATGTGTTTTCAGGAGCAGTTGCATAGGATGATCGAGACACACTTAGGCGGACCTGTGCCTTAGTGACTTAAAATGAAGCAAGAACTAGTTAATTTATGTTATGTACTCTTTGTTTCTTGTTTTAAGACAATGTAACTCTCTTGTTTGATAAATAAAACGTAACTTTAATTTCCATGGTTGTGAAACAATTAATTCTGTTACAACACTCCCCGACGTTTCCGCCACGATTTGATGTTTTACGTGGTCGGGGTGTGACAGGAACCGTGCGCATAAATAAATAAAATAAAACAAATTTTATTATGAGATTACAATACCGAAATTAAAGAAAGCTGAAATAATAATACTTTTACAACTGAAAAAATAAAATACAAGAAATAAGATGAAGTAGAAATACAAGAAGGTTGAGTCACGTGTTCAACACGCTTCCCTTAAAACAAATTCCGAGTCTCCCAGGAGTACTCATTTTGTTTCCCAGGGTACAACAGCCGGAGCAGTAGTACTGCCGGAGCTGGCCTACAACCCGAAGGCTACCTTGAAGCGAGCAGGAAGAAGATGATCAGAAAGGTGAAGAAGATTGTTTGAATAAAGCTTTTGTTGCTGGTGTCTCTCTGCAGTGACTATGAGGCAGTATTTATACAGCCTCTAATTCGAAACAGTCAAAAGGAATTAAAGGAGAGGTTTAAATTGCATTAAACGTCTTCAATGCAATTTAATACGTCATTTAATTCTCAGTTAAAACCGTCAGTTTCGAATGCTGAACTAAAAATGTTTTGTCATTAAATGCAGAAAGCTTCTACACGCGCGCGCGCAAGACACACTGGTGCGCGCGCGCCCTTGTGCGCGCAGGTCTACACGCTTATGTGCGCGTGCGCCATTTTGGCCCACTGCCATGCGCGTGTGCGCCACACTGGCTCAATTCCATGCGCGCGTGCGCCACGTCACCTGTGAGCCTCTACGAGCACGCCACACAGTCGCGCCGTTTTGGCTCACTTTGGTGCGCCGCGCACGTCACTTCAGTGCCCATGCTCCATGCGCGTATTGGAGGAGCCCTATCCCACATCGAAAGAATAAGACCTTCCGGTTGTATTAATAAGATCTTGGGTTACTCCCTCGGCAGAGTACACATCTCTCGTCATGTGACTTTTGATGAGCATGTGTTCCCATATACACTTCCAAATCATCCCACTTCTTATAATTTTTTGGACGAGTCCATCACACCACCCGGCTTTACTTTCCACAGGCCCGTTAATACTCCTGCACCCACCACAGTTCCGGCCCCATACCGGTTCACTTATTCGCGTCGTCCTCGTCCAACCTCAACCAACCCATCTAGCGGCCCAGTCAACACTCCTGCTCCTACACCGCCGGCCCAAGCCCAGACCTCACAACCTCCACATACGGCCGCAACCCAGCCCACTCAACCTCCCACTACTGTCCCTAACCGACATCCTATGACAACCCGATCCAAATCTCGGACCAACTCTTCGACCATCCATAACACTATCTCTCTCTCACCGGTACCTACTTCGTATGCCAAAGCCTTAACTGATCCAAATTGGTTACATGCAATGCAAACCGAGTATACGGCATTACAGGATAATGACACATGGGAACTTGTTCCTCGACCACATGACCGTCCCGTGATCCGTTGTATGTGGTTATTTCGACATAAATTTAAATCGGACGGTTCTTTGGAACGCTATAAGGCTAGGTTGGTGGTTAATGGTAATTCTCAAACGGTTGGTGTGGATTGTGATGAAACGTTTAGTCCTGTGGTCAAACCGGCTACTATTCGCACAGTTTTGTCTCTTGCTGTGTCTCGTGGTTGGCACATTCATCAACTGGATGTCAAGAATGCTTTTCTTCATGGGGATCTACATGAGACTGTGTTTATGCATCAACCACCGGGTTTTTATGACCAACGGCTTCCAAACCACGTTTGTCGTTTGAAGAAATCATTATATGGGCTTAAACAGGCTCCGAGAGCTTGGTACACTCTTTTTGCTAACTTTATTACCTCCAAAGGGCTCCTCCAATAGCGCGAGTGGGCGCCACCATGCCATGTGTACTCGCGCGCATACGCGCATGACTGCCACGTCATGCGCCACTGCACGTGGACCCACCAGGGTCATGCGCCTGCATGCCACGTCACCAACCACCTGGTCATTGCAACCCTTGTGCTCCACCACGCGCACGTGGTCAAAAATACAAGCGTGCGAAGTGCGCCATCAAAGCGCCACATTGCGCCTCATCGCCCACGCCACGCCGCGCGAGTGCGAGTTAGGGTGTTCCGCACCCTTCGCGAGTACACTTAGTGTGTGCTTCCATGAAACAATAAGGATGAAGAGTTCCCACTTAAATACCCATTTAAGTTCCATCTCTCCTCCTATGTGGGACAAGGTGCAACTTTCCCTTTTGTTTCAGCATTCAATGTTTCAAACACCCAACTTTGAGCATCGATATCTCATTCATCTTAGCTCCGTTTCGGACGTGGTTTAGTTCGTTGCGAAGCTCTTCCAACATAGAACACAAACCCACAAATAAATATATAAAGAAACCTCTGTTTCTTATATTTATTTTTAGTCCAAAATAGGAAAAAAAAAATATTTTCCTATATTTATGAAAATTGCTATTTTCACCAGTTTTTCCAACAGAAAGTGGGGTAGTGATGTGCTAGTGATGTGACAGTTACTTTATTATATGGTAGTGATGTGGATGAAAGGGCATGAAACCATAGTGAATGGTCTAATGTGCGACTAACCCATTTTGTAAAGGCATGTGTCTTTTAAAGATGAGATCTTAGGTTCAAACATGAAAAAAAGAAAAGAAATAATTTATGATAATAGGGTAGGGTGAAGTAATATCTACGGTTAGAAATATATATCTAACTAGTTTTTGCCCCACCGCGTTTTGGGGCATTAATCTGAATATTTCTCTCTCATAACAAGTAGGTCTGTGCGTCGGTTACCTGTACATACTACTAATAACACAACCAAAAAATATTATATCGAGACATCCAATTAAAATAAAATACTACGGCAATTTTGCCATAAAAAAACTAAAACAATGGAAATACTATAATTTTAAACTAGAGGCAAAATTGTAAATTTTCAAGACAAATGAGTGTGTGCCAGACAGCCGACTGACACACATAAAAATTACACCAATTCAACAAATTAAAACAAAATACTACCATAATTTCATTAAAAAAAAAACTGAAATGATGACATGACCATAATTTTACACTAGGCTTAAAATCGTAATTTCACAAGGGAGAAAAGCAAAAAGGATGGCAAAATTGTAAATTTGAGCTGAGGGTAAAATCGTAATTTGATTGTAACGAAAAAAACAAAACAATGGAAAAACTGTTAAATTTTAACAGAAAAAATCGTAATATAGCTTGACTAATAGCGAAATGTCAGCATAGCAGTTGCCGTCCATTTGGACCAATGACAAGAAAACACTATATTCTGCCATGGTGATTGTTCTTAGGCCACCCGTAGTGGGGCGGTATATCACGGCAAAAGAGAGCATAACGCCCTATAGCGCCCCGGCACACTACTACGGCCGACGCTATGGGGTCTGAATTTTGACTCAACGCGAAAATCATCACGTCGTTGCCCTTCCTTCTCCACTCACACAGTGGCGAAGCTTGACGTTTTCGACAGGGGGGGTCGAAAACGTATATACCAAAAAAATTCTATAGAACCGGGGGGTCGAAAACGTATATATCCAAAAATTTGTATACGAAAACTACATATATAACACTACTGAGCGAAAAGTTCGGGGAGTCGGGCGCCCCTCTCGCCCCCTTCAAAGCTGAGCCAATGCACTCACACACACATATATATATATATACGTACATATGTATGTATAAATTGAAGGTGTTATATAATTCTTTACCATTACACCCTCTTGTGATATAAAGCCTCCTTTTTGTACTTTTCGACACTTGTCGTATAATGACCTAAACGACTTTACGAGTCTTATAGTTCCCCTTCACTTTCAACTATTAATTAAGTGTAAATCTTCAAACTTGTTTATCTTTTCCTTTTGCGACATTTTGGAGGTGCATAACTCGGTTGGTTTGGAAGGGCATAAGAAGGAGGTGTTTCATGGTATCGTCATCCTCGCTTGTTGGAGGATTTGGAAAGCTAGGAATGATTTGGTTTTTGAGGGGAAGCCTTTTGCCATTAACGAGGTTTTTAGTGATATTAGATCTTTGGGATTTGTTTGTTACACTAATAGATCGAAAGACAGATGTATAGGTTGGAAGGATTGGTGTAGCTTTATAAATATGAAATTGTTTTGGGGTTGGCCGCTCGGCTTCGAGTGGTTGGTTGTTTTTAATAAAGTTTTCCTTTAAAAAAAATTAATTAAGTGTTATCCGCAAATTGATAGACCCAAATTATGGTCATAATTGCGGTGGGCCTAGCCTAGCATTCAGGCTCGCAGTGGCGTGCACGGGTGGGTCTTCACTCTTCAACCGGAACCCTCCCTTCCCCTCTGTCCACGTTCTTTTGTTGCGCGTGGGAATTATTGCTACACTTCTTTCAGGCCAGGGTTTCCACTATTATCAACAATCTTCAACCTCAAGCTTCACTCCTTGTTATCTGTAAGTTGTTGTCTGTTTCCATTTTGTTTGCTTCTGTGTCGTTTATCGCAGATTCTTATTCGAATTCGAACTGTACCCAGATCATAAAACAGCAATTCCTGAACTGGGTATTTCACAAGGTTGCTAATTATTGATTGAATCATGTTGCGGAGATAAGATAAAGAAAATCTCTACTCCTGCAGCAAAAACTGACTTTGAGATTAGTTTTTTTAATTCATTCATATTTGATGTGATTGTCAAAAAGGCTACTTTGCAACTACACAAGATTTCACACCTGGGGAATGGAATTCAACTCCAATTGCGGGTTATAAAGCTCTTTTTGCTTTCTGTTTCTTGAATTCGAGTTGGGGTTTTTAAAAAAAGATGCAAAGAGTTCGGTTTTCATCACAGCAAGTGCCAGTGCAGAAATTAGGGGATTCAGAGATGACATTATCTCCCAAGTTTAAATTATCCGCGCTTCAATCGCGCTTATTAGATCCTTTGGTTGAAACCGAGTTGAGTCTTAGAGGTGACCCACTGATTCCGGGTCTTCCTGATGATATCGCCTTAAGCTGTCTTCTAAGGCTGCCCGTCTCGAGCCATTTGGCTGCAAAAAGGGTCTGTAGGCGCTGGTATCAGTTGTTTGGGAACAAAGAACGGTTTTTCACGCAAAGAAAAGAGATGGGGTTTCAGAATCCGTGGTTGTTTGTGTTCGCCTTTCATAAATGTACAGGAAAGATTCAGTGGCATGTTCTTGATCTTGTTCATCACTCGTGGCACACGATTCCACAGATGCCTTGCATCGATAAGGTTTGTCCGCACGGGTTTAGGTGTGTTTCATTCCCGTTTGATGGGTCTCTTTTCGTGTGTGGAGGTGTGGTTTATGACGCGGATTGTCCTTTAAATTTAGTGATGAAGTTTGATGTTCAAAAGAACTGTTGGACTGTTATGAAGAAAATGATCACAGCAAGGTCGTTTTTCGCGAGTGGGGTTATAAACGGAAAGATTTATGTGGCGGGTGGCAACAGCACAGATCTGTTTGAGCTCAATTCTGCCGAGGTTATGGACCCAATGAAAGGGACTTGGTACCCGATTGCAAATATGCACACAAATATGGCTTCTTATGATGCAGCGGTTCTTGATGGAAAGCTTCTTGTGACTGAAGGGTGGTTTTGGCCGTTTTATGTGGTTCCGAGAGGTCAAGTTTACGACCCAAAAACTGATCATTGGGAAAACATGGCGGATGGGCTTAGAGAAGGATGGACCGGTTCGAGTGTAGTGATTTATGGTCACTTGTTTGTGGTAACCGAGCACGAAAGGACTAAACTCAAGGTTTATGACATGAATAACGATTCTTGGAAAACTGTTGGCGGGCCTCCTTTACCCGATCAAATTTGCAAGCCCTTTTCGGTTAATTGCAGTAATAGTAAGATTTATGTTGTGGGAAGGAACCTTCATGTAGCTGTTGGTTGTATTTCGAGATGGAATGAAACTGAGAAAAGCCCAAGCTTTTGGGTTCAATGGCACGTTGTTGGAGCACCGGAAGCGTTTTCTAATTTAACGCCTTCCAGTGCACAGGTCATATTCGCGTAATGAACTTAGGTTTGATTTTGATGTTTCTTTGTATGTTTTGGTTGTTGTTTGTGTTGGTATATTGTGTGTGTATCTTTTATTTTATTTTTTGTAATGTTATATGATATAAATTTTAATGAAAATTCGGTTTTGATTGTTTTCATACGGTTTTAGAGTTCAAGGGTGCCCTTAACGGGGTCACTTTTTGTTGTAACCAGAGGTGACAACAAAATATTTAGGTAAACTCCCAATTCAATCAATCATACAGTGTCACGTCAAATCATCTAAAATATTTACCTAATGCTCAAAAACGTTAGCGGTGGTTTACGTAATGGGGTTCTCTCTCCCCCTTCCCTCCCTCTCCCCGACTCGGTAAAGGTTCACCGAAATTGGCCAACAAATCGGTAACATGTGATCGGTATAAAGGTTAGCGGTGGTCACCAAACGGTACCGAGTGGATTTACCGCCCCCACTCCGCTCCCCCTTAGTTGTATATTTCACTTGCTTTACGTTTGATTTGATTGTAGCTAGAATTTATTTATTTATGCTAAAAAATCACTATTCAATTTTCTTATACATTTAACCTCTATATTTTGCTTATTTTACAACTTTGTCATAAACATTTTTCATTGATTTTTTTTTACCCCAACACTTTTCTATTTTCAACTTTGCTCCTTTATACTTTTCATATTTTAGAAATTTTTCGTTTTAAATTTCGGTCTAAATTTTGTGAGTTAACAAATTGCAGTTTGTGAGCGTGGTTCAGTGTTTTTATGTTATTTGTTTTTGTGGTTTAACGGCTGCATTGTAATGCGTTTGTCCTATTAGTTATTATTTTATATATTTTACGTTTCGGTCTAATGGTTTCGTCGCAAAACGTGGGTCCTAGATTAGTGTTTATAAAATAAAAGAGAAGTCTTATTTGTTTTTTTTATATTATTTAATGTATGAACGTGTTTTTTTATTATCATATCTATATGAGGGGTATTAAGATGATAACTATCATCTCCAATTAATTTTTGAATTATTTTATAGAAAAAGTTTAGAATACAAAACCTCATTATTGTGTGAAGATATACGATCAGCAGATTGCGACATGTGTCATTCATTTTTTATACCGAAGGGAAAATTAGGCAATTCGCATCCAAATTCGAATAATGAGTTTTTTACAAAGGAATACTGATTTTTATGAAACGTATCAATTCAAATATTTCAGAAGTTTTAATAAACTTGTAGCGGTTTCAATTTTAGCGATTAAGGTTTCTTTGAGGGTGATTACGATGGCAGATCCACAAAGCAGCACCGAAGGAATTGAAGATGTCGAAATGCGCGATGAATGTGTTTCAATTGAAGAAATAGGAAACCTGAGCATGATTATTGACGAATCAGGGGAACCTTGTAGTAAGATTTACATTACGAAATTCAGGTATATTTTTTGATTTTTAAGTGTTGGGATCAATTCATGTTGTTTTGATGGAGACAGTCAATATTTAATGATAATCGTATTTATGGAGACGTTTAACATTTATGAATGTTTAACGCTTTACAACATGCGTGATTAATAATATAACGTGCGCAGTGGCGGAACCAGAAATTTTTGACCGGAGGGTCAAGACGTATGTGTATATTCTCATATGCTAATATGTTATAAGGGTGGAGATACAATAGGAAGTTTATTTGGCTAGGAGGCTAGGAAGTGATCTTGACCATCCATTTAGATAATCAAGGGCTAAGATTAAATCAGGGAAATTGAAGGGAAGAAAAGAGGCGCGTGAGTTTGTTTAGGGGCATTATAGTCGATCCAAGCCAATAGTTTCTCTCTCCTCCAATTCCCCCCCCCCCCCAATTTTTTAAACGTTAATAACTCTTTCATACGACATTATTTATTTATAAAAATTGCACCAAAAAAACGAGCGTTTTTTTATCTTTAAAACGAGTATACTATTGCTATATTTTCAAAAAAAAAATTTAAAAACCCAGTTGCGTAAAACGCAATAGAAAACCCCCAGTTACGTAAAACGCAATGAAAAAAAACCTAAAAAATGACATTTTTCTAAAACGCAATGCACCAAAAACACAAATAAATGACTTATTTGTAAAACGCAATGGCCAGAAAACACAAAGAAATGTCTTATTTCTAAAATGCAATAGCCTAAAAACTCAAAAGAAAATGTACTTTCTAAAATGCAATAGACTAAAAACGCATAAAAATGTGTTTACCTAAAACGCAATGCACAAAAAACACAAACAAATGTCTTATTTCTAAAATGGAATGGCCAGAAAACACTTAAAAATGACTTATTCTAAAACGCAATTGCCTAAAAAACAAAAGAAAATGTTATCTGTAAAACGCAATGGACTGAAAACACCTAAAAAGGTGTTTTACCTAAAACGCAATGCACAAAAAACACTTCAAGAATGTGTTTTTCTAAAATGCAGTGGCCAGAAAACACATAAAAATGTTTTAGTTCTAAAACGCAATTGCCTAAAAACACCAAAGAAAGTGTTCTCTCTAAAACGCATTGAACCATGACAATAGTTTTGTCTGTGCTATGAATTGTCTGTGCTGTGAACTGCTTGAACCAATGCAGTTTCCAGAGGCAATTTACAGAAAATTAATTTTTCTGATGCATTTTTACTACAGCAATTTAATCGAAAAAAAAAATTTCTGATGCATTTTTACTGCAGCTCAACCCCAGCCAGGGGCTGCCGCCCCTGGGACCCCGCTACCAGGGGCGCTGCCCCCGGACCCCCGCCAAGATCATAAAACGCAATGACTAAATCAAAAACACAGATCGTAAAAATGAAATTAAAGAATTTCTTACCTGGATCGAAGTGATTTCTTCAACAATTGACGAATTTTGAATGATTGAAACACTTATCAGCGCTCGAATCGAACGGATCAAGTGATTATCTTCAAAATCACCGGAAAAAACGAGATTTTGTATGAAATTAAACTGGGTTTTCTTCAAAAAAGCTGAAGAACACGTTGATCGGGTGTTTGAATCATTGATTGGTGATGAAAATCGCACTATAATGTAGTGATTATTGAGATAGAAAGTGAAGAAATGGTTGAAGATGGTGGGTTTTGAAAATGTTGGGTTTTGAAGTTACTGGGTTTTGAAAAGGAAGAAGAAATGGTTGGATTGACTAAAATACCCTTTTTCTTTATTTTAAATGTTGTCACATGTCCTAATCCTATTGCTTCCTACACTTCCTAGCTAAAAATAAACTTCCTATTTGATCTTTTCCCTATGTTATAATAGCTATTTACTCATGTAAAAAATGAAAAAACAAAAGATTAAAATTAAATAAAGATAAATAATAAAATTTAAATATTAAAATTAAATAAAGATAAATATAAAAATCTTGACATTTTAAAACTATATCAAATAAACTAACAAAAGTAAGTTTAGTAAAATTAATAATTACGTTAGAATATTTTTTTATTATATTATATTATTATTAATTTACATAGTATTTGTTATCACGGGAAAAGATCAAATAGGAAGTTTATTTTGCCTAGGAAGTGTAGGAAGCAATAGGATTAGTACATGTAGCAAAATTTAAAATAAAGAAAAAGGGTATTTTAGTCAATCCAACCCTTTCTTCTTCCTTTTCAAAACCCAGTAACTTCAAAACTCACCATTTTCAAAATCCACCATCTTCAACCATTTCTTCACTTTCTATCTCAATAATCACTACATTATAGTGCGATTTTCAACACCAATCAATGATTCAAACACCCGATCAACGTGTTCTTCAGCTTTTTTGAAGAAAACCCAGTTTAATTTCATACAAAATCTCGTTTTTCCGGTGATTTTGAAGATAATCACTCGATCCGTTCGATTCGAGCGCTGATAAGTGTTTCAATCATTCAAAATTCGTCAATTGTTGAAGAAATCACTTCGATCCATGTAAGAAATTCTTTAATTTCATTTTTATGATCTGGGTTTTTGATTTAGTCATTGCGTTTTACGATCTTGGCGGGGTTCGGGGGCAGCGCCCCTGGTAGCGGGGTCCCAGGGGCGGCAGCCCCTGGCGGGGTCCAAGGGGCAGAGCCCTTGGCTGGGGTTGAGCTGCAGTAAAAATGCATCAGAAAAAATAATTTTCTGTAAATTGCCTCTGGAAACTGCATTGGTTCAGACAGTTCACAGCACAGACAATTCACAGCACAGACAAAACTATTGTCATGGTTCAATGCGTTTTAGAGACAACACTTTCTTTGGTGTTTTTAGGCAATTGCGTTTTAGAACTAAAACATTTTTATGTGTTTTCTGGCCATTGCGTTTTAGAAAAACACATTCTTAAAGTGTTTTTGGTGCATTGCGTTTTAGGTAAAACACTTTTTTAGGTGTTTTCAGTCAATTGCGTTTTACAGAGAACACTTTCTTTTGTTTTTTAGGCAATTGCGTTTTAGAATGAGTCATTTTTAAGTGTTTTCTGGCCATTGCGTTTTACAAATAAGACATTTCTTTGTGTTTTTTACGCATTGCGTTTTAGGTAAAACACATTTTTATGTGTTTTCAGTCCATTGCGTTTTAGAAAACAGACATTTTAAGTGTTTTCTGGCCATTGCGTTTTAGAAATAAGACATTTGTTTGTGTTTTTGGTGCATTGCGTTTTAGGTAAAAACACATTTTTATGTGTTTTTAGTCCATTGCGTTTTAGAAAGTACATTTTCTTTTGAGTTTTTAGGCTATTACGTTTTAGAAATAAGACATTTCTTTGTGTTTTCTGGTCATTACGTTTTACAAATAAGTCATTTCTTTGTGTTTTTGGTGCATTGCGTTTTAGAAAAATGTCATTTTTTAGGTTTTTTTTTTCATTGCGTTTTACGTAACTGGGGGTTTTTCTATTGCGTTTTACGCAACTGGGTTTTAATTTTAATTTTTTTTAAAATATAGCAATAGTATACTCGTTTTAAAGATAAAAAAACGCTCGTTTTTTTGGTGCAATTTTTATAAAAAAATAATGTCGTATGAAAGAGTTATTAACGTTTAAAAAATGGGGGGAATTGGAGGAGAGAGAAACTGTTGGATTGGATTGACTAGAATGCCCCTAAACAAACTCACGCGCCTCTTTTCTTTCCTTCAATTTTTCTGATTTAATCTTAGCCCTTGATTAACTAAATGGATGGTCAAGATCACTTCCTAACATTCCTAGCCAAATAAACTTCCTATTGTATCTCCACCCTTGTTATCACATCTAAAGAATAAGTACCCTGACTGACATCTTTTTTTTTTTGACCGAATACTTTTCTTCTTACCGTTTAATGACAAATATGCCCTTATCTTCTTCACACTGCTCTTAATTTCTTGCTCCATCAACTGCAACCCTCGACTACATCTGATAAAAAATTTCCCGCGAGCATTAAGCACCTTCTTACACTCTCCTTTTTCTTTGTAAGTGCTCTTCAACTAACAAACCTGGGGTCAAAATACAAAAACTCACCGGATTAAGGTTTAAAACTTACATGGCCAGTCGATGGCCGGAGGGTCAACGGACCCTCCTGACCCCCCTTTAGTTCCGCCCCTGAACGTGCGTAATAAATATGTATTTAGGCATACTTGTTTGTTTCATTGTAGTATACAATAATAACATGTGGGATTATTATCAAATAACATCCGCAATTATTATCAGATAACGTACGTGATTAGTAGTCATTTTAAAGATTAACATGCATGACTATTTATTATAACATGCGTGATTTTTATTCTGTATTCTTATTTACGATGTGCAGAAGACAGTGTGTGTATATACGAGAGGTGGCATCATCATGTGTATATGTGGAAGGCATGAAATTTAATTCAATTGAACAAGCATGTGTGTTTTATTGCACATATGCAAAGAATGTTGGATTTAATAGTCTAGAAAGGAGGTGAACATATTCATTGTGGTGTGATTATGACCAAGTATTTTGTATGGTCTAAAGAGGGCCATAAGCAACAATTAGAGATATATGCAACCTTGGATGAATGTTTTCCAATGAGTTTCAATAATGGTCACCTTTAGCCCTTGTAGTTCCTAACCTTACTTAACTGGGTAACCCCATTAGGTTTCCCTTTATAAACTAATGAAACTAACAGAAATTTCATTATAATCTTAATGTTTTTAATATAAAACATTTACATTAATTAAATCAATACATGACAAAATTAAAAGAAATAAAAAGTAACAAAAATTCTTATTTTCATTTATTGCACTTGTAATCCGGTTTACAATACGAATCGGTTTTTTTTTCTACGATCTGTTTTTCGCAGATCTTACAGAAGTGGGTTGAGAAAAGAACATAATAGATCATATTTAGAGATGGTATACTATATAGATCAAATGACTTCTCGTAGGATTTCGGTTTAAGGGTTTCAGCCACTAAAAGGTCTCTTTTGTTGTGCACATTGGCATCTTTTTTTTTTTTTTGACTCATATGGTCTCTTTTGGTGTTTTGGTTGATCTAAAAGCACATTGGATTTGAATCAACAAACAACTAGGTCTCCAGTGTCGTAGAACAGAAGCTGATGTGTTAAGCATCTTTAGGTATTTGTTTTCACAAAACAGACAAGATACCGGAATGTTTTTAGATCCGATTTCAGGCCCTAGAACAAACAAGTGTGAATCTAGACATCACATAAGCAATCAAATAGAAGTTGTACTAAATCTAAGTGATGTTCCCCACTAGAGTCATACAATTAGATTCAATCCTACCACAAGACAACATATTTTCCAAGTCAAAACAGAGCCTATCAACATATCACATTGGATCCCAGTCTTTTCAGCTTAATGCCTTATATGTGTCAGCCTCACCCACAAACAAAAATCATCTCATTTCCTATATGATGCAACAATCTATTTTTGTATTTTTTTTCTTCTATTTTCTCTCTCTAAAACAATGCATAAAGAATAACAACTGTATTTACTTAAACTCTTTTTGTATGCCCCATTACTCTCCCCTTAAATTTGTGCATAAACTTAGTGCGTAAATCAAAGTACCAAATTTGTTCTTTTTGCTTAACTTCATCATATTTAAAACTAATCATTTTCTAAATCAGAGTACCAAATTTAATTGTATCTCTCTTGTTGATCTTACCTCCCTTATCTCATTCAAAGGAAACATATCATTTGTTAAAAAAATCAACATTATGCAACAGAGAAGTGTCACCCGTCATATCCTTGGAACAACCACTATCAACATTCCAGAGATTGTTAACAGTTCCTCCTTGGCTATTCCTAAATGGATTAGGAGATTAATTACACATAGGTACCCATGCCATCGTAGTCCTGGGCATTCCTAAAGCATCAATATAAGACATTTCTTGCAAACACATATCCTTATTGTTATCAAAGATTAATGATGATGTTGTAGTTTGTTTGACTTTCCCCACTTGTTTAGGCTTAATGAACGGTTTGGTTATCTTTGGTGCAGAAACCTTAGGTTTTTGTACATTTTTAGCTTTGTGAAAATGTTTTTGTTCATGAAAAGCATTTTGTTAATCCTTTGCAACATTCCAATCACCAACAGAAGGTTTAACTTTGGGTTGCACATTCTTCACTGTCTTAGGTGGTGTCACCTTCATTGACTTAGAATGTGTCTTTGTGACAACCCTCAAAATTACAGGTATCCGTACAAATTAATTAATATTAAATTGGTGCTTAATAACTGTGCTTGATTACAACTGTTGATTTAACTGCTTTCTGATTCTGTTACATACATACATATGCATCACATTCATACTGTCACTCCATTTATTACACACAGACTCTAGTGACAAACTTGATGCACAAAGCACAGTTAGCACAGTGAGCGGATAACTCAGACACATGCTGACAATGCCAGCACATAGACAGACACTATATTGAGGCCCAGTATGAGCCAGGAATAAAGTATCACACTAGGGTAGTGTGTAGGGAAGTAAGGACCATGAGACTGCGTCACTAGGTGATAGTTTAGGTGCCGGAATGTGCCTAAAACCCACTTAAAGTGCAGAATTCTGCACTTAATAACAAAATTCAGCATTTAATCATGCTAGTCACTTGCAAAAATATGGCAAAATAGTCCTGTATACTTTCCTAAGTGCCGGGAATTGATTGTGACACAAAAGGCCATATAAAAGACACTTTACGGAATAATTAAGCACTTTAACGGAACAATACCAAACCGAACAACCGGACATTACCTGGAACACTAAAATATTATCAGAAACATTGTTTCACTTTTTCTGAGCTAGTATTGGTTCCCGAGCACTATAACATACTACATAAGACATGGTACACACTTAAACACAAGACACTAACACTTAACACCCTATTACTTAACTTTACCATCTAATTTACATCTTATCCCCCCCCCCCCTCATTGTAACCGTCCCCAAGGGGACCCCCACTCCAAGATTTTCTTAAATCTTCTAAATCTCTTCATAATCTCTTCTTGGGATTATGTAGATTGTGTATGTACTTTTGGTGACACAAGAACCATTGGACAATAATGATTAGTCTACAAATAACCCTAATCTCATCATCTTCTTCAAGCTCATTCTCTCTCCCTTTCCCCCATTAAAAGCTTCGGCCGAACACCCTACCATACACACCACCATTTTCGATTTTTGATTCAAGCATTCCAAGACCATCCCAAGGTGTATCAAGGTGAATCACGAAGTGTGGAGCTCACGGATTGTCAAGGACCTCTCTAGAATGCTTTTATCCACTCATTTTCAAGCTTGATCTTCCCTAGCTTAAAAGCTAGTAGTAAGCTTCTTTAATCCTCATTTACTTCATGTTGATGATGGTTAATAGTTAGATTATGATGAAAATACATGAACACTAAAAGATCATGAACAAAGTCTTGAACATAAATGTGACAACTGGCACAAACCGGTAATTTCCGTACACTATAATTATTGCTTAATGACTGCAATTATGAGTTTAATTGTCAGCAATGTCTGAACACACGATTAAACAAGAGAATTCATGCATGTTGTATACTACAAAATATTGCTTTATGCATAAACGAGAGCGTTGCGTCAGAATAATAGTAAACTCACCGGTAAGACACACCGTGTCAACAGAACTGCAGAAAGCAGTCAGACATAAGAATTGAGGCCTAGGTGTAGGTCCGACGACAAAAGTACATTAAAACCCAAGAGTACATACAAGGGTTTAATTTATATACATTGCGAAAGCAAAAATAAGCACTAAAAAGCACCCGAAACGCACTTTAAGTGCATAATTTATACAAATCAGCAATAATTCAGCAATTAGACATATAAATATTATGCGGAAATGTCGTTTTATTATCCAGAATATTTCCCTTAGTGTTGGGAATTGAAAGAGTACAAGGAAGGTACTTAAACGACACTAAAAAGTGTAATTTAGCACTTTAACGAATCGGTGTTTAACCGAACAACCGGACTTTACCCGGAACATGAAAATATTAGTATTTTCACTGTTTATATTTTTCTGAGCCAGTTAGGGTCCCTGATTACCCTAACACCCGCCATAACGTGCAACATACTACTAACTAAGTTAAATACTTAGTTAACCTATTTAACATAACTAACCTCCCTAACTACTAGTTAACTTCGAACCAACCCCCCCCCCCCCCCTCTCATGACCGGCCCCAAATTATGGGGGACACACAAGTACATGGGTGATTACCTAAATCTAGTTTGTGTAATATCATGAGGACATATGAACCAATGGTTAATAACACCTAGATTTTCTATAAATACACACTTGAACTATCAAGAACATTATCACTTCACAAATCACCAACTTACTCTCTCTTCTCTTCTCTAAAACTCTCGGCCGAACCCCCCTAGAACCACCCACCCACTTTCGACTTTCATCCTCATCATTCCATCTTCATACAAGTGATAAAGGTCACGTATTAGGAAGCTTGGAGCAAGCGGAACACGAAGGACCTCTACCGTTAGCTTTTATCCACGCATTTTTCATCAAGAATCTTCCCTAGCCCCGAGCTAGAGGTATAATGTTTAAAACTTGTTTTTACACTCATCTAAAGTGGTTAAAAGAATTTTTGTCGGTTAAAACTCGGAATCTTACAAGTTGAAGCATTAAAGTCTACTAAAAGTATGAAAAATGGTGGTTAATAGCTCATGTGTTGTGTAAAAGTTGTAGTATTTGAAATATGTGATTATTTAGACCCGATCTATGTTGTGGTAGCTCGGATCACCGTTTAACCCGGTTTGGTAAGATCGTTGATCTTAACATAAGCTCGTTTTTAGTTAACACAAGGGTTAAAGGGTGAAACTCTACCACACATGAGACATGGACTTGTGTAAAAACATTTTTGTTGTGTAAAAGTAATTTAACTTGTACAATGGAGTTTAAAACTAGCGGATCTACGTATCTGCAAGCGGTATTTTTGAAGAACCACACTTTAAAGAAATCACATGTTCTAAACCGGGTCTTACACAAACAAAGGTGGTTTTTGTGAATAAGCAAGTGTGTGGATACTTGTGTAACAAAAGTGTTAACGAAGAAGTAGTTTTCGTAAAACCCGACTAGAAGTTGTAAAACTTCATATTCTTTAAAAATAAAGTTTTTAAGAAGTTAAACTTATTTTTAAAGATAACAAGACTTACTAAATGTGCTAGTAAGTTACTACACATTTTTGTAAATATTCAAGTTCATGAGATTAGTGATTATTGTTGACGGATATTGTTGATAAATTGTTGTTGATGATTATTGATGATTGATGATGATTTAAAAGAAAATAAACACACGTTTTGAAAACGTGGGAAACCTCCATTTTTAGGGGAAACTCTGTCAAAATTTTTATAAATTTTGACACTTAGAAAAATATAAGTTTTTGAGAAACTTATTCCCTAAAAATGTGTTTAGAAGTATTACTAAGGTTTCCCTAATTTTTGGTGATAAGAAATGAGGATTTCTTCAAGAATAAAAATGGATACTATGTATATATATTTTTGAGAGAAAAATATATATTATTTTATCACCAAATTTTGTGCTAAGTGTATATAGTATGTGTTATACGTGCTAGTGTATTAAGACTTAAAAATACACTAAATACTCATGAGGAGTAGAAATATAGAAATACACATACAAAACACAAGATACATAATTCGGGTGCAAAGTGCAACACATAAAAGACTTATATTTATTTTTGAAGAAAATAATATAAGTAAGATACATAGTTAAAAATATGGAATATTTTTAACACAAGAATATACACAAAAGAGAGTGACTGTACTTGTGCGACACAAGTCTAGTGACTAACGTTAAGAAAACGCGTATAGGTTACGACGTTAAGTAAGCAAATCCGGTGGAGTTTACGACGCTAGGAACGCAAAGTTGTGAGTTCATGCTCCCCCTTTTCTCTTTAACTGTTTTCAGTTTTTATAACTTCGGGGGTGAAATACATGTACAAAAGTACAATATTTATAAATGGTATGATATAAATACAAGAAGCACATTTGGTGAGACGAGAACCAAGTGTAAGGCGCTATGAGAAATGATAACAAGAAACGCGCTTGGTGAGAACGAGAACCAAGTAGGAGGCGTTATGAGAAATAGTGTCACGAATAGGGTACAGAAGCACCATTAATCAACAATATACCTAGACCGCAGAACAAAAGGTTAGATCTAACGGGTGCCTGGCAGCCACACTCCTGGTCGGGGCGAGAATCGAGGAGTGCTTTTGTGTCTCAGAATATACCAATTAAATGCCTTAGGTTTGGTGACTTCCTATGACGTGCCACAGGTTAATGGCTTTGCAACCCATTAACAATCTGATAATTACAGAAATACTGTATTTACATAAAATTCATACCATACAAAATTGATATATAACTTGAAGTACGTGGGGTACTCAAGAAGATTGAATTATACTTGAAGTACGTGGGGTACTCAAGAGAATGAGAATTAAACTTGAGTACGTGGGGTACTCAAGAAGAAATTGAATTATACAGATGTACGTGGTGTACACATGAAACTGGATTTACATATGAAAACTTGATTTACTCACAAACTATGTTTTCATACAAAGTATACAAACATGAAATACAAAACAGCATGAATTCACACCAACATTATGTTGACGTTTTTCCAAAAACTCACATGTATTTCAGGTAACTAGGATGGATGTGCGCGTGGTCTAGCTTATGCTCGTGGATGTCGCTTGTGTTTAACTTTAAATAAAGTTGTAAACTTTTAAGACAATGCTTTATGCGACTTAGCGATGTAAACGCTAACAAATGTTTTCAAATTATGGTATTTGAATGTTATTTTTACGAGCATGTAGCATGTTTACTCTTCGTATGCAATGAGAACCTTTCATGATCACACCTCGTGCTTCCGCCGTAGAAAGGGGTGTGACAGATTGGTATCAGAGCTGCGATTGTAGTGAACCAGGATTCTTTCTCGAGTCTAGTCTACAATCTCTAGGATCCATTCACGAAAACAATTTTCAAAGAGTTTTCATTGCATAAAACGTCCCGCGACATCCACTACCTGAAACTGTCTACATGAGTCTAGAAAAGACACTACAAGACTTAGAGTGCACTTGAGTAGCACTTGTCGTTGACTAGAGATTACTTGCAATTATGTGTGATAATTAGCATGTACTAGAAGTAGAATGTCACGAGTATATGTGACTTTACCTGAAAGCGATGGCCCATCTGAAGGAAGAAATACGAGAATGAAACGAACTGTGCGGACTGTGCAAGGAGTTACGTAATTATGGATGCATACATAATTATGGAATTCAGTGCACAAAAATCACAGCAAGTCTTGTCACGTATAGATTCCCTCAGTGCAAGCCTACTAAGTACTCTGCTAGAGTAATAATTGTTTGATGTCACTTATGTGGTATATATACTTGTGAATATATATGATACTACTGTCTAGTGTGACGATATCAAACAAATGCCTAACCCTGCTGTGTTATGTTCTGTCAGAACATGGCACCCAGGAAAGCTGTGAATGCTCGCAATGATGATCAACCTCCTCCTCCCCCACTGCCAAGAACTGCTGATGAGCTGAACGCTCTACTGGAGGAAAGGATCTCCGCTGCTATCGCCTAGTACGAGGCGAACCGAACTCAAGACAGTGGAGGACCAAGCAACGCTAGGCGTAATGGAGATTCGTCTGGAGGCAATGCAGCTCAAGGTAACCTTGAGACACTGTACTAAGCATGAGGAAATTTATGAACGGTCTATGTTTCATTATTTCTTCGATTGCTCACATGTGAATTGGTTGAATCAATTCCAGGCTGCACTTTCAAGCAGTTCCTCGACTGCAAGCCGATGAACTATGACGGCACAGGAGGTGCAGTGGCATTTGTGCGCTGGACGGAGAAGACTGAAGCTACTTTCCGCATGAGCAAGTGTACTGCGGATCAACAAGTCACCTTCGCTACTGGGTTGTTTGTCGATGAAGCTCTGACTTGGTGGAACCTGCAAGCCCAAACTTTGGGTGATGACGCCGCTTATGGCCTCACTTGGGAGGAACTGAAGGAAAGGATGAGAGAGAAGTACTGCTCTCGTGCTGAACTCCAAAGGCTGGAGACGGAGTTCTGGCACCTGACCATGGAAGGTGCTGACATAAATGGTTACACTCGAAGGTTCCACGATCTGTTTAGAGTACTTCCCTACATGGTGACTCCCGAATTCAAGCGTGTTGAACGTTACATTTGGGGACTGGCCTCAGAGTTTCGTGGCATGGTGAGGTCGGCCAAACCACAAACGATCACCGAGGCTGTAACTCTGGCTGTCAGCCTGACTGAAGATTGTGTTCGTATGAAGAAGCTATCATTGAACCCCACTGAGAAGACCGAGACGCATGCTGAGTCGTCCGGTGACAAAAAGAGAAAGCATACAAGTTTGAACCAAGCAACTCGTAACAACAAGGGTTACAGCAAGAAGCGTGACACTAACCCGTCTCAGGAGACGAAAACCCATGCAACCAAAGCATACCAAGGCTCCATGCCTAGATGCCAAAAGTGTAAGTATCATCATGATGGAGCTTGTCGCATTCCAAGGTGCGACAAATGTGGTAAATTGGGTCATCAAACAGAAGACTGTTGGGGAAAAGGAAAGAACCGAAATGGGAACGGTGCTGGTAACAAGAATGGCAATGGGAAAGGGCAGAACCAAGGATGCTTCAAGTGTGGAAGCAATGATCATTTCATGAAGAACTGCCCAGAGAAAAACAACGCTCCGGCTCGAGCATTTGTGATTGGAGCAAGAGACGCACGCGAGGACCCTAACGTGGTCACCGGTACGTTTCTCATTAACAATCACTTTGCATCCATATTATTCGACACTGGCGCCGATTATAGCTTCATGTCTGTGGAATTTAAACGCATACTCGGAATAGAATCTAGTAGATTAGAAATTCCTTATTCCATAGAACTAGCCAATGGTAAACTTGTTGAATCGGGCGAAGTTGTCAGAGGCTGCACACTAGAACTTGGCGAACGAAATTTTAGCATCGACCTTCTACCTATTCAATTGGGTAGCTTCGATGTAGTAGTCGGGATGGACTGGTTGTCCAAGAACAAAGCTGAAGTTATTTGCCATGAGAAAATCATTCGCATCCCTTTAGCGAATGGTGAAACTCTCATCGTGCATGGAGAAAAACGAGACGCGCCTCTTCGAATCATCAGTTGTATGAAGGCACAGAAGTGCCTAAGGAAAGGATGTGTTGCTTTCCTAGCACACGTTATAGACAAGAAGGCTGTGGAGCCAAAACTCGAAGACATTCCTGTGGTGAAGGAATTTCCTGATGTGTTCCCTGAAGACCTGCCAGGACTACCCCCGCAACGACAAGTCGAATTCCGTATAGACTTGGTACCAGGAGCTGCTCCTGTAGCCAAGGCACCCTATCGACTTGCGCCATCCGAAATGCAAGAATTATCTACACAGCTCCAGGAGTTGTTGGATAAAGGATTCATAAGGCCAAGCTTCTCACCCTGGGGAGCTCCAGTATTGTTCGTGAAAAAGAAGGATGGATCACTACGGATGTGTATCGATTACAGGGAACTGAACAAGCTCACAATCAAGAATCGGTATCCACTACCGAGGATTGATGACTTGTTTGATCAACTGCAAGGATCAAGCTACTATTCCAAGATCGACCTTCGATCTGGATACCATCAGCTGAGAATCCAAGATGAAAGCGTGCCAAAGACTGCATTCAGAACGCGCTATGGGCACTACGAATTTCTTGTGATGCCATTTGGACTGACGAATGCACCAGCGGTCTTCATGGATCTAATGAACCGCGTATGCAAACCATATCTCGATAAATTCGTGATTGTATTTATCGATGATATCCTAATTTACTCGCGAACGAAAGAAGAGCACGAGCAACATCTCAGAACCATCTTGGAGCTACTGAAGAAAGAAAAACTTTATGCAAAGTTCTCGAAATGCGAATTCTGGATTCGCGAAGTACAATTTCTTGGTCACGTGGTGAATGAGAAAGGCATTCATGTAGACCCGTCCAAGATTGAAGCGATAAAGAATTGGGAAGCTCCCAAGACCCCAACTGAAGTTCGTCAATTTTTGGGCTTAGCGGGCTACTATCGGCGATTCATTGAGAATTTCTCGAAGATAGCTCAACCGCTAACGACCCTTACTCAGAAGGACAAGAAGTATGACTGGGGTCACAAACAAGAAGAAGCCTTTCAGCTACTTAAGAACAAGCTCTGCGATGCACCGATACTATCGTTACCCGAAGGCACTGAAGACTTCGCGGTATACTGTGACGCCTCACGACAAGGCTTGGGTTGCGTGCTCATGCAACGCCAAAAAGTCATCGCTTATGCTTCAAGACAACTGAAGGTTCATGAGAGAAATTATACCACTCACGACCTGGAGCTGGGTGCAGTGGTATTCGCCTTGAAGATTTGGCGACATTATTTATATGGTACTCGATGTACAATCTTCACAGATCACAAAAGCTTGCAACACATATTTGATCAGAAGGAATTGAATATGCGCCAGCGACGTTGGGTCGAGCTGCTGAATGATTATGACTGTGAGATTAAGTACCATCCTGGAAAGGCGAACGTTGTAGCAGACGCGTTGAGCCGAAAAGAAAGGGTTAAGACCCTGAGGGTTCGAGCATTGGAAATGACGATTCGAACGAACCTCACTGCACGCATTCGGGATGCACAACAAGAAGCTCTTAAAGAAGAGAATCGTAAAGCGGAATACCTCCGGGGTGCATTGAAATACATGGTGCCAAATGAAGAGGGAGCCTTATACTTCAAGAAGCGTATCTGGGTTCCACTCTGTGGTGGCATACGTGAGGTCGTCCTTAATGAAGCCCACAAATCGAGATATTCGATCCATCCAGGATCGGACAAGATGTACCAAGACTTGAAAGAGTACTATTGGTGGCCGAGACTCAAAAGCGACGTTGCTGTCTATGTTGGAAAATGCCTAACCTGTGCGAAGGTTAAGGCCGAATATCAGAAACCGTCCGGCCTACTACAACAACCAGAGATTCCCGTGTGGAAGTGGGAACAAATCTCGATGGACTTCATAACGAAATTACCCAGGACCCCGAGAGGGCACGATATGATATGGGTAATAGTTGATCGATTGACGAAGTCTGCGCATTTCCTACCAATCCGAGAGAAGGATAGCACTGGAAAGCTTGCAGAAATATACCTGAGAGAAATTGTGGCACGTCATGGAGTGCCAATCTCAATCATTTCAGACAGAGATGGACGCTTTGTCTCAAGAATCTGGCAATCATTTCAGGAAGCCTTTGGATCTCAGTTAGATCTAAGCACGGCATTCCATCCGCAAACAGACGGCCAGAGCGAACGGACTATACAAACATTAGAAGATATGCTTCGTGCATGTGTCATGGATCTAGGCGGCAACTGGGATACTCATCTACCTTTAGTCGAGTTTTCCTACAATAACAGTTATCACACGAGCATAAAAGCCGCGCCGTTCGAAGCTCTGTATGGCCGCAAATGCCGATCGCCCTTATGTTGGGCAGATGCCGGAGATAAACGTATGGTTGGTCCGGAACTTGTACAAGAGACAACCGACAAGATTGCGCAGATCCGAGAGCGCATTAAGGCGGCTCGAGAGCGACAAAAGAGCTACGCGGATCCAAATAGAAAATCGGTAGATTTCAAGGTGGGAGACAAAGTGTTGTTAAAAGTCTCACCATGGAAGGGCGTAGTCAGATTTGGAAAACGTGGAAAGCTGAATCCACGATACATCGGACCATTCAGAATATTGAGAAGAATTGGTACCGTGGCATACAAGTTGGAGTTACCGGCAGAACTTAATGGAGTACATGATACGTTTCATGTATCCAACCTGAAGAAGAGTCCAACGCAAGAAAACGTGACCATCCCGTTGGATGAAGTGCATATTGATGAAGCCCTCCGATTTACAGAACAACCCGTTGAGGTTACTGACTGGAAAGTCAACAAGACCAGGAGGAGCAGTGTGAAACTTGTCAAAGTACGTTGGAGCTCTAAGCACGGACCCGAGTACACATGGGAACGTGAAGACCAGTTCAAGAAAAGGTATCCCCACCTATTCAAGAAGACTCCAGCAAGAGTTAGTTCAGCCTGAATTTCGGGACGAAATTCTTTTAACGGGGGGAGACTGTGACAACTGGCACAAACCGGTAATTTCCGTACACTATAATTATTGCTTAATGACTACAATTATGAGTTTAATTGTCAGCAATGTCTGAACACACGATTAAACAAGAGAATTCATGCATGTTGTATACTACAAAATATTGCTTTATGCATAAACGAGAGCGTTGCGTCAGAATAATAGTAAACTCACCGGTAAGACACACTGTGTCAACAGAACTGCAGAAAGCAGTCAGACATAAGAATTGAGGCCTAGGTGTAGGTCCGACGACAAAAGTACATTAAAACCCAAGAGTACATACAAGGGTTTAATTTATATACATTGCGAAAGCAAAAATAAGCACTAAAAAGCACCCGAAACGCACTTTAAGTGCAGAATTTATACAAATCAGCAATAATTCAGCAATTAGACATATAAATATTATGCGGAAATGTCGTTTTATTATCCAGAATATTTCCCTTAGTGTTGGGAATTGAAAGAGTACAAGGAAGGTACTTAAACGACACTAAAAAGTGTAATTTAGCACTTTAACGAATCGGTGTTTAACCGAACAACCGGACTTTACCCGGAACATGAAAATATTAGTATTTTCACTGTTTATATTTTTCTGAGCCAGTTAGGGTCCCTGATTACCCTAACACCCGCCATAACGTGCAACATACTACTAACTAAGTTAAATACTTAGTTAACCTATTTAACATAACTAACCTCCCTAACTACTAGTTAACTTCGAACCAACCCCCCCCCCCCCCTCTCATGACCGGCCCCAAATTATGGGGGACACACAAGTACATGGGTGATTACCTAAATCTAGTTTGTGTAATATCATGAGGACATATGAACCAATGGTTAATAACACCTAGATTTTCTATAAATACACACTTGAACTATCAAGAACATTATCACTTCACAAATCACCAACTTACTCTCTCTTCTCTTCTCTAAAACTCTCGGCCGAACCCCCCTAGAACCACCCACCCACTTTCGACTTTCATCCTCATCATTCCATCTTCATACAAGTGATAAAGGTCACGTATTAGGAAGCTTGGAGCAAGCAGAACACGAAGGACCTCTACCGTTAGCTTTTATCCACGCATTTTTCATCAAGAATCTTCCCTAGCCCCGAGCTAGAGGTATAATGTTTAAAACTTGTTTTTACACTCATCTAAAGTGGTTAAAAGAATTTTTGTCGGTTAAAACTCGGAATCTTACAAGTTGAAGCATTAAAGTCTACTAAAAGTATGAAAAATGGTGGTTAATAGCTCATGTGTTGTGTAAAAGTTGTAGTATTTGAAATATGTGATTATTTAGACCCGATCTATGTTGTGGTAGCTCGGATCACCGTTTAACCCGGTTTGGTAAGATCGTTGATCTTAACATAAGCTCGTTTTTAGTTAACACAAGGGTTAAAGGGTGAAACTCTACCACACATGAGACATGGACTTGTGTAAAAACATTTTTGTTGTGTAAAAGTAATTTAACTTGTACAATGGAGTTTAAAACTAGCGGATCTACGTATCTGCAAGCGGTATTTTTGAAGAACCACACTTTAAAGAAATCACATGTTCTAAACCGGGTCTTACACAAACAAAGGTGGTTTTTGTGAATAAGCAAGTGTGTGGATACTTGTGTAACAAAAGTGTTAACGAAGAAGTAGTTTTCGTAAAACCCGACTAGAAGTTGTAAAACTTCATATTCTTTAAAAATAAAGTTTTTAAGAAGTTAAACTTATTTTTAAAGATAACAAGACTTACTAAATGTGCTAGTAAGTTACTACACATTTTTGTAAATATTCAAGTTCATGAGATTAGTGATTATTGTTGACGGATATTGTTGATAAATTGTTGTTGATGATTATTGATGATTGATGATGATTTAAAAGAAAATAAACACACGTTTTGAAAACGTGGGAAACCTCCATTTTTAGGGGAAACTCTGTCAAAATTTTTATAAATTTTGACACTTAGAAAAATATAAGTTTTTGAGAAACTTATTCCCTAAAAATGTGTTTAGAAGTATTACTAAGGTTTCCCTAATTTTTGGTGATAAGAAATGAGGATTTCTTCAAGAATAAAAATGGATACTATGTATATATATTTTTGAGAGAAAAATATATATTATTTTATCACCAAATTTTGTGCTAAGTGTATATAGTATGTGTTATACGTGCTAGTGTATTAAGACTTAAAAATACACTAAATACTCATGAGGAGTAGAAATATAGAAATACACATACAAAACACAAGATACATAATTCGGGTGCAAAGTGCAACACATAAAAGACTTATATTTATTTTTGAAGAAAATAATATAAGTAAGATACATAGTTAAAAATATGGAATATTTTTAACACAAGAATATACACAAAAGAGAGTGACTGTACTTGTGCGACACAAGTCTAGTGACTAACGTTAAGAAAACGCGTATAGGTTACGACGTTAAGTAAGCAAATCCGGTGGAGTTTACGACGCTAGGAACGCAAAGTTGTGAGTTCATGCTCCCCCTTTTCTCTTTAACTGTTTTCAGTTTTTATAACTTCGGGGGTGAAATACATGTACAAAAGTACAATATTTATAAATGGTATGATATAAATACAAGAAGCGCATTTGGTGAGACGAGAACCAAGTGTAAGGCGCTATGAGAAATGATAACAAGAAACGCGCTTGGTGAGAACGAGAACCAAGTAGGAGGCGTTATGAGAAATAGTGTCACGAATAGGGTACAGAAGCACCATTAATCAACAATATACCTAGACCGCAGAACAAAAGGTTAGATCTAACGGGTGCCTGGCAGCCACACTCCTGGTCGGGGCGAGAATCGAGGAGTGCTTTTGTGTCTCAGAATATACCAATTAAATGCCTTAGGTTTGGTGACTTCCTATGACGTGCCACAGGTTAATGGCTTTGCAACCCATTAACAATCTGATAATTACAGAAATACTGTATTTACATAAAATTCATACCATACAAAATTGATATATAACTTGAAGTACGTGGGGTACTCAAGAAGATTGAATTATACTTGAAGTACGTGGGGTACTCAAGAGAATGAGAATTAAACTTGAGTACGTGGGGTACTCAAGAAGAAATTGAATTATACAGATGTACGTGGTGTACACATGAAACTGGATTTACATATGAAAACTTGATTTACTCACAAACTATGTTTTCATACAAAGTATACAAACATGAAATACAAAACAGCATGAATTCACACCAACATTATGTTGACGTTTTTCCAAAAACTCACATGTATTTCAGGTAACTAGGATGGATGTGCGCGTGGTCTAGCTTATGCTCGTGGATGTCGCTTGTGTTTAACTTTAAATAAAGTTGTAAACTTTTAAGACAATGCTTTATGCGACTTAGCGATGTAAACGCTAACAAATGTTTTCAAATTATGGTATTTGAATGTTATTTTTACGAGCATGTAGCATGTTTACTCTTCGTATGCAATGAGAACCTTTCATGATCACACCTCGTGCTTCCGCCGTAGAAAGGGGTGTGACAATAAAGAAACATGATGATGAAATAAGGTGAAAACATGATGAAATGAAGTTGTTTTGGTTATGTTGTTGATATCTTGATGATTACTAGTAACATGATGGTTAGTCACCATATGAAACTTGTTAAGTTATGATTAAAAACATGACTTAACAAGTTAGGGATGATTAGGTGTACATGAAGTAATCATCCACTAGTGAAGACATGAACTTGAAAGTAGGATGATTTTCTTGAAAAATAATGAACCAAGTGAACTAGTAAACTTGTAAATCCAAGTCTTGATGATGATTTTCCTAAACTAACCAAGTTAAAAAGACGGCTTTTGAAGGATCATAACTTTACTTGCATATACATTATTTTTGGAATTAAAAAGAGTATAAGGATGCAAGTGAAACATGAAAATGTTGTAAATGGATATTTTTTGTAAAATAAGTTCACAAGTTGTGAACATCTAAAAACCCCGAGAGTAAGATTTTAACAAAAATAAACACACTTTGGAGGGTAACTAAACCCACTAAACACCCCACTAAGTTACTACGCGTTTTTACGAAAAACCAAGTTCATGTTATTATGAAAAGTGCATTGTTTTTGCACTTGGTTAGTGTAATGTTGTTTAATAATTTGTTATTGGTTGATTTAAATGATTTCCGAAATGAAAATGATATGCTAATAAGCATGGGCATCTCCGTTTACAAAGGAAACTCTGGCGAAATTTTCTAAAATTCCAACACTTAGAAAATATTTTTCTAACAAGTGTTTACAAATATATTTTTAACTTTGATTTCAAAATAAACTTCGCCATAGTTTTTATTACAAAAATACCAAGTATCGGAGGTTGATTTTACAAATAAAAATGGATAAGTATATATTTAAAATATATATTTTATACAAGACACTTGTGTGAATATTTGCATATTTTGTGAACTAGTTATATTATTTTAAGGTAAAATAATATAACTTAACAAATACCATGGAAATTACAACTCCAAAATAATACCAAAAATATCAAGGAATAGAATATTTAAGTTACACACACTCGGTATCTAGAAACCGAACGTTAAGACATAACTTATAAAATATTCCAGAAAATACTTTTACACATATATTTTTGGTAAGATATTATTTTGGAAACTAAAGAAGTAAAAATATATTATTTTTGGGAAAAATACATATATTTTGGGAATAAGTTATTTTGGACAAATGAGTTAAATATATTTTTCCAAGTGGGACTTAAAATATATTTTTCGAAACTACAAATGTACATGTATAAGTACCCCCATCATTGGGAAGGAAATACGAAGTTAAAATACTTGTGAAGTATGAATACGAATTATTGATTAAACAATTATTCCTAAACTAAATATAATTCAAGGTTAAAATAATTATTATTTTAACAAATAATTATAACTTGGAATAATAATCGGAGACACAAGAAACGCAACTCAAAAACATTAAACCAAGGCACGACCTGTTCGTCTAATAGACATTAGTACGTTGTAGGTTGTCGTGTAACGGACCAAGTTTGAGTTGACGATACGATTCAGGAGACGCACCACAATGAGTTCATGTCCCCCTTTTCTCTTAACTGTTTTCAGTTTTATACTTCGGGGGTGGAATACATGTTACATTAATTATAGACGCTTTTATACATGGTATGGTTAGCTTAAGGAGGGTTTAGACGCTTAGATCATGTGAAAGGTGGGTACAACACTTAAGGCCATTAATCCTCGTTGTTAGGACCGAGGGACATGAGTGATAGATCTATTTGGGTGTAGCGAGCCCACACCCATGAGGCCAGGGTGGCCCATAGTGGTGACTGTGTCTTACAGCCGGAGGCCCGGTACAAATTTGCTAGGTTTGAGTACTTCCTGCACCGTTTCACACATACCAGTGGCTTTGCAACCCATTGGTGATCTTTTTTTTTTCCTTAAATGCTACATACCAGGGATTTTCATACATACAGACACATTACAAAGGTTTATACATACTCACTTACACATGAACTCGCTCAACTTTTGTTGATTTTTCAAACTACATGTATTTCAGGAAACTAACGGATCTGGCGGAGTATGCATATGTCTTGATGCGTTGAATAAGAGATGTCATCTAGGGTAGTAGGTTTAGGAGGTGTAACCCTTACCTGGACGGGTTACATGTCTTTAAACCACGTTTTAATTAAAGTCTTTTGCTGTGTCTCATGAACACGTTTTAAACAAGTATGGTTTGTAACTTACTTTAAGTGTCGACATTTTCGAACAATAATGTTGTGGTATTTTTAGACTTAATGAATGGATGAACATCTTGTGTTTTTATCATATAGCATTGTTATGATTGTTGCTATGGTATTAAGAAGTCACACCAAATAAACCCACGCTTCCGCAAAAGCCAGGGTGTGACAGCTTGGTATCAGAGCCTCGATCATAGCGAACTAGGATTCTTTCTCGAGTCTAGACTATGATCACTAGAGCTCTCACGAAAACATTTTTACATTGTATACACTAAACGTCCAGATCCAAGGCACAAACATTTTTACAAACAAAAAGGCACAAATACACATTTCAAAAGGGTATATTTATAATTCAGTCTTAGAGACTGAGGGAGGATCAGTCTTAGAGACTGAGGGAGGATCAGTCTTAGAGACTGAGGGAGGATTTAGTGTTAGAGACTGGGAGGTTGGTCTTAGAGACCAGGGATTTAGTCTTAGAGACTGGGAGGTTGGTCTTAGAGACCAGGGATTTAGTCTTAGAGACTGGGAGGTTGGTCTTAGAGACCAGGGAGTTTAGTCTGAGAGACTGGGTGGGATAGTCTGGGGAAGACTAGGATGATTACTTGCTTACATTGATTGTGACTTACATGCTTATTTGACTACATGTTGATATATGTGCATATGTGTGGTTGTGTTACAGACACCATGCCGTCATCTTCAGATACCGGAGTGTCAGACACCCTGGATCCCATGGCGATAGTCTCGGACGACGAGATCTTATCTGAGAGCGAGGTATATACGTCAGATACTACGAGCATGGATGAGGATGACTTCCAGCCCTTTGCTGTACCAGACTTCGGGGATGACGTACCTCTAGCTGATGGTCCATTCGACGGGGATCTACCTCTCATTCAGATCCCTGCTCCTTTCCCACTCGCCACAGTTCCTATCGAGGATCTGCCACATGACGAGTTCGCTGATGATGACATCGACTTATTCATTGAGGGTCCCCCGGAGGGTGACCAGGATGGTGTGGCCCTTATGGATGACGATGTCCCTCCTGCTAATGTTCCCGTTGATGATCATGTTGTTCCCATGGTTGAGGTTCCTGCCGCTGACCTTGTTATCTTGCCACCTGCTGAGGCTCCCGTAGAGGAGGCTCTTTCTGATTCATCTGGTCCAGACTCGTTTGAGTATGTGGCATCCACATCTATTCACGACCAGGGCGTGCAGCGCTACCCTCCTGACGCAGACTCAGACATGGCGATGTCTGCTGCGCCTGTCGTTCCCCATGACGTCGAACCGGATCCTGAGGTCGAGTTCGTACCTGCTGTGCCTGTTTCAGTTGGCCCCGAGCCTGTCATGGGTCATGACCCTATTGATGCTCCAGCTGTTGCACTTTTGCCGGATCCTTTACCAGAGCCTGATCACATTGATATACCAGTCTTGGCACCACCTATTGTTGATGCACCAGTCGTCGTACCACCGGTTTCTGATGTTCCTATCGTTGATGCACCACAGCCTAATCCCGTGCCGGTGTTTGTTGACCGTGCACCTTTTGCCACACATGTCGATCCCATATATGCCGACACCCGTAACGGGTAGATCGAGGATGATGATTATCCTCCTTTTGTTGTACCAGTTACACCCACTGTTGCACCCGTCTTTGCACCGCTTGAGGTTCCCCAGTATCGTCCGCACGTGTCTGATGTCCACCGCACGGACTTACCCATCACCTTTCTACAGGATATCCCTCCTCCCCGTCTAGGGGAAGGACCTTCCACACAGCAGCCCGACCATATGCCCCATTCGACAGCAGCTTTTTCATTTATGCCCTCGTTTACACCTGCCCCACACACTACTGTTCCTGCTTCAGCACCTATGGGTGAGCCATTCTTGTGGTCATCACCCAATGTCATGCCCTTATCAGACCCGTATCACCCCTTCCATGTCGGATATTCCACAGATGACATACTTAGATCCCTGCAGTTACAGCAGGATGCTTTGAGTCGTAGAGTTCTAGAGCTGGAGAGGACTCCACGTCCTCCTTGTCACTGTCAGTCTCCTTTTGCTACACCACCAGCTCCTCTTTCACTATCCCCTGATTCTGAGATTCGTTTCCTCACCCCTGAGCAGCAGATAGCTTACCTGTTGTGCGTTATCCATGCACTTGAGGAGGATTGGGTGCGTTTGCGCCATTTGATTTTCTTCCCTCCTCCTCCTCCCCCATCAGCATGAGGATTTTTGGTCTGTTGCAGGTAGTGTTACTTTTGGTGAGAAGACAACGATTGAGCCGACTACACAGCATTTTGAAGACCGCATTTTGACATGATGACTTTTGATATCTGATTTTTGGTTGTTGTATATGATTAGATAGTTTAGACAAGGACGATGTGGCCTTTAGTCGCTTTTGATGTACGATATAGTTATAAAACTTGTAAACATTGTATTGTGGTCTTGATTATATAATAGCTCAATCGCAGTATTCTCATTATATGCGTTGTTGAATTCTTTGTTTTATAATATAACATGGGATGTTATGTGTTATTGTGTTGATGGATGTTATTATACATGCATATTTACTATACTTACTATGACTTGACCAATATGATCATCTTTTAGAAGATGCCTCCACGACGAGACACACGCCTGCCTACTACTGAGGCGGAACTCCAGGAGCGGATTGCCTCAGCGATAGCACAGTATGAGGCCTCCCGCGCAGAAACCAGCAGGAATACCTCAAACAACAACAACAACAACCCACCCAATGGTAATATCCAAGTCCCTTGAGACACATTACGACACATTTGGGTATTTCTTACACATCCGCTAACACCTTCTGTAAATGTTATCGCCTGTACAGGCTGCACCTACAAACAATTTCTTGACTGTAAGCCCTTAAATTTCGACGGCACTGGAGGCGCTGTTGCATTTGTCAGATGGGCAGAAAAGACGGATTATATTTTAAGGATGAGCAAGTGTGCTCCTGAACAGCAAGTTACATACATCTTAGGGCTCTTTCTTCATGGTGCTTTATCATGGTGGAATTTGCAAGTACAAACTTTGGGAGAAGCGGCGGCATATGCATTAACATGGACTGAGCTGAAGGAGCTCATGCGGAAGAAGTACTGTTCACGGGCTGAAATACAAAAGCTGGAAACGGAATTTTGGCACCTAAAAATGGACGGCCCGAAAATCGCCGAGTATGTTCAGAGGTTTCATGATTTGTCCCATGTGGTACCTTACATGGTTACGCCTGAATTCAAACACGTGGAGCATTTCATCTGGGGGTTGGCACCCCAGATTACGAGCATGGTAACCTCTTTAAAGCCTGCAACCATTACTGAAGCCATCGACCTGAGCGTGTCCTTAACTGAAGAAGCCATCAGGCTAAACAAGTTTTCAAATGCTGATCAGAAAAAGAAGGAGACTCATGTGGAGTCATCTGGCGAGAACAAGCGAAAGTTCTCCAATTTTAAAAAGGGTACCAGCAGTACCAGCAGGAAGAAGGAGGTGAACCCACCAGTTGAAGCTAAAACTGGTGCTGAAGTCAAGGGAAAGGGATGCATGGGCGCCTTGCCCAAATGTATTATATGCCTGTACCATCATTCTGGTCAGTGCAGGTTAAGGAAATGCGAGTCTTGTGGTAAGGAGGGCCATTCGAAGAATACATGCTGGGTTGGTACAGGTGCTGGTCGCGGTAACAATGGTCAAAGGGGTTTTGGTAACAACAATCGTGGTGGTAACGGAAATGGGAACCGCAACGGCGGAAATGGTAATCGGGGAAATGTTGGAAACCAAGCTGGGAACCGGGGAGCAAACAATGCTCAAGGTGGTAATGGTAACGTTCTAGGACCGGGATGTTTTAACTTTGGAGACATCGGGCACTTCAAGCGCGAATGCCCAAAACTCAACCAAGCTCGTGGAAGGGTATTAAACATTGGAGCAAGGGAAGCATGCCAGGACCCGAATGTTGTCACTGGTACGTTCCCTATTAATCAACGCTTTGCATCTGTGCTATTTGATACTGGTGCCGACTATAGTTTTGTGTCGCTAGAATTTAAGAAAATGCTTGGGTTAACTGCTAGTAAATTAGACATTCTGTACTCAATTGAACTGGCTAATGGAAAGCTAGTTGAAACAAATGAAGTTATCAGAGGTTGCATGATAGAGCTGGGAGAACACGAGTTTACACTGGATCTACTGCCAGTCGAGTTGGGAAGCTTCGACGTGGTAGTGGGAATGGATTGGTTGTCAAGCAACAAAGCCGAAATTGTATGTCACGAGAAGACCATTCGCATCCCATTGGCGGATGGAGAAACAATTGTGGTTCATGGAGAGAAGCGTGATACGTCCTTGAGAATCATTAGTTGCTTGAAGGCTAGAAAATGTTTGAAGAAGGGATGTGTTGCCTACTTGGCACACATCGTGGATAAAGAAGCAGCTGAGCCGAAGCTAGAAGATATTCCAGTCGTAAAGGAGTATCCTGAAGTCTTTCCAGAAGACTTGCCAGGATTGCCGCCACAGCGACAAGTCGAGTTTCACATTGACTTAGTTCTAGGTGCCGCGCCTGTGGCTAAGGCACCCTATAGACTTGCGCCTTCGGAAATGCAGGAGTTGTCGACGCAACTTCAGGAGTTGCTAGACAAGGGATTTATCAGACCAAGCTTCTCGCCTTGGGGAGCTCCAGTTTTGTTTGTTAAGAAGAAAGATGGTAGTTTTGTTTGTTATCGACTACCGGAGTTGCTAGACAAGGGATTTATCAGACCAAGCTTCTCGCCTTGGGGAGCTCCAGTTTTGTTTCTTAAGAAGAAAGATGGTAGTTTTCGTATGTGTATCGACTACCGGGAGCTGAATAAGCTGACTATCAAGAACATATATCCTTTGCCAAGAATTGATGACCTGTTCGATCAGTTACAAGGTTCAAGTTTTTACTCAAAGATCGACCTTCGATCGGGATATCACCAGTTGAGGATACAGGAGGAAAGTATTCCCAAGACTCCTTTTAGGACTCGCTATGGACATTACGAGTTCCTGGTCATGCCGTTTGGATTGACAAACGCGCCAGCAGTGTTTATGGGTCTGATGAACAGAGTTTGTAAGCCGTACCTCGATAAGTTTGTGATTGTGTTCATTGATGACATTCTGATCTACTTAAGGACGAAGGACGAGCACGAACAGCACTTAAGAGCCATTATAGAGCTACTCATAAAGGAGAAGTTATACGCTAAGTTCTCAAAGTGCGAGTTTTGGCTGTGTAAAGTTCAGTTTCTTGGTCATGTGGTTAATGGAAATGGTATTCATGTGGATCCCACAAAGATCGAGGCAATCAAGAACTGGGAGACTCCTAAGACACCAACCGAGATTCGATACTTTCTAGGTTTGGCTGGTTATTACCGCAGATTCATTGAGGATTTCTCGAAGATCGCTCAACCTTTAACCACTCTCACACAAAAAGACAAGAAGTTTGATTGGGGAGATAAACAAGAAGAAGCATTTCAGCTGTTGAAAAACAAGCTTTGCAACGCACCGATCTTATCTCTACCCGAAGGCACTGACGACTTCGTGGTATATTGCGACGCCTCGTGTCAAGGTTTAGGCTGCGTGTTGATGCAGCGACAGAAGGTTATAGCATATGCATCTCGCCAGTTGAAGGTCCACGAGAAAAATTACACCACGCATGATTTGGAATTGGGCGCGGTGGTGTTTGCTTTGAAAATCTGGCGACATTACTTATATGGCACGCGATGTACAATCTTCACTGATCACAAGAGCCTACAACACATATTTGATAAAAAAGAGCTTAACATGAGGCAAAGACGTTGGGTAGAACTATTGAACGATTATGATTGCGAGATCAAGTATCACCCAGGGAAGGCGAATGTGGTCGCCGATGCCCTGAGTCAAAAGGAAAGAATCAAGCCCATAAGGGTTAGGGCTTTGGAAATGATCATACAGACGGACCTCTCGTTGCGCATTCGTGCTGCGCAGAGAGAAGCTCTCAAGGAAAGGAATGTTGAGAATGAGTATCTCCGTGGGATGGAGAAGCAATTGGTGCCAAACGGGGAAGGAACTTTGTGCTTCATGAAACGAATTTGGGTTCCTTTGTTTGGTGGTTTGAGAAATGTTATTTTTTATGAGGCTCACAAGTCACGGTACTCGATTCATCCAGGAGCGGATAAGATGTACCAAGATCTTAAGGATTTCTATTGGTGGCCAAGAATGAAAGGCGATGTTGCGATATACGTTGGTAAATGTTTAACTTGCGCTAAAGTGAAATTCGAATACCAGAAACCTTCAGGTCTCTTGCAGCAACCTGAAATATGGAAATGGGAACAGATTTCCATGGACTTCATAACAAAATTGCCAAGGACGCCTAAGGGCCATGATACGATTTGGGTAATAGTAGACCGTTTAACGAAGTCTGCGCACTTTTTGCCAATCAAGGAGAAAGACAACACGAGTAAACTTGCTGAAATATACATGAGGGAGATTGTTGCACGACATGGAGTGACTCTCTCAATTATCTCTGATAGAGATGGACGCTTCGTGTCAAGGGTTTGGCAATCCTTTCAAGAAGCATTTGGTTCTCAGTTGAATCTGAGTACTGCTTTTCACCCGCAGACAGACGGACAGAGCGAACGAACGATTCAAACATTAGAAGACATGTTGCGAGCTTGCGTAATGGATTTAGGTGGGAGTTGGGACACTCACCTACCATTGGTTGAATTTTCATACAACAACAGTTACCATGCAAGCATTAAAGCCGCACCGTTCGAAGCTCTCTATGGACGCAAGTGTCGATCACCCTTATGCTGGGCTGATGCAGGTGATAAACAGTTAGTTGGTCCGGAATTGGTCCAGGAAACGACAGACAAGATTGCACAGATCCAAGAACGCATCAAAGTGGCTCGTGATCGACAAAAGAGTTATGCGGACCTGAGGAGGAAACCTCTGGAATTTGAGGTTGGTGATATGGTTTTGTTGAAGGTTTCACCCTGGAAGGGTGTGGCACGCTTTGGGAAGCGTGGAAAGTTGAATCCACGATACATTGGCCCATTCAGAATCCTGCAAAGGATTGGGCTTGTAGCTTACAAATTGGACTTACATGCTGAACTTAATGGCGTTCATGATACATTTCATGTATCTAATTTGAAAAAGAGTCCAACTCAAGAAACAGTTGTCATTCCTGCCGAAGAAGTTCATATTGACGACACACTCCACTTTACTGAAGAACCCGTTGAGGTTACGGATTGGAAGGTTAACAAGACACGCCGGAGTAGTGTCAAACTCGTCAAGGTTCGATGGAATGCACGACATGGGCCAGAATTCACGTGGGAACGTGAGGATCGTATGAAAGAAAAATACCCACATTTATTCCCCAAGACCCCTGCATCTAGTAGCAGAACTAAAATTTTGGGACGAAATTTCTCTAACAGGGGGAGAATGTGACAACCCTCAAAATTACAGGTATCCGTACAAATTAATTAATATTAAATTGGTGCTTAATAACTGTGCTTGATTACAACTGCTGATTTAACTGCTTTCTGATTCTGTTACATACATACATATGCATCACATTCATACTGTCACTCCATTTATTACACACAGACTCTAGTGATAAACTTGATGCACAAAGCACAGTTAGCACAGTGAGCGGATAACTCAGACACGTGCTGACAATGCCAGCACATAGACAGACACTATATTGAGGCCCAGTATGAGCCAGGAATAAAGTATCAGACTAGGGTAGTGTGTAGGGAAGTAAGGACCATGAGACTGCATCACTAGGTGATAGTTTAGGTGCCGAAATGTGCCTAAAACCCACTTAAAGTGCAGAATTCTGCACTTAATAACAAAATTCAGCATTTAATCATGCTAGTCACTTGCAAAAATATGGCAAAATAGTCCTGTATACTTTCCTAAGTGCCGGGAATTGATTGTGACACAAAAGGCCATATAAAAGACACTTTACGGAATAATTAAGCACTTTAACGGAACAATACCAAACCGAACAACCGGACATTACCTGGAACACTAAAATATTATCAGAAACATGGTTTCACTTTTTCTGAGCTAGTATTGGTTCCTGAGCACTATAACATACTACATAAGACATGGTACACACTTAAACACAAGACACTTACACTTAACACCCTATTACTTAACTTTACCATCTAATTTATATCTTACCCCCCGCCCCCTTATGGTAACCGTCCCCAAGGGGACCCCCACTCCAAGATTTTCTTAAATCTTCTAAATCTCTTCATAATCTCTTCTTGGGATTATGTAGATTGTGTATGTACTTTTGGTGACACAAGAACCATTGGACAATAATGATTAGTCTACAAATAACCCTAATCTCATCATCTTCTTCAAGCTCACTCTCTCTCCCTTTCCCCCATTAAAAGCTTCGGCCGAACACCCTACCATACACACCACCATTTTCGATTTTTGATTCAAGCATTCCAAGACCATCCCAAGGTGTTTCAAGGTGAATCACGAAGTGTAGAGCTCACGGATTGTCAAGGACCTCTCTAGATTGCTTTTATCCACTCAATTTTCAAGCTTGATCTTCCCTAGCTTAAAAGCTAGTAGTAAGCTTCTTTAATCCTCATTTACTTCATGTTGATGATGGTTAATAGTTAGATAATGATGAAAATACATGAACACTAAAAGATCATGAACAAAGTCTTGAACATAAAGAAACATGATGATGAAATAAGGTGAAAACATGATGAAATGAAGTTGTTTTGGTTATGTTGTTGATATCTTGATGATTACTAGTAACATGATGGTTAGTCACCATATGAAACTTGTTAAGTTATGATTAAAAACATGACTTAACAAGTTAGGGATGATTAGGTGTACATGAAGTAATCATCCACTAGTGAAGACATGAACTTGAAAGTAGGATGATTTTCTTGAAAAATATTGAACCAAGTGAACTAGTAAACTTGTAAATCCAAGTCTTGATGATGATTTTCCTAAACTAACCAAGTTAAAAAGACGGGTTTTGAAGGATCGTAACTTTACTTGCATATACATTATTTTTGGAATTAAAAAGAGTATAAGGATGCAAGTGAAACATGAAAATGTTGTAAATGGATATTTTTGTAAAATAAGTTCACAAGTTGTGAACATCTAAAAACCCCGAGAGTAAGATTTTAACAAAAATAAACACACTTTGGAGGGTAACTAAACCCACTAAACACCCCACTAAGTTACTACGCGTTTTTACGAAAAACCAAGTTCATGTTATTATGAAAAGTGCATTGTTTTTGCACTTGGTTAGTGTAATGTTGTTTAATAATTTGTTGTTGGTTGATTTAAATGATTTTCGAAAAGAAAATGATATGCTAATAAGCATGGGCATCTCCGTTTACAAAGGAAACTCTGGCGAAATTTTCTAAAATTCCAACACTTAGAAAATATTTTTCTAACAAGTGTTTACAAATATATTTTTAACTTTGATTTCAAAATAAACTTCGCCATAGTTTTTATTACAAAAATACCAAGTATCGGAGGTTGATTTTACAAATAAAAATGGATAAGTATATATTTAAAATATATATTTTATACAAGACACTTGTGTGAATATTTGCATATTTTGTGAACTACCTAAAATAATATAACTTAACAAATACCATGGAAATTACAACTCCAAAATAATACCAAAAATATCAAGGAATAGAATATTTAAGTTACACACACTCGGTATCAAGAAACCGAACGTTAAGACATAACTTATAAAATATTTCAGAAAATACTTTTACACATATATTTTTGGTAAGATATTATTTTGGAAACTAAAGAAGTAAAAATATATTATTTTTGGGAAAAATACATATATTTTGGGAATAAGCTATTTTGGACAAATGAGTTAAATATATTTTTCCAAGTGGGACTTAAAATATATTTTTCGAAACTACAAATGTACATGTATAAGTACCCCCATCCTTGGGAAGGAAATACGAAGTTAAAATACTTGTGAAGTATGAATACGAATTATTGATTAAACAATTATTCCTAAACTAAATATAATTTAAGGTTAAAATAATTATTATTTTAACAAATAATTATAACTTGGAATAATATTCGGAGACACAAGAAACGCAACTCAAAAACATTAAACCAAGGCACGACCTGTTCGTCTAATAGACATTAGTACGTTGTAGGTTGTCGTGTAGCGGACCAAGTTTGAGTTGACGATACGATTCAGGAGACGCACCACAGTGAGTTCATGTCCCCCTTTTCTCTTAGCTGTTTTCAGTTTTATACTTCGGGGGTGGAATACATGTTACATTAATTACAGACGCTTTTATACATGGTATGGTTAGCTTAAGGAGGGTTTAGACGCTTAGATCATGTGAAAGGTGGGTACAACACTTAAGGCCATTAATCCTCGTTGTTAGGACCGAGGGACATGAGTGATAGATCTATTTGGGTGTAGCGAGCCCACACCCATGAGGCCAGGGTGGCCCATAGTGGTGACTGTGTCTTACAGCCGGAGGCCCGGTACAAATTTGCTAGGTTTGAGTACTTCCTGCACCGTTTTACACATACCAGTGGCTTTGCAACCCATTGATGATCTCTTTTTTTTCCTTAAATGCTACATACCAGGGATTTTCATACATACAGACACATTACAAAGGTTTATACATACTCACTTACACATGAACTCGCTCAACTTTTGTTGATTTTTCAAACTACATGTATTTCAGGAAACTAACGGATCTGGCGGAGTATGCATATGTCTTGCTGCGTTGAATAAGAGATGTCATCCAGGGTAGTAGGTTTAGGAGGTGTAACCCTTACCTGGACGGGTTACATGTCTTTAAACCACGTTTTAATTAAAGTCTTTTGCTGTGTCTCATGAACACGTTTTAAACAAGTATGGTTTGTAACTTACTTTAAGTGTCGACATTTTCGAACAATAATGTTGTGGTATTTTTAGACTTAATGAATGGATGAACATCTTGTGTTTTTATCATATAGCATTGTTATGATTGTTTCTATGGTATTAAGAAGTCACACCAAATAAACCCACGCTTCCGTAAAAGCCAGGGTGTGACAGTCTTGTCCTTTGGTGTGACCCTCTGTTTTTGCATGTAATAAGGTACGTAAGGACCATAATTGTAGTTTCGTGCAATGTGACCCGCATTGCCACAATTGTAGCATGTCTGTTTCTTTGTATATGGAGCATGTCCTGTGTCATCATGTCTAGCAAACAAGGATGAATTAGGATGCTTGTATTTGTTGTTTGCAGACGCTTTATTATTGTGAACAACTTTCTTTGACTTTCCATCCTGTTTAGAGTTTTCATTCACCTTGTAAAACTCTTTGTTAGAACATTTAAAGGCATATTTTTCATGTTTTCTTTCACTATCAGGCTTTACAAAAACAGTTTTCGCATTAGATGCATCCACACATCTAGACTTCTGATTCTTAGGATTTTTTTAAAATCTTAGGACAAGCATTTAAACAAGGTTCAATGCTCTGAACAACAGATCCCACATAAGAATCAGTTTTTAAAAGAAGCATTACAAACAGTTGTTAAGTATGAATCACTAAAAACATCACATTCATCATCTTCACTATCCCAATCCTCAATCTTTACTTTCTCTGCACATGAAGTAGAGGCATTAGTATTATTCACACAACTAATTGCTATATCTATTGGTTTGATGTAACATTTTGCAACAGATGCTTCTTCTACTTTCTTACCATAAACCATGTGCTTCTCATTAGCAACTTCTTCATTTAGTTTTTTCGTTATTTTAGTAATAAAATTATAATTTCAAATAAACCGTTGCAACATTATTTTTTATCCATGAGTCGATAAAATATTCATTCAAACCGGTCAAATATACTTGATTTTTTTCTTTACCATAAGGAACAAAACAAATATCGTTTGAACAACATCGGTACCGGTATCATATTCAAGTTTATGGTTTTCTCGACGTGGTGGTATATAGTTCGTTGAAAACGATGTTGTATTCGCAATATTATATATGTTTTTGATATGGTTAGTTGTAATGGGTGCTAGTACGATAATGGTACCGTGACGAACCGAACTGATACCACTACCGATATTCATATTTTTGGTTTTTGATCAATGTAAAAAACACACGTGTTGATATTCTTGAGCATATCTCTTTTGCTTGTTATACCGAATACCTGCACGGAACTGTAAGGTTACCAACTGAGAAGTTTTTGCAAAGCACGGGAAATCTTCACTAGTTATGTTTACTAAATACTTCTTGTCAATTAATTGTTTTAAAATCATTAATAAAAAATTTAAATACGTAGTAATGTTAATTTAATATTATTTTTATATCTGTTTATATTTGAGTGTGACCTCGTACTTGTATCAATTTAACGTGAAATTATTACAAAAAAAAAAAAAAACAGAGCTAGAAATGTTCAATGAACACTTTGTGAACCCTTCAGTGAGAAGTTCGTTTGTGTTCGTTATATGATTTCCTTCGTTTAGTTAAATGAACAAACATGAGATATAGATTAGTTCGTTCATTTGTATTCGTGAACGTTCAGTAATATGTTCATTTATGTTTGATAATAGATCATTAGGGTTTTATAACTTTTATATTTTATTTAAATACTTTAAAATTCCCATTAATAAAAATATTTAATAATAAATAGAGTTAATTACATAGTTAGTCCCTGTGGTTTACACAAAATAACATACTTAGGTACTAATAGTTTAAAATCTCCTTCTTGGGTATTAACTTTCATTTTGTAACTTTTGGAGGTATTAACTTCTAGGGTATTAACATAGTTAGTCCCTGTGGTTTGCACAAGATAACATACTTAGGTACTGATAGAATGTGATTTTAAACCTACAAATAACGTTAATACCTTCAAACGTTACAAAATGAAAAGTTAATACCCTAGAATGTGATTTTAAACTATTAGTACCTAAGTATGTTACTTTGTGCAAACCACAAGGACTAACTATGTAATTAACTCTAATAAATATTAGTGTATTGTATATTACATTCCTTTTTACAATTTTGGGTTGACAGCCTTCACAAATTGCACTCTTTATAAATTTCTCATCGCCACCTACATCGTCGATGTCATCTTCTTCTCGAGGACCACCGACTTCGTCTTTTAGACCAGCATCAACTTAGTATATTTTGGTGGATCTACATAATATTTGTGACGAAAGATGTCAGTTTTATTCGAAATTTAATATATGTTCATTTGTGTTTATGAAGGCTTGTTTGTGTTCCTTTCTATTCATTTGTGTTCATTAACATTTGTTTTTGTTTTTGTTTGTGAACTTACATTTGTGTTAGTTATCTAAAATTAACGAACAAACAAAAACATATTTGAACACGTTCATTTCCTTAATGAACGAAGACAAACTAAAAAGAGGGAATTGCAAGTTTTGTCCTTTATTTTTATTAAAAAGAGTGAATTACAAGTTTTGTCCTTTATCTTTATATCAAATTTCATATGGTATCCTTTGTCTTTGAAATTGACAGGTTTTGTACTTAATGTTTCAAAATTTTGTACAATTTGTCCTTTAACCCTAACCTAGTTAATTTTAACTATTAAGTGAAGGACAAATGGGTCCTTTTCACTTATTTATTTAAAAAACCATTAAATATTAAATCACGATAACGCTAAATATTGTGAGAACCGTGAGAACAAATGAAAAAAACCATGAGAACTTGGTCAAAACAATTAAAATTCAAATTTTTACAACTATCGTTATTATTCGAAGACAATATTAGAAATTAAATTTACACGTTTAAATTTACATGTATTCATAAATAAAGAAAATTTATACATGTGTAAGTTTGTCATTTACACTTGTGCTTTTATTAGAGGGAATTGTAACTTGCCTTAATTAGAAAGCTTGTCTTGTACTTTTATTTTCGGAAACTTGTAATCTCTTGTAATCGTATTTCGTTTCAAATCGTTGTAAATTCGAGGCCTTGATCATAATAAAATAGATTATTTCATGAGAATTATACGTGTTGTTCATACTTATTCATACACACACACACTTGTTACGTGTACATGATTTTTGTAGAACGTGTTTATTTTACAAACGGAAAATCGTAAATACAACATTTACGACACTTAATACATGTTTAAATATTTGTTAAATACCCATGTCCTATTTACATAAAATGCTTGAAATATGCATATTATACCTTAAAACATCACTATCATTAAACCACAAGGACTGCAATTGATAAAAACTGAAATATGCTCGGTGGTCACATACCGCAACCCGCGCACGGGTCAGGCCTCAGCTCCGCAACCCACGGTGATACTCGATTCCCATCCAGCAATCTCAGCTGCGCAATTGGTCGAATTTTGAGTCCATTTCTCCCAACTAATCACATTTAATAGTCCTCTAACACCTAACCCTAATCCCTAACTATAACTTCAACATCTCCCACACTCATTTTCACTTTCCAATCTCCCTAAACTCTCACAAATCCTCTCCAAATTCTATAAAATATCCAGAAGTTTGTCATAAAGTTTAGGAGCTTCAAAGTGAGTTCTAGCTCACTTCTTCAACTATTTTCTTCTTGTTTCTTCTTCTAAAACACTTGGATAACCTCTAGGAAGGTTTTCACAAGATTACCATGGTAATCTAAGGTGAAACCTCACCACGTTTGAGGTCCAAAGTGTGTTATACTTTTTGTTTTGATTACTGTTCTTGTATCTTCATGTTCTTTGCTAAAACTTGGTGGAATCTTGAATCCACCAAGCTCACAACTTCACATATAGTTATGGGTTTGTGTTGAGATTGATTCTTACCAATTTATGAGTTCAACAACTCTTTAATTTAAGTTTATACATGTCCTAATCCAAGTGATGAAAACAAGCATGATTCATCATCTTCAATATGATGAACTTGTGACTTGTGAAGTGTGAACCATGCGAGCTTGTGCTTTCCAACTTAGTTCCACTCCTTCACTTATGAAACTTTGTGTATAAACACTCAACTGGTTTCCTAGAATCAAAGTAACATAGCCCCGCCTTGTCACACCCTAACCGATGGCGGAAACATCGGGGCGTGGCACTGAGCGAAATAGATTGTTCAGAAGTTTCCATAACAACTATAATTACCAATTATTTAAAGCAACATGTCCCATACCATGTCATAAAAGGAAACATAATTATTACAGACAAGATCTAGTCAAATTGTTCTGCTCCGACAACTCAGATTTTTATTACAGATAATTGTTTATTGATCTAGGTCTTTCCTAGCCTCGATTTCACAGCAAGCTAAGCAAATAAGCATCCTAAGCACCTGTCACATACGTTAAAGTAAAAGTCAATACACATAGTGTAAAGGTGAGCATACAAGTTTAATAGATATAATAGAGTTCGAAATCGTTACGCATAACCAGCACGTACACAGTGTAAAATGAGGCATGTTAGTTATCGACAAGAACTTATCGATACCAATGACTGCGGGTTATCTGCCCGAGGTAGTTCGTAATACACACTCACCACTGTGAGCCATGTAACAAATTGTCCTTAACAACCCCTGAGTGAACAGGTGCTGAGTCCAAACAAATAGTACTATCGTTGCTAAGGCAGGTAGACAACATTCCATGTGTAAACATAACAAACAAGCATTCATTAAGTCACGTATAACATGCGGTCATTGGTTAGCGTTTAAAGTATTGCGTAGTGTGTTCGATGTGATTTAGAATAAGTAACGTATGTAACACCCAAAAGTGCGTAAGGCAAAAAGGGATCGAGTATACTCACAGCGATTGGTGGATTGAAGGGAGCACTAGAGAGTAAGGTTAGCCTGAACAGATTGGTAGCATAACGATAAGCGATGCGTAAAACGAAGCAAGGTGTAAGTGGGTCGAACAGCAGTCCGATCGGATGGTAGTCCGTTCGGTTAGCCGATCGTTCGGGTGACAATCCGCTCGGATGGTCGTCCGATTGGGTGACCTTTCGAGTGGATTGTTTCTTCCTTTGTGAAGGATATGTTTGTGTATGATGGCTTGACTTTTGAAGTTTTTGTTGTAGCATTTTGAAAACAGAGAAGTATCTCTACCTTTCGGGTCGGTCGATCGGACGGTATTCCGATCGGACATCAATCCGATTGGCGAGTCTTCTCAAATTGAGAAGAAATTCACAGCAGGATGGTCACTCGATCGGATGGCAATCCGATCGGGTGGTAACCCTTGCACATTGAACATGTTGGAAATTGTTGAAGTATTGGAGTTCCAAAATATCACATGGTCGGATGGTCGGTCAATCAGGTAGCAACCCGATCGGACGGCGATCTGTTCGGTGTTCCAAAACTCTTGAAGTGTGAAATAAAGTGAAGTGTGGGGCCAAGGTGCAAGCCGATCGGGTGGCAATCCGATTGGACAGTAATCCGATCGGGTGATACTCCAACCTGGTCGGCCTAATCGTCTTCTTCCTTGGTCATTTTGATAGTTTGTAGTTTTATCGAGACGGTTTGACAACGTGCTAAGCAACAGGCCCCATCTTGACCCCAGTGACCCGATTGAGGAGGAATCACCCAAGTTCAACCAGTTAACCGGTTCAAGACGGTTGTTCTTGGTTAACCCGAAATTGGTGGTCTCGTGGATAGAATCCAGATCTTGAACCAACACATCAACAAGAAAGAGTAGAAGGTTAGAACAACTCCAGTTCTATCGGTTTTGAGTGCATTGAGTGTAAAAGAGTTGAAAGAAAGTTGGAAAACCATCTTTCAATCCTTTTCGCCGTGAATATGTTTAAATCTACGAAAGATCTTTATTTATTTGTGTGGGAATCGTTCAGACCTAAGTTGTTCTTGGTGGATTGAAGCCAAAACATGAAGTTCATAAGAACAACATGATGACATCATCCTAGAACACCTCAAATCTAGTGATTTCATGGTTAAAAGTTTAGATTCAAAAGATAGAAAGGTGTAGGAGTGCGTGTAGATCAAGAAAGTACAATATTTAGGTTGAGATCTTACCGGAATCGTGAGAAATCGAAGAAAAGGTGAGATTAGAGCGTTGGTCGGACAGGAGAGTGCAAAAGTGGTAAGTTGTGATGTTGACAGGGGTATTTATAGGGTTTTCCAAAAAGGAAATGGGAGGAGAGGGGCTGGTCGATCGGGTGGCAGCCCGATCGAATGGCTGGTCGATCTAGTGGTAGCTCGATCGAGCGGCTGGTCGATCAGCTGGTCACTTGGTCGATTAGCCACTTGATTCAAGTGTTCGGTGCGACGAGTTTTGCCGTTTCGATGGAGATTGCGAGCGTTGCGATGCGATAGAGTTTCCTAGTCAAATTACTTTTAATCCCAACTACTATGTCAACATACAGTCATCCTTATTTCGTGTTCGTTTAGCGTTTGCGATTCGATTGCAATTGAGTTTCGATTGCGTTTCGATTAATCACCACACATAACATAATTAAACATGCACAAGTAACACATAAGGCACACACACACATAGAACAATATCTAGAACACGTAATTCAAGTTGCGAGTGCGATTGCGATAGCGATAAAGCGATAAAACATGCGATAAATATCGAATAAACCTCGATTATTAATAAGTACTCCACATAATACAACTAACGTAAGGCGTAAGCTAGACTATCTACGAGTCAAAGAAGTCAAAACAGGAATTGAGCAAGGAGCGACAGATCGCAATTAGCAATCTTGTCTCCCTTTGACTTCAATCTTGACTTTGACTTTGACTTTCGAAACACAGGGTGTTACAGCCTCCCCTTGTTGAGGGAATTTCGTCCTGAAATTAGGCCGAAGCCGTAACAAACAACTGCGGGTACTTCGCCTTCATGTCGCTTTCGAGTTCCCAAGTGAACTCTGCGCCTCGTTTGCCTTCCCATCGGACCTTCACGATAGGAATGCGCGAGCGTCTGAGCTACTTGGTTTGGCGATCCATGATTTTGACAGGCTTCTCCACAAAGTGTAGTGTTTCGTTTATTTGGAGATCATCAAGAGGTACAATTAAATCATGCTCAGCCAGGCACTTTCGGAGGTTTGAAACACGGAAAGTCGGGTGGACATTACTAAGTTCCTCCGGTAGTTTGAGTCTGTAGGCGACTTTTCCGATCCTTTCCAGAATCTTAAAAGGTCCAACATATCGAGGCGCTAGTTTCCCTCTCTTGCCGAATCTGACCACACCCTTCCAAGGTGATACCTTTAGGAGTACGTAGTCGCCAACGTCAAATTCAAGGGGCTTGCGTCATCTATCGGCGTAACTTTTCTGTCGACTCCGAGCTTTCAGCAGATTATCTCGAATTTGGAGGACTTTGTCAGTCGTTTCTTGCAGTAGCTCAGGACCGGTTAATTGCGAGTGCCCGATCTCGTGCCATACAATAGGCGATCGACATTTTCTTCCGTATAAAGCCTCGAATGGTGCCATTTGAATGCTGGAATGATAACTGTTGTCATACGAGAATTCGACTAACGGCTGGTAAGCATCCCAACTACCACCGAAATCTATGACACACGAACGGAGCATGTCTTCAAGAGTACGGATCGTTCTCTCAGTCTGACCGTCGGTTTGAGGGTGGAATGCGGTACTTAGGTTAAGCGTAGTACCGAGAGCCGCTTAAAATGTTTCCCACAATAGCGAGGTAAACCGAGCATCACGGTCAGAGATGATGTCGCGAGGCGTCCCGTGTCGACAAATGATCTCATCGGTGTAGATTTGGGCTAATCGTTCTACCTTGTAGTCTTCCCGTATTGGCAGGAAATGAGCAGATTTGGTCAAACGGTCAACGACAACCCAAATGCTGTCGTGACTTGATGGCGTGCGTGGGAGTTTGGTTATGAAGTCCATAGCTATACTCTCCCACTTCCACATAGGGATCGGGGGTTGTTCGAGTAAGCCAGAGGGTCTTTGGTGTTCAGCCTTGACTTTCGAGCAAGTCAGGCACTTCCCAACGTAGAGAGCGATATCCCTCTTCATGCTCGTCCACCAGTACTTGTAGCGAAGGTCCTGGTACATTTTGTCAGCACCGGGATGAATAGAGTACCAAGATTTGTGGGCTTCGTCCATCAAAATCTGTCGTAAATTGGTCCGCTTAGGGATCCAAATTCGGTCCAGAAAGTGGAATATCCCATTCGACTTATTCACAAGTTGGGCTCCATCGTGGTAGATTCTTTCCTTCTTCAAAGTACGCTCGGTAAAACACGCATGCTGGGCTTCGCGGATGAGGGTTTCGAGATCGTATTGGGCTTGGACATCACGAATGCTGAGCAGATAGCTCCGTCTGCTGAGAGCATCGACAACGACATTTGCTTTGCCTGGGTGATAACAAACCTCACAGTCGTAATTGTTGAGAAGTTCTACCCATCGGCGTTGACGCATATTAAGTTCTTTCTGATCAAAGATATGTTGTAGGCTCCTATGATCGGTGTAGATCGTACACTTAGTACCATACAGGTAGTGTCGCCAAATCTTTAACGCAAAAACAACTGCGCCTAGCTCGAGATCATGGGTTGTATAGTTCTTCTCGTGGATTTTGAGCTGACGAGACGCGTAAGCAATGACCTTGTCCCGTTGCATGAGGACACAACCAAGACCAAGGTTCGAGGCATCACAATAGACAACAAAGTCATCATTTCCGTCGGGTAAAGTAAGAACGGGAGCATTGCAAAGCATGTGCTTGAGGGTTTGGAACGCAGACTCTTGTTCAGTTCCCCAAACGAAAGGCTTGTCTTTATGGGTGAGAGCGGTAAGCGGCACAACGATTTTTGAGAATCCTTCGATAAATCGTCGATAATAGCCCGCTAATCCGAGAAAAGAACGGACTTCAGACGGGTTCTTAGGTGTAATCTAACTCTTAACTGCTTCAATCTTCGCGAGATCGACATGAATACCTTTACTATTGACAATGTGACCAAGGAATTGAACCACCTCCAGCCAAAATTCTCACTTGGAGAACTTGGCATAGAGTCGATTCCTTTGGAGTAGCTCGAGAACCAAATGTAGATGTTGCGTGTGTTCGGCTTCGACTTGGAATAGATCAAGACATCATCGATGAACACAATGACGAAGCGGTCGAGATAAGGTTTACACACGCGATTCATCAGATCCATGAAAACCGCGGGTACGTTGGTTAAACCAAAAGGTGTCAACACCCCGACCACGTAAAACAACAAATCGCGGCGGAATCGTCGGGGAGTGTTGTAACAGAATCATTGATTCATAACACACGGAAATTTGAAGTTTTGTTTTATTTAAAGATTAACCAATTACATCATCTTGAAATCTAAACAAACAAGTTAAACATAGTCTATCATTGTTATTAAGTCACTAAGGCCGCGTCCAATCCTATGTGAACATACATCCTAGCAATCAACATCTGATGCGTGTGAAGTGTTATATATATTAGGTGTATATTTTAAGCCCCTTTAACACTTATTTTAGCCAAGTTTTAAATTTATAAAACACGATATTTTACTAACACTAAACACACATATGGGCAAGTGCACCCATCGTGAGCGTAGTATAGTGTTGGCAAGATACCGAGGTCGTCCAAGGACACAAGAGCTTTTAGTACCGGTTTATCCTCAACGTCTAATCAAAATAAAAAGTTTAGAAAAATGTTTTTTAAACTAAGAAAAATAAAAACTAACTAAAATGCTGAAAAGTAAAATAAAAGAAAAACAGATAGACAAGATGAATCACTTGGTTCCGACTCGTATCTAGTATAACCTTTGATTATTTCCGCACTTTTGCACATAATTAAGAGATTATCTTAGTTATTGTAGTAGGCCCCTCTTTTGAAGGTGATGTTACCCTCACCCCAGTAGTTTGAGTCAGCAAGGATACAATCCTAAAAGGGTGGATTATGAGAAGATAATGAATTAAGTTATTAATGCAATATTATGGTAGGCCCCGCTTTTGGCGGTGACGTTACCCTCGGCTAAGTAGTCTGAGTCAGCAGGGATACAGTCCTAGATAGCCGGGTTATAGTATTAATAGTAGTTAACTTATGAGGGGATCAAAGAGTTTGGACCCCCGCCATCCAATACCGTGAAGCATTGAAGGAGGTCCTACTAAATTTGACCCAGGTCCATTGCAGGACCTCTAAACGCTGAACAATGGCAAGACCTTTACCAAACCGTTCCCTTAACCCCCGACCAGGTAGCCAACATACCTCCATATAGACCGTGGAGATATGAATGGTGAAAATCTTTTATTTTATATAGACAGTAAAATAATGCCAAGACACCACGGACAAACGATAAGGAAAGATCACCTTCAACATAAGTAACTAGTTATTAAAGTCATTAATACAAAACCAAATAAAAAGTGCAAAAGATTAGAAATAAAAAGTATTATACTAGACACTTTGTCTTCACCAAGTGATGTAAGAGACTTAGGCAAACATGGCCTTGATTGTCAAGAACTCTTACGATCAATCTTGGATCCCGAGACGACTCACACACTCTACGATGGACAATGGATGATGGTGGTGGATGATGGTGTTATGGTGGTGGTGGATGGTGGGTGAAGTGTGAGAGAGGTGGTGTGCCAAGGGATGAGTTGAAATGAAACCAAGCACTCCTATTTATAGGCTGAACAGAAGGCTGGGCACGGCCCCGTGTCCGCTGGACACGCCCCCGTGCCTGTCTGACACTCTCTTTCTTCATTAATTGTAATTCGCAATTACAATTAATGCGCCTGCTGTACTTTCGCCACGCCCCCGTGTTCGCTGGACACGGCCCGTGGTGGGCAATAGAAGCTTCTATAGGTTTGTCTTTTCTGCTGCTTCTTGGGCACGGCCCCGTGCTGGCTGAGCACGGGGCGTGTTCAGTCTTCTGCCTTCTCTATTTTGCTTGGGAAGATGCCGCTGAAGGGTCGGGCAGTCCACTTATGTTCCTTTTCTTGTATTTATGTTAGATTTAGCTGTCTTTTTGCTTCTTTTGTGAAATTGAGCTCATTTATTCCTGAAAATACAAAAGGAAGACAAAAACACTCTTTTTCCAACATTAGTACTTAAAAAGGGTTAGTTTTATGCCTCATTTGATGTAATTTATATGTTGCATTTTACATACATCAAATACCCCCACACTTGAACTTTTGCTTGTCCTCAAGCAAAACTCTTTAATATGTGGCTTACACTCCCAAATGGAATGGGTAGAAGAGAAGGTTTTGGCTTGTCATAGAGTGTTGGGAATCCAAGATCTTTTTGGGTTTTATTTTTATCTATTTACAATCCTATTCGTTATGATTTGTTCAGAACGTTTCATAGGAGAAATTACTTATTTGGGCATAACATGCCTTTAAAATTCCATTTATATACAAGTTCACATACCTCACGGGAGAAATCACTCACACTCGGCCGAAGGTGTATTTTTAGTGAATCACTCGAGAGCGGCATGGAACTTACTCCTACCATAGGCTTGCCAAGCAATCAATCCTCCTCCTTTTTAACTTTTATACCTTTGTAAATATCAAGAGGACTTTGCGGGTGAAGGGTTAGGCTTGGGTTAAAGGTAGGTGGTTGGGTTAGTGGTTAGTAGAAAAAGGGTGAAAAAGCGTAATAAGTGTCGGTTTTCGTAGGACTTTCTATTTTTGTAACTTTTTATTTTGATGAAGCTATTATTCAAACAAAGTTATTTTTTTGATGAACTTGTTTGTTTATTTTCTTTTGCTTCATCATCAACACACATTTTTTTTTCAGCCGATCATACGAAAAACCGAACTTGTTACTAAAACAAAGGGTTAAAAATGAAAAAAGGGTTTTGGTGGGTAAAAGGGTGTTTGGTTTGGGTTATGAAATGAAAAGGTTTAGGCTCAAAGGGGCTAACTAGGGGGATTTTGGGTAGGTGAAAAAAAAAAATAATGGTGTAGAAGAAAAAAGGGTTAGTCCTAATGCCTCTATCATTTACTTACTCTGGTTTAAGTTGATAAGGACCGGGAATGTATCGTCATGGCAAGTTCTAGAGTCGTAAGAACCTAGCGGCTATTCACACAAGAAACGAAAAATGAGCATTTAGTCTAAAGATGTAAATTTGTATGCTCAATAAAGGCTCAAAACTCACTTTTGTGGGAATGAGTTTTTATGTGATCAAGTATATATAATCAAATTTTAATTAAGCTTGTCATGCCGTTTCATAATTTTCTTATGTTGGTTCTTGTTATCACGACGCTCTCGGTTGTAAATTTGTAAAAATATAACCTTATTAATTTTATGATTCCTAACTTAAACTTTAGACAAGTAAAAAAAAATGAAATTTTTTTTTTGAAAAAATTTGGGGTGTTTAGCGGTTCCAATAGAGTTTTGTGTAAGGCTTGTTATTAGGACTTGCAAAATTTCAAGGTTTTAGCATCCCCCCCCACACTTAAATTACACATTGTCCTCAATGTGTCCCAAAAATAAATTTTTAGGTTGATTAGATGTGTAAAATGGTGTTAAAAGCAAAGATTTATGTTACTGGCAGTCTGGACACGGCCCCGTGGGGTCTGGACACGGCCCCGTGTTCATGTGCCAGTAACAAAAATTAAAGAAAAGAAATAGAAGCCTGGACACGGGGGCGTGTCTGGTGAACACGGCCCGTGTCTAGTTACCTGAACTGGGTATTTTTCTGCAGGGGGTTCAGCACGGGGCCGTGTTGGTTGGACACGGTCCGTGTTGAACCTTCTGTAATGGAGAGATTGATGCCGGGTTGCCTTGTTCTTGTGCATGAGGTCATTTTTCTCGTTCCCCTTTTCATCCCTTACCACCATGAGTGTGTTTTATTTATTATGAACCATCCAAACTTAAAAACCATCATTTCATTGCATCATAGAGAGACCTTACATAGTCCTAAATTTAAACTAGAAACAAAGAAATATTAAACCATGGAGTTCTGGCCTCTACTTTATTTTAATTAGCAAAATTTCCAAGAAGCTACTAATCTTGGTTAGAGAAGGCCTTTTAGAACTCCTTCTTCCGGGTGCGGCTCTCCTCATATGTCGGCGAACCACTCCTCCACCTCCCTTGGAAGGAGAAAAGAAGGCTCATTGGCATTGGTTTGAGGAGTTTCGATTTCCACCGGGATCTCTTGTTGGTGTTCCACGAGAGGTTCCGCTGGCAAATCTTCCCATCCGGCAGGGTTGTTTATTCCGAGAGCCAGGTTCCAATCCTGTTGAGGGAGGACTGGTTCCATTGGGGGTGCTACAAGAATATTTAACCTTTGGTGCAAGAGGTTAATTTCTTGGAAGTTGCTTTCGAGTCCCACCGTAAGATCGTTAATACGGTCGATTAGGACCTCCTCTACTGATGTCAATTCGTCGAGAGCCTCCCTTAATGCTATCACATAGTGCACAAGTGTAGCTTCAACGGAGGGCCTCCTTCCTCTTCGGCTGTTTGATGAATGCACGGAAGATGTTTCGCTGTTTTCACTCGACATCCTATGAAAAATAAACTGAAAAATAGTTTATTTGATGAAACGGAGACCGGACACGGCCCCGTGCTCATTTAGCACGGCCCCGTGTTCATCTTTCTGCAGAATTTTGGAGCAAGGAAACTTGAAATTTTAAGTTATTTTCTGAACTTGTGGGGCCTTTTTAGACATTAATAACTTAAAACAATGTTATAACATATTTTTACCAAGATTCCTTGAACAAAACTCACTAATCCCTACCACAAAGTTGGAAGAATTCAAACTTTTAATGGAAGTTCTTGGAGAAAGATGGAGAAGAAGGAAATGGCTAAAAGAGGAAAGGACAAGATGGGTTGTTGGAACCTTCTTTTAGACTTACCTAGGATAGTTGAGAGAAGATTCCTTCAAATCTCTGTCCCAAGTTGGTCCAAATGTGTAGAATTCTTGGCTGCATTTATAGAAAACGACAGCATCCTGGACACGGCCCCGTGTGCAGGTGGAGTTCTGACACAGTTTGTCCGTATTCTGACGTATTGATCAGAAGGGAATCTTTTGGTGAACACGGGGGCGTGTTGGCTGGACACGGCCCCGTGTCGAGGGACTATTTTATGAAGTTGTCTAGTTTTTTAAGGAACTCATTAGTATCGGGTGGCTCCTGATTGGTTGGAACAACCCCAAAGTTCCTAAGATACCTTAATTGTCCTAAACTAAGGCGAGAACGCAAGAGGTTGTCGGTGAGGGTAATTCCTATTTTCATTCTAGGTGGACAAGTCCAACCCTTTCCCGGGCTCTCGTTAAAGAAGGTGTATGCCGAATCGCTCAAGTCTATGTATGCATCAAACGAAGTCGATGGAGAGTCCTTCACGGAACAATCGGCACAGGGACGACTATCGTCCACGTCTTTGCTAGGTATGAAGGTATTTTTGGGAGCAACGAGGTTGTCGGAATGCGGTTCCAACATTTCTTCATGGTCATTGTTTTGGGGCGGATCAATAAAGTCCTTCCTAAGCTCTTTCAACCAATTTAGAGTTAGCTTTTCTAGTTGAAATAACTCGTCAAGGAGCATTTCCCCTAGAAAATCTGGCTGGGCACATTCGAGGGAGAGATAGGGCTTATTTTTACTTTCGCCCCTCTTAAGGTTATAAGGACTCGGTGGGTCCATGTAGTGGGGCCTATAATTTAGAAAGTAACATTCTAATTCTCTGTGTTCGCCTCCACATAATTGACACCACGTACCATAAGAGTGCCGAAAGTAAAAACAATTACTATCACTCATGTTTATGTCAGAAATTACCAACCGCCGGGATCTAACGGTTCTGTTTTCAGTAAGTGAATCTTGGGCACGGGGGCGTGTTGAGTGAGCACGGCCCCGTGTTCAGCTTACTGTCTGACTTAAAACAGGATTGCCAGTTCCAATGATTTAGCACGGGGGCGTGTTCAGCGGGCACAGCCCGTGCTGAGCTCTACAGAATCTGAAAAAAATAAGAAAATCCTAGAAAATTAAAAAGAAAAAATAAAAAATAAAAATATGATTAGGCCGTTGATTCCTAACTTTCTTAAAATCCTTGTGTCCCCGGAAACGGCGCCAAAAACTTGATGCGTGTGAAGTGTTATATATATTAGGTGTATATTTTAAGCCCCTTTAACACTTATTTTAGCCAAGTTTTAAATTTATAAAACACGATATTTTACTAACACTAAACACACATATGGGCAAGTGCACCCATCGTGAGCGTAGTATAGTGTTGGCAAGATACCGAGGTCGTCCAAGGACACAAGAGCTTTTAGTACCGGTTTATCCTCAACGTCTAATCAAAATAAAAAGTTTAGAAAAATGTTTTTTAAACTAAGAAAAATAAAAACTAACTAAAATGCTGAAAAGTAAAATAAAAGAAAAACAGATAGACAAGATGAATCACTTGGTTCCGACTCGTATCTAGTATAACCTTTGATTATTTCCGCACTTTTGCACATAATTAAGAGATTATCTTAGTTATTGTTGTAGGCCCCTCTTTTGAAGGTGACGTTACCCTCACCCCAGTAGTTTGAGTCAGCAAGGATACAATCCTAAAAGGGTGGATTATAGGAAGATAATGAATTAAGTTATTAATGCAATATTATGGTAGGCCCCGCTTTTGGCGGTGACGTTACCCTCGGCTAAGTAGTCTGAGTCAGCAGGGATACAGTCCTAAATAGCCGGGTTATAGTATTAATAGTAGTTAACTTATGAGGGGATCAAAGAGTTTGGACCCCCGCCATCCAATACCGTGAAGCATTGAAGGAGGTCATACTAAATTTGACCCAGGTCCATTGCAGGACCTCTAAACGCTGAACAATGGCAAGACCTTTACCAAACCGTTCCCTTAACCCCTGACCAGGTAGCCAACATACCTCCATATAGACCGTGGAGATATGAATGGTGAAAATCTTTTATTTTATATAGACAGTAAAATAATGCCAAGACACCACGGACAAACGATAAGGAAAGATCACCTTCAACATAAGTAACTAGTTATTAAAGTCATTAATACAAAACCAAATAAAAAGTGCAAAAGATTAGAAATAAAAAGTATTATACTAGACACTTTGTCTTCACCAAGTGATGTAAGAGACTTAGGCAAACATGGCCTTGATTGTCAAGAACTCTTACGATCAATCTTGGATCCCGAGATGACTCACACACTCTACGATGGACAATGGATGATGGTGGTGGATGATGGTGTTATGGTGGTGGTGGATGGTGGGTGAAGTGTGAGAGAGGTGGTGTGCCAAGGGATGAGTTGAAATGAAACCAAGCACTCCTATTTATATCCGCTGGACACGCCCCCGTGCCTGTCTGACACTCTCTTTCTTCATTAATTGTAATTCGCAATTACAATTAATGCGCCTGCTGTACTTTCGCCACGCCCCCGTGTTCGCTGGACACGGCCCGTGGTGGGCAATAGAAGCTTCTATAGGTTTGTCTTTTTTGCTGCTTCTTGGGCACAGCCCCGTGCTGGCTGAGCACGGGGCGTGTTCAGTCTTCTGCCTTCTCTATTTTGCTTGGGAAGATGCCGCTGAAGGGTCGGGCAGTCCACTTATTTTCCTTTTCTTGTATTTATGTTAGATTTAGCTGTCTTTTTGCTTCTTTTGTGAATTTGAGCTCATTTAATCCTGAAAATACAAAAGGAAGACAAAAACACTCTTTTTCCAACATAAGTACTTAAAAAGGGTTAGTTTTATGCCTCATTTGATGTAATTTATATGTTGCATTTTACACACATCAACATCATTCAACAACACCTGAAACATATGTAAAAACAAAGTCAGCAAAGAAATGCTGGCGAGCACATAGGTTTATAAGAGTGTCGGATTCATGGCTAGTTTACATGTTGCAATACCTAATTAAAAACCTTGTTTTGAAAAATATAGTATTGCAGCATAATTAACCAACTCAAATCAAGTTGGTTATAATTTATAAAATCTCGTAGCCAAGATTCTTAACCCAAAACATTTATTTAATTAAATCAAATTGTAAAACATCTCGTAAAAACTCGTTAATAAAACTTGTATGGTTTATATCCTTTCGAAAATATCATTATGTGACATCGTTTTAAAATCGTTTAACCAAGTGAACTAAATAATGCCACGGAATGTAATATGATAAAAACACTTATATATAAGATGTACCAGCAGCGTATCTACCATGCTTTTATCACATCACACCCGTCCCATTATCTAATCACTACCCAAAAACCAATCGTTTATCCAATTCGTTTAACTCATCAAAATCGTTTCAGTCGTTTAAATCATTCTCGTTTAAATTGTGAAAACTACTTTTGGTCGTCTCGCTAATAACATCCAAACCTTCGTGACTCGACTATCTCGCTTCTCGCATTAATAAACCAACAAAGGGTAAATTAACAATCACAGATTCGGTCGCTACCAACCTAACCCACACATAACCATGGGTGCAGTCTGATAACGGGATTTTTCAGATCCTATGGTACCATAACCTAATATTGGTCGGTTCGGCCAAAATTAATGAATGTTATTCGTTATGTAATTACAACCAACAAGTTCGTTCACTTTATCAAAATCGTTATTAATTTTATATAAATAATTTTAATCGTCTTCAAAAACCATCGTTAAAACATCGAAATCATTTAACACATATGAATCACCCCAAAACAATCGAAAACAGAAAAATAGGGGAAACAATGTACTCACTTCGAAGTGCAAAGTATCCTCAATCTAAAGAACTCAACAAGCTCAATCAAACCAAGGAAACTCAAGCATCACCTAATAATCGAATCACTAGTAAATAAATCGACACCTAAATCGGAAGATCGGACAGAATGAGGTCTTGTAAACCAAATGAGTATTGGAACTCATGTGATATGGTTTAACAAAGCCTACATTCTAAATCGAAACCTAACCTAAGTGCTTTCGACCCGTTAAGACCCATTAAGGTAGCTTACGCTAGTTTAACGCGTCGTTCGCGTAAACGCGCGCTCGAGACGTGTAACTAGTCATATGACAAGTATTATATGCCTAAACATGTTTAAATATGTTGCATAATCAGCTAGGTGACACAAGTTTAGGTTACATATGCTTAAAATCCAATTATGCATGAAAAGGGCATTTTGGTCATTTTCCTAAGGCATATAAACTACCTATCATACAACTACTTAAACTACGTGACCATAAGGTATAACCTTGGAAGGTTATTCCCTATACAACTATGGTCACTAAACATGCTTGGTCGGATCCTAATGATCGACCAAACGGCTCGAGTTCGTAAGTCTAAGCGGTGGTTTAGACAGCTTGACTTACGACTCAAGACAAGCACTAAACTAAAAGTGACGAGCTAAACATGTTGGAACATGTTTAACTAAGTTAGAAAACAGGTTTTGATATCAAAAAAAAGTTTTTTGATACCCAAGAGTAGTTTGGTTGCAAAATACGCTTAAATGCGCATTTTGACCGAAACTACGACTCGTCACTACGCCTAGTCAACGTGGTAATTAGTAGGTATAGTCACTAGGGACTATAACCATCGTGATTACGCTCATGTTGCGAAGTTCAAACGAACTTCGTGTTGACCAACTCGTGGTCAAAGCAGAAAGTCAAACATTGTTTGACTTTCACGCTCGAAAAGCGATAAAAGAATGAAAGAAGCTTACAAAGGGTCCAAGCTAGGGAGAACTTGATCTTAAAATCTCAGGTATGAAGTATAGCAACTTCAACTTAGAGAAATCAGATCAAGGGTGAAGAAAAATGGAATGAGGGCATGCCTATTTATACTTTTCGGTTCACCGTTAGGATCATTCCTTCCTAAAGAGGGAAAGATCTTGGCCATACATGTGGGCTCATGGTATTAGGATACAAGGGACACACAAATAACAGTCCGTAGAGTATAAATCCAGGGATTAAAACCATTAGAACAAGTGGTATTGGCCAGATTCAATGTTTCTGCAATTCTGCTGATCTGGGAAATGCTTACGGACCGCAACCATATGCCCATACGGTCCGCAAGGACGTTGCAGATCAGCCACTTTCACAAATTGGCAAAACAGGCCCCTATGACTCCAAACTTGATATTCGATGCATTTTTGACACGTTTAAGCCCCGTTAACCCCATTTCAAAGCTCTAAAATGAAGGTAAAGTATAGGGAACTTAAAATATGCTCAAAAATATCTCGGATGTCGGTTCGTTTGGTCATACGGTTGCGTTGTTTGGTTAATTACGACGGGAGTCGTAACGAACGCAAATACGATCCAAATTAAGTGACGAATGGAATTTTATCATGCCAATCACCAAAATAAAATATTTTAATGATTACATAAATTTTTGGATGCCCGGATATATTCAGAACGTAAGATATGCGCGAAAATGCAAACTTATGCACTTTTTGACGCTTTTAGTCCCTATTGATCAATAAAGTTTATTTTAGCATACCGAACCCCTCAAAGCCTATTTCTAAGCTATGTAAAGGATATTTAGGGTATGTTTAACTTATGATCAAGTTCCGGAATGTTTGTTACAGTACGAATCGGCATACTTTCGCAGTTTGTCGAAATTAGTCCCTGTAAGAGAATAAACTTGATTTCGACACACCAAACCTTCCAAAACTTATTTCTAAGTTATGTAAAGGTTGTTTAAGGTATGTTAAGCCTATGTCACTGTTCCAGAGTGTTTGTCGCGTTAAACTGATTACGTTTACGTATCAGTTCACGTATAACTTTCAAGAAAGCGATTTAGAGCTCAAAATCGAACAAGAATTGATATGTGCAAATGATACACATATTTATACAAATCCCAAGTATGAAACACAATATTTCATTGATTTAGTATTTGTTTGATGGCCATGGAGGCACATATGTCACAGTGTCCCCTACTTCAGAAAATTTTGTCCCGAAATTTAATCAGAGGGAACTTGTGAGAGCTCGAAACATGAAGTCGAAAAGATAAGACAACACTGGTTAGGGTTCTGAACTTCTAGTAACTTTAATAACATTATGCTTGCAATGTAAGAGGGACGCTTATATACAAGTATATGAAGCGCCATTGGTGCGTCCACCGTACATCCATTACATTGTTCACGTTCCGTTATTGTTGCCACTATCGGTTCTTACACATGATAAATCCTACTGTGGTTTCCGTGCACTGAATTTCATAATTATGTACGCGTCCATAATTACGTAATTCCTTGCATAGTCCACACAGTGTATTTGATAATGTGTAGGGATAAACCAAATGAACGAACCTGTGATGAGTGTGACTGGACCACCATAGGGTCCTTTCAGCTATATCATCACATGCCATTCTTAACCAGATTCTGAATCAATCTTTTAACTAGACCACTCAAGGGGTCTTTTTCGAATTATGGAATGGTACTATATAATCCAAGGGTCTTAACTACCACGTAGAAGCCCATTAAGGATTTAAGGTAGTACCTTTGGATATCCTACTCTGAATCTCTCATATGAAGATATGGAAGATTCTACAAGGATTTGGATAACGAAAAATCGGATCACACAAAAACATAAAAGAAAACACATAATCACATAATCACATAATTGTTTAACTTGACCTTTAATTTGTTATCTTTGGACACGGTATTTAAAGCACACCAGGAATCCAATCCGTGGATTTTATTTGGTACTTTAAACATATCAAAATCTAACTATGATGATAGGAAGATCTTAATAAGAATTCAGCTTTGTCCTTATTGGATCGTAATGTACGTATTAAAGCGTACAAAGAATCCAATCAAGGGCTCCGATTTGAGCGATAATCATCCACAAGGATCTAATTGTGAAGATAATAAGATCCTATATGGATTTTGGAATTCGAATAGCAGGAGACGCTTCGAAACCTTGCACTAGACGTGCTTAAGTCAACGCACGAGGTAGAATCCTCATGAAGTTGAGGTGCTAGATATGCCAAGGTGACATATGAAGCAGAATTTGGAGGTTGGGTATAAGATCGAAAAAAATACCCTTAATTATCTAACCAAGGATTTAAAGTGATTACTCAAAATGTCACTTATATTTGGTACTTCTTTTCTTGAAACGAGTACTTAGAATTTTCGAGGAATTCATGAGCGATCACATGAATGGGAGAACTACAAGAGTAGTTTGTAAAGAACATAGTTCTTTGGTGTAGGTATTATAGGGGTATGCCATACACACATGTAACTACACTTGTACATCAGAATTGCGAACAACGATCATATTTAGAAACAAAACCGATTGTTCCAGAGTTCGACAAAAGGAAAAAAAGCATAAGTTTCCAATTATTCAGAGCAGCAGCATCTTCTAATCAGCCCAATGCTCATCCGTGGGTCAGCTTTGCATTGACAAACTTTGGGTATTCGTCCCTGAAATGACTCATCTCATCATAGAAGTAGCAAGTTCCAGGAGGAAAACGAGCTTGTGCTGGATCTGCTTGAAGTTGAACAGGGTTCTGAATAGTTTGGTTTAACACAGCGACTGAACGACAATCTCTTGCCATATGACCAACAAGTCCACACTTGAAGCATCTTTGGCATTTGACACTGGCATGGTGATGGAGGTTACACAGATTGCACAAAGGGGCTGTTCCTTCGTATGGTGCTCGAGCAGCAGTAGGACCTGCAACAGCTTTGTTTTGGATGACAAAGCGGCACATGTTAACCAAATGTCCCTATCGTCCGGAGTGGGTACATTTGCGACAGGGTATCTGATTCGGATGATGAAGGTTGCATTGATTGCACCAAGGAGCAGTTCCCAAGTAAGGCTTCTTGGCTGGTGGTGTTTCCACCTGACCAGGTCTTGCTTGATTTGGTGCAACGGCTGAAGGATTCTTTGAGGTTTTACGCTTCTTTGACCTTTTCGAAGGCTTGGCTTCTGCTTCCTTTGATGCTTCTCAGGTGGCTTCATCCTGGAGACGGGACATGGCAACAGCTAATTCAGCAGTCTTCAGGATTACTTCGCCTATTCGCTGGGCAACTTTAGTAGCCTGTTCGGACATCTGAGCTTCGTTGCGATGAAGTGACATTCTAGAGGAAATGGAAGACATAGGAAGAAACGAATGAAATGCTATAGGGCAGTCAAAACAGAATGACAACGCATAAAATTGTGATCATTTGTTTGTTACCTAAGGCAAACAAATGAGACGGTGACTAGTCAAAGTAAACGGGTCATATTAATGTATCACTGAAGACATGCTCGCCTATAAGTGAACACTCACCCCAAGAGTTCCCAGGTAAGAGTAACTGGTCCGATACTGCGGATTTATACGAACACTCTAGCCTTAGACAGAAAACTCAGGGTACAGGCATTCACCCTTCCAGTTTGCACGTGTTTACATTATAAGACCCAAACTTTGACGAGATTTTGAAAACTCAAAGGGTTCAAAACCTTATAATAAATCATCCTAGAACAGTTGATTGGTTTTCAAAGCGGATTCAAAATTTATGTTCTTGTTATGGTTGTCACCTAAGGATAGGTGACGGTATTGTTTTAAGATCTAAACACAAGATAACTTGTGTTAGGGTCCTAGGAAGGTTATAGACTAGGTCAAATCATTACTAATAACCTAATTCCCTATAACCATGAGCTCTGATACCAACTTTTCTGTCACACCCCGACCGCGTAAAACAACAAATCGCGGGGAAATCATCGGGGAGTGTTGTAACAGAATCATTGATTCATAACACACGGAAATTTGAAGTTTTGTTTTATCTAAAGAGTAACCAATTACATCGTCTTGAAATCTAAACAAACAAGTTAAACATAGTCTATCATTGTTATTAAGTCACTAAGGCCTCGTCCAGTCCTATGTGAACATACATCCTAGCAATCAACATCATTCAACAACACCTGAAACATATGTAAAAACAAAGTCAGCAAAGAAATGTTGGCGAGCACATAGGTTTATAAGAGTGTCGGATTCATGGCTAGTTTACATGTTGCAATACCTAATTAAAAACCTTGTTTTGAAAAATATAGTATTGCGGCATAATTAACCAACTCAAATCAAGTTGGTTATAATTTATAAAATCTCGTAGCCATGATTCTTAACCCAAAACATTTATTTAATTAAATCAAATTGTAAAACATCTCGTAAAAACTCGTTAATAAAACTCGTATGGTTTATATCCTTTCGAAAATATCATTATGTGACATCGTTTTAAAATCGTTTAACCAAGTGAACTAAATAATGTCACGGAATGTAATATGATAAAAACACTTATATATAAGATGTACCAGCGGCGTATCTACCATGCTTTTGTCACATCACACCCGTCCCATTATCTAATCACTACCCAAAAACCAATTGTTTATCTAATTCGTTTAACTCGTCAAAATCGTTTCAGTCGTTTAAATCATTCTCGTTTTAATTGTGAAAACTACTTTTGGTCGTCTCGCTAATAACATCCAAACCTTCATGACTCGACTATCTCGCTTCTCGCATTAATAAACCACCAAAGGGTAAATTAACAATCACAGATTCGGGCGCTACCAACCTAACCCACACATAACCATGGGTGCAGTCTGATAACGGGATTTGTCAGATCCTATGGTACCATAACCTAATACTGGTCGGTTCGGCCAAAATTAATGAATGTTATTCGTTATGTAATTACAACCAACACGTTTGTTCACTTTATCAAAATCGTTATTAATTTTATATAAACCATTTTAATCGTCTTCAAAACCATCGTTAAAACATCGAAATCATTTAACACATATGAATCACCCCAAAACAATCAAAAATAGTAAAATAGGGGAAACTATGAACTCACTTCGAAGTGCAAAGTATCCTCAATATAAAGAACTCAACAAGCTCAATCAAATCAAGGAAACTCAAGCAACACTTAATAATCGAATCACTAGTAAATAAATCGACACCTAAATCGGAAAATCGGACAGAATGAGGTCTTGTAAACCAAATGAGTTTTTGAACTCATGTAATATGGTTTAACAAAGCCTACATTCTAAATCGAAACCTAACCTAAGTTCTTTCGACCCGTTACGACCCATTAAGGTAGCTTACGCTACTTTAACGCGTCGTTCGCGCAAACGCGTGCTCGAGACGTCTAACTAGTCATATGACAAGTATTATATGCCTAAACATGTTTAAATATGTTGCATAATCAGTTAAGTGAAAAAGTTTAGGTTACATATGCTTAAAATCCAATTATGCATGAAAAGGGCATTTTGGTCATTTTCCTAAGGCATATAAACTACCTATCATACAACTACTTAAACTATGTGACCATAAGGTATAACCTCGGAAGGTTATTCCCTATACAACTATGGTCACTAAACATGCTTGGTCGGATCCTAATGATCGACCAAACGGTTCGAGTTCGTAAGTCTAAGCGGTGGTTTAGACCGCTTGACTTACGACTCAAGACAAGCACTAAACTAAAAGTGACGAGCTAAACATGTTGGAACATGTTTAACTAAGTTAGAAAACAGGTTTTGATATCAAAACAAAGTGTTTTGATACCCAAGAGTAGTTTGGTTGCAAAATACGCTTAAATGCGCATTTTGACCGAAACTACGACTCGTCACTACGCCTAGTCAACGTGGTAATTAGTAGGTATAGTCACTAGGGACTATAACCATCGTGATTACGCTCATGTTGCGAAGTTCAAACGAACTTCGTGTTGACCAACTCTTGGTCAAAGCAGAAAGTCAAACATTGTTTGACTTTCACGCTCGAAAAGCGATAAAAGAACGAAAGAAGCTTACAAAGGGTCCAAGCTAGGGAGAACTTGATCTTAAAATCTCAGGTATGAAGTATAGCAACTTCAACTTAGAGAAATCAGATCAAGGGTGAAGAAAAATGTCACACCCCGACCGCGTAAAACAACAAATCGCGGCGGAAACATCGGGGCGTGTTGCGACAGAATTAATTGTTTCATAACCATGGCACACAAAGTGTATTTTATTTATTAAACAAGAGTGTTACATTGTTTCAACAGGAAATTAACGAGTTCAGAACATAATTAAACATAGTCTATCATCTTTTAAAGTCTCTAAGGCACAGGTCCGCCCTAGTATCATGAACAACATCCTATGGAAAAGCACCTGAAAACACATGTGAAAATAGGTACGTCAGCATAAAAATGCCTGTGAGATACATAGGTTTTTGAAAATAGGATTCATGACTTATGTTTAAGAAAAATGTTTAGTCATGAACCTTGTAATTTGCTTTGTCTTGTAAATCATTTGAAAACAATAAGATCAGATGATATGTATAAGTAAAATGTCAGGTTAAATAAATGACCATGAGAAAATGTGTTTGTATAAGATAAGTTGTTTGTAAATCAATGTCTTGTGAAAAGTATGTTATTTGTGTAAAATGTTCTATGTCTCAAACTGAAATGATTCAAGTAACGTTACGCCATGTAATACCATACAAACACTTATATATAGGAAGTACCAGCGGCGTATCCACCATGCTTGTATCATATTACACACGCATCGTTAACTTAATCACTTAATCAAACCAAACCAATTGTCAAATGTATTGAAAAATATGTCAAAGTGTTTATGTCAAGATGTAAATCATGTCAAATGTCTATGTCAAATATCCATGTCAAATGTCTATGTCAAATATCCATGTCAAATGTCTATGTCAAATATCCATGTCAAATGTCTATGTCAAAATGTCATGTATGGCAAGTGAAATGTCTCAACTAAACCATATAAAAACAAAGTATTGAAGTAAAACTTGGTTTAAATCAAAGCTATGTTTTGTGTAAATGCATGCAACTATTTAATATGAACATTTATGCGGTATTGTGAAAATGCATACATCCAAGCCTGGCGACTGTGGTGATAAACCCTTTAAACAAATTAAAGGTCTATCTGTCTTAATGTCAACGAATTCGGTCATTCCTTTCTGTCCCCTTACCCTGGGATGTCCGGAACGGGAGTTGTCAATTCCTATGGTACCACTACCTACTAACGAACGGCGTAGCTAATGTTAATGGATATATTGTCCCATGTAAACAAACCAAATGTCATAACAAAATGTGAGCATGTGAAAAGAATGCACTAAGTATGTAATCAAATGAACATACATAGCGTGAAATGTCATGTAAAACGATGTACTAAGTAATGCACACAATGGGCACACCTAGCAGGAAATGTCATGTAAAACAATGTACTAAGTAATGCACACAATGGGCACACCTAGCAGGAAATGTCATGTAAAACAATGTACTAAGTAATGCACACAATGGGCACACCTAGCAGGAAATGTCATGTAAAACAATGTACTAAGTAATGCACACAATGGGCACACCTAGCAGGAAATGTAATGAAATCATGTACTATAATGTACTAACGAACATAGCATGTATATGATGTGAAAACAGGAAAGCATGAAAGTAACAAGTAGGCACATGTGTTCCACCCCAAAACAGTTTGGAAAACAGTAAAAGAGGGGTCTATGTACTCACACTGAAATTGCTCAGTTGTATAAAGATAACCACCAAGCAATGCAAGAGATCTCGGAATCAAACGGCACCTAGTATAGGTAACTATGTTAATAAACCGGACCTATCTCGGAAGACTGGGTAGCATTAGGGTTTGTAAACCAATGAGTGTCGGAACTCACGTGATATGGTTTAACAAAGCCTACATGCTAAATGAAACTTAACATAATTGTTTACGACCCATTACGACCCGTTTAGGAAGCTTATGCTACTTTAACGTGTCGTGCGCGTGAAACGCGTTCGGACCGCCTAACTAGTCCTATGACAAGTATTATATGCCTAAACATGTTACAAAATCAGTTACGTGACAAAAGTTTAGGTTACATATGCTAAATTACCAATTATGTATGAAAAGGGTATTCTGGTAATTTACCTAAGGCATATAAACTACCTATCATACAACTACTTAAACGTCGTGACCATAAGGTATAACCTCGGAAGGTTATTCCCTACACTATGGTCACCTAATGTATTTGGTCGGATCCTAATGATCGACCAAACTGGGTCGGGTTCGAAGGTATAGGCGATTTATTAGATCGCCTACCCTACGACCCTAGACAACGTGGTAATCAGTAGGCATAGTCCCAAGGGACTATGACCATCGTGATTACAATCACGTTGCGAAGTTCTAACGAACTTCGCATTGACCATTACTGGTCAACGCTGAAAGTCAAACAAAGTTTGACTTTCTGACTCGAAAAGCAGTAAAAATAAGGAAAAGAACGAAAGAATACTTACGAAGGGTCCCCGAATGCTAATCTAGATCAGTATAGTTCAGGTATGAAACAAGGTTTCAACTTAGAACACAACTAATAAGATTCTAGTGCTTAAAAACAATGAAAGGCATGGGGTATATATAGTTTTCGGGTAACCGTTAGGGTCGTTTCTTGAATAACGTGATCGAATCTCGTGCGTACACTTGTCGGAAAGTTATGGTGCCACAAATGCTCCTTAACTTAGTGACACATCACTTAAAACATGTGGTTAAGGATTAATTGGTTGCAACTTGCAATTAGAAACATTGAATCTGCCAGAACAGTCAGTCGCGTAGCGCGACGGATAAGCCTCATGGGCTCGCGCTACGCGAGCACCTCTCCTGAATCAGCAAGTTTTGAAAGTTGGCAGCAATGGTCCCTGCACGTGTTTAAGCGATTTTCGATGCGTTTGAACCCCGTTAACCTCATTTCAAGGCTCTAAAATGAAGTTAAAGTATAGGGAACTCAATACATACTCAAAAATATGCCGGATGATGGTTCGTTTGGTCGTACGAACGCGATGTTCGCTTAATTACGACGGAATGCGCATAAGCGCGAAAAACGATCCAAATGACGCGACGAATGGATTTTTCTTAAGGCGAACACTAAAATATAATATAGTCATGCTTACATAAAATTTTGGATGTCCAGATGTATTCAGAACGTAAGTTATGCGCGAAAATGCAAACTTGTGCACTTTTTGACACTTTTAGTCCCTGAATGTTCCAAAAGTTCATTTTAGCACACCAAACCCCTCAAAGCCTATTTCTAAGCTATGTAAAGGATATTTAAGGTGTGTTTAACTTATGGTTATGTTCCAGAATGTTTCGTTACAGTTCAAATTGACATACTTTCGCAGTTTGTCATATTTAGTCCCTGTAAGCGAATTAACTTGTTTTTGTCATACCAAAGCCTTCAAAACTTATTTCTAAGTTATGTAAAGGTTATCTAAGGTATGTTGAGTATATGTTGATGTTCCGGAGTATTTCTCGCATTAAACTGAGTACGTTTACGCACTAGTTTGCGTATAACTCTCCAGAAAGCGATGTAGAGTTTGAAATTACATAAAAGTCAAAACATGAAAAATGTATAACATAACAAAACAAACACTGGGATCAAATAACATTGTTTTATTGATAACAGAACTGTTCATAGTGATTACAAGCACAGTTGTTACAGTCTCCCCTACTTGTGGAAATTTCGTCCCGAAATTTATTTAGAGGAAACTCGTGGAAAAAGATGCGGATATTTCGCTTTCATTTGATCTTCGCGTTCCCAAGTAAACTCGGGTCCACGTTTAGCTTCCCAGCGAACTTTGACCAAAGGAATGCGCTTGCGTTTGAGCCACTTGACTTCACGTTCCATGATTTCCACTGGTTTCTCAACAAATTTCAGTGTTTTGCCAACACGAATTTCGTCAAGCGGTATGGAGAAGTTCTCATCAGCTGTACACTTCTTGAGATTGGACACGTGAAAAGTTGGATGAACATTTCCCAGTTCAGGAGGTAACTCAAGTCTGTAGGCTACCTTTCCGATTCTTTCGACGATCTTGAATGGTCCAACATATCTAGGTGCAAGTTTTCCTTTCTTTCCAAATCTGATCACACCTTTCCAAGGTGAGACCTTAAGTAATACTCGATCACCGACTTGAAATTCAAAGGCTTTGCGTTTTGGGTCCGCGTAAATCTTCTGACGGTTTCTAGCTGCCTGAAGGTTATCACGAACTTTCTTGACCTTGTCAGTTGTCTCTAAAATGAGGGCAGGTCCAGTAAGTTGAGCCTCGCCAATCTCATTCCAGCAGACTGGTGAACGACATTTTCGACCATAGAGAGCTTCGAAAGGAGCCATTCCGATGCTAGTGTGATAACTGTTGTTGTAGGAGAATTCAATCAATTTAAGATGTGAATCCCAGCTACCACCAAAATCGATCACACAAGCTCTTAGCATGTCCTCCAGAGTCTGGATTGTTCTCTCAGATTGACCATCCGTTTGCGGATGATAAGCTGTGCTCAGATTAAGTTGGGTCCCCATAGCAGATTGCATGGTTCTCCAAAAATGAGAAGTGAAACGAGCATCTCTGTCAGAAATGATGTTCAAAGGAACACCATGTCGAGCTACAATTTCATCCACATAGATTTGAGCAAGTCTGTCAGTAGGAAAATCCTCGCGGATTGGCAAGAAATGTGCTGACTTTGTAAGACGATCAACGACTACCCAGATGGCATCATGACCTTTCTTTGTGCGCGGGAGTTTGGTAACAAGATCCATAGTAATGTTTTCCCATTTCCAAACTGGGATCTCTGGTTGCTCCAATAAACCCGAAGGACGCTGATGTTCAGCCTTAACCTTAAGACAAGTAAGGCATTTTGATACGTATAAGGCAATGTCTTTCTTCATACCAGGCCACCAATAGTGAGTACGAAGATCCTTATACATTCTATCTGAGCCCGGATGAATAGAATAGCGAGACTTATGGGCTTCATCCATAAGCAAGGTACGAAGATCATCCTGGCTTGGGACCCACAAACGGTCCATGAAGTAATATGATCCATTGTCCTTCAGTTCCAGAGCAGGTGTTATGTGATAGGGAAATTCCTTATCCATCAAACCTTGTGAAACACAAGATTGCTGAGCTTGAGAAATGCGTTCTTGAATATCAGATCGAGCTTGAATAACATATTGAACACGTACACAATGAAGCTTAGTACGTTCCTTGCGACTCAATGCGTCAGCTACGACATTCGCCTTACCAGGATGGTAGCGAATTTCGCAGTCATAGTCGTTTAAAAGCTCAACCCAACGTCGCTGTCTCATGTTGAGTTCTTTCTGGTTGAAGATATGCTGAAGACTTTTGTGGTCAGTGAAAACCACACATTTTGTACCGTACAAATAGTGTCTCCAGATTTTGAGAGCAAAGACAAGTGCACCTAACTCAAGATCATGAGTGGTGTAGTTCTTCTCATGTATCTTCAATTGTCTTGATGCATAGGCTATGACTTTGTTCCTTTGCATAAGAACACAGCCAAGACCCAATTTCGATGCATCACAATACACAACAAAATCATCATCACCCTCAGGCAATGATAGGACAGGCGCATCGCAAAGCTTCTGCTTCAGGTGTTGAAAAGCTTCCTCTTGTTTGAATCCCCAGTAAAAGGGCATTTTCTTCTGAGTTAGAGCAGTTAGAGGAACTGCAATCTTAGAGAAGTTTTCAATGAAGCGGCGATAATAACCCGCTAGACCAAGAAATGAACGAACTTCAGTAGGAGTAGTAGGCGTATCCCAATCCTTAATCGCACTGATCTTGGAGGGATCTACATGAACACCTTGTTCGTTGATAATATGCCCCAAAAATTGAACTTCTTTAAGCCAAAATTCGCACTTGGAGAATTTGGCGAAAAGTTGCTCTTTCTTCAGGAGTTCCAGAGTAAGACGAAGATGCTGCTCGTGATCAGCTCGCGTCTTAGAGTAAATCAAGATGTCATCGATAAAAACAATGACGAACTGATCCAAATAAGGTTTGCAGACCCTATTCATTAAGTCCATGAAAACAGCAGGAGCATTAGTCAAACCGAATGGCATGACTGTGAACTCGTAATGTCCATAACGAGTACGGAATGCTGTCTTCGGAATGTCTTCTTCTTGCACCCGAAGTTGATGATATCCGGAACGCAGATCGATCTTCGAAAAATAAGAAGCGCCTTGTAGCTGATCAAAGAGGTCGTCAATGCGAGGTAGAGGATATCGATTTTTGATGGTAAGCTTGTTAAGCTCACGATAATCGATACACATCCTAAAGGATCCATCCTTCTTCTTGACAAAAAGAACGGGAGCACCCCAAGGTGAAAAACTAGGACGTATAAAACCTTTGTCAGAGAGCTCCTGAAGCTGTTTAGACAACTCTTGCATCTCCGACGGTGCAAGACGATATGGAGCTCTGGCAATGGGGTTTGCACCAGGTACGAGATCAATGCGGAACTCGACTTGGCGTGCTGGAGGTAGACCAGGTAAATCTTCAGGGAATACTTCAGAATAATCCCGAACGACAGGAATATCTGAAATAGTCTTACCCTTGCCTTTATCTTCTGTAACATGTGCTAAGAAAGCCACATAGTTCTTCTGCAGATACTTCCGAGCTTTAAAACAAGACATGAGTTTGAGACCACCGGTAGGCTTCTCACCTTGAACTTGCAGGATCTCGCCTGTCGAAAGTGGCACACGAACAATCTTCTTTGAACAAACTATCTCTGCGTGATGCTTGGATAACCAATCCATTCCCACAATAACGTCGAAGCTTCCAAGTTGCATAGGCGCGAGGTCAATAGGAAAAAGATGGTCGTTAAGATTCAACTGGCAGTTGTGAAGAACAGAATCAAGAATAATGGGTTCACCACTAGCAACCTCTACTGTCAAAGATTTGCCTAGTTTCGTTCTAGACACGCGAAGCATAGGCTCAAAAGACAAAGACACGAAACTCCTATCGGCACCGGAATCGAAAAGAACGGATGCAGGCTGATTATTAATAAAGAACGTACCGTTCACCACATTATCGTCAGCCTGTGCCTCTTGGGCATTCATGTTAAAAACTCGGCCTCGAGCCGGAGCCTGATTCTGGTTCTGGTTCTGGTTCTGGTTCGCCAGTCTTGGGCACCGATTTCTATAGTGGGTCAGATCCCCACAATTGTAACAAGCACCTGGTGGGTATTGTGGTCTTGCAGCTTGACCCTGTTGCGGAGCAGGAGGCTGAGCAACTTGTTGAGCCGGGTTCTGAACCGCGGGATTCTGAGCAGATCGACAAACATTGGCGAGATGGCCTGATTTCCCACAGTTAGTACAGAAACGGCATGGAAGTTGCGGTTGGTGGTGACTGTTGCATCTATTGCACAAAGGTGCATTCCCTGTATAGGGTTTCTTTGCTGGAGGCTGTGCGGGTTGGTTGGGAGCTGCCAGATTAGCTTGGGCAGTGATAGCAAAATTTTGGGAAGCCTTACGCTTCTTTGCCCTCTTTGAAGAACCAGAGTTCTTTCCATTCAAGTTTTGACCTTTCTTGCTATCTTCCTTGTCAGCCGACTGCTTCTTGCCCTTGTCACCCTTCCGGTGTAACTTGTTCTTCCGGATCTGCGACTCAGTCAATGTCGCAGATAACTCGATCGCCTGACGAAGTGTGGCAGGGTTACTACCAGTAAGAATGTCTTGTACCGAGTCAGGTAGGCCATCGATGTATCTCTCGATAGCCTTGTCGAGTGGGGTGACCATTGTTGGGCAAAGCAGACTCAATTCTTCAAACCGATCAGTATAAGCCCTGTGCTCACCACTATCTTGCTTCAAAATATCAAACTCCTTCTCCAACGCTCGTTGCTCATGACGAGGACAGAATTCCCTCATCATAAGGGCTCTAAGTTCAGCCCATGTCTGTGCGAGAGCAACTTCTGCACCTTGGTCCCTCATAACCCCGTTCCACCATGTCAAAGCCCTCTTCTGAAATACGCTCGAGGAGAACTCGACCTTGCGATTATCCGGACACTGCACATGGCGAAAAGTATTCTCTATGCTCTCAAACCACTGAAGAAGCCCGGTCGCTCCTTCAGAACCACTAAACTTGAGTGGTTTAGCCTGGTTAAAATCCTTGTATTTGCATGGAACATTGTTGTTGTTGTTGGCCTGGTTCCATTGAGCAAAGAGATTTGGAAACTGAGCAGCCATCTGCTGTGCAATAATTTCTGCCAGCTCGGCAGTAGCTATCTGGTTCTCGCGTCGAGGAGGCATTCTAAAAGAGGAAAAACATGAAAGGAAACGAGTGAGATGATTGGATGAAAAGAATGAGATGAAACAAAATCAACAAAAGCAAAGATGGTGGTCATTCGTCCGTATCACAAAGCAAACAAACGACACACAGTGACTAATCAAAGTAAATGGGTCAGAAATAATGTATAATGAAGACATGCTCGCCTATAAGTGAACACTCATCCCAAGAATTCCCAGGTAAGCACAACTGGTCTCGCGTCTGTTTGAGATGTATACGAAGTGCTTGCCTAGACAGAAAAGTCAGAATACAGGCACTCACCCTTCCAGTTTGCACATGTTCACATTATTTAAAACCCAAAACGTTTGACGGGATTTTGAAAATTAGAAGGCACAAGGCCAAAAACAAACACTGAAAAAGGGTTCAAAACCATAAAACAGAGGGTTCAAAACCTTACAATTGAGGGTTCAAAACCTTGTAAAAATTTATTCAAAAACAGATGATTGTTTTTTTCAAAAATCGTTTCGGAAAAATTTTGGTTACTTGTTTTGTTAATCACCTAAGGATAGGTGATGTACATGTTTTAAGATCTAAACACAAGATAACTTGTGTTAGGTTCCTAGAAAAGTTATAGTCTAGGTCAAAGCATTACTAATAACCTAATTCCCTATAACCATTGGCTCTGATACCAACTCTTCTGTCACACCCCGACCGCGTAAAACAACAAATCGCGGCGGAAACATCGGGGCGTGTTGCGACAGAATTAATTGTTTCATAACCATGGCACACAAAGTGTATTTTATTTATTAAACAAGAGTGTTACATTGTTTCAACAGGAAATTAACGAGTTCAGAACATAATTAAACATAGTCTATCATCTTTTAAAGTCTCTAAGGCACAGGTCCGCCCTAGTATCATGAACAACATCCTATGGAAAAGCACCTGAAAACACATGTGAAAATAGGTACGTCAGCATAAAAATGCCTGTGAGATACATAGGTTTTTGAAAATAGGATTCATGACTTATGTTTAAGAAAAATGTTTAGTCATGAACCTTGTAATTTGCTTTGTCTTGTAAATCATTTGAAAACAATAAGATCAGATGATATGTATAAGTAAAATGTCAGGTTAAATAAATGACCATGAGAAAATGTGTTTGTATAAGATAAGTTGTTTGTAAATCAATGTCTTGTGAAAAGTATGTTATTTGTGTAAAATGTTCTATGTCTCAAACTGAAATGATTCAAGTAACGTTACGCCATGTAATACCATACAAACACTTATATATAGGAAGTACCAGCGGCGTATCCACCATGCTTGTATCATATTACACACGCATCGTTAACTTAATCACTTAATCAAACCAAACCAATTGTCAAATGTATTGAAAAATATGTCAAAGTGTTTATGTCAAGATGTAAATCATGTCAAATGTCTATGTCAAATATCCATGTCAAATGTCTATGTCAAATATCCATGTCAAATGTCTTTGTCAAATATCCATGTCAAATGTCTATGTCAAAATGTCATGTATGGCAAGTGAAATGTCTCAACTAAACCATATAAAAACAAAGTATTGAAGTAAAACTTGGTTTAAATCAAAGCTATGTTTTGTGTAAATGCATGCAACTATTTAATATGAACATTTATGCGGTATTGTGAAAATGCATACATCCAAGCCTGGCGACTGTGGTGATAAACCCTTTAAACAAATTAAAGGTCTATCTGTCTTAATGTCAACGAATTCGGCCATTCCTTTCTGTCCCCTTACCCTGGGATGTCCGGAACGGGAGTTGTCAATTCCTATGGTACCACTACCTACTAACGAACGGCGTAGCTAATGTTAATGGATATATTGTCCCATGTAAACAAACCAAATGTCATAACAAAATGTGAGCATGTGAAAACAATGCACTAAGTATGTAATCAAATGAACATACATAGCGTGAAATGTCATGTAAAACGATGTACTAAGTAATGCACACAATGGGCACACCTAGCAGGAAATGTCATGTAAAACAATGTACTAAGTAATGCACACAATGGGCACACCTAGCAGGAAATGTCATGTAAAACAATGTACTAAGTAATGCACACAATGGGCACACCTAGCAGGAAATGTCATGTAAAACAATGTACTAAGTAATGCACACAATGGGCACACCTAGCAGGAAATGTAATGAAATCATGTACTATAATGTACTAACGAACATAGCATGTATATGATGTGAAAACAGGAAAGCATGAAAGTAACAAGTAGGCACATGTGTTCCACCCCAAAACAGTTTGGAAAACAGTAAAAGAGGGGTCTATGTACTCACACTGAAATTGCTCAGTTGTATAAAGATAACCACCAAGCAATGCAAGAGATCTCGGAATCAAACGGCACCTAGTATAGGTAACTATGTTAATAAACCGGACCTATCTCGGAAGACTGGGTAGCATTAGGGTTTGTAAACCAATGAGTGTCGGAACTCACGTGATATGGTTTAACAAAGCCTACATGCTAAATGAAACTTAACATAATTGTTTACGACCCATTACGACCCGTTTAGGAAGCTTATGCTACTTTAACGTGTCGTGCGCGTGAAACGCGTTCGGACCGCCTAACTAGTCCTATGACAAGTATTATATGCCTAAACATGTTACAAAATCAGTTACGTGACAAAAGTTTAGGTTACATATGCTAAATTACCAATTATGTATGAAAAGGGTATTCTGGTAATTTACCTAAGGCATATAAACTACCTATCATACAACTACTTAAACGTCGTGACCATAAGGTATAACCTCGGAAGGTTATTCCCTACACTATGGTCACCTAATGTATTTGGTCGGATCCTAATGATCGACCAAACTGGGTCGGGTTCGAAGGTATAGGCGATTTATTAGATCGCCTACCCTACGACCCTAGACAACGTGGTAATCAGTAGGCATAGTCCCAAGGGACTATGACCATCGTGATTACAATCACGTTGCGAAGTTCTAACGAACTTCGCATTGACCATTACTGGTCAACGCTGAAAGTCAAACAAAGTTTGACTTTCTGACTCGAAAAGCAGTAAAAATAAGGAAAAGAACGAAAGAATACTTACGAAGGGTCCCCGAATGCTAATCTAGATCAGTATAGTTCAGGTATGAAACAAGGTTTCAACTTAGAACACAACTAATAAGATTCTAGTGCTTAAAAACAATGAAAGGCATGGGGTATATATAGTTTTCGGGTAACCGTTAGGGTCGTTTCTTGAATAACGTGATCGAATCTCGTGCGTACACTTGTCGGAAAGTTATGGTGCCACAAATGCTCCTTAACTTAGTGACACATCACTTAAAACATGTGGTTAAGGATTAATTGGTTGCAACTTGCAATTAGAAACATTGAATCTGCCAGAACAGTCAGTCGCGTAGCGCGACGGATAAGCCTCATGGGCTCGCGCTACGCGAGCACCTCTCCTGAATCAGCAAGTTTTGAAAGTTGGCAGCAATGGTCCCTGCACGTGTTTAAGCGATTTTCGATGCGTTTGAACCCCGTTAACCTCATTTCAAGGCTCTAAAATGAAGTTAAAGTATAGGGAACTCAATACATACTCAAAAATATGCCGGATGATGGTTCGTTTGGTCGTACGAACGCGATGTTCGCTTAATTACGACGGAATGCGCATAAGCGCGAAAAACGATCCAAATGACGCGACGAATGGATTTTTCTTAAGGCGAACACTAAAATATAATATAGTCATGCTTACATAAAATTTTGGATGTCCAGATGTATTCAGAACGTAAGTTATGCGCGAAAATGCAAACTTGTGCACTTTTTGACACTTTTAGTCCCTGAATGTTCCAAAAGTTCATTTTAGCACACCAAACCCCTCAAAGCCTATTTCTAAGCTATGTAAAGGATATTTAAGGTGTGTTTAACTTATGGTTATGTTCCGGAATGTTTCGTTACAGTTCAAATTGACATACTTTCGCAGTTTGTCATATTTAGTCCCTGTAAGCGAATTAACTTGTTTTTGTCATACCAAAGCCTTCAAAACTTATTTCTAAGTTATGTAAAGGTTATCTAAGGTATGTTGAGTATATGTTGATGTTCCGGAGTATTTCTCGCATTAAACTGAGTACGTTTACGCACTAGTTTGCGTATAACTCTCCAGAAAGCGATGTAGAGTTTGAAATTACATAAAAGTCAAAACATGAAAAATGTATAACATAACAAAACAAACCCTGGGATCAAATAACATTGTTTTATTGATAACAGAACTGTTCATAGTGATTACAAGCACAGTTGTTACAGTCTCCCCTACTTGTGGAAATTTCGTCCCGAAATTTATTTAGAGGAAACTCGTGGAAAAAGATGCGGATATTTCGCTTTCATTTGATCTTCGCGTTCCCAAGTAAACTCGGGTCCACGTTTAGCTTCCCAGCGAACTTTGACCAAAGGAATGCGCTTGCGTTTGAGCCACTTGACTTCACGTTCCATGATTTCCACTGGTTTCTCAACAAATTTCAGTGTTTTGCCAACACGAATTTCGTCAAGCGGTATGGAGAAGTTCTCATCAGCTGTACACTTCTTGAGATTGGACACGTGAAAAGTTGGATGAACATTTCCCAGTTCAGGAGGTAACTCAAGTCTGTAGGCTACCTTTCCGATTCTTTCGACGATCTTGAATGGTCCAACATATCTAGGTGCAAGTTTTCCTTTCTTTCCAAATCTGATCACACCTTTCCAAGGTGAGACCTTAAGTAATACTCGATCACCGACTTGAAATTCAAAGGCTTTGCGTTTTGGGTCCGCGTAAATCTTCTGACGGTTTCTAGCTGCCTGAAGGTTATCACGAACTTTCTTGACCTTGTCAGTTGTCTCTAAAATGAGGGCAGGTCCAGTAAGTTGAGCCTCGCCAATCTCATTCCAGCAGACTGGTGAACGACATTTTCGACCATAGAGAGCTTCGAAAGGAGCCATTCCGATGCTAGTGTGATAACTGTTGTTGTAGGAGAATTCAATCAATTTAAGATGTGAATCCCAGCTACCACCAAAATCGATCACACAAGCTCTTAGCATGTCCTCCAGAGTCTGGATTGTTCTCTCAGATTGACCATCCGTTTGCGGATGATAAGCTGTGCTCAGATTAAGTTGGGTCCCCATAGCAGATTGCATGGTTCTCCAAAAATGAGAAGTGAAACGAGCATCTCTGTCAGAAATGATGTTCAAAGGAACACCATGTCGAGCTACAATTTCATCCACATAGATTTGAGCAAGTCTGTCAGTAGGAAAATCCTCGCGGATTGGCAAGAAATGTGCTGACTTTGTAAGACGATCAACGACTACCCAGATGGCATCATGACCTTTCTTTGTGCGCGGGAGTTTGGTAACAAGATCCATAGTAATGTTTTCCCATTTCCAAACTGGGATCTCTGGTTGCTCCAATAAACCCGAAGGACGCTGATGTTCAGCCTTAACCTTAAGACAAGTAAGGCATTTTGATACGTATAAGGCAATGTCTTTCTTCATACCAGGCCACCAATAGTGAGTACGAAGATCCTTATACATTCTATCTGAGCCCGGATGAATAGAATAGCGAGACTTATGGGCTTCATCCATAAGCAAGGTACGAAGATCATCCTGGCTTGGGACCCACAAACGGTCCATGAAGTAATATGATCCATTGTCCTTCAGTTCCAGAGCAGGTGTTATGTGATAGGGAAATTCCTTATCCATCAAACCTTGTGAAACACAAGATTGCTGAGCTTGAGAAATGCGTTCTTGAATATCAGATCGAGCTTGAATAACAGATTGAACACGTACACAATGAAGCTTAGTACGTTCCTTGCGACTCAATGCGTCAGCTACGACATTTGCCTTACCAGGATGGTAGCGAATTTCGCAGTCATAGTCGTTTAAAAGCTCAACCCAACGTCGCTGTCTCATGTTGAGTTCTTTCTGGTTGAAGATATGCTGAAGACTTTTGTGGTCAGTGAAAACCACATATTTTGTACCGTACAAATAGTGTCTCCAGATTTTGAGAGCAAAGACAAGTGCACCTAACTCAAGATCATGAGTGGTGTAGTTCTTCTCATGTATCTTCAATTGTCTTGATGCATAGGCTATGACTTTGTTCCTTTGCATAAGAACACAGCCAAGACCCAATTTCGATGCATCACAATACACAACAAAATCATCATCACCCTCAGGCAATGATAGGACAGGCGCATCGCAAAGCTTCTTCTTCAGGTGTTGGAAAGCTTCCTCTTGTTTGAATCCCCAGTAAAAGGGCATTTTCT